>OZ024897.1:26521950-27121950 GCA_964017195.1 Siderastrea radians
ATTTATCTGTTTGATTGTTTGTTATTTTTTTTAATATATAACTTCAGGTGAGTGTTGTGGTGTAGGTGGTATTTTCTTTGATGATCTGGACAAACCCTCTCAAGAAGAAGGCTTCCAATTTGTTCAGGCGGGTGCCAATGCCATCCTTCCAGGCTACGTTCCTCTTGTGGAGAAACACAAAAATGATCCTTACACTGATAAGGAACGCCAGTGGCAGTTGCTGAGGAGAGGCCGGTAAGTTATCAGCTGGGTGTTGTTATGGCTGTGCCAGATTTTCCAGCAACTTCTCTCAGTCTACACAGTGATCAACAAAGTATCAATAACATGAAAAATGCCAGCACCATGTACTTCTTTTCAGTGACACGCCAAATGAAGAATCCTGAATTGTAATCTAACCAATAATCTTCTGTTACTAAGGTAGGCTCTCAAATGTTCATTATTTCCTCTCCACAGCTATGTGGAGTTCGTCCTGGTCTATGAACGTGGCACTAAATTCGGGCTCCACATTCCTGGGGCTCGCGTAGAAAGCATTTTGATATCCATGCCACTGGAGGCCCGCTGGGAGTACATGCACGCACCCAAGAGTGAAAGCAAAGAGGACAAACTTCTTCAGGTTCTGCAGAATCCACGAGACTGGGTCGAATAGACAATGATATACGTCAGTAAATTACAATCGTCCGGGTGAAGGACTACATGAGGTGACATTGATTGACGTTTCGACAACCTGAGCGGAAGACATCATCAGAGTCAACATTTGACTCTGATGATGTCTTCCGCTCAGGTTGTCGACTGGGCGTCAGTCAATGTCACCTCAAGCAGTCCTTCTCAGGACTACACTCACCCGGACGATCGTAATTTACCGACTTATGTTGTGACTCCTGGGTCTAACCATCTACAGACAATGATATGCCGCGCGTGAACGCACTCTCCTTCAAAGTGAAGATAAATTCTGATGTTTTTGATAACCCCAGGAGTAGCGAATCCAGCCAGACAGAGAGACGCTCTCGCACGTAAATTGACTCCTTGTAACTTTTGTATTTGTCTAAACCCATTGCTCTTTAATATGCTAATTTTTATCGACTGGTGTCTCTTCCACATACGTTGAACAAAAATTCCACTTTTTTGTATGTCAGAAAAAGTCAAAAACAGGAGATTATAGGGAGCTTTCAGTTACTTGAGGGCTCCAAGCTTTCGTATATTTCTGCGATGTCTACCCTTAGACTTATGTTATAAGTACCAATCCTAACAGCCTTTGATCATACTGGAGCATGGAAAGTAAACTGTCGAGACAAAGGCTGAATTCTGATCATGCTTTGCTTGCGCATTTATTAGTTTTGTGAAAATTGCAATCGTCATTTTTAACAAGGTTACTATTAGTAGAGACAATCGATTACTTACTTCTTATTAACCGAGCGAGACGGCTGTACTGAAGGAATATTGCCCGAGGTCTTTCTAGGAGGCTGGGAAGCATTCAAAGCTCAGCAGTTTTATTTCACCCGTAAAATTATATCGCACAAGAAAAAGTCTCTTTTCACTTAGCTTCAAATCATTCGAACTGTTTGAATCAAATGTATTTTCACATTATTCCCGCTTTACCAGCCTAGCATTAACATCGCTCATAATGCCCATGGGCATTACTGGAAAATCCAGCCCTAAGTATTGGCCGTTATATTTAGAAGCTCTACCCATATAATAATTTTTTTAGGTTAGCAATTTATCCTCCAAGATTTATTGACTACTATAATTCTGGCAATTTCGAATGTTTTTTTTGTCACCGTTTGAACAAGCGGCTTAGCAAGAATTTCAGTACATTGGGAAACTTAAAATAGTGACTTATGAAAAGCAATTGTATTTAATCATTGTTTGTTGTATCTACACATCCTGTCTACAGCATAATCGGCGTGTGCCCACAATAAAATAATAGTCCAGTAAAGTGGTGTAATGATTGTGTAGCCTGATCATATAGGCAAGCTATTTTTATCAGTTGCCCTTTGGAAAGGAGCGATAGAAAAAAAAAAACATCTGCAAGACTGTATGTGTTAGGTGAACCCAACAAGAAAATGTTTCTGTTTCCTCGGATTGTTTAATTTCAGGACCTTTGAAAAGGACATTGGTAAACCAACACAGGTTGATCTGTTCGGTAGAAATTACCCTTTCACTTCGCTCCGTAAGATGGAGGATACGAAAAAAAAAAGTAGACAAGAGCTCCAACTCATTGAAAGGGCTACCTCGTTCCCAGGCGCGTTCTCGCGGATTTCGGATCGAGCACGGCATTGGCTAAGCGCAAGGGAGCATGGGAAGGGCGAAGGA
This sequence comes from Siderastrea radians, assembly GCA_964017195.1. Lineage (NCBI taxonomy): Eukaryota > Metazoa > Cnidaria > Anthozoa > Scleractinia > Rhizangiidae > Siderastrea > Siderastrea radians. Next base: position 26,524,261 of record OZ024897.1, read on the forward strand.
GAGTTTGAGCCTTCCCAAGGTCCTTTGCGCCATTGCTAAACCTTCCCTTGTTCCATTGCGCGAGCTACTCATCGGCCTCTTCTTTCTGCGTTTTTCCGACACATTTGAGATGCCTGGGTACGAGGCAGTTGAAAGGAGATAAGGGTTAGCGACCAAACGAAAAGGAGGCTTGAAACTTTGGTCTACTCATGCAGTCTTCACTCTGGGCCAAATTTGATCCGTGCATATTCTCATGAGTAAAAACTTACTTTACTTGCAACAAAAACGCCACGGCACAGTTTGTAACAATTCGTCTTTATTTATAACTGATTAAATTAGTTCTTTAAAGAGTAAACAATTTACTCTTTTTAGTAGGGCTGAATTGTACGAAAAATTGTAAGAAAACACTCATTACATGAAAAATATAGCTAGGGATCCAAACAGCAATACAAAAACAAAAAAAAATTACTCAGTTCAACTCAAAAATAGATCGTCCTTAGTAAAATGAAAATTAAGGATAAGAATCGAAACTGCACTGCCAGAACTGAAAATGCACTTAAATGACCCAAGGGAATCGAGCGAGAAATAAAATGACGTGAATAAAAGTAAATTGAAAAATATATTCAAATAAACAGAAACGAAACAATAAAGACCGCTCTGTGTTCAACAGCATGACGTCATAACTTGATCACATGATGATCGATTGTATGACATCATAAATCGTCAAGATGCACGACGTCACATTTCCTGTGAGTTGCAGCTGCTGCAGAATGACGTCATTCTTCCTGTGCTCTAACATGTCTGTCCATGGTTTCATCCAATGTTCAGCTTTGATATTGAGTAATCTATAAACATCAGTGACGGACAGATTCAGAGGTAACCACTTTGTAGGACTACAGTCGCTTGCCTCGCTGCTTTGAATTTTAGAGTGTTATGAAAATCCTGTTACAAATTCTCTCTCGTTTGTCAACCAAAGAATCGGCCAAACGTATATTCCTTTTCCTTAAAGGAAGCGTAATTGTTAAATGTCGACATTTTACAGCCACAAAAACAAACACAGCTTTAGTGAAGGTTGTTCATAAAGGTTGAAAAGTGAGAAGCAAGCTGAAGGAGAAGTCATGCAAAATGCCAGAAGTGAGCTAAACCGGCAGCTCACTTCTGGTACTCTGCATGGCAAAAGTCAGGATTGCAAGGTCAGGGTAAACGAAAAAAAGCACGAAACTAAAAAAGGCGATCCGAAAAATAGCAAAAGGGAACCAGAAAAGTTGCGAACAGCAAACCACAAAACGCAAAAAGGAAGGCAAGAAATTGAAACAAACAGCCTACCGTTTAGCAAAAAAAAAAGGAAACAAAAAATATTAACAAAGCAAGCCAGAAAATTCCAAAAAGCAGCCTAAAAAATTGTTAAAAGAAAGCATTACAATTGCAAAAAAGCAGCCTAAATAATTGCTAAAAGCACAATTGCAAAAACCAGCCTATATAATTACAAAAAGCAAGCATTAAAATTTAAAAAAGCAGCCTATTAAATTGCTTAAAGCAAGCATTAAAATTGCAAAAATGCAGCCTACAAAATTGCCAAAAGAGCCTATAAAATAGCAAAAAGCAAGCATTAAAATTGCAAAAAAACAGCCTATAAAATAGCTAAAAGCAAGCGTTGAAATTGCAAAATGGAGCCTATCAAATTGCTAAAAAGTGTTAAAGGTGCACAAAGAAAGCTAAAAATATAAAACAAAAAGCACCAAATTAAATAAAAAACGAGCGATAAAATCACGAGGAAAGTAGTAATTAAGGCGACGTAAGAACGTACTAAAAAGATCACATTCAAGAAAGGTGGAATGAGATTGGATCTACAGTTTGAGACAACTTGTAAACCAAAAGAAAACTGAATGAACAACTCTCACACATTACGCCACAAAGCGAAAAGTTTAAATAAAACTGATAAAAAATAATTGCTGATTGCGGGTGGTAGTAGACAATGCAAAAGCAAAAACGTAAGTGGAAAGGAAAGAATAAACACGAAACAAAACGGTCATTTTTTAAGAAATGCGAAAATTTGACTAGGTTGAGAAAAAATAATGAAGTGACAGATTTGTAACTGAAAAGCGGAGAAGAGTTTGCATAGCAACAATTTAGACGGAGGAAGTCACTCAAAGTGGTGCCATAAACCGTTGCGTTACTTTTGTTTATAAACCATCCTCTATCAGCGCACGTGACTGGACGAAAACAGAGCCAGCAAGTCAGATCACATATAGAATGACGTCAATGAACAGCTGACCACTCGTATCTCAAGTAGGATAGTGACATTGTTGCGCCTAAATGATCACTTTTTTTTTCATGATTTTCTTTCGCATCTTTTTTAAATTTTAAAACAATTCATCACATTGTGAGGAAAACAAGAGATAAAAGCGAACCGTATGTTATTGCTGTTTGGAATCTTAATGACAAATCGAATGACTGCAAGTAAGTTTAAAAGCAAGAGAATCAATTTGTGCCTTAATTTACAAGTGAATTTGATATTTTGGTTGCAACTGTTATAGAGTAAAAATGTTTTGGTAAAAAATTTAGACTTTTTAAACGGTTTCCATGAAAATGCTGATAATTTTTAAGTACAATGCTTTTCCTGGGTGTGTATTTTACACAGTTTTTAGACCGTTCTAAACACGATTGACAAAAAATGTGCAATTTAGCAGTACAACGTAAGTACAGTATTTTGTTTGAGACTTGTTGCCGAGTTAAACGGACTGAAGATAGCTTACTGGCTAAGAGAAAGCCGAAGGAATTCCATTTACAGTTATTTACAATTATATACAAGCTTACTGTCTCGGAGAAAGCCGAAAGAATTCTATTTACAGTTGTTTACAACTATATAAAACTATTTACAAATTTTTACAAGGTAGCTGTACAACTTTCAACATTTGAAAGATCTTTTTCTCAGTTGTATAAATCTGAAATTAAGAAGAAAACAAATATATCAGGCATAGGCATAGCAAATAAATAAATAAATAAATAAATAAACGAATACATAAAAAATATATTTTTATCGTACAAGTAGAAATTTTAAATGCGTTGAAGAAACGTTTAGCTCTAGATACTCACCATTGAAAATTCTGTTAACAGTTTTCACGTCTTTTCTTTACAAACGATAACAGCAAGTCAAGAAGTCTGGCTTCTTGAACTCTGTGATGAGCAGTTTTACGCCAATCTAAAAATACAACGATAAAAATCATAATTATTTACAATTATAGAGCCACGAAAAAAGTTCGCTTTTCAGTGTGTTCTGGACTTTCAATGTTGATTTTAGATGCACGATATTTTATTCAACATAAAGATGCAATGGCACCTTTTCCGTTCGGTCACCTAATAAACACGACCATCACTTTTTACGGTCATTTTGTTTTGGCCAGAACAAATGTTCACCCAAGCATTTTCTTATGAACAACAACACAAAAAGCTTTATTCCGGCACATCCCGTGAGAACAGCCATAGTGCAAAATAGAGAAGTTTTTTAAGTGAGTGTCGAAAGTAATGTTGTGTTTGCTTTGGGTTCGCCTACTACGCTCTCTGATTGGTTAAAAGAGCTCGCGCCACTTTCTCAACCAATCAGACGTAAAACCAAAACCAATCGTGACTTGCTCGAACGAGTCACTTGTATTTGCTTGAATTTCTGATTGGTCCATCTTGTGCCTTGTTCCTCTTGGGATTAGTTAGAGTAATTACTTTGGTTTTGTTTTCACGATGTCCACTCGTATGAAAACCGCTCTCATACGCAGTAAGAGCAAGTTAAAACGATAGTCTAACTGATCTTGAAGAATGAAAAAGCCTTCCACATACCTTCCACTTTAAAAAGCAACTTGATTTCAGATCTCAAGATATCACAACAGTGTTCAATATCTCCTTGTTTGTCACTAAAAAGATAAAGAAAAGAAAATGAATATAAGGTATCTGAGAACAAGAATGTAGGCGTAATATTCAACCTGGAAATACTTGGGTTGGCTGCTTTTAACAATAACGGAACCATTTACCATTTCTAATGCATCTTAAGTCCTTGCCATTGAAAAACTTGTTTACTGTAGACTGACCGGCAATCTCGCAAACGCAAGCCGGGAAATTCTAAATAAAATTGTTCGAGGTAACGGAAATTCGAAAAGGCCAGTGGTAATAAACTGAGCAAGATCCACCAAGGAAATAGAGTTTCAGTTCGAAGTTCGAAATAGCCGATGTTTCGAGATGGTTGGCATTCGAGATAGCGGGTCCACTGTCTATAAACATGACTTCGCTGATAAAATCACTTAGAATACTGTTGTATTAATCACTCACAGGATCTGAAGATTTTGCTTTCGCGACGTAAGTTCTGCTCTGTAGTCATTCAAGATTAGCCAGTCCTGCATAAGACCGTCAACTTCTTCTTTGCAATCTGCAAATTCAATGTTTGCGTGCAGTTGCAAGATATGAGCGACCTTCTGGAGTCTAAAAGTTACGTAAACACCCGGGGTGGGTACTCGAGTAGGTTTTTGGTTGGGTGGGTCGGTGTGTTTCGCCCATGCATCCAAATTTGGACCCTGTTTTAGAAGGATTTTGTATTCAAAGTGACACCCCGTTCTAGAAATGGGCCTTTTTAAATACCCCGTTCTATATATTTACTGAACTTCAATATCCCGTTTTAGAAAAGCCTTTTTTTGTTTGTGCCATCTATACATCTGAAATACCAATGCTTCTCTACAAATCAGGTTTTGTAACAAATGTGTTTAGTTTAGCAAACTCGCTATGAATATTAAAAAATCACTGCTAAAATTTTCAAGCTTTGGTTGGTTTGGAATATTACACCCCGTTCTAGATCAGGAGCCACAAAATCACAACCCCATTGGGTGGCTCATAACCTTATAGGTGTTATGAGGGCCGCAGTAATCCGCCGGGCGTAAACAGCAAATATATATAGCAGAAGTGCTTAAGCAAGCCACTTATGTCCCCGCACTAATTTGGCCTAACATAAAGACAAAAACATTTTACGCCAATGCAAACGAAGACATACGTGAAAGTCGCGTAGATATCACAGTTCGTTTTAATTGGCTATACCCTAAAATATTTACACAAAATGTCTGCAGTTCTGCCTGCTTTCAGAAACTATAATTAACAATTCCCGATAGAAGTTGCTGTCAGGTGAAGAAAATCGTTCAAGATTGTTTATTTGTTTGTTTGTTTGTTTGTTGTTTTTTTTGACAAAACACTGACCTTTTATGTCCATTGCTTCTCGCATTTCCAGCTCAAGTTTGATGGATACTTTCTCTACAGCAACAATTTCCCCTTTCAGTAGATTGATCTCTTCTGCCGCATAAGCAGACAGGTCTGGGCAATGCTGCAACCCTTTTGAAATGAAAAAAAAAACTCATATGAGGACCAAATTCTAATCGCAAATAAACAATCTCAGCAAATTAGGTTCATTTGATTCCTGGACAATGGAATCCCAGAGACAAAAACGTAATTTGAATTAATATCTTTTGTGAACATTAATCGACGAGAATCTACAAAACTTATCTAAAATAAGACGTAATTTTCCCTCCGTGAGATTTAACTTAGTCTTTTACTCATCAATGCAGAATACACATTATCAAGGGGGAAAAAATATGCATTTAATAATTCCATGATCACGTTATCTTCAGGTACCTTGATAGCGACTTTTACTAGTTGTAAGTGGAAAAACACAGTCCGTAAACAAACTAAGAATACATTCACATTTGTGTGACCACTCAAATTGCAAGATATCTATCATTATCTCACCTTTCTGAGGCACGGGGTGCAGGAGCTTGTTAAAGAAGCAGGCCAGCTTTTGTTTGTCAGTTGAATCACTTTCCTTTGCTTTAAACAACTCAGCTGCCGCTCTTGTCCCGTGGATGCTTTCATGAGCGTCAGTTGTTGTAGCCTCCCGTTGCTTTTTGCCGGTACCTCGCGAAGCAGTAGCAACGCAATGGTCAGCATCATCAATCACAGGTGAATCTTCATAATCTGGAATGTTCTTGCGAAGAGAAAACACTGCCTCCGAAGACAAAGACCGTTGATTCGAATTCTCTTTCATGGCACCATCAGCATGAGAAGTACCAGTATCAACGTCAACACAGGGAACAACATCTTCAGCTTTTGCTCCAGAGGACTCGTCTCGCATGAATGTTTTGTCAATGCTCTCTGGCCTGAATGGTTTTGATTTCTTTAACACAACTGCCTCATCACTGAAGCTACTTTTCTTTGAAGATTTCTGTTCTCCATGAACCTCACTGCTGGTTGTATTACCTTCCTTGATTTCAGGATCTTTGGAAGACGATGTATCTGCCTCCTCATCACTTGATCCGCCAAAGGGATTCAGCTCTTTCGGGTATTTTTTGGCCCTTTTAGTCCCGTGACGTTTCTTACGACGCTCTGGCAGTGAAGAAACTCCAGTGTGGGACGTTTTTTCCTCACCATCACCGTTCCCTATTGTTCTTCTCACTGAGATTTCTCTGGGTGATGATGTCATCACTGGTGACAAAGAACGTGCGTCCTCACTGGAGGTGCCAAACGGATTCAGTTCCTTAGGATAGCTATTTTTGGTTTTGGTTTTTCTTCCTTTGCGGCAAGAAGACAGTGGTTTGTCGCCGTTGTTTGATGCCTTTTCCTCGCTATTCCCCTGAGCTAACGAACTTTTCACCTCTTTCGCATCGCGTTTCTTTTCTGCAAGAGAACCCACTGGTACAGGAGTCTTGTTCCGAGTTGCAGGACGAGACCTAGGTGGTCGTGGCGCTTTCCTTCTCGCCTTTTTCTCCCTCCTCGCCTCTTCCAGGATTTCTCTGAGCAATTCTTCTTTAGGGCGACTGTGAGAAAGCATAAGAAAATTAAGAAGGGTAATGGGTTCACAGAGTATTTAATAAAACATACCCCAGAGAGCAAAAATTGCCTTATACGAAATAACTCAAGAGCTGTAAGGAGAGATAGAAAAGTCCCTCAAAACTTATTCTCCGACAAGTACCCAAAAAAAGACACAAATTTCGTGAGTTATTTCAAGAGTTCAAGTTTTGCTGTCGAAAAGAGCACTCAGAGGATGATATTCGTGGGGGCAAAGTAGAAGAAGGAAGGACAACACATATAAAATAGAACTCTTGAAAACAAAGCAGTATTCCAGGATGGAATGAGGTTGTTGACATCAGAATTATTAATTGACTGTCATCATCCTCCCCGGGGGTGACTCCCTTATGAAAGTGACGGGGATGCTCATCGTCTTGCTTAGGGGTGTAAATTGAAGATTGGTCTCACATAGAGTGTTCAGGACGGAAACCAAAAGCTAATATATTTACCCATACAGGTATTGCTTAGGGTAGACTATGAACGAAAAACTAAAGATTCATGACAATGCTTTTAAAATCTAAATATAGAAGACAGCATTCGATGTCAACCTCTTTAGCGCAATTAAAACCACTATGGCTCTTATTTGGTTGTCTGTTTTAGCATGGTCTCCTTTAGGGCTCAAATAAAGCCTGAGCCATGCCCAGATTGGTCTCCTTTAGGGGTTTGATTCTAATTTTCAGACAAGAATCCCCGATCCCCGTGCCTTTCATATTGGAGCCCCCCAGGGTCATCGTCATCGTCATCATTATTATTTATTTTTTTTTTTATCATCATAAGATACTCACTAAGGGATACCATCCTCCAACAGCACCGAAGTAAGAGTAAACTCTATTGTTCCAGATGAGATGTTTTTGTTGGCTGGTTTGAGTGTCACTGTGATTTCAAATGTCTTCTGTGTTTCACTAATGTAATCAGCCAAGTCAATGCAGGCTGTGGCGATGACCTTCCGTTTACCACTTTTTGACTCCTGAGGGAAAAAAATGAAAACAAAAAGGATCAGAGAATTAATAAGACGATCAACTATCTTGGTAACTTCTTTTGTAAAATATTGTATTTATCAGAATCAAATAATGGGTCTTGTAACATACCCTTGACAGAGTTTTTTATTTTAATGTCCCTTTTTTTTCCAAACCATTTTAATTTATTACAGCAGGCATATTTTCGCTACGCTTATTTCCTGATCATGGTACAAATTCCCCCCTGGGGGATGCTCCCTTATATGGCCTATATGTGAACATGCTGGCTGGACAGGGTATGGTTCCTCTATCCTGTCGAACATGGTAGATATACTTTAATGACAGTCTGTGAGTGTCCGAAACAGGGTATCAACTTGTCCTAAACAGGGTATGGTTGCATTGCATGATAGTTGTAATTAAATATGGCTCATTCAGCAAACCTACCGATAGATCAGAGATGTTTGCCAGTCTCTAAAACACTTTAAAGTTGTGTAAAACATGCAAGAGTATGCGTATTTTATCATTTGTCCTAAACAGAGACCTAAAATGGTAGGTGATGTCCTAAACAGGGTAGCTTTTTTGATGTCCTAAACAGAGTCAGGGTTTCAGACCCTCAGTGGCCCCCCTACACCCAAACATGGGTCAAGTGCACCCCCTTGGGCAAATACCCAAGAAGGTCCCTGGGTTTCCTCACCCTGTGTTGGTTACACAAAGAGCAGAATAATCTTCTGACTTCATATATGTATGGGTTCTGTGAACTTACACTTTTAATCACAATTCCCCATGGATGGTCTTCATAGGTGCCTTTTCTGGTGTTGTCCTGAAGATACAATAATACGTTTTAGATTAAAATTACACCAGCTAGTTAATATGGTCACTTATGTTACCAAGCTGTCACTTGTTAACAATATTTTTTTACCGCACTAGGTTATTTTTTTGTCCTGAGAAATGACCTCATAAAAATAGGTGTCAGTGCAAATTGGTTGTATGCCTTCAGTCAAAAAGAACAAACCATAGCATGGGTATCTAGAGAGATGTCTCTTTCTACTAACTATGAAAATACCTGGATTAGTGTGCAATAGTTTTGTTTAAGTAACCGGAGAAATGGAGAAAACATTTTGACCCCAGCTCGAATGGTTTTTACAGTTTTTTTTTTTGTTTAAAACGACATCCGTTAATATGAAATAAAAGCTTCTCAAGGTGAATGATAATAAAAATAAATTAGGATTGAAATATTCTATAACTGATTATAATAATTTATCAAAACGATTAAGCTTACATTAAACTACAAACTTAAAGGATAACGATCGTATGCTGGTTTATGAGCTTGCCCAATGGCAGAATTATACATCAGAATTAAGAAAAACGAAATAGATATTATTGAAGGTATATATATATATTAAGAAAAGTTGTCAGATGTAATTTGAAAAAACTCCATTTGTTATATAGTACACTGATTGAGTTATCTACTCAGTCAATAGTTGTAAAGTCTAATTGCACATAAGCTTATATTTGTTCGCAGCTGAATTATAATTTGGGAAATTAATAGCACTGAATTTACCTTGTAAAGAGTTGAGGTGGTTTTCACAGGATCTGGTTCCGGCCAGACATGAATCCCACGAAAGGGATTATTTACTCCCGGCTGCCAGGGAACGGGCTAAAACGAAAACATACGAAGGGAGGTTAAGATTTCAACATAACTCTGCGAAAAATCAAATGCAAGCTTTCTCACCTGGCGTTAGAACAGATACAAGACGGAAAGACGTGTTAACTATAAAACATCAGGAGCCCATGGGTCCTGCTAACATACCTTAGTGTGACAGTTGGTGTTGTCTTTGTCCCAGAAAATCACAAGTTTATCAGGGTGCCTAGTAAAAAACAAAACAAAAACGCGTAGTTAGAAAGGTAGTCTGTTATCCTAACTAAGCTTAATTTGAAACCAACTTTTTTTAACAAAATAAGCTTAGCAAAACATAATATTCCGTTTAATTGCAAAAACTAGGAAAAGAAACACCTGACCATCCTTAAAGAAAAGGTGAACTTTTAACACACCCTTCTCTTCCGGCTATCGATTGGCTAAGTACGCTTTTAAATACGTGTGAACGTTTAGTTAAAACACTTTACACTACGTTAATTCCTGGCTTCAACAACTAGAATTTCACATCAAGATAGAAAACACACACATTAAAACAAGGACAACTTCCACCCTTTGCAATGATGGAATATCATTGTTGTTGGTCCGCCATATTTGATTTTCGCTGCAATGGAATTCTGGGAGCGAGTGACAAAGCTGAATACCCTCCGTCCCCCCCCCCCCCCCCCCTCCTTGGACTTTTTTGCCATCAGTCTAGCTTATATCGACTCCTGATTGTTTTGCATCTAGCGGGTACAAAAGCAGTAATTTAAATCTATTTCATCTAGGAGGGCGGTTTTTCCGGCTGGTGTTTTGTGGTTTGTGGGAAAACCTAGTTAAGAGCTCCGTATGTTGCACACTGATTGCGCAGTTCTCAAAATATCCAGGTTTGCGCGACTAAAAAAATATAACTAAAGGCTTTGTAGAGAATTGTTCAGGTGGGTTCAAACCAGTCACGGACGGGCATGCCTTGTAAAGACTTGGCGCTTGAACAAAAACTTTCCCGTTTTATTCCAGTCAGCTGATGAGCTAAATTCCGTACAAATTTTCATTCTTCAGGCCTCATTTTTTATAACCTACCAAACATCCTTCTGACACTCCAAAGTGAGCGCCTCCACAGAAGCAGTAATCTGGAATTCACGAGCATCGCTTTTCTTTCGCTTCATCTTTTGCAAGACTGAACTCATTTTGAACGCTGAATGAAAACTTTCAGACGAAGTTTGATCTGTTCTGTTTACTTTCATTGTTATGTCATGTTGCCATGTGAATTCCTTCTATTCCGCGCGCGCTTAATACATAGGTTCGATTGTTAATTCCAAGCGCGATATATCCAGTACACTCAAGCCTCTCTCTCTCTCTCTCTCTCTCTCTCTCTCTCTCTCTCTCTCTCTCTCTCAACCTTCGAGCGCCTGATCAAAGTTAAGAACGATAAGACGTTCGGTCCCCAAACTGATTATCCCAGAAACGTTTTAACCTTGTTAAGGCTTTATTTTACAAAACTGTAATAAAACCTAATGTTTTTCTTTTTCTTTTTCTCTCAGTCTAGAGCTTGTCATAAAACTCAGGTATATTAGTGACAGGGACTGGGTGCAAAATGACAAACATAGCAACGCAAAAAGGCTGATCTCACTACGTAGAAAGATTTGACTTTGCAAGACATCAACACGACACTAATAGAACTTCAACAGAGCAGGGTTGCAGCCGTAGACAGCTGTTTAGCTCTCTTTAGAGCTCATCAGTACGGCATCGCAAGATAGCGAAAATACCGTGAAATTACCCGTGCACTCTGTTGAAAGCCCTAAACGAGGACGCACGCCCACCAGATGACGCCATCACGTGTCGTGGAAAGGTCGAGAGTCCAAGTACCGTGTTGATGTCTCGCAAAGCCAAAGATAGGATGGAGGAAACCAACTTCATAAAGAAACATGGATAAAGCCATGCTATAAAGTACAGCATATCGGATCTCTAAAAAAAACCTACGGTGCAAATGAGGCCAACTTTTATTATACCAACCCACCCCCCCCCCCCCAGGCCTCATCAGGCCAAGAAATGGACCCTGTAAAAAATTCCAACGGCCCACAGCGAAACCTAAAAAAGTCCTTTTTATAAATGCACTGACACATTTAAAAAAGTGAGAAAATTCGGGTTTACACTTCCACCATTCTTTGTTGGCATTGTGCATCATTAGGGACTTTCATACCGGGAAGTCTGGGTACTAGTTAAGCGGCTTGTAGGGACAAAATTTCGCGGGAAAATTTAATAACTTGGCGGCCCTTCGAAAAGTGCAATAGTTTTATAAACGTTTTCATCTGAATTTCGACCTCGAAGATAGATAACACCACGTAAAAGTTAAGAAAATACAGGCTTTCAAGTTCAGGTGAGAAATAATTTCAAAAAATATGGAGAAGGGTGTAGAAGATAACAAGGAAAACTGCGTGAAGTGGCTGGCAGATATCGGAGCCTCTACGTCTGGTTCAAAACAAGAACTAACAATCAGGATAAATCGATTATCAAGGTATCCAGGACTAGTCCAGAAACTCAAAGCAAAGTCAGAAAAAAGCCTATGTATTTCCTTGTAGTCTTGATTCCGTTGAAATTCCACCAGCCACAGCCAAATGGAGGGCAGCTAGGGACGATCTTCCCAGGGTCGATGGTAAAATGTTCACTCAGTATGTTTCAAAGAAACGAGAGGGTAGTGCTGGTCAGCAAAAGAAAGCGTTACATTTTTTCACAAGTAGAAAAATTGTCAATGTTAAAACTCTAGCCGATGGGCAAGAAGTTTACATTAAAGCTATGATAAAAAGTCTTACGCGTCCATGCAACGCCCCACAGTTATTATGTTTGAAAATGGAATACCCAGCAAAGCTCACTGTAGTTGTCCAGTAGGTCTTAGTGGAATCTGTTGCCATGTATTAGCACAACTTCTCTTCTTGAAACACTATCATGAAACTGGAAAAAGAATACTAACTTTAACAACTACAGAACAGCTACAAAAATAGCATCGATGTTCACACGAGAGTTCTATACCAATGGTACCACTGAGGGAGTTAAAAGCTAAATCTGCTGTACATGTTGAAAGAAAAGGAGGTGGCATTCAAGCAGCTCGTGGCATTCAAGCACCACGTCCGGCCATTAGAAGGTACAACAAGAAAGAACAAGGCGAAAACCAAGGAATTCTTTATTGTTTGAAGAAAATACATTCACAAGACAACAGGAAGGTTGTTCTATAATAAATAAAAGACAGAACTAGCCGATGATGTTGTAAGGTAAGCAAGATCGAAGATGATTTCCACTTACAAGATTCCCATTCCCTTACCTTTCCAAAAGCCACAGACGAAGAGATCGTTCACATCCGGGAAATCGCGATTGAAGGAACTCGTGCCCGCAGTTCGCTAATGCTGAACCAGCGGCTTTGTGAATTAATGTAGAGCTTACTTCACGCGATCTTGCCGCGATCCAATATCGCATTGACCATGCCAGAAATGATCAGGTCTTAATCAGGGGGTGCGTTACAAAATTATTTTGAATTTTCCGGTTCAATTAGAAACGAAACAGGTCGGGACTTGCTTCAAAGGATGCATTCAAAAGCTACAGTTATCATTTACCTACGTTTGTACGGCTGGGTGGCAAAGTTTGCTATACAACCACACAAACCTCGGTAAATTTGACGCCAGTTTCTCAAAAGCAAATATCGTATGCAATATTCAACCAATTTTCGTGTTTGCGATAGTTACAAAATGATACAGTCGCTAACAGTTCATCAGCGTTATCTCGATATGTTATATTTTTGATAAAGTTTTGCAAATAAGACATCAAAGAACTCCGACATAAACAAAGATCTTACAGAGAGTAGGCGTTTTAAGAGGCCGTAACTCAACCGTTACACCCTGCTTCGAAACTTGTTATTTTTCTGATTGATGTTGGTTTTGTTCAGGTTAGATAACTGGCCGTTTTTGCTTTGCTCGTAAGAGTCAATCAAACCTAATTTTCACCATCCAAAAAATTGGCTTTATCTTGCGTCATGGTTTCGGCAAAAACAGCTCCATCAAGTCCGAAATGTGAAATATTGGACTGCATTGCTTTCATGCGACTGAATTTGCACGTTAATAGTTGGTCGCTAATAAGGGCAGGAGGGTACTTGAAAGAAGCCTCCGTGGTACGGAGGTGTTCTTAGGCATCGCAGTCCCTGGTGTTCTTCAACACAAAAATCTTTGATTTTTTAGTCCAATACGCATTTAAGAAAAGATTCCACTGCTTTGTGACCAGTTTAAGACAACACGGGATGAGAATGCAGTTGCAAATTTATTCCATGGGTAACGTTTCTATGTACTTTTTGCCGATTTGCTCCGGTGCGGAAGCGATGCTGACGAATTTTTTATGTTTTGTAAATTAAATATAGCGTTGGCGGTTCAAAGCTTTTGGTTATCAGTAACTGGCATCAGATCCCCCCCCCCAAAAAAAACTCTGTCAAGACTATAAATAGTGAAATTCCATGCCCAGTTTAAGATACTAAACCCTAATAATAACATTATCCTCTCCAGGAACCTTAAATTAAGTGTTGTCTCCCCGACCTCCCCCGAGCTAACGGCCACCTGGTACACGCACACTCCAACGCTTACGCCAACTTCAGGGTACTAGCTACGCCACGCCTCAGTGAACTCTGAAGGAAACAGTTTGCTCAAGTGCAACTGGAGGTCTTCTACTCTGCTTTGAAGCTTCAGCCGCAGGAAAACGTACGTTACTGCAAAGAAAAAAAAGATGGTCGACTCATCCAAATTTATGGCGGAACCACTGACGGTGCCAAGCACCTTGTGGAACAATTTGAACCATATGAAGAGCCGCATGGAGGTTATGATCCTCGGTGTGCAAGCTGATATTTGCAGGACGCTGGCTGCGATCGATGGACAAGAATTTCGAGTAGATCGATGGTTGAGAAAAGAAGGTGGCGGCGGTATTAGCTGTGTTTTGCAGGATGGTAAGAGTTGTGCATGCTTGGAATTGATGACTCAACAGAAGTAAACATTTAACTTACTGTAAAACCAGGGGCACCCAAAGAATATCGTTTCGGTGGAATAACTGTTCTGAAGGCCTAAGCCGCCTCGGAAACGTCACCTCAAACGTTCTTAACTGGCAGAAAAATTAATTTGTTTTAATTTCGGAGGGAGAAATATGTCGTTTAGAGTACGAAAGGAGGTCAGATAGCATTTTCACTGAGAAAGCCAGCCTGAGCTCGGAAATTCGGGGGACAACTGAGATTTCCCTCCCTAAAGTTTTTCTGTGACTTGAACGAATCCGAGCAGATCAACTGAAACTCAGTGTGTTAGCATACAAAAATATGCCCTTAAAAGGCCGCGCAAACAATCCGGAAAGTAGACGGCATATGAAGTATTTTGCTTAAATTTCCTCGTTGGATGCCCCTAAAAGGACTACTGACTTCGGTAAACAAAAATGAAAACGTCATTGCAGTGCGTAAAGCGTGAAAGCTGTTAAAATACGTTGTTGGAATGACATAAGAGATGTTGACGTCAAGCCTGGAAGTTTTGAACAACGGGTATCCATAATTCCGGTAACACTTTCTTTTTTAAAGTATGCCCTTTTATGTTAAAGACGGTGACTGAATTGCGATTCCTATTGAGAGCAACTAAGGGAGCGAAAAACGAAAAGCGTCAGCAACCAAACGGGGCGATTCGACATGGCTGGATTACTCTAGTGGCTAATAATCCTTGCTCAAAATTCGTTTTTTTTAAACTGATGTTTATGATGCAAAGCAAACCTGCGTATATTTCGATCAAATTCTTGTAGAGCTCTTTGCAATTGGGTGTTGTAAAACCAAAGCCAAATTAATTACTCTGACCAATCCCAGCGGATGCAAACAGTCCTTAAACTCAAATAAGGAGACTTC
Organism: Siderastrea radians; assembly: GCA_964017195.1. Lineage (NCBI taxonomy): Eukaryota > Metazoa > Cnidaria > Anthozoa > Scleractinia > Rhizangiidae > Siderastrea > Siderastrea radians. The sequence continues at coordinate 26,539,601 of OZ024897.1, forward strand.
AACGTCCGCCCAATCTTGAGAGCATGACTAATTCTCAGTTGAAGCGTGAACAGAATTCATAACTAGAGAACATTCAAAACTAAAAAGCGATTTATCTCTCAGTTTTATCTTAATGATGTTTACCAATGTTGACTTTTTCTTACAGGAAAAGTATTTGAGAAAGCTGGTGTTAACGTTTCTGTTATTCATGGTGATCTACATCCACAAGCTGTGCAACAGATGCGAAGCAGGGGCAAAGACCTTAGAGGAAACAAGTTTCCATTCTTTGCAGCTGGAATAAGCTCAATCATTCATCCCCGAAATCCGTTTGTGCCAACTCTTCACTTTAACTATCGTTACTTTGAAGTCCAAGAGGAAAGTGGGAAGACACACAGCTGGTTTGGTGGAGGAACTGACCTTACACCAAATTATCTTGATGAAGAGGTTAGTCAAAAGAATGAAATGAATGAATGAATGAACAAACGAACGATCGAACGAATGAATGAACGAAAGAACGAACGAAGGACGAAGGAAAGAACGAAAGAAAGAACGAACGAACGAACGAATGAACGAATGAACTAATGAACTAATGAACGAACGAAAGAACGAAAGAATGAATGAATGAATGAATGAATGAGTGAGTGAGTGAGTGAGTGAGTGAATGAATGAATGAATGAATGAATGAAGAAATAAAGGAAGAAATGAAGGAAATAATGAAGGAAAGAGGGAAGAAACGAAGAAAAAAAAAAGAAGAAAGAAAGGCAGACAGACAGACAGACAGACCGACCGGCCGCCCGACAGACAGACAGAAAGACAGACACATTGATTGATTGATTCACTTTTATTTGAATCCGGTAATTTCATAAGTTTACAAAACTTCTTTACATGAAAGCCGTATTGAAACAGAAGTTAATACTGTTAAACTACACTAAAATATGTACAGATAATAAAATCTAGTCAACAGTTTGCTTACCTACTAACCAGTTTTCTTTTAAAAAAGAAAGAAAGAGGAAAGTGTGTCTGACAGAAAGACAGACACACCGACCGACCGACCGACCGATTGCCCGTCCGACAGACAGACAGAAAGACAGACACACCGACTGACCGACCGATCGCCCGTCCGACAGACAGACAGAAAGACAGACACACCGACTGACCGATCGATTGCCCGTCCGACAGACTGACAGAAAGACAGACATTTCGATAGGTAGAAAGAAAGAAAGGAAGTAGGAAATAGAGGAATAAATAAATGAAAAAATTAAAGTGAATGAATGAATTGTCTTGCAACCCCCATTGAGCCCACGTTTGGAAGAATGAAAAATATGTGGACACTAGCAAATCCACAGCCCTTTGAAGTTGTTGAGCGACCTTTCCCGTGGTGAGCAATGGTTGTAAGTTTTTTTAGCATGCATTTCAAGATGTAGAATCCAGCTCATTCTCCCTAAGCCTCCCTGTCACAAAAGAGGAACTGTGATCGTGACCAACTAATACATTAGGCTCCCTGTTTAGCCTGAGGTGCTGTGGTGTCCTGTGGTGTAGTGATTAACTAGCGCTGTGGGCTATCGTTGGGACTTCTCATCTTTTATTTGTTTATTTTTTCCCCAGGACGTAAAGCATTTTCATAGGACTTTAAAGGAGGTTTGTGATAAACATGATGCGTCGTACTATCCCAAGTTCAAGAAATGGTGTGATGACTACTTTTGTGTAAAACATAGAGGTGAGTTACTGGCATGTTCCATGATGATGAATATATTGGACTTTGGAGGTGGTATAGCACTAAATTCGGCTGAAATGACATCTGATCGTCTCATTAGCTGCTTGCTTGATACTGAACTGAGATGATTAGAGCGGTTTGTTCTGGGATTGGTAAATAGAGCGATTTTCCATTGAGTGTCGAAAGTAATTCGCGTTTTGCTTTGGTTTTGCTTTACCTCGCCCTGTGATTGGTTAAAAAAACTTGCACCACTTTCTCGACCAATCAAAAGTAAAACTCAATTGCGACCTGCTTGCACCAATCGCGACTTGCTCGCACGCGTTTTCCCGCGCTTGGCGCCGGTTTCATGTATTTGCATCGAGTTCTGATTGGTTCATTGGGTAATTTGTGTTTGTTGTGATTGGCTGGGGTAATTACTTTGGTTTTGGTTTTAAAAACCGCTCTAAAAGTAAGAAAAAAAGGAATGGTACTTTCTCACGACCAATTTGTATAAAAGTAAAGCTAAACCAATCGTGACTTCTGCTCACACTTGCTTTCCCGTGCTTGGCGTCGGCTACATGTATTTACTTTGACTTCTGGTTGCTTCACTGAATTGTTTGCGACTCTAGTTTAGTGGTTGGCCAGAGAGATGCAATCAGCCAGTCAATCTATTAATCAATCAATCAATCAATCAATCAATCAATCAATCAATCAATCAATCAATCAATCAATCAATCAATCAATCAATCAATCAATCAATCAATCAATCAATCAATCAATCAATCAATTAATCAATTAATTTATGTCATTACATATTTTCATTGTTACGACATAAACAGGGGTCAGGTGTGGTAATTACTTTTGAGTAATTGCCAACAACACTTAAAAGTTTTGTTGGTCTTACGCCACTTCATTTGATGAAAATCAATTTATCTGTTTGATTGTTTGTTATTTTTTTTAATATATAACTTCAGGTGAGTGTTGTGGTGTAGGTGGTATTTTCTTTGATGATCTGGACAAACCCTCTCAAGAAGAAGGCTTCCAATTTGTTCAGGCGGGTGCCAATGCCATCCTTCCAGGCTACGTTCCTCTTGTGGAGAAACACAAAAATGATCCTTACACTGATAAGGAACGCCAGTGGCAGTTGCTGAGGAGAGGCCGGTAAGTTATCAGCTGGGTGTTGTTATGGCTGTGCCAGATTTTCCAGCAACTTCTCTCAGTCTACAAAGTGATCAATGAAGTATCAATAACATGAAAAATGCCAGCACCATGTACTTCTTTTCAGTGACACGCCAAATGAAGAATCCTGAATTGTAATCTAACCAATAATCTTCTGTTACTAAGGTAGGCTCTCAAATGTTCATTATTTCCTCTCCACAGCTATGTGGAGTTCGTCCTGGTCTATGAACGTGGCACTAAATTCGGGCTCCACATTCCTGGGGCTCGCGTAGAAAGCATTTTGATATCCATGCCACTGGAGGCCCGCTGGGAGTACATGCACGCACCCAAGAGTGAAAGCAAAGAGGACAAACTTCTTCAGGTTCTGCGGAATCCACGAGACTGGGTCGAATAGACAATGATATACGTCAGTAAATTGCAATCGTCCGGGTGAAGGACTACATGAGGTGACATTGATTGACGTTTCGACAACCTGAGCGGAAGACATCATCAGAGTCAAGATTTGACTCTAATGATGTCTTCCGCTCAGGTTGTCGACTGGGCGTCAGTCAATGTCACCTCAAGCAGTCCTTCTCAGGACTACACTCACCCGGACGTTCGTAATTTACCGACTTATGTTGTGACTCCTGGGTCTAACCATCTACAGACAATGATATGCCGCGCGTGAACGCACTCTCCTTCAAAGTGAAGATAAATTCTGATGTTTTTGATAACCCCAGGAGTAGCGAATCCAGCCAGACAGAGAGACGCTCTCTCACGTAAATTGACTCCCTGTTACTTTTGTATTTGTCCAAACCCATTGCTCTTTAATATGCTAATTTTTATCGACTGGTGTCTCTTCCACATACGTTGACCAAAAATTCCACTTTTTTGTATGTCAGAAAAAGTCAAAAATAGGAGATTATAGGGAGCTTTTAGTTACTAGAGGGCTCCAAGCTTTCGTATATTTCTGCGATGTGATTTCTGCCAAAATTTTGCTACCCTTAGACTTATGTTATAAGTACCAATCCTAACAGCCTTTGATCATACTGGAGTATGGAAAGTGAACTGTCGAGACAAAGGCTGAATTCTGATCATGCTTTGCTTGCGCATTTATTAGTTTTGTGAAAATTGCAATCGTCATTTTAACAAGGTTACTATTAGTAGAGACAATCGATTACTTACTTCTTATTAGCCGAGCGAGACGGCTGTACTGAAGGAATATTGCCCGAGGTCTTTCTAGGAGGCTGGGAAGCATTCAAAGCTCAGCAGTTTTATTTCACCCCCTAAAATTATATCGCACAAGAAAAAGTCTCTTTTCACTTAGCTTCAAATCATTCGAACTGTTTGAATCAAATGTACTTTCACATTATTCCCGCTTTACCAGCCTAGCATTAACATCGCTCATAATGCCCATGGGCATTACTGGAAAATCCAGCCCTAAGTATTGGCCGATCACAGTGCGCGTTATATTTAGAAGCTCTACCCATATAATAATTTTTTTAGTTTAGCAATTTATCCTCCAAGATGTAGTGACTACTATAATTCTGGCAATTTCGAATGTTTTTTTTCTCACCGTTTGAACAAGCGGCTTAGCAAGAATTTCAGTACATTGGGAAACTTAAAATAGTGACTTATGAAAAGCAATTGTATTTAATCATTGTTTGTTGTATCTACACACCCTTTCTACAGCATAATCGGCGTGTGCCCACAATAAAATAATAGTCCAGTAAAGTGGTGTAATGATTGTGTAGCCTGATCATAGGCAAGCTATTTTTATCAGTTGCCCTTTGGAAAGGAGCGATAGAAAAAAAAACATCTGCAAGACTGTATGTGTTAGGTGAACCCAACAAGAAAATGTTTCTGTTTCCTCGGATTGTTTAATTTCAGGACCTTTGAAAAGGACATTGGTAAACCAACACAGGTTGATCTGTTCGGTAGAAATTACCCTTTCACTTCGCTCCGTAAGATGGAGGATACGAAAAAAAAAGTAGACAAGAGCTCCAACTCATTGAAAGGGCTGCCTCGTTCCCAGGCGCGTTCTAGCGGATTTCGGATCGAGCACGGGATTGGCTAAGCGCAAGGGAGCATGGGAAGGGCGAAGGAGAGTTTGAGCCTTCCCAAGGTCCTTTGGCACAGTTTGTGGCACAGTTTGTAACAATTCGTCTTTATTTATAACTGATTAAATTAGTTCTTTAAAGAGTAAACAATTTACTCTTTTTAGTAGGGCTGAATTGTACACTACTCACGTTTAATTATTCAGTTCATAAGAAAACACTCATTACATGAAAAATATAGCTAGGGATCGAAACAGCAATACAAAAACAAAAAAAATGAACTCAGTTCAACTCAAAAATAGATCGTCCTTAGTAAAATGAAAATTAAGGATAAGAATCGAAACTGCACTGCCAGAACTGAAAATGCACTTAAATGACCCCAAGGGGATCGAGCGAGAAATAAAATGACGTGAATAAAAGTAAATTGAAAAATATATTCAAATAAACAGAAACGAAACAATAAAGACCGCTCTGTGTTCAACAGCATGACGTCATAACTTGATCACATGATGATCGATTGTATGACGTCATAACTCGTCAAGATGCATGACGTCACATTTCCTGTGAGTTGCAGCTGATGCAGAATGACGTCATTCTTCCTGTGCTCTAACATGTCTGTCCATGGTTTCATCCAATGTTCAGCTTTGATATTGAGTAATCTATAAACATCAGTGACGGACAGATTCAGTGGTAACCACTTTGTAGGACTACATTCGCATGCCTCGCTGCTTTGAATTTTAGGGTGTTATGAAAATCCTGTTACAAATTCTCTCTCGTTTGTCAAACCAAAGAATCGGCCAAACGTTTATTCCTTTTCCTTAAATGAAGCGTAATTGTTAAATGACGACATTTTACAACCACAAAAACAAACACAGCTTTAGTGAAGGTTGTTCATAAAGGTTGAAAAGTGAGAAGCAAGCTGAAGGAGAAGTCATGCAAAATGCCAGAAGTGAGCTAAACCGGCAGCTCACTTCTGGTACTCTGCATAAAAGTCAGGATTGCAAGGTAAGGGTAAACGAAATAAACCACGAAACTAAAAAAGGCGATCCGAAAAATAGCAAAAGGGAACCAGAAATGTTGCGAACAGCAAACCACAAAACACAAAAAGGAAGGCAAGAAATTGAAACAAACAGCCTACCGTTTAGCAAAAAAAAGCAAACAAAAAATATTAACAAAGCAAGCCAGAAAATTCCAAAAAGCAAATTGTTAAAAGAAAGCATTACAATTGCAAAAAAGCAGCCTGAATAATTGCTAAAAGCACAATTGCAAAAAACAGCCTATATAATTACAAAAAGCAAGCATTAAAATTTAGAAAAGCAGCCTATTAAATTGCTTAAAGCAAGCATTAAAATTGAAAAAAAGCAGCCTAGATAATTGCAAAAAGCAGCCTATAAAATTGCAAAAAGCAAGCATTAAAATTGCAAAAATGCAGCCTACAAAAATTGCCAAAAGAGCCTATAAAATAGCAAAAAGCAAGCATTAAAATTGCAAAAAACAGCCTATAAAATAGCTAAAAGCAAGCATTGAAATTGCAAAATGGAGCCTATCAAATTGCTAAAAAGTGTTAAAAGTGCACAAAGAAAGCTAAAAATATAAAACAAAAAGCACCAAATTAAATAAAAAACGAACGATAAAATCACAAGGAAAGTAGCAATTAAGGCGATGTAAGAACGTACCAAAAAGATCACATTCAAGAAAGGTGGAATGAGATTGGATCTACAGTTTGAGACAACTGGTAAACCAAAAGAAAACTGAATGAACAACTCTCACACATTACGCCACAAATCGAAAAGTTTAAATAAAACTGATAAAAAACAATTGCTGATTGCGGGTGGTAGTAGACAATGCAAAAGCAAAAGCGTAAGTGGAAAGGAAAGAATAAACACGAAACAAAACGGTCATTTCTTAAGAAATGCGAAAATGTGACTAGGTTGAGAAAAAATAATGAAGTGACAGATTTGTAACTGAAAAGTGGAGAAGAGTTTGCATAGCAACAATTTAGACGGAGGAAGTCACTCAAAGTGGTGCCATAAACCGTTGCGTTACTTTTGTTTATAAACCACCTCTATCAGCGCACGTGATTGGATGAAAACAGAGCCAGCAAGTCAGATCACATATAGAATGACGCGACGTCAATGAACAGCTGACCACTCGTATCTCAAGTAGGATAGTGACATTGTTGCGCCTAAATGGTCATTTGTTTTTTCATGATTTTCTTTCGCATCTTTTTTAAATTTTAAAACAATTCATCACATTGTGAGGAAAACAAGAGATAAAAGCGAACCGTATGTTATTGCTGTTTGGAATCTTAATGACAAATCGAATGACTGCAAGTAAGTTTAAAAGCAAGAGAATCAATTTGTGCCTTAATTTACAAGTGAATTTGATATTTTGGTTGCAACTGTTATGGAGTAAAAATGTTTTGGTGAAAAATTTAGACTTTTTAAACGGTTTCCATGAAAATGCTGAAAATTTTTAAGTACAATGCTTTTCCTGGGTGTGTATTATACACAGTTTTTAGACCGTTCTAAACACGATTGACAAAAAATGTGCAATTTAGCAGTACAACGTAAGTACAGTATTTTGTTTGAGACTTGTTGCCGAGTTAAACGGACTGAAGATAGCTTACTGGCTGAGAGAAAGCCGAAGGAATTCTATTTACAGTTATTTACAATTATATACAAGCTTACTGTCTCGGAGAAAGCCGAAAGAATTCTATTTACAGTTGTTTACAACTATATAAAACTATTTACAAATTTTTGCAAGGTAGCTGTACAACTTTCAACATTTGAAAGATCTTTTTCTCAGTTGTATAAATCTGAAATTAAGAAGAAAACAAATATATCAGGCAAAGGCATAGCAAATAAATAAATAAATAAATAAATAAATAAACGAATACATAAAAATTGGTGGTAACCGGCCATGAATCTACACGAGGAGAATACATGATTCATCTTTTGTGAGAGTGCTGTTGCCTTCAAAGGGTCGCCCAACGGTACGAGTTTGAATAAGTGCAAATAAAATAGAATAATTGTTGACCATGACACACGACCTTAAATAACCAGAAACACAAAAATGGAAGCGTTCAAATATATATATTTTTTATCGTACAAGTAGAAATTTTAAATGCTTTGAAGAAACGTTTAGCTCTAGATACTCACCATTGAAAATTCTGTTTAGCAGTTTTCACGTCTTTTCTTTACAAACGATAACAGCAAGTCAAGAAGTCTGGCTTCTTGAGCTCTGTGATGAGCAGTTTTACGCCAGTCTAAAAATACAACGATAAAAATCATAATTATTTACAATTATAGAGCCACGAAAAAAGTTCGCTTTTCCGTGTGTTCTGGACTTTCAATGTTGATTTTAGATGCACAATATTTTATTCAACATGAAGATGCAATGGCACCTTTTCCCTTCGGTCACCTTATAAACACGACCATCACTTTTTACGGTCATTTTGTTTTGGCCAGAACAAATGTTCACCCAAGCATTTTCTTATGAACAACAACACAAAAAGCTTTATTCCGGCACATCCCGTTAGAACGGCCATAGTTTTCTGGTACGTTGTTGACCGAATTAACTGGTTTTCACTGCACACAGCTGGAGTGTGCAAAATAGAGAAGTTTTTTAAGTGAGTGTCGAAAGTAATGTTGTGTTTGCTTTGGGTTCGCTCTACTACGCTCTCTGATTGGTTAAAAGAGCTCGCGCCACTTTCTCAACCAATCAGACGTAAAACCAAAACCAATCGTGACTTGCTCGCACGAGTCACTTGTATTTGCTTGAATTTCTGATTGGTCCATCTTGTGCCTTGTTCCTCTTGTGATTGGTTAGAGTAATTACTTTGGTTTTGCTTTCACGATATCCACTTGTATGAAAACTGCTCTCATACGTAGTAAGAGCAAGTTAAAACGATAGTCTAACTGATCTTGAAGAATGAAAAAGCCTTCCACATACCTTCTACTTTAAAAAGCAACTTGATTTCAGATCTCAAGATATCACAACAGTGTTCAATATCTCCTTGTTTGTCACTAAAAAGATAAAGAAAAGAAAATGAATATAAGGTATCTGAGAACAAGAATGTAGGCGTAATATTCAACCTGGAAATACTTGGGTTGGCTGCTTTTAACAATAACGGAACCATTTACCATTTCTAATGCATCTTAAGTCCTTGCCATTGAAAAACTTGTTTACTGTAGACTGACCCGCAATCTCGCAAACGCAAGCCGGGAAATTCTAAATAAAATTGTCCGAGGTAACGGAAATTCATAGAGTTTCGGTTGGAAGTTCGAAATAGCCGAGATGGTTGGCATTCGGGTCCACTGTCTATAAACATGACTTCGCTGATAAAATCACTTAGAGTACTGTTGTATTAATCACTCACAGGATCTGAAGATTTTGCTTTCGCGACGTAAGTTCTGCTCTGTAGTCATTCAAGATTAGCCAGTCCTGCATAAGACCGTCAACGTCTTCTTTGCAATCTGCAAATTCAATGTTTGCGTGCAGTTGCAAGATATGAGCGACCTTCTGGAGTCTAAAAGTTACGTAAACACCCGGGGTGGGTACTCGAGTAGGTTTTTGGTTGGGTGGGTCGGTGTGTTTCGCCCATGCATCCAAATTTGGACCCTGTTTTAGAAGGATTTTGCATTCAAAGTGACACCCCGTTCTAGAAATGGGCCTTTTTAAATACCCCGTTCTATATATTTACTGAACTTCAATATCCCGTTTTAGAAAAGCCTTTTTTTGTTTGTGCGATCTATACATCTGAAATACCAATGCTTCTCTACAAATCAGGTTTTGTAACAAATGTGTTTAGTTTAGCAAACTCGCTATGAATATTAAAAAATCACTGCTAAAATTTTCAAGCTTTGGTTGGTTTGGAATATTACACCCCGTTCTAGATCAGGAGCCACAAAATCACAACCCCATTGGGTGGCTCATAACCTTATAGGTGTTATGAGGGCCGCAGTAATCCGCCGGGCGTAAACAGCAAATATATATAGCAGAAGTGCTTAAGCAAGCCACTTATGTCCCCGCACTAATTTGGCCTAACATAAAGACAAAAACATTTTACGCCAATGCAAACGAAGACATACGTGAAAGTCGCGTAGATATCACAGTTCGTTTTAATTGGCTATACCCTAAAATATTTACACAAAATGTCTGCAGTTCTGCCTGCTTTCAGAAACTATAATTAACAATTCCCGAAAGAAATTGCTGCCAGGTGAAAAAAACGTTCAAGATTGTTTATTTGTTTGTTTGTTATTTTTTTTTGACAAAGCACTGACCTTTTATGTCCATTGCTTGTCGCATTTCCAGCTCAAGTTTGATGGATACTTTCTCTACAGCAACAATTTCCCCTTTCAGTAGATTGATCTCTCCTGCCGCATAAGCAGACAGGTCTGGGCAATGCTGCAACACTTTTGAAATGAAAAAAAAAAAAGCTCATATGAGGACCAAATTTTAATCGTAAATAAACAATCTCAGCAAATTAGGTTCATTTGATTCCTGGACAATGGAATCCCAGAGACAAAAACGTAATTTGAATTAATATCTTTTGTGAACATTAATCGACGAGAATCTACAAAACTTATCTAAAATAAGACGTAGTTTTCCCTCCGTGAGATTTAACTTAGTCTTTTATTCATCAATGCAGAATACACATTATCAAGGGGGGAAAAATATGCATTTAATAATTCCATGATCAGGTTATCTTCAGGTACCTTGATAGCGACTTTTACTAGTTGTAAGTGGAAAAACACAGTCCGTAAACAAACTAAGAATACATTCATATTTGTGTCATTCTTTGGTCCAAGACACTCTCCTCCTTACCAGGAAATCTTTACTAATCAAAAGTAAAGGCAAGAGGCGCACGCTACATAACCCCGCTGTATGGGCAGTACCTTACGCATGTGCATAGCCACAACACCCAGGCAGTGGCTTTAACGTAAGTGACCAGTTACTTCTTAATTGACCTCTTATGGAAAAGGGAACGTTGTGGTGTTTTGAGAAATACCCTAAAAACTGAAAAAATCACTTTAAAAAGGTAAGATAGCAACCCAGCCCGTGAGAAGTTAGCCTAATTACATTACGAATGTTTGCGTTTTCTTGCTGTGTGCTTTTAGCTATCAACCCATGGAAGACGCAATTTTGTGGAATAGGGGAAAGTAATTGGATTTTGCTTTACTACACTGATTGGTTCAAAGCACTCGCGCCATTTTCTCCAGCAATCATAAATATCACCAAAACTAAACGTGGCGTTTTCCCATGGTGGGTTTCATTTACACGTATTTGCTTTGATTTCTGATTGGTTGCGACTGTTGTCATTGGTGGGAGTGGTTGCTTTAGTTTAGTTTCATGACACTCAATGAAAGACCACTCAAATTGCAAGATATCTATCATTATCTCACCTTTCTGAGGCACGGGGTGCAGGAGCTTGTTAAAGAAGCAGGCCAGCTTTTGTTTGTCAGTTGAATCACTTTCCTTTGCTTTAAACAACTCAGCTGCCGCTCTTGTCCCGTGGATGCTTTCATGAGCGTCAGTTGTTGTAGCCTTCCGTTGCTTTTTGCCGGTACCTCGCGAAGCAGTAGCAACGCAATGGTCAGCATCATCAATCACAGGTGAATCTTCATAATCTGGAATGTTCTTGCGAAGAGAAAACACTGCCTCCGAAGACAAAGACCGTTGATTCGAATTCTCTTTCATGGCACCATCAGCATGAGAAGTACCAGTATCAACGTCAACACAGGGAACAACATCTTCAGCTTTTGCTCCAGAGGACTCGTCTCGCATGAATGTTTTGTCAATGCTCTCTGGCCTGAATGGTTTTGCTTTCTTTAACACAACTGCCTCATCACTGAAGCGACTTTTCTTTGAAGATTTCTGTTCTCCATGAACCTCACTGCTGGTTGTATTACCTTCCTTGATTTCAGGATCTTTGGAAGACGATGTATCTGCCTCCTCATCACTTGATCCGCCAAAGGCATTCAGCTCTTTCGGGTATTTTTTGGCCCTTTTAGTCCCGTGACGTTTCTTACGACGCTCTGGCAGTGAAGAAACTCCAGTGTGGGACGTTTTTTCCTCACCATCACCGTTCCCCATTGTTCTTCTCACTGAGATTTCTCTGGGTGATGATGTCATCACTGGTGACAAAGAACGTGCGTCCTCACTGGAGGTGTCAAACGGATTCAGTTCCTTAGGATAGCTATTTTTGGTTTTGGTTTTTCTTCCTTTGCGGCAAGAAGACATTGGTTTGTCGCCGTTGTTTGATGCCTTTTCCTCGCTATTCCCCTGAGCTAACGAACGTTTCACCTCTATCGCATCGTGTTTCTTTTCCGCAAGAGAACCCACTGGTACAGGAGTCTTGTGTCGAGTTGCAGGACGAGGCCTAGGTGGTCGTGGCGCTTTCCTTCTCGCCTTTTTCTCCCTCCTCGCCTCTTCCAGGTTTTCCCTGAGCAGTTCTTCTTTAGGGCGACTGTGAGAAAGCATAAGAAAATTAAGAAGGGTAATGGGTTCACAGAGTATTTAATAAAACATACCCCAGAGAGCAAAAATTGCCTTATACGAAATAACTCAAGAGCTGTAAGGAGAGATAGAAAAGTCCCTCAAAACTTATTCTCCGACAAGTACTCAGAAAAAGACACAAATTTCGTGAGTTATTTCAAGAGTTCAAGTTTTGCTGTCGAAAGGAGCACTCAGAGGATGATATTTGTGGGGGCACAGTAGAAGAAGGAAGGACAACACATATAAAATCTGATAGAACTCTTGAAAACAAAGCAGTATTCCAGGGTGGAATGAGGTTGTTGATATCAGAATTATTAATTGACTGTCATCATCGTCCCCGGGGGGTGACTCCCTTATGAAAGTGACGGGGATGCTCATCGTCTGGCTTAGGGGTGTAAATTGAAGATTGGTCACACATAGAGTGTTCAGGATGGAAACCAAAAGCCAATATATTTACCCATACAGGTATTGCTTAGGGTAGACTATGAACGAAAAACTAAAGATTCATGACAATGCTTTAAAAATCTAAATATAGAAGACAGCATTCGATGTCAACCTCTTTAGCGCAATTAAAACCACTATGGCTCTTAATGGTTGTCTGTTTTAGCATGGTCTCCTTTAGGGGTCAAATAAAGCCTGAGCCATGCCCAGATTGGTCTCCTTTAGGGGTTTGATTCTAATTTTCAGACAAGAATCCCCGATCCCCGTGCCTTTCATATTGGACCCCCCCCCGGGTCATCCTCATCGTCATCATTATTTTTCTTTTTTTTCTGTCATCATAAGATACTCACTAAGGGATACCATCCTCCAACAGCACCGAAGTAAGAGTAAACTCTATTGTTCCAGATGAGATGTTTTTGTTGGCTGGTTTGAGTGTCACTGTGATTTCAAATGTCTTCTGTGTTTCACTAATGTAATCAGCCAAGTCAACGCAGGCTGTGGCGATGACCTTCCGTTTACCACTTTTTGTCTCCTGAGGGAAAAAATGAAAACAAAAGAATCAGAGAAATAATAAGACGATCAACTATCTTGGTAACTTCTTTTGTAAAATATTGTATTTATCAGAATCAAATAACGGGTCTTGTAACATACCCTTGAGAGAGTTTTTTATTTTAATGTCCCTTTTTTTCCAAACCATTTTAATTCATTACAGCAGGCATATTTTCGCTACGCTTATTTCCTGATCATGGTACAAATTCCCCCCCTGGGGGATACTCCTTTATATGGCCTATATGTGGACATACTGGCTGGACAGGGTAAGGTTCCTCTATCCTGTCGAACATGGTAGATATACTTTAATGACAGTCTGTGAGTGTCCAAAACAGGGTATGAATTTGTCCTAAACAGGGTATGGATGCATTGCATGATAGCTGTAATTAAATATGGCTCATTCAGCAAACCTACCGGTAGATCAGAGATGTTTGCCAGTCTCTAAAACACTTTAAAGTTGTGTAAAACAATAGTATGCGTATTTTATCATTTGTCCTAAACAAAGACCTAAAATGGTAGGTGATGTCCTAAATAGGGTAGCTTTTTTGATGTCCTAAACAGGGTCAGGGTTTCAGACCCTCAGTGGCCCCCCTACACCCAAACATGGGTCAAGTGCACCCCTTGGGCAAATACCCAAGAAGGTCCCTGGGTTTCCTCACCCTGTGTTGGTTACACAAAGAGCAGAAAATCTTCTGACTTCAGATATGTATGGGTTCTGTGAACTTACACTTTTAATCATAATTCCCCATGGATGGTCTTCATAGGTGCCTTTTCTGGTGTTGTCCTGAAGATACAATAACACGTTTTACATTAAAATTACACCAGCTAGTTAGTATGGTCACTTATGTTAGGAAGCTGTCACTTGTTAACAATATTTTTTTACCGCACTACGTTATTTTTTTGTCTGTAGAAATGACCTCACAAAAATAGGTGTCAGTGCAAATTGGTTGTATGCCCTCAGTCAAAAAGAACAAACAATAGCATGGGTATCTAGACAGATGTCTCTTTCTACTAACTATGAAAATACCTGGATTAGTGTGCAATAGTTTTGTTTAAGTAGCTGGAGAAATGGAGAAATCATTTTCACCCCAGCTCAAATGGTTTTAACAGTTTTTTTTTTGTATAAAACAACATCCCTTAATTTTGTCCCACCATATGAAATAAAAGCTTCTCAAGGTGAATGATAATAAAAATAAATTAGGATTGTAATATTCTTAACTCTTTCCCGTCAAGACTAGTATCTTCCCGACGTTAACGTCGGGAACCATTGAACCACTCCTGATGTCATCATTTTTGACGTTACCAAATTGTTTTGATAAGCAGCTAATACAGCAAGGACAGATCCATCAATATGTGTGTCCATTTTGAATATCGACTAAATTCTGGTAGAGCTATACCAGAAAAAACGTGTCCAATTTTGGGTGCAAAGTTGGGGGAAAATAGGCCAAGTCACCTAGTTGATCAATGTTCCATTTCCAGGTTTTTTGAAGGACTGAGGCCAAAACTTTTCCAGTGGATAGAAAGGGGATAAGGTGTAGAAGATAAAGAGAAAAGAAAGGGAGAGAAAAAGGAAAGCAAAAGAAGCGAGAAAAAAATTGGAAATGAATCAGCAAAAAAAAAAAAAAAAAAAAAAAAAAAAAAGTCAAATTTTGGCTTATGCGCATGCGTGAAATCAAAATATTGTGCAATTTACAACAGAAGCTGGCTCAAAATCTAGCTAAATTGTAAGAAAACGCTTTTGTAGCAAAGTTTAGTGGCATTTGGCAACATAGCACTCAAAAAACCGTTTTAACGGTAAAAAATGCGTTTTTTAAGGAAAAAAATCGGACGGGAAAGGGTTAAACTGATTATAATAATTTATCAAAAAGATTACATTAAACTAGAAACTTAAAGGATAACGATCATATGCTGGTTTATGAGCTTGCCCAATGACAGAATTATACATCAGAATTACGAAAAACGAATATATATATATTAAGAAAAGTTGTCAGATGTAATTTGAAATAACTCCATTTGTTATATAGTACATTGATTGAGTTATCTACTCAGTCAATAGTTGTAAAGTCTAATTGCACATATATTTGTTCGCAGCTGAATTATAATTTGGGAAATTAATAGCACTGAATTTACCTTGTAAAGAGTTGAGGTGGTTTTCACAGGATCCGGTTCCGGCCAGACATGAATCCCACGAAAGGGATTATTTACTCCCGGCTGCCAGGGAACGGGCTAAAACGAAAACATACGAAGGGAGGTTAAGATTTCAACGTAACTCTGCGAAAAATCAAATGCGAGCTTTCTCACCTGGCGTTAGAACAGATACAAGACGGAGAGACGTGTGAACTATAAAACATCAGGAGCCCATGGGTCCTGCTAACATACCTTAGTGTGACAGTTGGTGTTGTCTTTGTCCCAGAAAATCACAAGTTTATCAGGGTGCCTAGTAAAAAACAAAACAAAAACGCGTAGTTAGAAAGGTAGTCTGTTATTCTAACTAAGCTTAATTTGAAACGAACTTTTTTTAAATAAAATAAGCTTAGAAAAACATAATATTGCGTTTAATTGCAAAAAGTAGGAAATGAAACACATGACCAAACATATAAAGAAAAGTTGAACTTTTATCACACTCTTCTCTTCCGGCTATCGATTGGCTAAGTACGCTTTAATACATGTGAACTTGGCTTCAACAACTAGAATCTCACATCAAGATAAAAAAACACACACATTAAAACAAGGACAACTTCCCATGGTCGTGAGAGCGTTTGCCTTTGGTGAACTTCCACCTTTTGCAATGATGGAATATCATTGTTGTTGGTCCGCCATATTTGATTTTGCTGCAATGGAATTCTGGGAGCGAGTGACAAAGCTGAATACCCCCCGTCCCCCCCCCCCCTCCACTTAGTCCAGCTTATATCGACTCCTGATTGTTTTGCATCTAGCGGTTACTAAAGCAATAATTTAAATCTATTTCATCTAGGAGGGCGATTTTTCCGGCTCGTGTTTTGTGGTTTGTGGGAAAATTAGTTAAGAGCTCCGTATGTCGCACACTGATTGCGCAGTTCTCAAAATATCCAGGTTTGCGCGACTAAAAAAATATAACTAAAGGTTATTTTTCTCCAATTCGGTGCCACACCCACTTTGTAGAGAATTGTTCAGGTGGGTTCAAACCAGTCGCGGATGGGCATGCCTTGTAAAGACTTGGCGCTTGAACAAAAACTTTCCCGTTTTATTCCAGTCAGCTGATGAGCTCAATTCCGTACAAATTTTCATTCTTCAGGCCTCATTTTTTATAACTTACCAAACATCCTTCTGACACTCCAAAGTGAGCGCCTCCACAGAAGCAGTAATCTGGAATTCACGAGCATCGCTTTTCTTTCGCTTCATCTTTTGCAAGACTGAACTCATTTTGAACACTGAAAGAAAACTTTCAAACGAAGTTTAATCTGTTCTGTTTACTTTCATTGTTATGTCATGTTGCCATGTGAATTCCTTCCATTCCGCGCGCGCTTAATACGTAGGTTCGATTATTAATTCCAAGCGCGATATATCCAGTACACTCAAGTCTCTCTCTCTCCCTCAACCTTCGAGCCCTAGCGCCTGATCAAAGTTTAGAACGATAAGACGTTCGCTCCCCAAACTGATTATCCGAGAAACGTTTTAAGCTTGTTACGGCTTTATTTTACAAAACTGTAATAAAACCTACTTTTTTCTTTTTCTTTTTCTCTCAGTCTAGAGCTTGTCATAAAACTCAGGTATATTAGTGACGGGGACTGGATGCAAAATGACAAACACAGCAGCGCAAAAAGGCTGATCTCACTACGTAGGAAGATTTGACTTTGCAAGACATCAACACGACACTAATAGAAGTTCAACAGAGCAGGGTTGCAGCCGTAGACAGCTGTTTCGCTCTCTTTAGAGCTCATCAGTACGGCATCGCAAGATAGCGAAAATGCCGTAAGAATACCCGTGCACTCTGTTAAAAGCCCTAAACGAGGACGCACGCCCACCAGATGACGCCATCACGTGTCTTGGAAAGGTCGAGAGTCCAAGTACCGTGTTGATGTCTCGCAAAGCCAAAGTTAGGATGGACGAAACCAACTTCATAAAGAAACATGGATAAAGCCATGCTATAAAGTACAGCATATCGGATCTCTAAAAAAACCTACGGTGCAAATGAGGCCAACTTTTATTATACCCCCCCCCCCTCCCCAGGCCTCATCAGGCCTAGAAATCGACCCTGTGAAAAATTCCAACGGTCCACAGCGAAACCTAAAAAAGTCCTTTTTATAAATGCACTTATACATTTAAAAAAGTGAGGAAATCCGGGTTTACACTTCCACCTTTCTTTGTTGGCATTGGGCATTCATGCAGTTCAATCAAGTTTGCCATTGATTACGATGATGTTGAACTGATGCATTTGTTTGACATAAAACACAGAACCCTGGGGTATGCACGCTTTTTATCAAGTTTAAAAAAAGTTGTACCAAAACCTTTCTACCCAAAGGTGTATTTTGGGCGGTTTATGACGTGTAAAGCTAGTAGGTCTTAGAATTATGGCTGTTAAATTTATCTCTGAAAACTGCGTGGTTTACAATAATACCCTTAACTTTCTTTTTGGATTCCAATCATCCTCTGCTAAGGTCTGCTTTTTCCGCTGTACAAAGATATTTCTGTATTATATTAGGGAGTCTGAAAAATGATCAGTTTCTCGACTTTCCCTTCATGCATGGTTCAATTCTACCTGTAACCATGCCCCCCCCGGGCATACCCCCGGGGATTTGCAATTTTGTTCTCATTTGGCGGTCTATTCCCCACCCCCGGGCACGCAGAAAGAGACAATTCCCCACCCCCGGGACTCCTCATCGACCACAAATACGTTGTTTTGTGTACAAAGCATAGATTTCCGTACAACAGCAAAACCAGACGTTTTGATAAGAACGCTCTTCTAGAGTTTCCTGAACGAGGGACACTACATGTATAATGTAATAAAAACATGAACACTATATTTGAAAAAGAAAACTGAAGAAAAACCTCTAACCGCACTGGCATACGGCTAGCAGGTAAAGAAATGGTCTTCGCCACGTGATTTATTCTAAATCTAGCACATACGCACAAGAGGCCCGTGAACAAATTGCTGGCAGCATTTTAAAGGAGTTCTTCTTAGCTTGTTTCATAAGCGATGAACACTGGACTGAGAGCTCTGTTTAATATAAAGCCGTGCATCCGTTTTCATATAGAGTCTATTTAAGTCGTCTTAGTATATACATAAATACGCCGAAGAAATATTTCTTTGTTTGTGACGAATGCCATCCATTCGAGTACGCATCAAACGCACATTCGTTTTCTAGTAACAATTTAAAAAAAAAGTACCTTCGAATACAGACTTTAATTTTGAGAGATTATTCTTCTCTAACCCGCAGTCTGCTGCAAATTCTAGCGATTCTCACTGGAAATAGGCAGTCTTCTCCACGCGGTCCGGCGTCAACCGAGAAGTGACGTACTTCACAAGAACAACAAGGAGTTATTTTCGATTTGCCCCGCCCCCCTCCCCCCGGGACAAGACGGCTTCAAACAATTCCCCACCCCCGGGACCGAAGGGCTGGACTTGTCCCCGGGGTTGCCCGGGGGGGGGATGGTAACAGGTAAAATTGAACCATGCATCAATTCCGGGGATTTCAAACCGAAAGTTTTTTATGTGATTGACAAATATCCAGCCTGCAATTCTCAGAGCCGGACTCAGCGGTCTCGCGAATAAAAATAGAACTTAGTTCTCTCGCGCTCGGATATTGGTTCCTGGAAGAAAGTCTTGAGTCATTGTGCACGAGTGCTTTTTTATCTTATTCTTTAGTATGGCTTTTAGAGCGAGTTTTCTCCGTATTTTTAGTACATTTAGCACACGTAAAACTGGAGCTATTTTACTTGGCGTTGGAGGTTCAGCCATAGGCATTGGTACCGCTTTTGGATTTTCGTTCGTCACTGCACGTGAAAAGCCGAAAGTGGTGGACTTGTCCAAATTTATGGCGGAGCCGCTGACGGCGCCAGACACTTTGGAGAACAGTATGGACGATATGAAGAGCCGCATGGAAGTGATGATATTGGGTGTGCAAGCTGATATTTGCAGGAGACTGGCTGCAATTGATGGACAAGAGTTTCAAGTGGACCGGTGGGTGAGAGAAGAAGGTGGCGGAGGTATAACTTGTGTGCTGCAGAATGGTAAGAATCCCTTGGGAATGACGAGGGCCATTGCATGCCTTTTCCCAGCTTTTCCCCAGTTCATGAGATTTTCTGAAGGGGTTATGAAAGTCATTTCCGACTGGGCCACTGCATCAGCATCTTTTGAAAATTTCCTAGGGGGCTGGTAAACATTGCTCTTTTCTTTTTCTGAAGGGTTAAAGAAAAGTTTGCCTAACTCCGAGCGGGAAATCCATTAATCTCTTTTTTTCCAGCAGATAATTTAATTTCGACTTCCATCATTATCAGGGGAAGAGAGAGGTGGCAAAAAACAGTGAGTGATGGGCCTGAGTTACCAAACAATAGTGAGCAGTTGTACCAGCTTATAATTTGGGACAACTCTTGAAAAGGAAAACCTGTCATGTATTGACACTATCCATGTAAAAGTGCAGGGGGGGGGGGGGAGAGGGGCTGTCAGTGTATTAACTAATTCCTCACTTAACATGTCAGTTGGACTCTTTCTCCATCCTAATTCTTAATCCTTTAAGCCCTAATATCAAAATGCAGGTTCTCCTCACTGTTCAAATACATGAGATTTTC
Source organism: Siderastrea radians (assembly GCA_964017195.1). Lineage (NCBI taxonomy): Eukaryota > Metazoa > Cnidaria > Anthozoa > Scleractinia > Rhizangiidae > Siderastrea > Siderastrea radians. Next base: position 26,559,746 of record OZ024897.1, read on the forward strand.
ATCTCCTCATGACCGGGATTTCCAAAAATGTTCCAGCGACTTCTGAAGATTTCTGACGATTTCCTGAAGACTTCCCGGAATGCTACCTAAAATGTCTAAAGATGTTTCGACGATTTCTGTACACTTCTGAAGCTATTTGAAGCTTTACTGATGGCTTTTAAATGTATTGAAGACGTTTGAAAGCTTTTGCAGTTGTTATAAAGAGCAAAAAAATAATACAAAACAAATAAAATGAAGTTTATCTTAAATGAAGTGAGAAGGTCAGGCTCAAAAGTTTGATAAGTGAAACTACTGTACACCGTAACAAATAACACGTAATGAGTTAAAGAACAAGTTGTCTGGATTTGTGAGTCAGGCACAAGAATTGTCCTTGATGCATTGGACTGATATCTTTGATCCACAGGCTTGAGACTCGCGCATAATGTGTGAGAGTTGGCAGGTATAAGATACATATATGAGCAGTGAGTGCAGATGAGTGTAACCCATTAATATGTAACTTGAACTAAACTCAAACCCAATTCTAATTTGAAGTCCTAAATTCCCTTGTGGCAATAATTTTGGAGGAATTGTAGCATGAACTGTATTTGCAACTATAATAATCATATCTTCATTCAATTTTTTTTAAATATATTTTTGCAGGAAAAGTATTTGAGAAAGCTGGTGTTAATGTTTCTGTTGTCTTTGGTAACCTTCCTCCACAAGCTGTGCAACAGATGAGAAGCAGGGGTAACGACCTTGAAGGAAATAAATTTCCATTTTTTGCAGCTGGAATAAGCTCAGTTATTCATCCTCGTAATCCATTTGTGCCAACTCTTCACTTTAACTATCGTTACTTTGAAGTCCAAGAGGAAAGTGGGAAGATACACAGCTGGTTTGGTGGAGGAACTGACCTTACTCCATATTATCTTGATGAAGAGGTAATGGAATAAGTTTTTCTGCAGAGTAACAGCATGAGTGTCTGAGAGTCATAATCTGAACTCCTTTTTGTGAAATTGTGCATAATAATTTTTATGTTTTAAAGTTTTCTTTGACTTCCCAAGACCAGTGTTTGTCTTTCAGTAGTTATCACATGCGTGTGACATGCTGAACACTAAAATTTGCATCTTTCTTTAATTATGACCACACAATGCTTTTGACATGGTCATCCTAACAGTGAACCAAATAGAATTCACCACCTCTGTTTCTTCAATAGTCAGGATGTTGCCCATCCTAAATTTTGGTTCTGTTGTCCTGGAATCTAACTTAAAGTGAATGAGGTGAAGTGTGCTGGGGTATATGTGAATGATAGCTGCTGTAATTATAGAAAAGTAAATTTCTTAGTCTGTGTTGGCAATTGAACACATGACCTTTCACATGTTCTCATTATTGCTTTTACTTAAATTTTACCCAGGATGTTAAGCATTTTCACAAGACGTTAAAGGAATTTTGTGATAAACATGATCCATCATATTACCCCAAGTTCAAGAAATGGTGTGATGGTTATTTTGTTGTGAAACACAGAGGTGAGATATGGAACAGTATGGTGGAAATTGGGTGTGTAAGTGATGACTTAGGCCTAAGCTGAATTAACGAGTTTTTGCTGTGGCAAAAATTAGTCCATAGAAGAAACAATGGAGCAGTTGTAACACTCACACACTGCTTTGTAGGTGAAATATCTGGCAACTTGTTTTTGTTTTGGTCAAAATTGTTACATTGACCCTTTTGCACCAACCTCTTGAGTTGCCCAGAGCAACTTAATCAATCCCAAAAAGCTTGTAGTGTACCAAAACCAGACGTATTGTACCAGTCACATCAATGTGACTAGTTTATTGTTATGGGATGTAGCTGGAAAATGAATCATGTGGTTGAGAACTTGAGTGATGTTAAGATGATTTCCACTCAATGTTCGAGCAGTACATGTAAGTGCAAAAATTAAGTTACTTAAAAAATACTTGCAGCACAGTCACATTTTGAGAACAGATAAGAAGAACTTATTGACACTTTTGCTCCCAGGATGACCCCGCGAGAAAAAATCTGATTTAAAGCTATCCATATTTCAATTAAAAAGTCGCTTCAGGTCAGTTCAAAACAAAATGGCACCCATTTTTAGAATATTTTTGTGAGATTTGACATTAATTTTCTCGAGAATGCTTGAGAATTTCATCGCAGGGTCATTTGAAGAGATGTTTCAAATAGCATTGAAAATGTTACTGTGCCATGAGTTGTTTTTTAGTAAATATTTTTTGCACTTATGGCTCCAATGTTGAGTGGAATCTGTCTTTAGCATTTTTTGTCCTTATCAAAGCTGATGTTGATTCCTTTTAACCCTGAGGTGAAATCTCCACGGAAATGACCACTGCTTGATTGATTTCTTTACTTTTCCTTCAAGAAAAAATGTGCAACAATGAAGCCATATGTCAAGCAGTTTCGTTTTTAAACCAAAAAAGTTATTGTGACTGGAGCCTTTAACAAATATTACTTCTTTACATTATTGACACGCTCCATGAGAGTTTAAGAAAAAATTAATCATTATGGCAACCTTATAGTTGATAATGAAATTGTAATTTTTTTATGTCGTCAGGTGAATGTCGTGGTGTAGGTGGTATTTTCTTTGATGATCTTGACAAGCCCTCCAAGGAAGCAGCTTTTCAGTTTGTTAAGGCAGGTGCTAATGCTGTCCTCCCTGGCTATGTTCCTCTTGTGGAGAAACACAAAGATGAGCCGTATACTGATGAGGAACGCCAGTGGCAGCTGTTGAGGAGAGGACGGTGAGTTGCCTGTTAGAAAAATACCATTTAAGCCCCAATGATAGCAAATCAATTCTTCTTACTGGTCACCATACATTTGTATTAGTGCTAGTTGGGAGAAGTTGTTCAAATATCAATTGAAAAGAGTTCATCCCTGAGGATCATTTCCTAAATTCTCAACAACTGTGCACTTAATTGTGCATTGATATTACAAGGAGAAATCTGATGCTGATCACTGTTGGGCTTAAAGGGTTAAGCCAAAAATCAATCACTCTTGGCAGTCACAACAAACGCTCATACAGTGGTTGTCAATTGAGACTGTGTTTAATGTTATCTGCCTTTGCATTGGTTTTGCTTTACTATGCCATAAGATTTGGCCTGAAAAGCTTGTACAGTCGAACCTCGATTATCCGGACATCGATTATCCGGACTTTTCAATTATCCGGACTTTTTCTCTGGTCCCGTTTTTTTCATGAATATTAATGACCTTAGATGTTAAAAACTTTAGGAGGTAAAAAAATTCAGAAATTATGTTAAAAGTCAGGAAAATTGTGTTTAAAACAGCGCATTACACGCTCCGCTTTCGAAAGATCGAGTGCTCAGAGACAAACTAGTATGTTTCAGTTTTTTAGAAGCGATGAATAGGTTCTCATTTATAAAGTCCACTGAATGTGATAGACCTTCACACATGTATTTGCAGTCATTGAAGCAAACTTTTAGAATTAAAAATGTGTTATCTTTATTTCTTTTGTTTACATTGTCTCATTAATATTCATATTTTTGATTATCCGGACTCTCGATTATCCGGACTATTTACCCTAGTCCCACCGAGTCCGGATAATCGAGGTTCGACTGTATCACTTTCTCAACCACTTAAAAGGTGGTTGCGTGTATTTGCTTCGAGTTCTTATTGGTGTGTTTTGTTATTTACACTTGTTGTGATTGGTCAGAGTGATTGCCTTGGTTTTGGTTTTATGAGGCTCAATTGAAAACTGCTCTACTGGGTGTGATGAACTAATTGGAACTAATTGTAAACAAATCAAGGAAGTGGTGTAGCAGTCATAAAGCACAGTAAGGCAAAACCGAAGCAAATACATGTACAAATGAGTGTTGACAGTTGATCGAAAATCACTCTATGGAATTTTTAGGGCGGCACAGTAGTTAACCTGCGATCAGGCCGAATTTTAGCATTGCTCTCATATTCTCTTACGTTGGTCACTCACTAAAATAGGGCCTGATACAATCTCTCACAGGACCTTGTGCAGGCGGCCAAATTTTGGCTGCGGGAATCTCGCAAGCTGATTGGCCCTTTAACAATAGAGCTGTCAATGGAAGTAAATTGTCTACGAGACTTGCTCATAATTTTGATCTGACCGCCATCCCCAAGGAACAATCAAGGAACAAGTCTGCCAAAGTAAAATGTGTTGCTCTAATAAATTCTCGTCATTCTAGGAGAATTGTCACCATTTCTTTCTCTCCTGAGAATGGCGTTCGGTTTGACACAAGCTGTCTCTCACCTGGAGCAGAGAAGTACAGCAACAGTGAAGTATGCATTCCATTTTATCGCATCGTGTCTTGAAATTTTCATTTGACAGCTTTCAGCTAGTATTCATAATATGAACAGAGTAGTGGTTGCGATTTTATGAAACAAAACGAACAGCAGACGAACAAGTATCTTTCGCCAAAAATGATCAACAAGTCAACCGATAATTCAGTAAACTTAATGGTAAACTTGTTTGGCAAGAGCCGCAATCAAGTTGCAATAACGATTTTCAGTTTATTCATTCAGTGCTTAATACTTATGTAATTGTTTTATTGATCTCTGACATTGACATCAAAGGATCTGACTAGTTTTATAATGAATGTTCTTTGTTTTAAAATTCGCTGCTAAACTCAAATATGCATCACTTCTGGAACCAAATTAAATTACAAAATACTCGTTTGTTTATAAACGGTTTTATTTATAATTATCTTTGTTCTAAAGAATGAAACTGAAAGTATTTCTCTTAATTGCCCAAGGTTTTTTAGGCAGAAAATCAGTGACAAATGCGAAGAGAATATTTCCGGATACCACCTGAAATGTAGCCTGCGAGCAGGCTCTCTATTCGGGGGGCAACGCAACGTGAATTATTTTCTTACGTGAATTATTTTCTTCGAGAGCGCCTTCGGCGCGAGTTTCGGCGAGCAAAGCGAGCTGCTGGGCGAGCGAAGCGAGCCCGGCTCGCTTCGCTCGCCTTCACTTCGTTCACCGAAACTCGCGCCTTCGGTGCTCTCAAAGAAAATAATTCACGTTGCCCCCCCGAATAGAGAGCCTGCTCGCAGGCTACCTGAAATGGGAAAGGATTCAAGCATGCAGCATATTTTGGTACATGACAACCTCATCGTGTTTTGAATTTTCATCCAGTTTCAGCTCAGACAGAGCAACCATGTACAATACCGGAACTTTCAAGTTAGCAATCGTGTAAATTTAAGTGCTAGTGCCTAGAAGATATATCGTAGCCTATGATTTTCTTTTTTTTGCCAACATTTGCATGACTTTTTGCGAATTGCCGTTATGGGAAATTTGCATACCGAGGACCGTGCAAGCAGAAGAAATTTTGATTGGCTGTTTTGTTGAATGTCAGTCAATCAAAAAAGTGGGCAGTAGACGTTCCGTAGAAGAATTTTATCAGGCTCTATTTTTCGTTTCGCCTGTCCTGCCTGAATGTTTCACAGAGCGAAATGAAAATATAGCCTGATCGCAGGTTACACAGTAGTAGACACGTAGTTGTTACACCTGACTTTCGGCATGATGGTTGTTGGTTCTGAGTCCTGGACCCAGTTGTTCGAAAGCCGATTAGCACTAACCCTGGGTTACTTGTAGTCCAAGGTTTCTGATTCTCTTGTTTAAAAGCATTATTGCTTCTAATTTTGTGTGAAAAATTGAAAGCAACCAAAGCCAAATTGTCAACTAAAGTGAAAATAATTTACTAGAATCCATGTCACTATGTATTAAATGTGAATTAAAAATTGAGGCTAATCCTGGGTTAGCTTAACCCTGCTTTGAACAAGTGGACCCTGGTTTCTGCAGTGTTGTGTTGTTTGCTAAGACATTAGAAATGTTACACCACAATATCTCTCCAATGCAGGAAGCTGGATTATGGTCAAAAGAGGAGAAGCTTTCCCTTGAAAAGTAAAAACTGAAGTTGATTAGTGCAGTATTGATTTCATTATTTGTTTCAATGATCAACTTTTCAAATTAAGATGAAATGTTTAAAATGAAACTTGATTAAGCCTCAAACAGATAGGTTAACATGAATTCAATGCATTCATCTCATTTGCAATTGGTCACCCTGTTGAACAATAATGTGTGAGAACATGCATAAATTTTAATTCTAATTTCAAATTGGATTGCAGAAACGAATAATGAAATCAAATGATAATAATTTGCAATGATGAACTTCACATTTTATTCTTTGAGGAAACATTACTCCTGATTTGACTGTAAACTCCAGTTTTGTGGACCCAAGTCGCCCAAGTGATAGGGCAGTCTCAAACATTTTTTGGTTTCCCTTGAAAGTGTGATATGGTGGGGTGCCTTCATATCTATGTTGAGTAGTCATGTGCAAGTTTTCCTTCAGCAACCTTCTCTCCTTATCACCACAGATATGTGGAATTCAACCTTGTATATGACCGTGGCACTAAGTTTGGTCTCTACACACCTGGGGCTCGTATAGAAAGCATCTTAATGTCCCTACCTCTGGAGGCCCGCTGGGAGTACATGCATGCCCCTGAGAGTGGAAGCAAAGAGGAGGAACTTCTTGAGGTTCTGCGGAATCCAAGAGAGTGGGTTGAGTAGACAATGTGCGCAAAGACAATCTTAAGATTAGTCGTATGCATGAAGTGAGTTAAAATACTATCTAACTCAACCCTAAAATTGAGTTAGATGGAAACTAAGTAAATGCAAATAGGAACAAAGAGTAAACAAAAGAATGTGCTTTGATGTGAATGCCTTGGTGAAAGGTGAGTAAAAGAAACAGATGTAAATAGTTAATTAAAAATAAATTTAAATTGTGTCTTAACTGAAGGTAGCCCGGGGGGGCGGGGGGTATGGCTTCACATGAGCTAAATGGAAGGCAATTACTTCACTTGTAACCAGAATTTTGATGATTTGAATCCAGTCTCCAATTTTATTCGTCAGTTGAAATGAATAATTCACAACTGCAAAGAAAAACTGCAAGTTTGTTGCAAAATTATAAGTCTTCATTCAAACTGACTTGTAAGTTTGAAGGCTCCATTTGAATCTTCAAAACGCTGGTCACGTGTGATGAAGATTGACTGAAACATCTGTTTGAAACTGAACAGGGTGGGGAGAGGAGCTAAAAATTCCCTTGTAATTTTTTTTTGGGGGGAGGGGTCATAAAGTGCTGATAGTTTTTTTTTGTAGGTTTTAATTTAAAGATATCAGTGCTGTTACGAACTTGTGCATAATAATTTATTGATAGTATACAGTATGTGTTAATCTTTTAGTATTTGTTTAATGAAAAAAAGGCATGGTATTTTGGCTGAGTAGCTTTGTCCCTTAGTTGTTTTGGCTGGTATTAATATGGATCCATTACGCACCATCCTTTATTATATAGACAGGAGTGTTTTAGTGGAAGATAGACCACTCACAAAGTTCGTACGAAACTACATCTGGGACTTGAGTGGCGTTTCTTCCATATCCTTCCATATCCTCACTAGTAAGGATATCGATGACGTAATTTCCCGCTTTTACACTGTTGTTTGGGCAAAAATACTCAAGTCTATATAACAAAAAGAAAATTACACGGCGGCTTGAAGATATGAATTTTATTTTCTCGTGGTAAAAAACACTATTTTACTCATTCAGTGCGCTCTTTCGTAAAATATTGTTTTTACCACTCGAAAATAAAATTCATATCTTCCCGCCGCAGTGTAATATCCTCTATGTAAGTTCCCCCTAATCAATCCTGACATAAGCAGTAACGTCTCTGTAACATGCGGACCGGATGACAGGGGATGGCGGATAAGAAAATGTGCATGGAAAAACGGGGATCGAAAAATGCATTTGGAGAAGATGCGCGTTAAAAAATGTGATTAGAACTTTGGAACTCTTTGGTTGTGGGACATTTCGTCTCCCATCTCAACAACTATACCAGTATTATTTGTGAGTTTGAATCAATCTCTGGAGTTACTTTTTTTCCAGAGCTTTTTTCAGCGCTATTTTAAGAATGGCACCTTATCCACGTTGTCCGTTTCAACGATTTCTTCCGCTAATAGCGCAGATAGAGAACTATCAGCCTGCTCTCAAAAACGTCGCGAGTACATTGCAGTTTTTCTCCAAGCCGAAACAGAAAGAGACTTATTCATATTCGAAGTTGTGAGATTAATTTTTTTAGAAGGATAATTTTCCACTTGAAATCGGCTGAAGTTTTTTGATAATTCACTTTACAGATGTAGTAGCAGAATTTAAACAGAAACCGGAGATCTGGACTGCAGAACACCGAACCCTTGGAATCCGGAATCCGTGAACATGAAAAGCCGAAATTCAGTGATCGGATTCTGGAGTCCAAGAGCTTTCTTGATTGCCCACGTGGTGCGAACTAATACAGGCATAAAAATCGACAAAAACGGTTGTTTTGCAAATGTACGTACGAGAATCGCAAGAGAACTCCACAATCCCACTTTTTTTTCAAATTTTCTTATTCTCATTTACCATCCCCGTCTTTCCATCCTCATTTTCCCATCCACCACAGAAATGAAAAGGTTCTTTGTCATTTCCATCGCACACTCGAGGTCTCGTGCTTACTTGCAATTGTTTGCAAAGGTAGCTAAATACCTTCCAATAGACCTAAATACATGCAAGTCATTTGGTAAAAGACAGTTTTCAACACCGAATTGTATAGAAATTGTATTTTTGTAAAACGTTTGAGAGTTGCAATTAAGATTGCGAATTCATTTATATTTTATTTAAGGGCGGTGCCTCCTAATAGAGATGCATTTTTGCAAAGGTTATGACTATGGGGAAAAAGTAGATCTTAGCAAGGATCATTAAAATCCAAAAGAAAAATGTGGGTAACCACGCATTTTTCCGAGATAATTAAGCAACAATAATTCTAAAAAAGCGTCAAAAATACAAAGAATTTATGACAATTTCTTTCCAAATTTAAGCTCAATTATCTCTGAAAAATGCGTGGTTACCCCCAATTTTCTTTCTGGGTTCTGATAGCCCTTGTTGAGATCTGCTTTTTCCACGTAGTCATAAACCGCGCAAAATTATTGTTGTATTGGGGGGCAAATTCCTTAAGAAAACTGAATATCCCGAGATGGGCAGAACGTATGTGCAGTAACAAAAGGAGGCACTGTAATAGTGATCACATGATCACGTGGTTTAGAGTACAACTTGTAATAAATAATGCGCCGATCAATTCGAAAGTTCAACATCCCCCCCCCCCCGGGCAACGCCCCGGGCATTTGAACTTTTGAAGATTGGCTTGTTCAAATTCCCTCCCCTCGGGGCAAAAAGGCCGTTCAAATGCCCCACCAATTAGTACTGAAATACCTCTCCACCAAGCCAATTTCGTCTTCAGTCAAACACTTTACACGCTTTTCAGAGAGAGATATGCCGTAATGATACCTTCAAACTTCTTTAAAAGACGCATTTGAAAGAGTTATTCACTAACCAAAGCGAAATTCTATCTTGTGAATCCTTCAAACCCTGTAAAGACCGAAAAAACTGACGGGCGTATTACGTCAGAACAAGAGATAAATCCGGTTCAAATTCCCCACCCTTTCAATGCAACGGTCAAATTCTCCCCTCCCTGGGCACGATGCACAGTCAAATGCCCGGGGTATGCCCGGGGGGGGGGGATGTTGAAGTTTCGAATTGATCGGCGCATAAGCGTGGGTAAATTGTTCAAAGGCATGATGATGTTGTTCAAAGTTCTTGTTGAGATACGTAAGTTTGTCTTACCACTGAAACTCCAGCTGATGGGTCTCTTACGCCAGCGGGTGCGTGATCTTAGGCAAATTTCAGAATTTTTCGGGTGATCTTTGGAAGTCGTCGGACTACGTGGGACGACCCTTCGTATTTGACTTAGGTAACCTTCGAAAGAAAGGTAGGGGTCTTTTCTTATTAACGCACACTTGGTATCTTGCTCCTTCGAGATGTTTAAGTCGGTAATAGCGAAAAAACCGTAATGCTGGGAGTTTAAACCTTGCCATTTTGAGGCGACACAGCCGCTCTGTATACGGACGGCTAGCTGGGAGAAAATAAACTCTATTGCTATGGAAACCAGGTATAACCACCGGAGTGTTGGACCATTTGACTCACAAAAAGATTTTGCCTTTTTATATTGCGAACGAGAGTTTGACAATTCCATTTTTCTCAAGTTATCTTTCATCCATAGCTTAGAGTTTTCAGGGCAATCGAAGAAAAATGTTATATTTTGCTTCTTAAAGCGAAGCAAATGCCCTTAATTCACTGTGGTTTTTCGTAATCTACAGCTATATGATGCAAGTTATTTAATTTAAAATTTAATTCTTTGCAAATAAATTTTTCAAAGAAGCATTGAAAATTCGCATTTTGATTGGACAGCGTACAATTGACGAGGTCTTAACCAAGCCATTGCTGATCCGCGATAGTTTCTCGCCACTGGCATGCAAATTCATTCCAATTGCTTTGAATGACTTTGGAAAAGGAAGAAATTAAAATCAATAAAAATTTGATTAACACTGGAAAAATCTCTGCTAAAAATTGTCTCTCGCTAAACGCTAATCATACCGAAAGGAAAACAAAATAAAACAAATTACTTTCGATAGTATGTAAGTTGAGCAGTATTTTTTGTTTCGTTGAGGTTTTTCTACTTATTACGTTTCAGTTGAGTGTAACTTTAAGTTTTTTTTACGTGTTTGACGTTTTCGATTGCAAACTATGAATATGAAGTCATGTTTTGACTGCAGTCCTTTCTTTTGGCTATCCCAAGGGAAAAAATCTAGATCAATCACAAATTAAAACTAGTTCAGCGCATATTCATGCGATGAAGTCGGCCGACTTCTCTTATCAGTTAAGACAAAGATCCCGTTTGAAAAATTCATCGGTCAAGTTTTTGCATTACAAGAATAGTGCGATGGTTTTAACATGGAAACAGACAGTTAAAACGCTATTGGACTCCTTCTTGGAAAAAGAGCTTTCCGAGCCATTTTACAAGATTACTGTGAAGTTGAAAGCAAAATTATCTAACAACTTGAAGTTATGTTTTGACTTCAGTCCATTTCGTTCGGCGAAAGAAAAAAAGTCTGGATCAATGACAAATTGAAACTAGTTCAGCACATATTCATGCGATGAAGTCGACCGACTTCTTTTATCAGTTAAGACAAAGATGCAGTTTGAAAAATTCATCGGTCAAGTTTTTGCATTACAAGTGTGATGGTTTAACATGAAAACAGACAATTAAAACGCTATTGGATGCCTTCTTAACAAAAGAGCTTTACAAGCCATTTTACAAGATTACTGTGAAGTTGAAAGCAAAAATATCTAGCTCAAAACAGGTGTATCTGCGAGTTGTTTATATTTGACACTAGAGTGAATTTGTTCATGAAGAGTGCATTTAATTTGCTTCCTACAGCAAACAAAAACATGTCCGAAAGTGTTGAAATCATGTTTGTGCAAGCCGAAACAGTTACATGTTAGCCGCAAAACGAACTAATTCCCTCTCTACGCTTTACCTTCGTTGTCGGGTTTTCAAAAAGGAAAAGGGTCGTTTTTATTTAAACTGGAACGGCTCTGAAATATTAATGAGGCGAGGGACTATTTCCTCGTTATCATCTACGACCTCCATTGTGTGTTGCGGTGGGCATTGCGGACTCCTTCTGTTAATGGCTCGCAAGGATAGCCTTACCATCTGCCTTGAATAGGAGAGTTACTTTAAATTTTAATTCGCTATTCAAAAAAGTCGACTCTCGCTGTTTATGCGTGCTATAGCTTTACCAACCGGGTCAATCGCCTTGGGGAAATGCGATCAGAATGCTCATAAGAATCAATATCAGGTAGGGACAACGCATTTTTTGATTATTCTCTTTTTGTGCCCGCAGTTTCGCCTTGTGTTTGTTAACTCTTTCCCTTTCATGAAAACCAATTTCCAAAACTAAAAATCCAGGGTTTTATGTTTTAAAATACGAAAAGCACCACAGGAAAGTACTGCTCAACAGCTTTTGTTTCAACCAGTGTTCACAATTTTACTCAAAGATTCGAGGCGTAGAACCACATAACATTACACAAAGATCGAATCTGGGAGGGAAAGATTTTAAAGAACATAGTGAGTCTGTTTCTTTAAATAACATATATTTTCATTGCAGTGATTTTCACTACTGCGCAAAAAAACTATTTCAAAAGTAAAAATTCAGTGCTATTTTTTCGGGAGCACTGAAGGGTTAAATAAAACATTTCCTTTTCAGTTTGGTCTTCGTCTAATGATCATTTTTCCTAACGAATTTTAAAAATACAGAAATGTTCTCTTTGAGGAGCTGTAAATTTAGCTAACCATGGCCTACAAAACACTGTATTCAAATTGCAGATGAAAACAGATGTGTGAATTGACTTTTTTCCAATTATTTAGCAGTGTTACTAAAGTTAAAATTGCCGCAAACATGTACACTGGCGCATATTATGAAACCATGCGTGTGTAAAAACACTTCTGTTTTGAATTTAAACACTGTTTTTGCACAAGATATTGCATAAGGAATATTCACATCTGAGACAGTTTACATTCAGGTTAAACGTCGTCGATAAATACCCAAAAATAGCTTGACCGTTTTTCTTTCTATTTCGCTGCATGGCTAGAAGATTCCATAAAGAGAAATTTGTGCATTTGAGAAAAGGTGATAGTCTTTGGTTTCGATGGACCATTGATTATAAGGAACTTGCAAGTATATATTAATACAAATAGAAACTTTGCCGTTTTCATATTTTTCAACAAAGAAAAGACATTTTAGGAAAAAACACCCACAAATTGACGCACTGATTCTGGCACGGTTGCAAGAATGTACAAAACTGAGTTAAATTTGGGGTTTTCGAAGGCAAATCAACTCTCTTGTATTACAGTTTTTGCCTCACGACACTCGTTATTGTTTCGTTTGTTGACTGATTCATTTATTTTCCGTAGAAACAAATAATTTGCTGGTCTACGTTAGCGCATATATTCTCGCGGAACCAAAGTTAATTAAAAATGTGGTCAATGGACTTTTTTAATTATTTGGAAACATCAAAACAGAAGAACGTTTATGCGTAATTCAAAAAGGAGTGATTCGGTTGCAAAATGTCAGACTATAATAAATGAGATATTGGAGGTGAAAACATTTCGCTTTGTTGAGGTTCAAGATTTTATAGGTCCGGGATATACCGCCAGACAAGTTAATAATAATATCAGCTATGTTTTGCTATTTTGAGAGCTTTGGAAAATTAAATTTTAAAATATAATTCTTTGAATTTTATACTATAAAGGCAAAAAGTGAAGTCGTCCGAAAGTTCATCCATTTTTCATCACGAAAAATTTTTCAATGTGGTTTTATATTGAATGGTGGTTATCATGTGCTAAACAAACGATAGTTCTACGCAAGAGGAACATTTTTTAAGCACAAAATGTAACTAAAAAAATCCTTCATTTTGTTTCAAAATGTTGATATTAAACGAATAGAACCACAGGAAATACATGTTATTGAACTAGCGTGACGAAGATATTGGTCGAGGTCCTTTTCAGTTTGGAAGTTTCGGCTCAGTCCATAAACTTCCAAAAAAAGGAACTCGACCAATGAATGAATGAATGACTGACTGACTGACTGACTGACTGACTGACTGACTGACTGACTGACTGACTGACTTTATTAAAGTGTCAGAGTGGGTATTTAGCTTGTGACAGCTAATTGGGGACACTCTACTACTTCACAATACGGACTTCACGCTAGTTCAATGACATATATGTACTACCCGAGAGTTGTTGACTAAATGATCACACTTCAGGGTATTTTCCACTCAGTCTTAAGTTAGAGCCCACATTGTACAAGATAAACAGGACCACAGGACTGCACTCTTGACAGCTTTCAATTGAATGGTCAAACTTTGGGGCTCAAAAGTTAGAACTACCTTGTAGCGGAGCCTGCGGGCAAAGCCCGCCAGCGGAGCTCCATTGCTAAGGAAATATGGTAACCTATCAATCCGAGAAATTTTGGTTGTGACGTAATAGTCACGTGACCGTCCGTCCGTACGTCCGTACGTCCGTCCGTCCGCACAGACTCTGTGGGAGGGGGAGGGGAGTCCCAAGACAACCCGACGGGGGTAGAGAATGCCATCTTTTCTTGGCGGGAAATCGCGCGGTGCTTTAGGGCAACTGGCATTTTTCTTGGCGGGAAATCGCATGACCATCGTCGCTTTTGAAAAAGAGGTTTCTTTAAAAGCTTAAGCTTCTTTGGCATTTAACGATTGCTCGAGAGTACTGAAGTTTTATACTTGACAAAAAAAAATCTAATATCTATAAATGGAAAGAAAAAGTTCAATGGTAGAAGGCGAAAAGTTCAAGTTACGAAAGCTGCATTCGAAGGACTTCATCGCTTTGTTTTCTTCACGGCGGAGAGTTTGCCCTGTTCTGAAACACAACCGAGTAAGTGAAGTTTTTAAAGGGTCTAAGGTACATGATTTTGAGTATTACGATGAAAGAAATTACGTTTTGAAATGGAAATTTGATTTATGCCATTAGAAATGTGTTATTTACTTTTGACTTTAAAAAATTCTTAGAAAACGCGCTCAGATTTGTGACAGATTCTTGAATATTTTGCCATGCTCAGCCGATTTCACTCGCGTGGACCGACCTACGATTTTGGAAGTGTAACGCGAATTGCATTTAAGTATAAACTTACGGGTTTTCGAATAAACGTTTTTCAAAAATGATTTCTCTGTCCATTATTTTGTGTTTGTTTATTCATAACAGTAGGTCTAAGCACAGCCGCAAGACAACTGCACAAGGTTTGCTTTCAATTTTGACTGTCCGGTCCATCTCTTTGTGCAACTGTCGATTTTCTTGTCCTAGAAGTTTTCAATAGTAATAATCTTTTAAGCGAAGCAGTTGTCGGTTTAAAGCTATTTTATCCCAAAAGCTTCCGAAAACAGTTTTGTGCGTTCCTCAAAGCGCCTAACTTTATATAGGCTTACTTCGCATCCGCAAAACTTATGCCGGCATAATAACAATTTTAAAATTAAAGCGTGTTTGGCGTTTCTTTGTTTTGAATCTTGATGGTCTCTAGTTAGAGAACGAAATATAACAGTTATTTGAAAAACTATAAGCGAAGCAGTTGTCGGTTTAAACCTATTATGCCCGAAAAGCTTCCAAAAACAGTTCGGTGCATTTTTTAAAGCGCTCGAATTTCAGACAATTTGCAGCCGCAAAACTTATGCAACAGAGTTAAGAATGTTTGGACGGTGTTTGTTCGTTTGTTTTCAATCTCGATGGTCTCAAGTTAGAGAACGAAATATAAGGGTTACTTAAGTAACTATAGGCGAAGCAGTTTTGAGTTTAAAGCTATTTTATCCGGTAAGTAATGTGTGTTCCTCAAAGTGCTTGAATTTTTTCGCGGCTGCTAAAACCTACGCGACATTTCAGCGATAAGTTTATTACAAGTGCTTCGAAGCTCCCCAGACCCTTTATTTCGGGTAATCCCAGTAAAATGCCGGTGAAATGTCAGTATAAATTTTTGACCAGACTAATATTTTTATTTAGTGGCAGTTCATGTTATTTGTTAACATCCGAACGCGATGAAGATAACCCATTTAAACAGTCGAATAATTTTTATTTTGTTTTTGTAAATGAGCGCCGTTTCAAGTTCATTCAAGCGAACAGCCAATAAACCAAGGAGATTTGACAAGCCTTGACAGTTAATGACAGGATATGGAAACATTGCAAACACCAAGCTAGACGGCTCGTGAGTAAAATAATCAAGCTGTGCTCAGCCTCTAGAACGACCTTTCGAGCTTAGTTTTACAGAACAGATCCCCAACAATTTGGAGGACAATTCGGAACACTTTCAGGCTTTTTGAGAAACACTTTTCGAAAGCGAACGAGCCAAAAAGGCCCCGAAATATATTTCAGACCGAAAAGTTTCAGGACTATTTTTGAGAAACGAACACCAGTTTATTCCTTCGCGGCTCCGCTTTTAGGCTTGGCTAAATCTATATATTACAGCTTAGTAAATCGAGCCACACAGAAATGTATTGTTTTACTCTGAAACTAGTTTACTATATATATAAGCCAAAAAAGGAAGGACGTTTCGATGTCATCGTGGCATTGTCAAGTTCAAGTTCAAGAAAAATTTCATAACGGACAACACGAAATAAATTTTAACTGAAAATTACTACAAATTTGCCCGCTCGAAAATAGAGTAAATTATAACTACATTCAACTAATCGAGTTGAGGTGTCACAACTCAATACTTTTGAGCAAGTAGAGTCCGATTGCCTGAATGTTGAGATTCGGTCTCTTTTTATGGACCCACAGCATTTGGAAGATCAACCAGTCATGCTTTTCCTAACATTTAAAATTCCAACATTATATTGACTCCGCTATGACATGGAAACGTCGCTTTTATCGTAATGTACACCAGCCAGCCTAGTACCCAAGCGTTCTCCTCTCCCTCGACTTGGCACGAAATGTTATGATGTGACGTCACGAAATTTCGCGCCAAGGCGAATGAGCGAGAAGAGAGCGCCTGGATACCAGGCTGTACACCAGCCATTTCGCGCCAATTCTCTACTCACAGTATATGAGCTGATCGATAGCTGCGCACTTACTCATATCCATGGTCTGTATTTAACAACAAGAAATTCTGAAGAATGTACAGGCGGCGGATAGTCTCTCACCCCCCTCCCCCCCCCCCCCCCGTGACCTGTTATGGACAATTTGCACTTCCGGTATGTAAGGTATGTGACAGATGAAAAGTCAATTCAATTCAGGGAAATCCAAATATTCACTAGAGTCCAGTGACTTCTTTTCCGAAATTGATAAAATGGACACTATAATAAAAAGAAATTCTGAAGAATTTACAGGCGGCCTATGGTAACTCTGCCCGCTCTTTCTCCGGTGGACCCTCATGTGCACTCTCTTAAAATTCCAAGGACACCCAACACGTAAATCTGTGTGACCAAAACCGTGACTATTTGAAGCAATATTTTGACTAATGTTGTGACACTACCAAGAAAGATATTTTGGGTGCTTGCGATGAACTGTGAGCTGCGATCTTGTGAACGTCCGGTATGGCGTATCCCCTTTAAAAACACGATTTAACACGCCTGCAGCAATTCTAATGTAGTTCGTCATTACATTCCCTGACGTTTTCTGCGATCATAGCTATAGATGGAAAATTCACCTTCGGCAAAGGTCATGTCACGAGGAGAATGTCCGGTCTTTGAGAGATTGGCTTTCAATCTGATAATATCGACGTCCTTACAGCAGCAAGGCCATTGTTCATTGTTGAGAGGCCGCGCGAACCCAAGAAGACTAAGTGAACTGACGGACGACGACTAGCGACGAAAATGAAAAACAAAAACCTCCATTTTATGAGTCGGCGCGTATACGCACGTCTGAAGCCTAATTATTCTACGAGGACGCACTGGATATCAAATGATAAAGAACTAACGAGGTGCGTAGCGCCGAATTGGTTATAACCACCACATATCCTCATTATTAAGGGGGCATTCTGGGCGGATCTTTGTGGAAAAGGGGGTGATATTATGAAAGAAATAAAAAATGGAAGAAAGGGATTTACGCAAAACCAGTTAGTCCGCTAACAGGCACATACACACCTTGCGTTGGTTGCAAACTGTCTGGCATCCGCCATTAATTATTAACAAATTTAAATTTTCAATCACCTTAAAATCTTCCATTTTCTCTTTCCACTTAAATTTCCTAATCCCTTCCCCCCTTTTCCATTAGAAC
This sequence comes from Siderastrea radians, assembly GCA_964017195.1. Lineage (NCBI taxonomy): Eukaryota > Metazoa > Cnidaria > Anthozoa > Scleractinia > Rhizangiidae > Siderastrea > Siderastrea radians. Next base: position 26,577,450 of record OZ024897.1, read on the forward strand.
ATTTTTAAATTTGTCAAAAACTTCTGAAAGGTTTAACACGGCACGTATTACTAACATTATTGGGGGCTTTTGCGGATCGAGTTAAATTTCTTTGAGATAAACAAGTTTACGTGATTAAACTTCCTAAAAACGTAGTGTTTGCCCAGAATGCCCGCTTAAAAGCACTTTGTATAGTACCTTTTTGTCTGAAGTAGTTCTAACGTTTGAAAACATGAAGTGTTACCATTCAAAATCAAAGCTACTGACCCCTACTTTTCAGTGATTGTGTTCGTTTTTTTTGTACGCGGTGGTTCTTATTTGTAAGTTTGAGGATAAAATCCTAATATGTGGCCATTCGGACGAAGCTCAAGAGGAAATGATCACATCCTATTCTAGATTCCGTGCTAATTCACAGTGAACTAGAAGAAAAAAAAAACTTCTTCCTTACCAGTGCACCCATGTCTGACACAGCCACAGTCAACCAGCCAGCTAGCTGGCTCACCATCTGACTGTTTTGCTCTAGTCCCAGCCTGCCAGCCAGCAATTTTCAGAAATCTCCGGTAGTCTTCGTATTTGTTTCGGGAATGCTCGGCGAAACCTGCAAAAAGGTGCTCTATCCGCAAATGAAAGCCGCGTTTTTTCTCGGGCTTTTAATTCTTCATGGTGTAGAAATTGGCGTAGCGCCGCTATTTTTCATGCAATGCGGAGAGGGGGCACCCAGAATGATTGTCGGGCGTTTATATTAGTCACTCGTTCAGTTTAGTCCAGGCTCCAGGTCGGCCGAACTACTGAGAATTCTGATAATGATTTTCTCAGGAGAACCGTTTCACATTTTTTTTGCCAGACATGCGTGTTCGCGATGAAATGCTGTTTGTCTCAGCCTTCTACTCTCCCAGACAGGCGCGTGCAATTTTGTTCTTCGCAGTCAACTGAAAGGAGCATGAAGAACAGTTTTTCTATGGAGCAGCACCGTTTTGTTTTCCGAAAAGCTGCTAAGCAGTAGCTTTTCGTGATGTTGTTTTTTGTGCTGTACAAGTTGATTCCAAGTTTTGAGTCTGTGGATAAAAACGTTAAGTCGGACCATTCAAATGAACGCTATGGAGCAGTACTTTCTGACGCTGTTTTTGTTTTCTTCTTTTGTAAATTAAAATTGAGATCATTTTTTTGTAGTTTCGAAAATAAGGGCTCTTACAACGTTTTCGGTATGAGTCATTTAAAGTGTTCAAAAGACGTATTTTCTCAAGCCAAACTAATAATTGACAAAAACCAATGTTTTCCTTTTTTTCCAATAAATATGCTTTAGTGTTTTGAATTGTAATTGATTTCTTGATCGCATCTACTAAGAAACCATTACAGGTGTACGCTTAACAGTTAGAACGAACTAGAATTCATCGCACAGAAATTTGCAAAGCGATTTATTCAAGGTTTTATTTAAAAACACCGATTCCGTTTACAAAAACTTAATTATTACGTTTCTGCGGTGATCTTGACTACCGGCCACAGCTTGCCAAGCTTGGCGCCAAAAACGCCAAGCCATTAATTTTTGCCTTTTAATTACTGTTTCCGCAGACACCTGTTAAGTTTAGCACAAAAACAATGAATGCAAAAATGCACGAATTTCCTCCAAAGATCGGAATTAGTTCAGATCCTTGGCTCAGGGGGTTAAATTTGAGCTAATTCGAAATTTTTCAATGGCGTGTTGGTACAGCAGTGCGTTCAAAGAAGGTTGTATTTCTTGGAGAATTGGCATTTCGTGGCGAATTGTCTTGAAACGCAGGTCGGCAATCTCATAAGGAATCGAAAAGACGTCATCGCGGGCAAGAAATTCAAAACAACTCGATCCCGAGAAAGTAAGATGTTTAAAAATGAATACTATACAGCATTCTTTTATTCGTTTTCTCCGCACCCTTTTATGGAAAAGACGTCCCTTTGAAGTCGTTTATTTCTTGGCTAGGTTATTCACAGTTGCTCCTAACAGCGGTGTAATCGCAACTGAAGCGATTGAAGTTGATAGCCCACAAATTTGTAAGGGAAAATCAGCCATACGATTGTGAGTAATCGAACACAAATCGTTTTCTTCATCTTGTGAGCTTTTAATACGTTGCGTTAAATTTTGTTTATATGTATTTTTATTTAGAGCGTTTCGATGATGTCAGTGAGCGTAAATTGCTCGATTTAAAGGAAATCAAGGCACCCTGTCGACTGGCAATTTAAATTTAAGGCAGGAAATAACCGAGGACAACACTGCCTATAATTAGACAGTCTTTAGAAGAAAAGGCAAACCTATTAGGATCAATCTGGTGTTCCTCGCTATGCGCCCAATTTAATTTTTACTTCAACTCATTTGTTTTTAATTATTTTTCGAGAAAAAGCGAACACGAGAAAATAATCCACTCTGATAAATAGTCGAGCATTGAACTAATCGATGCCCATTTTTTTTTTTGCAGGGATTTGTAACGGATTTTTAAAAGAATCGTCGCGAGCTTCCAATAAGTAAAACCATATGCTTTGGTAGTTGTAACAAGCATTTAACAACAATCTAACGAATTATTCTCATAAATGGTCTGCCATTGAAATTTTCACGATCAAGGATGAAAATGCTGTACAAAGTTTTGGTGTGGAGATTGTGAGTTACATCCTGCCACGGATTGCAATTATTTCAGTGTCATCTTGAAACCACCTGGAAAATCAAACTTACGGGGCTATTGGCTCAAGTCGAAAAAAAGGAAAGGAATCATTGATTTTTGTTGTAATTCAAAAATACTGAGGCAAGCTTCATGCTGTGTGTTTGAATAATTTATTCGTTTTGGACTTCGGTGCAATCAAGGGAAGATTTAAAGAGACTTATTTCTGAGGATTATAAAGCATTTAATTGACGACGTAAATGCGACAACTGTTTTAAAAGTGAAGGGAAATGGCGTTGGAAACTTCTGTGAAAAAATTGCCCTCGGGAATTTGCAGTTGAACGTGCGCGCGAGAAGATAGTCTGGAATTCAACAAGTCAGATAAGTAAGCGACTTCTGCTACAGAAAACAGCGTGCGTTTATAAGTGAATAGGACCTGTCTTTTCAGCTTCAAAACTTTTCGGTCTTTATGGCAATGGCTGTTGCAACAGCGGTGACCCTCAGTTACCGACGCTCGCGCACAACGTCACGTGACTGGTCCATTACAAACTCGGTTCCGGTTTCTGGGGAGAAGGTATCGACACCAGTTACGATAAACATTGGTGGGAAAAAGTACGAAACTTTTGAGCACACACTTAACCAGTTTCCTAACACGTTACTGGGAAACGCAGAAAAGCGAAAACGATTTTTTGACGAGAAAAAGAACGAGTACTTTTTCGATCGGCATCGCGGTGCGTTTACCGCCATCCTTTACTACTACCAGTCAGGCGGATTGATAGAACGGCCGCCTCACGTGCCGTTGAGTATTTTTGTCGAGGAACTGAACTTCTTTCAGCTAACCGATGAGATACAGAAACAAAACGAAGAAGCTGCGCTCGCTGAAGAAGCGGAAGTTGGCGCAGAGGAGGAAAGCCAAGACGAGGAGCTCCCAAAGAATCAAACACTGAGGAAGATTTGGGTTTTATTTGAGTTTCCTAACTCTTCTTTGCCTGCCAAGTGTCTCGCGGTATTCTCCCTCGTGATAATCCTGATATCGATTGTGATCTTCTGCGTGGAGACCCTGCCGCCGTTGCAGGATGCATCCCACGCTTTCTTCGTCATGAACGCGATCTGCAGCTCGTGGTTCACGTTCGAGTACATAGTCCGCTTGATCGCTTCTCCAAACAAGATTAAATTCCTCAAAGGCGTTCTGAACATCCTGGACCTGCTCTCCATCCTACCGTTTTATGTCACCATCAGCATGTCCTCGGAATCCGCGGGCAGCATCGGCATTCTCCGTGTCATGAGGGTGATTCGCGTCTGCCGGATCTTCAAGTTGACGCGCCACTCCAAGGGCTTGCATATCTTAGGGAACACGCTGTACGCGAGTATTAATGAGCTTATCATGTTAATGCTGTTCCTTGTAATTGGCGTCGTGCTGTTCGCGAGCGCTGCATATTACGCGGAGGAGGAATCAAATCCAGCGTTCAACAGCATCCCTGCTTCGTTCTGGTGGGCAATCGTTACTATGACAACCGTCGGCTATGGCGACGTCTCGCCTCACACCACAGTGGGTAAGTCGAGTATGGTTTTTCTTAGAGAAGGGAGGGAGTCCGTAACTGCAAAAAATCACTTTCTCGGGTGAGTTGTAAAAAAATTAACCCAGGGCGTTGCTGCGTAGTGGGATGTTAAAATAATGAACACTTGAATTTGTTATCAAATGAGCTGGTATGAGATCAATTAGCGTTTCGCACGCTAGCCTTTCGTCGGAGCGACTTTAAATTTGATGTTACCAGCTGCGTTAGTAGGATAACTAGGATGGCCAGGATGGAGAGAGATTGCAACCCAATTTTTTCAAGTTCCTCAGCCAATGCTTTCTAAACTTATAAAGAATTGTCCTCCCTTTGAGAAAATCACTTTTTTTTCCTTTCAGTCACTTACAACAAAGAGCTAGGATGAGATTTTGTTGTTTTAGGAGGATTTCGTGTACGACAGAAGGTACTTAGTTTTCACTTCCGGACATTTTTTACCCAAAACGTAAAAAAAACACGCCCCTTTAAGTTTTTTACAACTCGCCCCTGCAGTTTGAGAGATTTTGGGACTCCACCCGGTGAGGGGGTGGTATGAGAGTAAACCAAACCCTGAGTTGGACCGCTAACTGCTTTGTGAAAATGCGACCTAATCTCCTCTTTCACGTTATGTGAATAACCAACTGGACAGCCACCTGTGTATACCATTCTTCCCCTGCTTTACTATCATCTTCCTGGTGATCTGTATCATCCTCTACAGTCTAAACCTTTTGAAACCTCTTTGGTGCATTCACCGAACCTTATCTGTCAGTTCTTTGTGTTTAGCTCTGGTCTTTACGCGGAAAAACAAAAAATTTGGACGGGACATTTAATTGTACACTGTAACATCACCCCGGGATTATAGGAGCGCCCCGCACCCCCATTTGAACGGAAAACGTCCTGTTGAATAGGGTATGGTTTTCTCAAAGTCAGGGTTTGCAGGACCCAACGGTACCTCCCTTCCCATCTTCCATAGATTAGACCCCCAGGGAATACCACCTTTATTATCTGCGTTTCGTTTTTAGGTAAATTAGTCGGGGCCTTGTGTGCCCTCTCGGGGGTGCTCGCCATCGCTCTGCCTGTACCAGTCATCGTCTCCAACTTCGAGTTTTACTACAAGCAGGAGCTGAGTAAGAGGGAGGATGCAAAGGGTGCCAGTGACGCCACGTACCGCAACCTTGATAACCTTGTACTCAAGTCACCCATGTTGGGGCGGAAGGTGATGATGCAAGAAGGTCATACCGGCTCGCCTTTGCTCACTCATCAGGGCAAGCTGGATGTGCCCAGTGGTCTGTATTCAAGTCCGGTTCATCGAAACGCTAACGGTGCGATGAAGTTTGCACATGACACGATCGTCGAAACTGATGAGTTAAGCTTCTCCAGTGGCGGAGGCTCCAAGCCCTCGACTCCTAAAGCGCGAAAGAAGCAGCATCATGCGCACCCGACTTCAGAAACCATCTTGTAAAACGGCGCCACGCACGGATGGCACGCGTGGGCGCCATGAAATCTCATAAGACACCTTTGAAAAAAAACCCTTATCAGCGATTTGTGAGATGAATTCGTTAAGTCGTCGCTCATCAACTGCATTTCGTGCTCCAGTGCATGAAAAGAGGGAAAAGCAGGGTTTGGTCAGTCGACGAAAGACTACTACCTGGACATTTATGCCAGAATAACGTGAAAGCTGTCATTTGACAACGATTTTTCACACTGAAAGGAATCAAAGTCAAATATGAGGGAGTCCAAGTTTGTTGAGTTTATGTTTTAAGCGTGGCTAATTAATGGGTATCGTTCTCAGCTTAAACTTTTGACGAAGTTAAGCCGAATACTGTGAGCTTGCTAAACGTAATTTTGACGTGAATAGCAAAATTCAGTTAACTTTACATAAGCCTGCAGGACAGGTGGTGGCTTGCAATGCCAGCGACGAACGCGGACCGTGAAGCTCCGCAAGAACGGGTTTATGAAACATAAAGCTCTGTGTGAGATTGCAAGGATTATTGAAAAAAAAAAAGAGAGAACATTTTATGCCTTCTATAAGGGTTTGTGCTAAATAAGAACACATTTTAAACATTTTTGGCCTGGCCCATTCCATGCTGAAAATTACGGCGTTGTAAAAGGAGAATTCTGGAATTATTTCGACCACATTCGCCTGAGATAGTTTACCGGAAAGACCAGTTTTTATGTGAGCAAACATAACTATCTATGGTCTCGCCCATCCTCTTCCCTCCCCTGGTATTACCCCTGCATGGGAAAGTTAGGAAGTAAGTTGTCTCAATTTGTTATCGAATCTTAAGACGTTGTTGCACTTGAAAATGTTTGTGTTCGTGAGAGACAAGCTTCTCCCTAAGTAAACTATGACCCTAAGCCCTTGTGGTGTTTATAGAGACCACGATAGGGTTTTGAAATGGAAATGTAAGTAATGAGGATATGTTTAAGGCATACTTTATAACAGGACGTTTGCGCAACAACTTTAAAAATTTGACAGAAAATGCTAGGGTGCTATAAAGCACAAAGACATCAGGTTAGGAGTCGTTTGAACGTAGATTTTAGTGCTAAAAACTAAGTCTTTTTGGGCCGAGTTTCTAGTTTTTGATAAAGTCCTTGTCAATTTAGGCATTTCTTGCGGGACATTTTGAGCAAAGCTTTGCCTTATGTAACTCCGACCTTTTTTTCAGAATGTGAGAGTTTATATGCTGGCAGCGTCACGAGCCCCTGATGCTGGCCTGTAAGAAACATTCTCCTTTCAAATGACTAGGTTTTAAAACTGTGAATAGCCCACGTTTTAGTTGTGTGCTCAGTTACCTGACCTTTGAGTGGAAGCAAGCTATAGGCTAGAGTTGACCTTGTGTTGCTACAAACCTAGTACAAACCTGTTACAAACGTGTTGTTACAAAACCTGTTACAAACCTAGCATGTAAATGATGATGGTGATGATCAGAAACTTTTAGGATGGGGGGGGGGGAGAGAGGGGGTATAAACTTCCCGGTTCCCGCCCTGTATTTGTTGGCTCCCGCCTCTTTGCGCTTTTTTCCATTGCGAAATATTGCGCAAGGTTGCGTAATATCCCCCTATTTCTCCTGCTTTCCGTCACCTTGGGAATCGAGCTTCCCGCCCCCTCTACTCCCACCTCCCCTACACCTCCCGCCCCCCTGTCCCCCCACAAACTTGTTAGCAGAAGAACAAGATGCTTTGCACGTGAAAAGCAGGAAGGTCTTCATCAAAGCAAAGTCAACTCTAGCCTCACTGCCACTCAAATGCCAGGTCACTAAGCACACAACTGTAAAATGGGCTGTCATTTATAATAAATGACAAACATCTATGTATACACGTTAGGAAAAGCGCCGTAAACAATAAGCAACATTTCCTAGGGCAGCACCAAACTGTCAAAATTTGTTTCAAAATGCATGTTTGAGTTATCAACTTTCTTGCAAGGAGCTGGTAACCTTCAAAAATTCTGGAGTAAAAAATGAATAAAATGAAAACTTAATGAGTGGTAATTGAATGGCGAAAGTCTTGTCCACCGTGCCCACCTGAAAGGTCCAGGATTCACCTGAAAGGTCCAGGGTTCCATTCACCACCCCAGAGCCGGCGCCTCCTCGTGCCCAGGCGTCGGCGGCTAAGTGGGCCAGCGGCTAAGTGGGCCAGCGGCTCTGGAGACGAGAATGACCGTTAATAGAAGCTTAGAGCAGCCGCTTGTAACCAGGCTCAGAGCTGTGATTTCATCATTTTTTCCCATTTTCCCATAAGAGTTTTTTACATTTCACAACGTATATTTCAATTTTTGTGTGGTTCTCCTTAGCCCAGATTTCCTTGTGATCTAAAACAGGCGTCTTGCAATTGAAAAATCCAATTCACACCACAAGAAAGTAGAATTGCTCTAAAAGCAATTTGTATTACAGCGTGAGCAAACAAGTCAAAGTGGAGATTCAACGATTTGCATTCAGACTATCACCCGAACATACGAAACAAAAGCTGTCTCCAAAAATTAGACGTCGGGTAAACAATTTAATTCACACCACGAAAAATTAAAGTAGATTTTATTTTGTGCTATCATTACTCTGCAAAGCCTTGACAACAGATAGTCTTCTCCATAGATATGTTTATTTCAATACACAGACAATGAAGCATCCTACAGAATCAAAGATGAGCATCTGGACTATCGCTTGGTGGCACTGAAGCGAAAATAGCCCCCCCCCCCCCAAATTACGAAAGGTCTGCGCTAATTTAGAGAACGATCTTTAGTTTAGACCTGCCAAAACCTGGGCTTGAAAAAAAGATAAATGAACAAAATCCTCCTTGCTGCGAATAGTTTATCCTGACGCAGCTGCGAGAGCTTAAAAGGGACGAAATAAAACCATTTTTATCCTCAGATCATTAAGAAAGGTGCTATAGTGTAATTACAATGTGCAAGCAAACAAAAAAGAACAGATAATAAGTTTCTGTACTGTTAATGGGAAAGAATATAATGAAATCAGAAGAACAGCCAGTATGTTAACCTTTAAAAGCTATTATCCAATCTGTGATTAAGTAAGACTCCATTTGCCTGAAATCATTTGCATTATAGACGAATATTCGCGTTCCATTCGTTAATTGTAGTAATACACAAAACGTAGAAACTAGCTCTCGAGTCACGGATTACTTAAACAGTTTCGTGCCTTCTCTTTGCTTCACAGCCACTCTTTATTTTACTAATCTCATCTCAAGGGAAAAAAAAAAAGAAAATTTGGCCGTTCAGTGAAATAGCAGTGCAAAATGCAACCTTACATGTTTTACGATGGTTATCTCCTCAAAGTGAGTTTTCCTCTTGCTGTGGTCTTTATCGTGTTCGGTTTATACACCGTGATTGGAAACGTGCTTGTTTGCATCGTCTACTTCATCGATCCCTTCAGAAATCTTCGTACAATGTCCTTCTACTACGTCGTGAATCTTGCCTTTGCTGATATTCTCGTTGGAATAATTGTGGAGCCGCTGAACGTTTCCGTTTACTGGACAAGTGACAAACATGCACTTTTCGCGTTTTACGTCCTGGCTGTTCTGTCCTGCGTCAGCTCAATTTTAAACATCTCTGCCATGATGTTAGATCGTTATATCGCCGTGCGCAAAGGCTTCCGCTATCGTGTTTTTGTGACAGTGAAACGCGTACGGGGATCTGTGGTGCTCATATGGCTGTACGCTTTCCATTTTTCCCTTTTACCTCTTGTGGGTTGGCGCGATTCAAGTTTTCAAGTTTACTTGTACGCTTTTGGCGTTTTGCTACCCTCTATAATTATGCTTGCATCGTATTATGGTTTGATAAGAATTTTAAAGGAAAAAACTGCAAGTTTCAGAAAGTCCTCTTCTGTTGATAATCGCGTCCAATCATCCACACAGATAAAGCGAATGGTACAAAAAGAACGTCAAGTGTCAACAACAGTTCTTATTATGCTAATCGTGTTCTTGGTTGCTTGGTTTCCATTCGTCGTGGTGGACTTTGTCCTTGTGTTTTGCGTGCACTGTCGATCACAGGGCCTTCTCTTAGCCCGGGACATCACTTTATCCCTGGGGTTTTTCTCCTCAGGGATTAACCCCCTGTTATATGCCTGGAGGGTCCGCCGATTTAAGCGCGGGCTTTACAAGATCATGAAATTTGAAATGAAGTCCAAATTCGTCGTGCCACGAAGGCGGTCAAGAGTAGAACCGATGGACTCAAATTTCTCGCGTGTGGTAGTGGAATTAGACGCTTTAGCCCCATGCGTCGCCCCAGATAACTTAGGGGAAAACGTGCTCCAAGGTGATGAACAGAGTGTGGAATGCAAAGGAGACAATCAAACATTCAGTAAAAGTGAAATGCGTGAGAGATATGCACAAAGCTAACAATTTTAAGAGCGCCACAAAAAGCAAAAATTATCCCAATTTTTATTTTTTGAAATGCTGGAGCGCTGTCATTTTAACTGGTCAAATCGTTGTATTTGTTTCGTTTAGAACCCGCTTTACAGCACTAAATGTTAGCTATGGATCTGAGGAGTTAAACTGCACACCAGAATTAAATTTGATGCAGCATGAAATTTTTGCAGGTGTTAAAGTTTGCGAACTGGGAATTTTGGATGACATTTTTGCGGTCATGAAAGATTGGTAGTTTTGAAGGAATTCTTTTTTATTTGCGATCCCGCTTTTCCATTAAACGAACAGGTTTCTGAGCGCTTAGTTAGTGAAAAACAACAACATATATGCTTTTGTTAACGAAGCTGCACGTCATATGGGATGTTCAGCTCTCTCATTTTCTTTTGATTATTACACCCTGGAAATGACGCATTTCCTGAATATTTTATGGAAACTATTTTATGAGTTATTAACTAAGGAACTATGTTTCGCGTGCTGCATGAAATCGCAAAATAAATAAATAAATAAATAAATAAAACGAAACCCGCTAGCTTTCATGTTCTAAGGAAAGTATCAATCTTTTCTGTCATATTCAAGGCTAACAGTCAGCTATTAGCAACTTTTATTGCGCAAATGCAGCCTTTTTGTTGTTTGTTAATGTTGCTAAATAGTTAACCAGTAAGTGTATAACGCAAAATCAATTTTGACTTGTTGTTAAAAACGAATCAAAACCTGTGAAAACAAAACAACTCTCAGTCAGAACACAAATAGACTTTTATGGCTTCTTTGTTTCAATATTTGTGTTTCATTGACCTCTGACAATAAACGAACACCGACCATCTCCTTAGGCTTAAATGATTTGCCTTTTAACTCAAATTTTGAGCTATTGCTATAATCAAACAGTAAAGTAGCTCTTGTAAACCTTAAATACTTAACAGCCATATTTAGGTAAAACAAAAAAAAATAAAAAATAATAATAATAATGGTTGTCTTGTGTTGGGAGATCCAAGATCCAAAATGTTACTCCAGCCGCCATCTTGAATCGCCTAACCCAAACCCTGGAAACAAGCTTAGACATCATCAAAATGACATTCGTACACCGCGCACACTTACTATGACAAGTTACTACCGAAGAGCCCAGCTATCTTAAACCTATCTCAAACTGCAACTCACTTCCCTTGTATTTGGCGATTTGTTTACTGTTTTAAACTTAATATTCTCTATATATTCTGTCCAAACAGAACAAGTATTTTATAGGCCCCGGGTTTGGGGAGGGGGGAGGGGGGTGGGGGAGGAGTGGTGATACTCCGGCCTATCGTTAGAAAACAGGCAACGGGTGGATTGTTTTGACGTAACGATTTAACGTCTCTTGCAACGTAGGTTATTGAAACGTAACAAAATGCTGGAAGTAACGCTGTGGTGGACCTACAACTTCTAGGCCCACCACAGGTTTTGGGGGCTTTTCGTGCTTCTCCCCCCCCCCCAAAAAAAAAAAATTCTGAGCTCGACATGTGGGCAAGTCTATTTCAAGTGGTATCGATAGTAGTATATGACGGATGCCTCAGTAGACCAATGTATTCATGACTTCAGCAGGCCTGAGTTGATGAGATAGCCTTGAGAGGTAATGAGATGCAAGCCATCTTGGTAATCGAGGGGGTTATAATGAGATGTATGCCGTGTAGGTGGATGGAAGGGTATTTGGAGGGAGAATTATTCGGCGGCATGAGTGTTACTGTTTTGGAGTATAATGTTTAATATTTAAGGAGTTTTTAAGAGAGAAGTGTGTGTGAAGTGGTCAGTACACAAACAAATCAAACCAAAACGAAACAAAACAAAACAAAACAAGCTCTTTCATTCCCCATGTACTCTCCGGCAATATATATCAAGCAGTTGTTAAGCATATTAAGCCTTGAGACAATGAACTCGATTGCAATTTTGCTACAGTGCTGTCTCTGTTATGTTGAAGGGACATCGAAATGGGTTTAAATCAATATGCCAATCCCATCAGAAGGCAAACGTTTGCTGAAACGTTTATGTTTACTTGCAATGTAAATTAACTTTTTCTCATTCCAATAGCTCACTTAGAGGGGCTTAGAGAAATTTTAACTCGGTGCCTTCCAAAGGAGTTTAAAGTTCGATTCTACGAGAGCATGAAAACTGCAACACGAAAGATTTCGCAAGATGTTTTGCTTTTTGTGACAAGAACTATCCCAATGTCGTTTCTTTAGTGGTTTTTATGATTTTCGGCAATTTTGCCACAGTGAAGGAAAATGGGAACTGAGAATACTTGCCTTATTACTGGAACATAGATGTTTTCCCTGATTTGTACATGGCTAATCGACTTTGGCGGGATGAATCCCCATGAATTTTACCGGATAATTGGCTCAAATATATAAATTGTAAGAAAAATGATTGATCCAGAATCTGCACGTACATTCCTACAAAGCAGTTCAGTTCAAGACTGCCCGTGTTTTCTGTTTCCTTTAAGTGTAGGAAATGTTCCTTAAAAGCATGCATCAGAGTAACCTTAAAAGCCGGACCAACAGTTCAATTTCTCCTTACAAGCAGACAGGTTTTTTAAAAAATGAACTGTTAGACTAAGGGAATACAAAGTGTCTCAGGTGCTAGCAAAGTTATAAAGTTTGTTAGAAGACATGGCGTTTACATCAATAAAAGCCCAAAAGTAATTTGTTGAAAAATGGTTATTATTTCTGTTAATTAGTGTGTTTCGCTACGGATGGCCGGCCAGGGTAGAAATGGATTCCAACTTGAAGAAGCCGGGCCGACTTTTTCAAGTTCTTCCTAGCTTTGTGTCTAAGGGGAAACCGGTAAAATAAGACTGACTTTTATTCCTTCCTCCTTTGAAAATCCACTTTTTATTTCCCGTTGGCGGTTTGCAAGCAATTCATGTATGAGCGAGGTACTTTTTCTTAGCTGTAAGTTTAGCAGTGACCAAAATACAGGCGTGAAAATCTCTATGACACTGCCTCCTTAATATTTCGATCTGAGAACTAAAGTGGGAGCCAAATCTGAAACAGAGTATTATGGAAATATCTTTTAGTTTATATTGGCATGTAAAATGACCACCATAATTAAAAAGTAATATTATGTTTACGCCACGCAAACTTTACTTTCAGAGTTTTCCGGCGTTTGGAGAAAACAAACCCTAACTCTATAAGACTCTGAATGCCCTCAAGCATTGTAAATGCAAGTTTTTTTAATGCTTTATTGAAGCGGCGATCAATATGTAACTAGCACTGCACCGTGAAATGTGGTGGTTTAGTTCCATATTTTCTCGCTGGGCCTATATCTAAACATGCTAATAAAACTATCTGTTTTACGTTTATTTTATCAGACAGATAAACTTAAAAAAGTCAATTAAACTCTTTTATTTGAATTGCAGCTATTTTCTATCGAAAAAGAAAATACTTTTTGTCATGCAAGACTGGCTTAACATCGCTTTCCCAAACTGAATAAGATGTTATCATTATTTCGTGTTTTAAGCAAGATTCGTTTGAAAGATCTCATTATCGGACCTTCAGGGAATATTAAACTGTGCTGTTTTTACCACAAATCAGAAATTAAAAGACATAACCATAATTAGTTTTAATTCTGTTGGGGATTTGATCTCAACATTTCGCTTAATATTTTCTGCAAATAAAATTCTCAACTCACAACTACAGTACAGCCACGCTCGACGTTCGCGCCCTTTCAGTCAAGATTCCGCGGTGAATCCCAGCGTTGAATAAACTGTTTTAAGCCGTTTTTCGTATTGTTCAAACATAAAGGGATAGACTACGTATGTTTTAGTCACTGTTTTAATTATAATTGCATTTTAGTGTTTTTCTCCACCTGAAAGGGCTAATATCCGCCTCAAGACGAAAACGCCGCTTGTTATCTCTAAATCCATTTTATTTCATTACGTTGCTTAGAATGTTTCCTCTAAACATACAAAAGTCAGAAAAGTGGTCAAAATTCACGAATTTTCCCTTGAGAGAGAGTCCAGTATTACAAAAACTGTAATTTTTCTGACCGAATAAAAACTGACAGCAGTAAGTCTTCATTCAATCTCTGTTCAGTTGCATATAAAATAAAGTTATGTCGTGTGATTGGCGTAGCGATTTATGTCTTCGTTGCCTATGAGCTTGTTTGTTTTGCCAGTGGCAATACAAACAGAAAAATCATATTTCAAAAGAATGTCATTTAAATAATAAATGTGAGACACTCTAAATTCACATTATCTCACGGAACAAATAAAAATGCATGATTTCTTTCGTAGAGTCAAAAAATCTTGACATTTCAATTCTATACGCAGGGAGCTTAAGTTTCCTCTTCTGTACGGCCTTTCAAAATAACAAAGGACAAGAAGATGTTTTCAAAATAATGAATTGCAAACAAAGTTACTGAAATTTTATTGGTACAAAAACAGCCACGATTCAGGAAAGACTGACATTTGTGGCCATCTCATTTCACAGACGCTCTCGTTTGTTCACGGTTTCATGTTAGTGAAATCAAGTTTTTTTTGCCATTATTTTTCCACGAGTCAGCTCTTACCGGCATTTCTGTTCACGAAAAAGATCAACACTTTGGGATTACACCAGAACTACGAAGGAAATTATTTATCAGTTCGCAGATTTATAACTTTGGTCGGCGAGAGAAGAATATCGGATGTTTTGGTTTTCTCCTCAATCAATAGTGGCTTCGAGCGATTTGGGGCTCGCTCACGAACACCTGTCCAAACACTCAGGAATAATGACCCGGTAAAAAGCGACTTAATTGCTTTTCACAGAATGAGGGTTTATAAATGATCTGATGTGCACCGCGTCGACAAACTCACGTTTGTTAAGAGACATTACATCCCGTTGAGATACTACCAGGCTCCACAGAGGAGCATTTATAGACTTGCCTTCAGTGAGATATCAGAGCCTATTTCACCTAGGAAAGTGTACTGAATCAAGACACAAGTTTGTACCAAGTATATACTGTTTTGCAGTTGCTAAGATGACACTTTACATGTATTACGAGGGATATCTTCTGACTCCAAATGCCGCGTTGGCAATCATATTTATAATCTTCGGAATTTATACCGTTGTCGGCAATGTTCTGGTGTGTATTGTGTACATTCTTGATCCAGGGAAAAAGCTACGGCGAGTCTCTAACTCGTATTTTGTAATCAATTTAGCGGTGGCGGACATATTAGTCGGGATAACAGTGGAGCCCATAAACGCGGCGAGTTACTGGTCAAAGAACACTGACGTACTTTTCAGTTATTACATTTTCGCTGTTCTTTCTTGCGTTTGCTCCATAGTGAATATCTCAGCTTTAATGGTGGATCGTTTTCTCGCCGTGTGCAGACCGTTTAAGTACCGTTCTCTTGTCAAACCGAACCGCGTTCGCACGGCTCTTCTAATTATCTGGCTATTCTCTATTCACTTCTCTATCTTGCCACTTGTTGGTTGGCGAAGCGCAAGTTTTCAAGTTTACCTCTACGGTTTGGGTGTCTTATCTCCAGCTGCAATCATGCTTCTGTCGTACTACGGATTGCTGCGTGCACTAAAAGAGAAAATCGCGAATATACAGACGTCGGCAGACAGAAAAGAAGCAACGCATGTCAGACAAATGGTAGCGCGCGAACGCAGAATTTCCATGACAGTTTTTATCATGTTGGCGGTTTTTCTTGTTGCCTGGTGCCCTTTTGTCGTTGTTGATTTTGTGCTAGTATTCTGCGAAGAATGTCGCTCTGAAAATCTACTTTTAGCGCGGGACGTAACGTTGACTGTTGGTTTTTTCTCGTCAGGGATAAATCCCGGATTGTATGCGTGGCGGGTCCCGAATTTTCGGCAGGGGTTGATGTTGTTGTTTCAGCGCGGTTTAAAAACAAAATCGAAACTTGTTCAAGTCGTTCCTTTAGAAAACGACGGAAACCCCGTTGCTGCTGAATCGCAGAGTTATCTCGATAAAACTGAAATTTATTGCACTGCTAATGTTGGAAGCGAGGTCACAAACAACAATTTAAATTCGCAGTGTAAATCACCATTGTAAAAGGTGCATCATAGATAAAACTGTGCTACTTTTATTTCGACAATGAAAGACCCGCTGCGGACTTCAGCAATCATGTAAATAGAACATTAAGTTATATTCACGACACTTGTCCCTCCACTGAGAACTTTTTAGTTTAGCTGCGAATTAAACTGTATAATAGAAGTTTGAATAAACAAGTTGAATTCAATTCAAATGGAGATCTCTTAGAATACAGTGTGAAAATATAACACCCGAAAAAAAGAGTCACGAGAATCATTTTCAACAATTAAATGTTGAATCTGTGAGCGGGTTATTTTTTTGTCCAAATTGTAGAAAAAAGGATTATAATCTAACAGGAAATAAAACTGAAGTATAAAAACTGCTTACAAAGCTTATTAAAAATAAAAATGAAAGTAGACTATTTCAGTATTTTTTGAAGCAAACTTTTAGTCTTTCAGTGTTCACTTTTTCATTAGTCCTTGATTTTAGAATCTGAAGCCAATTAAATTTTATAGTGGATTTTCAAGGCAGATTTAAATAAGTTAATCGTGGACAAATGATCCGACAGAAGAAATTAAATATTTCAGGTGATTTTCGTTCTCTCGCTCACTCAATTTCGCATTAGTTAATTTCGGGGCTTTAAGATTTTTCTCCATAGGCAGTTATATATTTTTGATGGATTTCACGAAATACTGATTAACAACTTTAAACTGATCAAGCGCGTAGCTGAAACCATTGGAACAGCTCTAAATTTCACAAACTGTCTTGTTTTGTTTTATTTGCTTGGGTTTTTCGTAACATAAACACAATACAGAAATGCAAAGAGCAATTCCATAAACTATAAGAAAGTAACAAAATTCGATTAGGAAAAGCCGACAAAACTTGTCGCCCGTAATTCGTAGATATGTTCGTTAGAGACACCTTTTTCGTCAGTCACGTGTCTGAAAAATTTCCGTCTGATTTCCAGTACATATTGAGATAAAACTTTGCGATAGGACTTGAAAGGCTGAAGTGGCTCAAGTCTCTTCTCCTTGAATTGCAAATTGCAAAATCAATGGTTATCACCCCTTGGCAAGCCATACACTCAATATTCTTGACCCACGCTGTTATGACACGATTTTCCCACGCTGCATATCAGCTGTTCTCTGCACACAAACGTCCTTTCGTCTGAAAATTCATCGTCTTGACCAAAATCATGCAGAACCTGTTATTAACATCGGAGATATTGAAAAGGGTGGGGGGGGGATTAAAATAGAGATCGACGTTAAGTTTTCGTTTGATAACGATCACTGAGGATGAGTGGTGTTGGACCGCAGGCGAATACACATCAGTACGCATACATTTTCAAACGAAAATGCATTAAATAGAGTGGACAGCTGGAAATGATGCGAACTTGCAAGGGTGGACACAAATATTTTACCACGGTTTAAGCTTAATGAAAGAAAACCGAGACTCTCAGAAACACGCATTATACTCCCGGACCTTAACTGAAAACATGAAAACGAGCGTTACACCGGCCAAAAGATGTTCCTTATGTGCAATCAGTCTTGTTTTATCATATGCAATCAGAAGGTCCCTTCAATACAAACCACAACCCAGCGAAAATTTCGACTATCCTAAGTCAGGTTAGATGGCGATCTACATGTGTTTTTATTTGTAGGAAGGAGGAGGAGGGGGGGGGGGGGGACATTGGATCATCAATTCGGTAAATCACTGTGTAAATCTAAGAGCATTGAAGCTATGGCAATAAAACTTGGAGGGTGTATAGCACGTACTTCCAAAAATGTTCCCTTCGAGATGATGGCGTCACATGGAATAAGAGTTACGTCATTATTTCCCGAGTCTCGCCATCTTGGGTTCCTTCATTTTTCCACAGCTTCAGAGAAACCACCAACATCAACGCAAGTGACCAAACCAAAAGAAAGAGTGCTAAAATGTAATGAAATGTAAAATAAATGTAATGATCTAGAAATGTATGAAAAGGATCTAGAAATGTGGAAGTCCCTGCAAAGAGGTTACTATCATAGTACTAATCAGAAATGCCCCTCTTGAAACATCAACTCGAGACCAACACCAGATTAAAACTTCATAACATTTATTTCGTTCAAACAACAACCACAGACCTGTTACAATCTTTGCAGTTATTGATCACTTCCCTTATAGCTAAATTAAACAAAAGAATAATAAAAGCCCAGAAACTCTTAGATAAAAAGACATCCCACGTCTAATTGCCCTCTCAGGACTTCAAGTACCCTCGTGTCGATGAAGACTTAACTGTCCATCTACATAGAGCAAACTATAGACTATTTAATTCAACCCTTTCACTCCACTTTCAAGTTTATCAACATGCATATTCTCCTTTACGGCTTCCATGCATTTCTTACAGAACGAACTGGAAGAATTTGTTTCAACATCAAGACGTTCCATTTTTGGCGATCACTTCCCTCATTCTCATAACCTGTATGTTTGAAATTGTAGTGAAGCTGGAAGGAGAAGTCAGATATTGGTCACTATTAGAGGAGTGATAGGGTTCGGCGCTGCGCTGCAAGCGAAATCAAGTGGTCAAAAATCATGTCATATAATATTTATGAGTTCGTCGAAGTAAATCAACGTTGGCTTATAAAAAGAAAAAAACAGAGAGGACGGCTTATGGTTCTCGCGATCCAGCCATCTGTCTTCCTTTCTTCATCCACCTTGCAAAGAGGTCTCTCGCTTTTGCCTTCATGCGGCGTCGGTTGGCCAGCCTGGACATCATCGCCTTCACACGCTTGCCATGATTGATCAACCTGTGGTAGCGGCTTTCCACGTCAGCCCCTTCGTCTTCATCATCGTCTTCATCTGCGGTCTCTTCTTCATCTTCTTTTTCAGGTAACTCGTCTTCCTCCTCCTCGTCATCGTCATCACCTTCTGATACTTCGGGTTGTTCAGGCTTCTCGGGTTCCTCTGGCCCGTCGCCCATTAACTCTTCGCTCCCCGAAGACGCATCCGTAGTGTCGATAGTTCCGTCGGTAATTTCCGTTGGTGGTTCTGTGGTATCATAAGGCTCCTCGGTGTAGACTTCCGGCTCCACTTCTTCACCAGTCTCCTCCTCGGTCTGTGGCTCGCGTTCCAATTCCTCTTTCATTTTGTTTAACTTCACTTTGATGGCTTCTTTTAAATCTCTGCGAAAGAAAGAACCGAGGTTAAAACAAACTTCTCAAGAAAAAAATGCACCAGATATTTTGTCCATTTCAGCTCTTGCCGCTGATGGAACACGCAAGGGCGATATAAAAAAATAATACCACAAGGAAACAGTCCGTAATATAAACAAGGTGTCGTGGATATCCGCAGTGCTGGGTTCAATTGTGTTAAAGGAACTATGTCACGGCGTTTTCATTCATTTTCTGATCTGACAAAATTATTTTCTCAGTGAAGGAAGCCTCAAAATAATAGTTTCCTAATGTAGAAAAACACCAAAAAGGTAATAATAAACCAAAGCTAAACAAGGATGGTTACGACTGAGAGAGATTAAGACGGATTACGAATGACAAACTTGAAAAAACTTGCCAATTTTTTCAAGATGCGTTATCCGTGACGTAGCTCCTTTAAGAAAAGAGCTTAGCTCACTTAAATTTCCGAAAATAAGGTGATGCCTATCTTGTTTCAACGCGAGACCCGCCAAATATTTTAAGCTAGGAACTCAAGGTTTTTTTTCAGGGTTGGAAATTCAGCAACACGACGAAAATAAATATACCTGAGTATCGTTGAAATGTACAAGCTCAGTAGTGAACTCGAATATCTAATGAAGCCCCCGCCCACGGATATCAATTCAATTATTTTACGGCGTTTCCAAGGTTGACCAATTTGAACCACCCCCGCTTCCACTAAAATAATTTAACACTGGCATGTTTATCCTTCAACACTTTTGAGTCAGACTGGCTGTGGATGAAATCCTCAAGTGTGTCCATTTCAGTGAAAGCTTATTATGCTGTAAAGATGGTACTAACTTTTGAGTTTGTGTATGACTCCTAAAGTGTGACATTTCCAATGATAGCTATTGAGAAGTACTTTCGTTTTGTTCTGTTTATTGTGCTGCGCGGCTACACAAAGTGGTTGAAACGTTTGTGTCTTTGGTTTATTTAAAAAATCTTTGAAGGAATATTCCTACAGCGTGACAAAAGGTGTCAAGCAGTACTTTTCTGTCGTCCTGATATTTCTGTGATATTCTCCAAGTGTAAACTGTGTACTTACTGCATGATATCCTTCATTCTTGACTTCAAGTCCTTCATCGCCTCCCAAGGCCTGTCGGGCATTCTGGCACGCAGCCTCTCCTCGATGCCGCTGATCTCCTGTTTGGCTTGCTCCAGTCTCTCAGCGGTCATTTCCTTGAACTTCAGCCACAACTTCAAGAAAAATGAACCAGTGGCCGGGTTAATTAACGACCGTTGATATACCAGCATCAAACTTGTCGCATTAATAGTTGTTGTAGCTGCACATAATAAAAGGTTCCAAGTGCGGGACAAGTAATCAGCGTCATAAGCGGAACCGCCAAGCAGTAAAAAAGCGCGGGAAAATAGGGTAGCGGTTAACTATGGGACAGCGCGGGAAAAATCGGTTAATACCAACAAATGCGATCACCAGCTTGCAAAGCACGGGAAAAATGGAATTTGCTGGTACGATTATTGATTGCTGTTTTCTTGTTTTAAATACCTTACCACATGCCACTAAGCTGAGATGTAAGCCGTTAACAAGCTACTGTTTTCTGGAAAAAAATATCACCACTTCCACCGATGCACGCGTGCTTTGAATATGAAAAAGATATCCTTGTCGAATTGTAGTTCCTAGTGATCCCCGATCTCTCACCGCGTCCACCAGTATGTTTGCCGGCGGGTTGACAAATCTAGCAATATACTTTTAAGATCGACGCGTAAGTAAACCCGTGAAAGAGGACTACACGAAAAGTATTAGTTAGAGTGTTGTTAGTGGATACTCTGCCTACCTTCTCGGCTTCCTCAGAGTTACGCCAGTCACCCTTTTTCTCATTCCACAGTTTTTTGAGTTCTTCCTTGTGCTCGCCAACCTTATTTTTCAGCTCCTTCCACATTTTCTTCATCTTTTCCTTTCCCTCTTCCCATGACCCCTGATGGCGGACAGCGTTTTCTTTCATTTCTTTCCACATTTCTTTCAATTTTTCTTTGGACTCCTCCATGGCTTCCTTTCGTTTTTGTAAAGATTCTTCCAGGGATTGTCTGTGCTGTTGCATGGTTTCTCGCAAAGCCTCTCCCTTTTCTTGCATGGTTTCTTGCAAGGATTCTCTACGCTTCTGCACTTCGGCTTGAATCGTCTCCGCATGTCGTCCGGCCTCTTCGATGATCCGCTTTCCGGCGTTTTTCACATTCTCAAAAGCTTCGTTGGTATTAAAGGAGGGAAACTCAAAGAAGCCGTAAGCTGTTGGGTAAAGAATTAGAGTGGTTTTCAATGAGTGTCGAAAGTAGTTCGCGTTTGTTTTGATTTCGCTTTTAACTACTCTGTGAGTGGTTTAAAACACTCGTACCACGCCACTTTCTTCAGCAATCAGAAGTAAACCCAAACCATGGACGGTGTTTCCTGTCGGACGCTTGCTAGCCTGCTTGCAGGTGGTTCCAAGGTATTTTTATTGCGGAAAAACCCCGGAAAACGCGGAAATCGCGATCTTAACCCCCTTCCCTCTCGCTTTCTCACGCGCCCCAGATCGATTTTCGCGCGCGTCCAAGATGGCGCCGGCGATCGGCTTCGAGTGCTGATTGCTTCATTGGAATAATTTACGTTGTGATTGGCCAGGGCATTAACAGTGGAGCCCCGATATAACGAACACATTTTCCCAGTCCCTTGATACTTGGCTATTTCGGGTTTTCACTGTACTTTGGTTTTGGTTTTGCAAATCTCAGTTGTAAAGCGTTTTAAAGAAACGAATTAAATTATGATATCACCTTATAGTATAAATTTTTTACTCCTTGACTACAATGAGCGACAGAAGTGTTGATGTTGACATCTTTCGCGAGGTGTTTTCCTGAATATCGCAGGAAAATACCCTCGAGAGGAGAGTGTCTTCCTGTCGAGGGGTATTTCCTTTAACTGTTGAATAAAATCCTATACCAGTCGAATGATAGCTGTCAAGCGACACTTTCCAGCGTGTGAAGCCGTTTATTATGCTGTACAACTGAGGAGGTTCTAACTTTTAAGTCTAGGGATGAAATCCTTGAGTGTGTTCATTCAAATGAAAGCTATCGAGCAGTATCGAAGCCGCATTTTTCAGTCGTGCTGTTTATTTCGCTGTACAAAGTGATGTGATTGAAATCTTGTAGTGTAACTATTCAAAGTAATGAAAGCTGTATGTTGAGTGGTAGACTGCGAGTAGTCTCTTACTTTGGCGATGGCGATGAAGATTTTAGGGTGGACAAAATGCACACACGGGCGCGAAATTTCGAGGAGACGAGACGCGAGGGGAGCGCCAAAAATTAGATTTTCAGCGCTCCCTTCGCATCGCATCTCCTCATAATTTCGCGCTCGTGCGCGTGTGTATTTCGCCCGCCCCTCAATCCCCATCGCCAAAAATTGGAGACTACTCGCAGTCTTGTTGAGCGGTGCTTTTTTGCGGTATCTTATTCTTTGTACGAAATCTGTGCGAAGTGTGCCGACCTTTACAGTGCTGCTGTTTATATTGTATCTTTTCTTTTTCTGAAAAAGAATTTTATTGAGCTCTTGCCACCATCAGGAGGTAAAGAACACAAGAGATTAGAAATTTATTTGATGGATAATGTGTTTACAGTAAAAATATTTTGGGTCAATTGAATTGATCAGCGAAATCTTTTTGGACTTTGATCTTATCAATCAACAGCTCACTTTGTTCCCCTCGCGGACAATGCGCACGCAGATTTTAGTATATAGTGAGTGTTTAAATCCTAAATCCAATTTAAAACGTTACCACACGACCTTGGCTAACCTCATTAAAAGTCAGTGATGAAAAAAGAGTAGTCACAGCCAAAGATTTCCTGTTCGGACTTTGAACTTACGCACAGTTTAAAGCTTATTTGTTTTGTCGCCCCGCAAAATATGCGCAGCAACAACTTTACTCGCACGGCAAATTTGCGACATCTTGTACATTTAGGAAACGGCCATAAAATTCCATGCCGCGGATCTGCGTTAATTTTAGCGGCCTTCGTACTTGGAGCATAGATTGGCACTTTCCTTCACTTCGTATCTCTTTCTAGAGAGGGGCGTTAAACAGAAACCACGCAAAATATAGAGGCCTTTTTTTCGTTGCTCTATTTTATTGTTTAGTGATTCTAGTAGTCTGGCAATCTACAAGGGAAAAGGGTCTATTGCGTCTCTTGACAAACGCAGCAGTAGCTCTGTACATGTAGCAGGCTCAACATTTAAGAGAAGAAAATTCGGGGAGACTCCTCGGAAGAGCACCCAAGGGGAAACACTCTTTCGCAGCTGATGCAATAATATCCCTTGAATAAATCTGGCAAGGACCGAAGTCCAAATTCTTAGAACGATGTCACTGAATATGTGGTATTATTATTTTGAGAAAAACAACTATTATCTCTGCAGGGGGAAATAGCTCGGAGATTAAAACCCGCGAAAGTAAAGTAAACAATTCCGGAAGAAAATCGTGGCGCTGTTTTTTTTTCCTGACTCAAGGATCTTCGACTCTTGACGGTTGACCCTAAGCCGTAACGGAGTTCTACCTTTTCAGTATGAGGATGAAATTATAAAGAATGAGCATTCACATGAAAGCTTGTGAGCTGTTTTTCTCGTTGTGCTGTTTTTTCTTTCTTTATCATTCTCTCTTATTTTTTTATCACTCATAATCCTTATGGGGTTTTTTTAATACCCCTACTGCTACTACAATCGGGTACTCTCAGGGTAAGTTTTTAGCATCAATTTTTTCAGTTATTAAGTTTTGATTCGACAGGAGAAATGGAATTGCGAACTTATTTGCCAACAGCGAACTACGAAAATGGTTTGGCATAAAATTGAAACTCACCCTCGAATCTGGGGTGTTTCTTCGTGTTGCGGAAACCATTGTTGGTTATTTGTTTACTGGAAAAAATCAGCACTGTTAGAAAGTGCTGCAGAATAGATTCCTTCCGAATGTTCACAGTCTCGTTGGAGGCTCATACGAAGGCTCCAAATATAGGTCGTCACAATTCGCAAAGCACGAATTTTTGATAGACTCGAAACCGATACTTTGTCAGTTTAATACATGTTTCAATGGGATACAAAAAATTATTTTTTTTGATCTGCACAAAAATGCCATGGCAATGACGAAGCGAAGGAATTTCTTAATCAGATGGCTGAGAAACAAAGGATTAAGGAAGCATACTTTGCCAAACGTATCAAGATAAGGAAATGATATTAAGGAAAACTGTTCGTTCGAACCGAGCAGACGTCTGGTCAGAGGTTATGGCAAGGAAAAAAATCTAATTAAACAATGGTGGGTATTTGCCAGGCAAACATTTTCACCAGCCGAGAGTAACCAAAAACAAGAAAAACAAGAAATAATAGAAACGAGAGCCAAAAGAACCCTATGGAGTGGAAGGGAAGACCCCAAGACGTTACTGAATCTATTCATAGTCCTGATTTCTTTCCCCGCGTCGCTCGGCTCGCCTACACGTCACATAATTCTCGCGCGCGGGGGAGAACGACGACTAACATTTGCCAAGTCATTGCTCGCAATAAAAACTTAGACAAATCTCCTCTTTTTCCACTGGATTTGTTTTGGCTTCACGCTGTGTGTATTCGACAGGCAACGGATTGCACGGTTGGTCAGATGAGCATTTTAACCTAAAAAAACATCTCGCATATTTAAAGATTAAAAGATTTCGAAATAGTTAATTAGAGACGGATGCAAAGGAATGTAGAGGATCGATTACACCCGATCTTCTTCAGTGCCCATGGCTACACTGAAACAATGCCTGATGACGCACTAAATATTCAAACGTCATGCAAGGTAGAAATGAGCCCGTTTCAGTAAACAGGCAAAAAAAAAAAATTCTTAGTGCTGTAACAAAAACATTTGTTGGGGAAAATCAAGCGAATGGTGATACGTGATTGAGTGTTTCCGGCATATAGCTGTCAAAAAAATGTTTACTCTCCGAAAAGGATTAGGATTAATTTCAGATGAAGAAAATGGAATAAAGATTTTTCACCCCTATAACTGAAATCTTTTCAGTCAAAGATGTAGATAACGCATTGTTTTAAACTCAGGCGCACTTTTTTTTTCTCAAGTTCTCCTTCAATGCAACGCGAGCCAAAAAAATTGAAATAGTCGTTTCAGCTCAGGCAGCTCACATTTCTCGCGAAGTCGCTGCTCGATTTTCTCGCTTTGGTCAACACGTTTTTCCAGAATTTCCCCCCACGTTTTTATTTTGCGAAAATTTAGTGGACACATGTACCGGGAAATCAACCGCTGAAACGAATTGGGAATAAAGCTTTTTCTCCCTGAAACTGAATCCTCTAAAGTCAAAGATAAATAAAGCTCTTTGCTATTAACTCCAGCACAGATTTTTGCAAGTTTTCGTTCAACGCAATGTGCGATAAAGTGAAATAACTGTTTCAGCTCATGCAGTTCACATTTCGAACGAGCTTTATCGCAGGTCTTGTTGCGTTTTGAAAACATTTTTCCAGAATTCCCCATCAAAGCAGGTAGGATTATCAATTCTTGAATTCTAATGACCCAAATCATCGTTTCCATGCTATAAGGAAAGGGGTACTCGGGTCTTTACCTTGCGGAAAATGCACAAAAGCATCATGACGCAGAACGTATCCTGCACGTATCGAACAGTGGTGTCAAGATCAATGGTTGAATCTTATACCCTTATTTTGGGCTTTTTCAGGATATTATAGAATGGCAGTATAAATAAACATCAAAACGCTATATTCTTACCCTGTGGAATAACCACGCAAACCAAGAGGACCGCTACAGCAAGCTTCATCTTGACCATAAGCTCTCACTAACAGCCTCCGTGCTTGTGTAATGTAACTGAGAAAAGAAGGACTTTATACTGTGCTATTGGAAGCTCAATAGGCGTTGACAGATGTGACCTCGTGATAAGATCAGATTGCAGAAAAGTCATATCGGAAGTGGCGTTGTTGACAGAGGGTGTGGTTCAATGGAAAAATTCCGTACCTCACTTTTGACGCCAGGGGGTGGCTGGCCAAATTTAACTCACTGGAATCGCTTTTAAACACGAAAACAAGGTAAGCCATTTCTCTTCTTGTTTCCCTGATAACTGCTAAGCCTTTTGACACATTTCGCAAACTACAGCCCTTTAGATAAGGGTATCAGTTCTTGACCGCCACGAGTACAAAGTCCAAAAGGCCGCCATTTTGTTTGTTATTCCCGCCAAAACATACCCGTGGTTTCCAGGCCTTCTCAGGGTTACGGGGTGGTGTTCCACATCAAGAGAGGATCTCTTGTCCACGTTCAATAAATCGTAAAACGGAAGTGCGAATTCCGTTTTCAGGAAAACGAAAAGCGAAAGGGAAGTTCGATTTCCATTTTTGAATGCCGCAAAACAGAACATCCTCTTTCATCATTGCAGTATGTATCTTGTAAGCATATTGTTGCAATTGTGATGTGTTACTTCAGTAGTTTGGACAGTCATGCTACTCTTGTAGCCAAAGGTCGTTCAAGGTGTCTAGTTTAGCCCACACATATACTTCGAAAAAAACAGCTTGTGCAGTCTACTTGAACGATTAATTTTGCCTTCGAGTAATTATCCCACGGTAGACATGGTTGGGAGTTTTTGTTGACCTTGGTGTGGGAGTTGAAGTCAAGGCTATAGTTTTTAGCAGGGTATCTGACTTAACTGTTCCCCATTGGTTGGTTTCAATTGAGTTTCCTTTGTCCGTGTGGTATGATTTGGTTTTCTCAGCGAACTGTTTTGTCGTGTCGAATTAGAGCCTTTCGGTTCCGACGCCTGGGAAACCCAAGTAGTGTCTACAATTCTATTATACAGCGAGGGTTGGGTTGCGAGAGATGTTATAACAATAGAGTTGATGTTCGCGGGCGTAAATATGTTTATGTTTTGGGCCCGAGTCAGGCTCATTTGAGTGCCGGCCGCAGGCGAGGGTTAAATTGAGCTCTGAGAAGGGCCAAAAACATATTTGCGCCCAAGAACATCACCTCTATTGCTATTATAATCATTTCAGCAGACTTCCGATTCCTTTCGGCTGTTGCAAGCGGTCGCTAAAATATGAAAAACTTCTGGGCGTGAAATCATTGACAAACGACACAGACAACACGAGTTTTAACTCTAATGATTAGAAACCCAGAGACAAAATATCTGAGACACCGGGGGAGTGGGTACTCCCTCATAATACTTAGACAGGTATGTGCTGCCCAACAGGGTCGTCATTTTGGGAATCCTGATCTAAAACGGGGTATCCATATTTGAGACATTTCTCTAGAACGACGTGTAATATTGAAAACGCACGAAAACTTCAAGATATCAACAGCGTCGTTATTACCATAAAGTGATAAACGGAAGTTCAAATACCGGTTTCAACTTTAAAGGAAAAAAAAAGGACGAAATGGAAGTTCGAATTCCGTTTTCCCATACCGTGGGAAAACGGTTGGCCCTAAGGTACACACATTGAAATCAGCAACGTGACACAAAGTTTGGTGAAGTATATTTTCATAAATGATAATAGTAAATGTTTGTCAGACGTCAGTTTTTTGCCATTTAATAAGAGAACACGGGCTCCGCATATATACACATGCATGCAGATGAAAATAAAAATCTTATGGGTAGACTTATCCTAAAATGGAAAAAAAAAATAAAAAATAAATAAATAAAAAAGGATTTCCTAAGGTTGTTCCTGATGTCCCGTTGCCACAGAAACGGCTTAAAAAATCAGTTATAAGCATCGACTTGTGATGCCCTGTTGGAGAGCACTGTACTCAAGCCTTACAAAACTACGTTCAGCTACCAAAAACATACCAATAGTTTGGGACTGCTGTAGTTGTACAAAGGTTAGAACCCTTTGAAAGGATAGTTGTCACCGAAGGGGGGAGGGGAGGGAACTCTCAAACTGAAAATGACAGGGGTGCTAGTTTTACCTTTAGGGTTTACAATTCGTGATTGTGTAACACTAGCACTGTCATGTAAAACCATATAACTTTTAGGGGTGAAGCCGGAAAATCTTTTTTCAAATTTCCGATGAGCACTTTTGTCACTTTTTAATGGGAGTCCTTCAGGGATTTGCCGGTGAAAGCAAACACATTCAGGACTAGTTGAGTTGCGAATCTTTAGCTGAACCTGCAATAGCCTGTTCACGCTATTAGATACGGTCGAACCCGATATAACGAACCCCGATATAACGAACCCCTATATAACGACGACACCGGTATAATGAACCATTCCACCGCGGTCAAACGTCTGAGGCAGTTTTTTCGTTTTAATTAAGAAGATTTATTCCCGATGCAGTCGGAATATGTAAGAATATGTAAAATAGTGGGTGAGTGTAAAGAATTCCGATATCTTTGAAGTACTTTTCTTATTTTTGTCGTTTGACCGCGGTGAAAACGAACCAAATTCTTCAGCCCAGTAATGATGGTACATTGTGTGGAAAAGAACCCGACATAACGAAACCCCATTACAGTAACGAACGCACTTTGCCAGTCCCGTGGCACTCCGTTATATCGGGGTTCCACTTTAGTCGGTAAGGACGGCGAAAAGTAGAAAGGGAATGCAAAAATAAGAGGCACGGGAACTGCAGAGAAAGGTAGGACGGAAAGGGCCTTCTCCCCAACCTCCTCCTTTTGTCACATCCGATTTTTATATTTCGTTGATCCTCAACTCTACTGGAATCTGGACAGGCTAAATGTGCAATCGCGGATAACTGACAAAAGTGTGAGGTCCTGAAAGGAACTGTTGATTTCTGAAATTATGGGAACTACTTTCCTTTTTGAAAACCTTAGCTTTGTTTTTTCCGTACCCAAGACAAAAGCAAGAGAGATGCGGGGGGGGCTTTGACTTTGACAGGTCCCCCCTTGTATTAAGCACCCCCCCTTTCCCCATGATGAAAACTTTAAAGGGTTAACATACTGCTTAAGATATCCGAAAAACGCAAAGA
This sequence comes from Siderastrea radians, assembly GCA_964017195.1. Classification (NCBI taxonomy): domain Eukaryota; kingdom Metazoa; phylum Cnidaria; class Anthozoa; order Scleractinia; family Rhizangiidae; genus Siderastrea; species Siderastrea radians. The sequence continues at coordinate 26,606,584 of OZ024897.1, forward strand.
AATATTTGAAAATATAGCAAGTCAGGTGGCTAGAACAAAAGTCATTCCAGGACGGACCGATCTCACCTTCCGTTTAAAACATAGCCAGTGTGTTTAAGAGTCGGCCAAAGGAGGCCATTGTTTTATTCTCAATCAAGTTATGAATACAGCACACAACATTATGCTATATACACAAATAAGAGCTATTAAATTAATAAACTGACATCTCTTTATCAAATTTCAACTGTTACATGCTTAACGTGGAGTTTAAATACCCCTCACTATGGACAAACCAAAAATAAATATCGATTTTATCTCTACAAGCACATCTCTATTGCTCTTTGTAAAACAAATAACTTAAAACATACTTTCATTGACTCACATGTATCATACTTAACTTTAACTTTTCTTCAAAATGATATTCAACTTTAACAGTAAGGTGAAAGTTTAAACAAAACTCTTGTCATAGTTTCTACCTAATCTTCCCTGTAGCTCGATCAGCAAAGAAAAGAACTCAACTCGTACTGGACTAATTTTATTAATCCTTGTTAACACACGATTCTCAAACTTGAAAAATTACTTGTCAAACTCACTATTTAATAATTCATAAGGCAAAGACAAAGTTAAACACGCAAAATGACGTTTTTATTATCTGAGATGAAACACTCTTCGTTTGTGAATTGTCTTAAAATTTCTCCCACAATATGAGTTTGATTTAAGAAGACATATCAAACACTCAAGATTAATTGCACGATTGCCATATCAAATACCTCGAATTTTCTCCTCAAACATCCCACCAATGAAGCGTCATGTTTTGAATCTTTCTCACGGACATTATTTGATAGGCGGTCATACAAAACTCTGTCATGTTTGTGTTATTACTTAAAATCCTAATAGAAACTACAGGTCATGCTGCTTCAGCAATACTAGGCAGTTGTAACTTAAGGATAGTTTTATTAATGACATTGTTATTTAACTGATTCTGAAGGATGTTAGATTACGTTCACTTGACAAGTGTTGAATGAAGTTTGATTTGCCATCAAACATTTATACATTAACAAAGTTGTATTCAGCAATGTTAGATGACGTTGCATCTTTTTGACTGAGGCCTTTGACTTGTCCCTTTACTTGTTTTACAAGTGACAACTAGGGAAAGTCCTCTGGAGCTTACACTACTGACTGTGCAACATGACTGTAAAATTGATACCTAGGACAACTACTTTACAGTACAGTATATTTCTAAGGGAAACTATCAAGTTCTGAACAGAATCGTTCAAGATCGAAATGGTCCAGTTAAAGACAGATTCTGATTGGTCCCTGCAGGATGAATTCCGCTAAATGGCCTGCTCAAAAATTAACTCCACCGCTAATTTGCATTATTGAAAAAGAAAGGTTCAAAATTAAACACAAGTTAGGTGTGTCTGGCCTTCAACTTTGGTGGAACCTTTTTGCAAAAGTGGCAGGAAAAACATATGTTTAGTGTACTTAACTTTTGTCTTAGTAGTGTGCAAATTTGCCAATTTAGATGAAATATACCACTGACAAAGACTAGCTTGTTTATTCCATACTGGGTAATAATGGTCGATTTTGTAAGCTCACTGACTGAGTCCATAAAACTACAAAAAAAGAACCTAATTTCTTGAGCAATATTGTCCCAATATGGGCTAAACATACATTAATACATAAACTATTGTCTTTATTGCTCAACACTAAATTTATCTCTACTCAACGTGAACTTTAATCACATGACAACCTCCTTCACAAATGTCACCACTGAGTGTTCAACATCACTTAAGGACGGTGACTCCTAATACAGAGGTATTTTCGGAAAGGTTATGACTATGGGGAAAAAGCAGATCTTAGCAAGACCTATCGGAATCAAAAAAGAAAAATGTGGGTAAGTGCGCATTTTTCAGAGATAATTAAGCAACCATAATTCCAAGAAAGCTTTAAAATACAAAGAATGTATGACATTTTCTTTCCCAGTTTAAGCTTAATTATCTCTGAAAAGTGCATGGTTACTCCCAATTTTCTTTTTGGATTCTGATAGCCCTTGCTAAGATCTGCTTTTTCCACATAGCCATAAACCGCGCAAAATACCACGTTGTATTAGTAGGCAAATTCCTTAAGAAACCTGAATGTCTCAGACCAGTCCGAGATGAGCAGAACATATGCGCAGTAACAAAAGGAGGCACTGTCCTTCATCAAAATTAGGTGCTAAACCATAAAGAATAACGTGGGGTGTGGGCTGCATGACAGTACCTTGGAGGCTAGATGTACATGCTCATGATGTCATTCTTATAATTATCTAAATGTTGTGAAAAAGATCGTTAGTGTTCATTGAAGAACAATACAATAATAGAGTGTACAATGGTTTATTTACAATGTAGTCACTAAGGAACGACATGCACGCAAAACACGCTCACTTTCTACTGTCTTTAGCAGGTGATAATATCAACTGGTTAGCAGTCATAGCTGGCCATCCATCAATTTGTCTTTCTAGGTTTTACTTGTATGGTTAGAAGAGTAAGTGGGTGGCATCCTATGGATTCCCACTTGCAAAAGAAATTCAAGCAAAATTTACCTTTAGAAGCTTCACAATTGTGTGGGAGAGGTGTGAAATATTTTCCTATCTGGCCTGACCGAACTCAGACAATCAGTGTTTTTGTCATAATGCCAATCATAAAGCTGTTTAAAGGAGATATGGATTTTGAAAGTAAAAACTGGTTTAACATTGTTTGCTACTGTTGCTGATTTTGAAGTCAAAATTTAGATGTTAATATTACTTGAGAAAATTGGTTAACATTAGTTTGCATTGGGACATGTTTCTAGCAGAGTCGTAGAGCTCTTTCTGCTCCTGTGTGCACTAATGCATACAGCCCTTGTACAGGAATTTTTTCGAATCAGTTTTGCAATGAAAGAACATGTGGAGCTGTATGCAGTTATAGGATAACAACTTCAAGCTACATGGTGATTCATAATAAGCACAACCAGTGGACGTTTTCATCATCTAAAGCTGGATCAGCAGTGAGCAATTAAAATGCTGCAATCTATCTCCTGCATGACTACGATGAGAGACAAACAATTATGCACTTTATTGCTAAGTGTAACTAGTTACTTAAAAATAAACTAACCATTTGATGTTATTTACTTTGTCTAAGAAAACATGCATTTTGCACTTGTCTTATTATAAAATATGGATGGTCTCAACTCCTGCATGGTCGCCATGCTACTAGCTTTATAATGGCTTGTGCACGAATATAAAGCTAGCACTGCATAATCTTTAATAGTTAATTAAAGTACCTTCTCTTTCCACATAGAATTTATTGTCTCCTTGGACATAACGGTGTATCTTATACACTTCAAATAATAAATTACTATTATATTAATACCAATAACTAGCCCTTTGGCAGCTATAAATAATCTACAAACTAAATAAATTCAGGCATAATTAATCAATGCCACAACAACATCCTAATAAATTAAATTGTAAATAGAAAAACCATAAAACTGGCAGTCTGAGAGTGATGTTCCTTCACAAATCTGACAGGCTTCTGGATCAAAGGTCTGGGTGCCTGGCCAGTTTACATTGTCAGTTACTTTACAAAAACCTGGCCTTCTGCTTTTTTTCAGATTTGACAGTTGTAGTGTTGTTGTTGTTGTTTTTTTTTTCGCATTATGGCTCTGTATCCAGCAATAAAACATGGCCTAATTTTTGCTTTGTCTAACGATGTTGAATTTGGCCTCTGTTGACAAGAAAATGCCATTGGTTCCTAGTATATAAATTATTTCCTAACAATGCATCTTGTTAACCAAAGTGGAGGCCATCTTTAACACAAACAAAATGGGGCAATGTTTTGCAGCTGAAACTGAGGCCACAGGAAAAGAAGTCAAAACAATAACAAAACAGTTAAATCTGAGCAAAAACAGCATAAAATCACACATTCCAAAGTCACTTAAGCAGCCCAAATGACTACTTGTTTACTATTTCATATAATTTTATACTACATTAATTTTTATCAGTAAGCTACTGAATGAAAACTCTTTAGTGTCTTGCACCATTGATTAGTTATACCTGGATGATTAACAAATAAAGCAAACAACCTTACGTGTAAACTTATGCTGCAAATTCCAGCATGTGAAAACCATGTACACCACCTAATATCCACCAATAATAATTATTTCACCAACAAATTGAATCACACAACAAACTAAAATTTAAGTGAAAGTTGAAATCAACCTCAAAGCAGCACACACGGTTACAAATTAACCCTTTAAGCCCCAATAGAGACAAGCATCTAATTTCTCCCTACAATAACACTACTTGATCAAAATAAACAGGTCAAACATATCAGATCACAAAAATAAAGAAATAATGACCAAAGACAAAACCTCTTGACATTCAACTACAGTGTAAATTCTCCCAATTAGTACCATTACTAATAATATATGGACAAAAGTGACGAGAATATGCATCTTGATACTGGGGCTTGAAGGGTTATTAGGAACTCTAACTTGAACAAAACAAAACATTGTAGATGCCCTATATTGGTTTAAGAAGTACAGAATAGGAGACTGGATACTAGTTTGTCTTGAAAATTGGGCTGCCTGTGGATGCCACAGGCAGCCCAAAACAATATGTGACATGTAATAACTATTATTATTGAAGTGCACACATGTACTTACCTAATAAAATTAATTATGGCAATCTCAATACCAGTTTGAACTGGATGTTGCTATATCCTTATAAAATTGTTTGGTTAAGCTTTGATATACCCCTTCATTGATTTTTCAGAGAGGAAAAATGCCTACTTACTAATCAACAGAGAAACTATGTGGTATGGTGGTGACAGGGAGTTCTCGCACATGACATACCTGCAAACCCGAGTTTTCGGGACAATAAGATGATGCACTTTTAAAACCAAAATTTGGTTCCATTTTAAAGCTGGAACTGAAGGTGGCTTGCTTAGGAAGATAACCCATAGACTGAGGAGATGACTTGGCTGTGAAAGTAGGCAAAGCCACAGGTTCTCGTGGTGTGGACCTTGGTTTTCTTGACAAGGTTTTCCTGTCAGGTTTGGGATCATGTGTCTTCTTGTGCGAGCGAAGCTGACTAGCTTGTGTGAAGGTCTTGTCACAGTGGTTGCACTTGTAAGGTTTCTCACCAGTGTGAAGGCGTACATGCTGGTTTAATTGGCTAGCTTGTTTGAAAGCGCGACTGCACTGCGAGCAGTGATAAGGCTTCTCTCCTGTGTGGAGCCTCATGTGCTGCTTCAATTGGCATGCTTGCTTGAATGACTTTCGGCAGACTTCGCAGGGGAATGGTCGCTCATCTGTGTGGGTTCGCAGATGTTGGTTCAAATGGCAGGGCTGCTTGAAGCCTTTGTTGCACTGTGGGCATTTGTATGGACGATGTTCAGCATGGTTGAGAAGATGTTTTTCAAGGTCTTCCTCTGTCTTGTAAACCCTTTCACACATTCTACAGTCAAAGGCACCACCACTTGAATCTGCAAAAACAGGAAAACCAAGCTATAATGAATTGTTGACTACAAAAATAAAACTCACAGTTACGGTATTTAAGGGGTGAATGACTAACATTAAAGAACTGCTATTCAGTTCCACAGCCTTTTTGGTCTCTCTCGGCAGTCAGCAATTTTGTCATCTACGGCTGATTACTTGCCCCCCCTGACAGACAGTGAAACCTGGTGTTGCTACTGTGGTAATCTCCTGCCATTACAAATATGCATAAGAAATCAAAATCAAATCAAAAATTGCTTGAGATAATGGGAGTTTGAGATAGCCAAAAGCAATTATAATAAGTAAGAAACATCAAACACAAGGATAGGTCGGGGCATTCTGGTGGTCCCAATCAGCCTGCATTTTTTGACAGCTCCAAGATATTTGGACATTTTTTTGAGTACACAAGGTGTGTTCACAGCATGCAGACAGTTCTCTCAAAGCATTTTGTAGTTCCTGAAGTATATACAATAGCAAGTAGAGGAGGAGGCAAAAGGGCTGGGTCCCCCTTGGGATTTCCAGTAAAGTCCTGTCATAGGAACTACATCACAGGGAGTTTGCTGCATTTTGTCAAAACTGTTCCAAAAATTACAATAATTAAAAGTACTGTTGCTCACACATAAATGCTTCTGCAATCTGTAGAACAGCAAGGGGAAGCTACCAAGTGAATTTTCACAAGGAGAGTAAAACATATGCTTTAACCATTTTTGCAAGACTCCACCACAAAACTTGAAAACACTGGCAGTGGCCCATCATTTTCAAGTAGTAATCCATTTCAATCCTTGCCATCTGTGGCCAAAGGCACTTATCAGTAGTCTCACTACACTAGTATAGTGTCTTTGAACAAAAGAGGACATTACTTTTAAGTTTTCGTTCAGATACTTGTACATGTAAAATAATGTAACTTTTGGCAACGACAACAACAACAAGTTCACCTTGGCTTTTTGTTCTCTTTGGTATTGCACCATTAGTGTGTTCTTTCTTGACAGAAGAAGCTGAAGAATGCAGAACAACATCACAGCTCCTGTTACCAGCTGGTGGAAAGTTGGGAAGCCCACTGTGAACAAAGGTTGGTCGGTGATCACAGGTACAGGATGGACCATAAGTACATTCCAAGTAATCCATCCTACCAAGCAACATAAGAACACAACATCTCAGTACATCTTTAACCTTGATCTTTAATTAATGTTTGTAAACTCCAAGGGGGATTGCTGTTTCAAACAACGATTTGTAAACCGAATTTCCAACACTTGGTCTTTAGTTCATATGTAGTAGGAAAGTAGTAAGGTTGAAACTGTAACACAATAAACAGAAAATTACGAACAGAACAAAAACACAAACCTAAAGGATAGAAAATCAACCATGATTGAATACCTGCATTGTAACGGTTATGAAAAAATTACCAAAGGTAGAGTTAAAGGCTGATAAACTTCATCCAACTTTTTTACTGTGCTTAGCGCCACTGCCAAAGGCTACATGCAAATATTACTGTGAAACTACACTATAAACGTGATATTAAATTATGCTTGCAAACTTAACAAAAAAACGAGGAACAAAAGTACACTAATGGAAAGGTGATGAGAAACTAATAAAATGAAGCAAGTGACAACTGCAGATACATGACAAAAGAAAAAAAAGAATGCTGAATCCTATGCTAGACCCTACAATGTTGATGTTATTTACTTTGTCTAAGAAAACATGCATTTTGCACTTGTCTTATTATAAAATATGGATGGTCTCAACTCCTGCATGGTCGCCATGCTACTAGCTTTATAATGGCTTGTGCACGAATATAAAGCTAGCACTGCATAATCTTTAATAGTTAATTAAAGTACCTTCTCTTTCCACATAGAATTTATTGTCTCCTTGGACATAACGGTGTATCTTATACACTTCAAATAATAAATTACTATTATATTAATACCAATAACTAGCCCTTTGGCAGCTATAAATAATCTACAAACTAAATAAATTCAGGCATAATTAATCAATGCCACAACAACATCCTAATAAATTAAATTGTAAATAGAAAAACCATAAAACTGGCAGTCTGAGAGTGATGTTCCTTCACAAATCTGACAGGCTTCTGGATCAAAGGTCTGGGTGCCTGGCCAGTTTACATTGTCAGTTACTTTACAAAAACCTGGCCTTCTGCTTTTTTTCAGATTTGACAGTTGTAGTGTTGTTGTTGTTGTTTTTTTTTTCGCATTATGGCTCTGTATCCAGCAATAAAACATGGCCTAATTTTTGCTTTGTCTAACGATGTTGAATTTGGCCTCTGTTGACAAGAAAATGCCATTGGTTCCTAGTATATAAATTATTTCCTAACAATGCATCTTGTTAACCAAAGTGGAGGCCATCTTTAACACAAACAAAATGGGGCAATGTTTTGCAGCTGAAACTGAGGCCACAGGAAAAGAAGTCAAAACAATAACAAAACAGTTAAATCTGAGCTTAGTTCATATGTAGTAGGAAAGTAGTAAGGTTGAAACTGTAACACAATAAACAGAAAATTACGAACAGAACAAAAAAACAAACCTAAAGGATAGAAAATCAACCATGATTGAATACCTGCATTGTAACGGTTATGAAAAAATTACCAAAGGTAGAGTTAAAGGCTGATAAACTTCTTGCTTGGTTATGTAAGAAGCAGTATAAAACAATAACTTTTCGTGCAACTAAGGTAGTTAAAAGAGAACCTCATAAAAGAAGAATTAGACTGACTTGAAACATTGACAATGGGATTATTGAAAATGAACTTGCACAGCGTTTGTTATATGCTCCATTGAATTCCGTAGTTTTTTACTTTGCCGGAAAACAATTTGCGTTTATTAAATATTTGTCATTTCTTAGTGGATTTGATGTCTTTTCTTGTACAAAGTGACCATTTAATACAGGACAAAACAATAGACACAGCTCTGCGGGACCTTGGAAAGGGTGACGTGACCACTTAATAGAGGTGACTGCTTAACAGAGCATTAGTTTACGGTAATTAAGGGAAGCCATTTCCGGGACTTTGACAAGTGACTGCTTAATAGAGGGTGACCGTTTAATACAGGTTCGCTTAATACAGGTTTGACTGTATGCAATTTTTATTGATTTTGAAAGGTAAAGTTTGATCTTTCTAATTTCGTGAAGCATATCGCTAAGTTTGCCCTAATGATTATCATTAGCTGACAAATAAATGAGCTCGAAAAAATACTTACCGGGCCCAGAAAGGTATAAGGAGCTTCGAGAAACGGGCCACAGGGGAGTAGGAATGGTCCTAGTCACTACATGGTACAGCATTGATAAAAAATATTGGTGCATTTGGCTCAGTTTTGCCATGGCAATATGTGGTATTGTGCCCCAGTTTACCTTGGCAAAACCAGGGCTAAAAATTAACTTCAGTGCTTGGTCGCCACTCGGTCCAGTATCTTTGAATTCTTAGTGGCCCAGGCCAAAATAAAGTGGCCCTCAAATTTCCTCTACTAACACAAAAAATTTTTTAAACCATTTTCACTTGAATAAACGCACCACGGCTTTTAACTTATGCCCCCAGAAATGGATTAATTATTCATATACACTGATGTTTCTGAATTGTTTTAATGAACACAATATACTTGTGACAGCAAACCTCTAGAAAGGCTAAACCACACGCGTAAGAATTGTGCAGGCCTGTAACACTTTTAGACACTAAAAAGAGGATCACAAATCACAACTCCAGTTACAACTACTGGCTTAAGTTTTGAAGCCATTTTAAAAGGCTAAAACACGCACCTTGGAGTCGCGCAGGCCTGTCACCCTTTTTAACAATGTATTCCAAACCAGGTGAAAAGTAAGTCTATTATATCGAGCAGTGTTGAGTGAGTAAGCCTGGCGTCACGTGACAATAAAATCAAAATGGCGCCAATGTATCGGGGCGGTCTAAAAACTCAATCACAAACGACTTTGAGTTTTGCACTTTAGAACTAACCTTTTACTACAGTTGATGAGCTTAGAGTTGAGGAAAGAAAGGAAAGAAAAGAAAGGTACTCCAAGGAAAGAACAGTTTATTTTATTGCTACTGTTATTCTTTTCGTACTTTCAAATTGTAGTTAGTGTGTAGTCGCCCTTCAGGCGATCAAACCTCAACTTTTAGTGGCCCTGGACACTTTTTAATCGCCACTGGCGACTGTGCAACCGCCAAGTTTTTACCCTGGGCAAAACCTTTTCTGATTGCTTTTGCAGTTTGGCTAATCCACAGTGTCATTTAACTAGGCTGTAGTTCGCTTTGTTTTTCGGTTCATTGAGTTGAAAAGGAGAAATTTTGCACTCCAATGATCTTGATGTGATACATTTCACAAGTGAATATTTGAAAATGACCAAAACTGACACTGTATGGAACGATTGTGACACACTTAACCCTTTAAGCCCTAACAGTGATGAAAATGAAATTTCTCTTCACACTATTACCCTGCCGTCAGCATGGGGTCTACATGTAGTAACACCCATTTTTTAATATTTTTTTCATGGTCACTTGCCCCAGACCTCCGGTTTTCGCTTGGCCAAACAAATCTTCGTCACAAACTTCCACTTAACATATTTTGCACCCTGTGGGGAGGGAGAATAACAATGGGGCCTAATGCCCCTGGGGCTTTTCTTGTTCAATACTTGTTCAAACATTCAAGTGATGAGAATAAAGAAAGTGATCACCAAGGATAAGATGTCTTGAAAATTAGACAAATTCTCCTTACTAGTTCCATAAGAAATGTATGGAGAACAGTAAGGAGAATATGCATTTTTATATCAGGGTTTCAAGGATTAAGGTTTGAGAAAACTTTACCTTACTCAACCATGATGACAAAACTAGGAGAACTAGGCCATGGATATTCTAATGATTACTGTTTGTAGTTCCATGGTTGTGACCATCTCAATCTAACTGGGATACAAGTCTGCATACCAAGGAAATATCACTTGTACTCTTTAAAACAACTTGTTTCATTTGAAATCTGTGGCAAAACTGTTCAGTTTAAAAAGAGTCCTGAAGGAACATTCACTGTTTTTGTTCCTGTAGTCTTAAACCCTCACATTTGAGGGTTACATGTTGTAGTGATGTAGAAGATAGCCATAAAAAGTATAATCTGTGTGCAACATTTGATTGTCTTGCTAATATTAAAGCTCTTCTTTTCAGGCTGAGTACAGTCAATACTGTTTATAGACAATCTGTCTTGGGGGATCTATCTGCAATAGGCAAATTTCTATTCACTTAGCAAGTTTTTGGTCAAAAATTATGGTTTACAAGTACAGATGTCCCTTTTTATTTCTTACCAAATTTCGCCAAAGCTTATCAGACTTCAAAAGCGCTGTTCTAATGCCTTATGGCATGACAAATTTTTGTCAAAGGTCAAAACAAAACAATTAAGTCAATCAGGTAAATTTGATCTTAGTTTTCAGTGGTGTTCCATTTCATTTTGTTCAACATGTATTGTTTCTGAACAGTTTTGCCAAAACTTAAAATTGGTAGAATTAAATTCTGTCATAATTTCTGGTAGAGAAAATGTATTTGGTTAGCCTAGTGCATCTGTGCTCTTATAACATTTTTAGATCCTAGTTGTGCAAATTCAGGTCTACCATTTAAATAGCAGAAGCCAAGCTTTTTGTAAAAATGTATCTCTCACATTGAAAAATATTCTTTTGTCTTTGAAAGTCACATGTTGGTGGGATCTGTTTTAACAATTTGCCACAAGCTTACAGCTACAGGGGTTTTCAATTGAAAAATATTTATAATTTGAAACGTCTGAAACTATAAATCGATAGATGTTGATTAACTGTCTAAACAGTATTTAAAAATTTACATCGAGGTCCAGGAAGCGATTAAAATCTGCCTGGAATGATTTTTACGCTAAAACATTGATATCCCAAATGATCGACAACCAGACATGTCGCGTCTGGATTTTTTATCAGCCCAGACGCCTCTACAGACATCCTTCGCCGTTCAAGAGGAAAGATAGTTTTTGGAATCGCAGAAGTAAAATAATTCCTTTCGTCGCGAGGGACTTAAAAGAAACACAACCCAGGCCTAGAAAATCGGCAAAAGAAACAAAATGCAGGCACAGCAAGCCAATTGGTACATTGAGACATGCGGACTGGCATGTTGACTCTACTAATATTTAAATTGTGTTCGGAAATCTGGATAATTGTGTAACACAATAAAAGCGATGCATGTATAGGATCCAAGTAGAGCACGTATCGAACTAAAAAGCCAATAAATCCAAGCTCACCTTCTTCATTACTTGCTCCAGAAAGCCCAAATCTTGACAGCGAGAAAATTTCAACGGAGACAAAGCCTTGGTCTGTCAGCTCCTGAGACGAATGCCAGGATGCCTTTGTAACCTCGCCAAGTGCCAAGCTAGGCTACCAAGTGACTGTTCAGCGGCTGCTACCATAAGCCAACACGATCCAAGATGGCGGCCGAAGTAGCCGCTCAATCGACCGAAATCGAAGACGATTTTTTGGAGGAAAGTCTCTCCAAACCGATATTTTACTCGCCAGAGGTCGAAGATGCTATATCTCAGGTATCAGAAATTTTCTCATCGGTGTATGCTGGGTGTGGGTGGTAGTAATTATGTCCATTTGAGGGACATGTACAAGTACTTGCATTACATTAGTTGCATATACCAGGGGGTTTACCAAAATGTGGTAAATGATTCAGTACATTGAACAAAACAGCTGATAAGTAACGAATTAACCATTGCATTAAATCAGAGCTATAGCTCATTCTGCAACTACTTTTACGATGCCTTGCCACCATATTATTGTCTCTTATTTAATAACAAAACACCTAAGTATATATGGGCTATTCCATTTAATATCCGCACCCCCCCGGTTGAGGACTGACCTTTCCCTCTTACCCCTAAAGAATTCCATTAAAAAGTGTTACCCCCTGAAGACTTCCTTAAGAAATGGGTTTACCCCTGAAGAATTTCACAAAAAAAGCATTTACCCCTGAAGAATTCCATGAAATCTCTGTTTACCCCTGAAGAATTCCACTTATAATATGGGTTTTACCCCTAAAGAATTCCTCGGCCTCTGGCCTTTACCCCTGAAGAATTCCACCACTTTTATCCCTTACCCCTGAAGAATTCCACCGTTCCTCAACCGGGGGGGTGCGGATATTAAATGGAATAGCCCATATACTATTGGAGTTATTGAAGGTACGTAAGCTTAATTATATTTTTTTAGCTTACAATGGGAAATTCCTAATTCAGGGGCCATTTATTTATTGTTTAAAGGAGATTCAAAATTAAAAAAATTTCGGTGTGCTGTTCAGCAAGTCACTTGTTCTTATTCTGTCGTTCTGAAAGGGTGGGTGGCAAGTCATTGGTGTTTTGTTTCTTGTGGAACCTGATTCATTAAATTTCAGTTTGGTTGGCGATTAATATTGTTTGGCTTCTTCGTCAGCTTTGTGCTTAAGCCTCTTTCACATGTTTTAGGAATGCTAGCAAATAGTTACATACTTTTGTTGTGGACAGCTGATCTGCTTCATAAGGCTTCGACAATGTACAACCAACATACTTTTAGTAATACAGTAGCTCAACCCTGCCCTATGACTGCCTTGTTGATTTGAGCACTCAGTTACCATTAACCCCCTTTTTGTGACCTGTACAAAAGCCCACTAATTTTCTTATCTAAAACTGCCAACAATCTGACTACTTTCAGCAAGGAATCCCGAACTTACCCAGAGGTTTTTTCTTGTGCCATCCTCAAAAGAAAATATGAGACACTTAAGTTATGTTTGGTTTGAGCACGCAAGAAAAGCCTCTGGTACCCAGGGTAACTGTGGTTATTTCTCCAACCTGGCAAATTGTTCCATTGTTTTATAGTTCTGGGGATGACGCTACACTTGATGTTTTGTGTGATAGCCTGGTTTAAGGCTAGCTTAGAGAAAGAAGCAGATGATGAATGTTTTAAATGTGGTGAAATTTTCCAGTAACTACATTTAGTGCAATATGAAATTCTTTATTTAAAATTTCAATCGCTTGATTCTAATTATTTCTTGGCAGGTTTTTAAAAGTGATGATCCCTTGGACAGCAAGGACTTCAATCCTGTGGATTATATCAATGCTATTTTCCCCACTGAACAGGTTTGTCCCAATTTTCATCAAATCCTATCATTAAAAAAAAAACACTATTTGCCTAATTATGTCATTTATCAGCACAGCAACTGAAAGAAAAAGGGTAAAATTTGTCATTGTAAATAAAAAATTCCAATTTTCTGCGACATAATGGACCATTATTATAAATACTTTAAATGTTATGTCTCATTTGACTTGTCAGTTTTGTTTTAATTTTAGTCTCTAGCCAATATTGATGAAGTTGTTAACAAGATGAGGTTGAGAATTAGGTAAGGAGTTTTTACCAGGTGAGGTTTTCTGTTCACTTCAACACCTTTTTTTACCAGTCTTCTTTAATAATTATGTATTATTTATTCACACTGGCTTGATTTTGAGCATTATTATTAAATTACTATTAAGTAATATTTATTTTGAAATGGAAAGACAATATAACATGCAGTTTCACTGGATGTCTACAGTCAGTGTTTTATTTGAGGCTTGGTTAATTGATTCATATTAGTTTTGGTTATAAAAGAAAAAAGAAAACTACTGCTTTTACAATATTATATTTTTGTAAATGAAAAAGATTGAAACTCATGCTTGAATAAGTTAGGGGAAGGGTAAGAAGTGTGCACTTTTTTATGTAGGTTGTTGCCTTTTTTGAACTCGACCACAAGTTTGTGTATGAATATGTGAATTGCAGAATTCTCTTGTCTTTATATAAGATTTCATTGTATTTATTTGATTTGTTTTTTCTCAGGGGTCTTGATGAGGAAATTAGAACGGTTGTTAGAGGACAAACTAACATTGGTCATGAAGGAAGACAAGTACGTTCTCAGAGCTTTTAGTTACTGTATCTCACTATTCTTCCAACAAAAGTACCATAATCATGTAGCTGTTTGAGTTCTGCACCATAGGGGGTGTATATGGAGGGTTTAATATCCCGGCATTTTTAGCTGTTACCCATTGATACACCTGGGTGGAGAAAGACAAGGTGAAGCAAGGTTTCTTGTCTAAGGAAACAACACAATGTAGCAACCACCCTTTAACCACCATTTTCTGCGGCGGTTCGAAAGTCTGACTCACCAACCACTAGACTATCGTGCCTCCATGAAAAAAGGGCATTTGTGTAAGGTGGGTCTTAAAGTAACAAGGCACCAAAGAAAAGAGTGCTTGACTGCACACCCTGTATGTATATTGTTTATTGTTTATACCCTGTTTCTCCTACTTAGGAGATGTGTGTGTGTGTGTGTGTGGGGGGGGGGGGGGGGGATAGGGTTCAAACCAAGCGTTCTGGAAAAGCATATACATACAAGTGCATAAAACAGTTTTTTTGTTTCGATTCTACTTCTTGTTTGTGGTTTTGTTAACAGGCACTTGATGAAGCCAAAGAAGCAATTCAACAGCTGTTTGCAAAAATTATTGACATCAAAGAAAAGGCAGATAAATCAGAACAGATGGTAAGCAAACACAATCTGAGAAATCGTAACTGACATTCATTAATTTCCTGGCTGTGTACAGACAAACCTGTATTAAGCAGACCTGTGTTAAACAGTCACCCTTTATTAAGCGGTCACTTGTCAAAGTCCTGGAAATGGCTTCCCCTAATTACTGTAAACTACATAAAGACTAGTAGTAAGCAGTCAAAACATCATGATTTATATCTCAGGTTACTACATGCTACACTCCCTTTCTTCCAGTTCCCACCCCTGTTCTCCCAGTCCCCACCCCTTTTCCTCCAGTTCCCATCCCTCCTCTCCCAGTTCCCACCCCTGTTCTCCCAGTTCCCACCCCTGTTCTCCCAGTTCCCACCACTTTTCCAGTGTTCTCCTTATCAGGCGGTAACCGGTAAAATTTACCGCTTGTAGCACCGCTTGTTACCGGTTAGCTGGAACCAGATAAAGGCCTGGATTAGAAACATCCAACAGTTTGGGATGGTGAAAGATTTATTATCGGATTGTATTATGACAAGATTTATGTCCGTCGTACAGCATACCTAGCCTGCGCCGCAGATAGCTTGCGTAGCAAGCGTTTCCGTAGGGCTTTCCGCCCGTTGGAGGCGCTTTTCGCTTTTTGGCTGCGCAAAAATTGGGGCGAGCGCAACACTGATGGAAGCAGCGGGGAGGGGGAGGGGGAGGGGAGGCGAGAAAAGGAAACGCTTGCCCGCAAACCCCATGATTTTGAAAAACGCCCCTTTGACACTTTCGCAGTTGGATAAATTCACAGTGTGACGGCTGGTGAATAAAGTATCTTACGAATAACAGATCACCGGAGGATACAAATTTACTTCCATCAAAATCAAAACAAACTCTAAACGGTCGCTTCAGGATGTGTCGTAATTTCACAGTGAAATTTGAAACTTTATCTCAGCTTGGAAAATTGGGTTTACTTTCTTCGGAAAACCGTTTCAAAGCGTCGCAAAGAAAGGACTCTTATGGAACAATTCCCGCTTTGCAAAGCGGTTGGAGTGAAAGTTGTTCAAAACTTGGAGCTATTTCAGGACCGTATGCCTGTGCAATTCTTGTGCTCGAAAAATTCGAAATTTAGGGGCATTATTTGAAGTTTCCCCCGTGTCGGAAAAAGCTTGCCGCAAGTCTTTGAGATCTGCCGTCGGATCAGGACAAAAATGATCTTGAGAGGAACTTCAGGTAAAAATAGTGATAGTGAGAAGAATTCCCCGATATCGAGAACCAGTTCGTTGTGTTCATGTGGGTCACGCTCAAATAAACATACCTGATTTGATTGACGGATTTATCCCTTGGCAATCAACACTACCATTGCGCGCCAATCAGGAAACTCCGTTCGTGGACGAACGGGTTTTTCAAAATCGTGGGGTTTGCGGGCAAGCGTTTCCTTCTCTCCTTTCCCCTCCCCCTCCACGCACTTTTTTGCGCCCGCCCCAATTTTCCCGTGGCCAGAAAAGCGAAAAGTGTATCGAACGTGCAGAAAGCCTTACCGAAACGCTTGCTACGCAGGCTACGCTGCAGACGGAATATGACCGTTAGATTACGTCTGGGACGCAGGCTACTGCGTACCACGTAAGTGTAGTTTTAGTAACTTTTCTCATTGTCCATGCGGTTGTACAATATTAGACGTAGTCTTATCATCTCGACATTTCTAAGTTCGTTTGATAATAGTCTCATCTTTTCTACGTTTCTCCGCACGTCTCTGCCTTAGTAAGATGTTAGTCATATCTTTTTAACGTTTCTCCGTATGTCAGTACATTCCTAAGGTATTAGTCTGGACATTTTCCATGCGATGGTGTGTTCGTCAGTGGTGTAAGACGCAGTCTTATCTTCTCGACTGTCGACATTTCTCTGTACGTTAAAACATTCGAAAAACATTATCATCTTCTCAACGTTTGTCCGTGTGCTAGTGTATTCGTAATTTAGATGTTGTTAGTTGTATCTCCTTAACATTTCTCCGTACGTTAGCATTGTCGTGAGATACTAGTGTTATCTTCTTGACGTCTATATCCGTACGTTGGTTTGTTCGTAATTTACTCTTAGTATTGTCTTCTCCTCGAAGTTCTTCATTTGTGCCTTTGTAAGGAGTATGTCTCATCTTCTAGGCGTTTCTCAGGACGAAGCTTTTTCTTCTCGACGTTTATCTGTACGTTAATACGTTCCACGTGACAGGAATTACAAACGTCAACTGTTTTGAAGGGTTTTCGAGACGTGTGTTAGCCTAGTGTCATGCCGGCAACATTTCGGGTCTCATGACGGCAATTCCGCACCAGGGTAGAAAAAGATTTTCAACAGAGCTGCTTTACCGGTCAAAAAAACTGACTTACCTGTTACCCTGAAAACTAGGGAGAACACTGCTTTTCCTCCAGTTCCCACCCCTCCTCTCCCAGTTCCCACCACTTTCCTCCTACATCACATCCCCCTTGTCCCATTTTGCACTACCTTTTCTCCCACTTTCCACTCCCTTTTCCCACTTCCCATCTCCGAACCTCCTTTTCACCCACTTCCCTCCCCTTTTTTTAAACTCATGAAGGCGCATAGCATTGAAACATGTTATAGGAAGGGGGCAAAAAGTTTGGTCGGTTGGTTGGTCAGTCGGTTGGTTGATCGGTGAGTCGGATTCTGTTAATGAAAGCCATGCATAACATGGTTATTACATCAAGGTAACTAAAACAAAAATTCCCATAAGTAACCAAACTATTGCTGATGTTGAATTATGTCTGATGCTTGTTACAACATTTGAAGGCCTGTATACTTTGTTGTAGGTCACAGTTAATGTGGCAGATGGCACATTTAATGACTTTGATAAGAACTGATAACAACAACAATAGTTGAAATTTTTTTACCATTTGGTTTTGGATATGTGTCAAGAAGAGCATTATATATTGAACAACCTTAAGTTGCATTTCTCAGAAGGTAACTGCAAGTGTGCCAAACACAAGAGAGGAGTGCCAGTTCAAACGTTAACAGATCAAATCAAGTGAAAGGTGAATAACCCGAAGATCGGTTTCATTCACAATGAAGCAAGATCGGAAAATTCAAAAGCCGTGTGTCTGTGAATAGCAGGAAAAAAAAATAATAACATTCTACTTTACGAGTTGCCTCACAGGCAGGCCCTTTGATTTCACTTTATGACTCATTTTTTCCCACTTTGCAGTCCCTTTTCTCCCACATCCCTCTCCCTTTGCCCCACTTCCCGCCCCCATTTCTTTCAGTTTCTCTTTCCTCCTCCTTTTCACCCTCTTTTTTCTCCAGTTTCCACCTCTTTTACACAAGGTTCTCGTTTCCCCTGTCTCCCAGGCCTATGTGGAGCACATGACATCCACCACAGATCTCCATGAGACACTTTTCTGTGCGATTCTTTTAACTTTTAGGTGTACAATATAGACTTAAGATTTTAATAGCTGATTGACTTCACTGCACATGAGCTACCCTTAATTTATAGATTAGTCAGGGATCAGTTTATGGCCTTGTTTTAGGATAACAGTCATATCCTTTTGGCCACCGTATGTAGCGCTTGAAGGGTACACAGTCTCTACTATGGGTTTTACAAAGGGGAAAATTCAAATCATGTCACCGTGTTGCATCCTTCTGAAATCTGGTTTGTTGGAAGGATTTTGTAATGCATGTGTATTTTTAGTGAGACATACAATCTACGTCTTGTTTTTACAGGTGAAAGAAATAACAAGAGATATAAAGCAATTAGACAATGCCAAGCGGCACTTAACAAGTTCCATAACCACTCTGAATCACCTCCATATGCTGGTGGGAGGGGTGGACACACTTATGTAAGTACAGCAATCAAAAGTGAATTGCATTCAGTTTGTTCCAAGCATGGTGCTGCAAAGAAAACGTTCTAAACCTCTAACCTCTTACCCATTGATCTAATGCACCAACCAATGATTTACCAATGATTACAATCAAAAGAGTGAATTGCATTCAGTTTGTCACCAGCATGGTGCTGCAAAAAAAAAAAAAAACATTCTAAACCTCTAGCCTTTCATCTAATGGCATTGATCAGATGCTCCAACCACTGATTTACGGGGAGACTCATGGCTAGTCTCTTAATGTGTGCAGTCGTTATTTGAGTTGTCATGCAACACTTCTCCCAAATAACAGCAACAGGTGTTGCATGGCGACTTAAATAATGGCTGCATAGCAGACTGACTCGTGGCAGTATAGCTGAAATTTACTAGATTCATTCTGACATGCCTCTTGTATACTGCTAGCTATAGGATCAGCAATGTTGAAAGGGTTCTGTGTGGTGAAAAATAAAGAAAGATAGTAATCTGTGAAGCTTGGTCATGAAATAAGAAAGATGTACTATATTCAGCATGTCACAAAGGAGGGGCAAAGTTCAAGAACAATTACAGCCGGGACTATATTAGACACAACACTTACAGAAACTCTGAACCAAACACTATGAACATTAATGCAACACCTGTCACTACTGCAACCATACCTCACATCAAGGTGACTTGAATGGAAACTATTGCATGAATCCTACAACCCTACAACATCTGCATTGCTCACAAACTTATCAATACTTTACAACAGCTACTGACGAACGTTAAAGACAAAGACAAACCAAACAATAGACAGGGAGCAGTTTTTAACATCAAATGCTACAACTGCCAGGCCACTTATATTGGTGAGACCAGCAGGAATTTGAACATCTAACTGACTGAACACAAACGAGTGACTAGAAATGGTGATAATGACAATCACATTGCTGAGCATCATTTTAAAAACAAACCACAGAATTGACTGGGACTCTGCTGAATGCATTACCTACAGTACAGACTACTATCAACAAATCACTCTGGAAAGCTGGTTTACTAAATTAGAACAAACACCACTGAACCGTTGCCAACAGCTGCCTGCACCTTACAAATGACTAGTTGACAACAATGACAAGACAGACAACTAACAGACAAACCAACTAATTTTACTAAAAATAGACCAATGGACATTTGACTAACAAAAGACAGATTGAAATGCACCAATCACATTTAACATTTTCACAGCCAATAAGGTCACGGCTTAACTGACAGACGACCAACAATTTCACGAGATTGTTGACCAATTAGGACAACGACCAGAGACTTATAACATCTTCTGAGGATTCACAGTTCACTTGTCCCTGATGATGACTTCCACTCAGGTTGTCGAAATGTGTGTCAGTGTCAACACAAACAGTCCTTCTCAGGACTACATTCACCCAGATGATCGTAATTTACCGACCTATGATATGACTCCTGGGTTCAAACCATTTACGGAGAGATTATTTTTAGAGCAGAATTCGCGACTGTATGCTAAAAGCTAAACTAGCTACACAGGGCGCATAGTGTAACCTGTGAGCCTTGGAGTAAATATTATTATTATTATTATTATTATTATTATTATTATTATTATTATTAAAAATCACAGTCAAAACCCAGGAATTTAACAGTCTAGTCCAGAGTAGAACCCACAGCCTTTTGTAAACAGAATAATGATTTTCTAATGATATTATTGTATTTTGATATGGGCAACAAATTTAAAACATACTGTTACTGGCATGTGTATGATTGGTGATCTCATTTTTGACTTGTATTATATCTTGTCTGTAGGAATTTAACTAGAAAGCGACAATACGGAGAGGTGGCCAATCTCTTGCAAGGTGTTGTCAATGTTCTGGAACATTTCAAAAAGTACTTTGGAATTACTCAGATTCGACAGCTGGCTGACAAGTAGGTGTTTGCAATCAAGTTAAAAAGATGTTAAACATTTCCTTCAAAATCACTTGCAAGTCATTTTTAATGAAAGCCCACTTCACTGACAGGGTGAAACAAATTCAAAATGAACTTGGCACTCAGATTCTAGCAGATTTTGAGGAAGCTCTCTCTGTTAAAGGTGTTAAGGTAAGGTATCTTCTTTGTACTACTCCTCTTTGCAAAAATTGTGTGATTTTATCAACAACTGCATGGTACTACTACTAGAGCACCTTGGTGTTTGAGAATGCAGATGGAAGAGAATGGCTGTCCTTGTGTTGCCATAATGACAGCTAAATTATGTAATCATGCATTCTAATACAAATTATCTCTGGTTTGTATTACCACCATCTGGTCATCAAGTCATTAAATACCTTTATATAGTTTGCTGAATTCTACACATTTTTATTGGTTCTTAGTTATGATCTATTAGAGGACAGACACATAGATGGTGTCATCATTGGCAACTTTTTTTGTTTTGTTATGTAAAACAAATAGATTCCGTGTTGCCGTGCGTCTGTTCAGTAATAGATCACAGAAGACGTCAAAATGTGGTAAGGACATCAATGACACACTGGCCTAATGGCTTGTGTTCCACTTTTTTGTTGTTACCACATTTTGACATCATCTATGATCTACTACTGAACAGACACACAGCAATATGGAATCTATTTGTTACCGGTAGTTAAACTAGAGATTACCCTGTCCGACAGTAGTCACATCTTCAGTACTGGTCAGCAATACAAGTAGGGAGGAGTGAGTGTTATGAAGACATAACTAGTTCGAAATTTGAATTTGTTTATGTAGAACGAGTAATTTTATCATGCTGTTCACACCCTGGTGCAGTTCAGATTGAAGAAAAAATTTCCACCAAGTTGTTACTAATGTGTATTTCCAGAAATTCTTAGGAGGAAAGGGGTCTTAAAAGGCAAAATTTTAGAAGCAAAGTATGAAGCTAAACTGGAATTTCTTGGGGGAGGGTGGTACAAAACAATAACCTTCTGTTGGGGGGTAGTATGGATATTTTCTGGAACTGCACAATAACTCTTTCGCTCATATATAATACGATTTATCTTTGTTAGCCCCCAGCAGGACCAAACTCCCAATTAGCTGAAGCGTGCCAGGTGGTGAATGTCTTGGATCCTAAAGTCAAGTAAGTGCTATTTATAAGCTACATGTAATAGGTCTTTTGTACACTTTCCCACACTTTTCCCTTTATTGCTGCATTGTTGGTAGTAGACGTGTACACATCAGGACAATTGAAGGAAGAGAATAGCCAATTTGCAGTTAGCAATATACTGAGTGAAATTCAAATTTGACGTTCCTTAAATCTGATTCAGATTTGAGGAAATTTAGAACTTTGAATTTTGCGATTTTTAGAAATAAATGTTTGGCCTGCACTGCACAGTCACACAGTTTGCGCGCCACACATTTCTTTGTATAAACTGCAATTTTTGAATTTTAATATTTCCTTCAGTTTGAATCAGATCTCTACGACATTTCGTGATTTTGCTAAATTCAGTATGGCAAATCTATAGAGCGTTTTCCTGTGACGTTACGGCGGCCATATTGGTGTACCAAAAACAATGAAACGGCGGCCATATTGGCATACCAAGCCAATCCTGTGGGAGTTGAAGTCCTTTCTTACGTAAATACATCCTTTTGTTCCAATACATTTACATAGTGCTAGTCACGTGAGTGAAAACGCTCTATACATGTACCCAGTTTTAATTTCGTCCAAAATTTAACAGCGTCACGCTAACCGCAAACTGTGCCATTGCATGTCAAAATCCTTGTGTACAGGTATCCTAAGAACCAGAGGAAAAGCTGCACATTTTTACCTGAAATTATTATTCCAAATTAGGATTACATCTTATCTGTAAGAACATCTAGAAGAACAGTCATTTATAGTCATATTTTTTGGTTATCTTTTTCTGTTACAGAAATGAGTTGCTTACTTGGTTTGTCAAACTTCAACTTGCAGAATATCAACAACTGTTCAGCGAAACGTTTGAAGTAGGTGTTACATAGCAGAGATGTAGCTGCTTTTCAGAAAGCAGGTTCAATGTCTCGAGAAGACAGTAGGTGATTGAACAGACTGCGAGCATACAAGGCGTGAGCTTGAACAACTAACTAACACACAAGACAAGGAGAACAGGGAGCTAGACGAGGGGCTGTGCGGGCGGCAAACCCCTTGTTAGAAAAAAAGAGGCAACAGCCTAAAGGCCTGTCAATTGCCTTACAGTGAGGACAAATGGTTTTCCAGGATCTCACTCTAGCTGTGTCAAAAGTCAGTGTCCAACGTACTTAAGTAGAATTTGCACAATTTTGTTTTGAATGAGGAAAAACTAGGTCTCTGAGCTTAAATTGTGCATTTTAGTGGATTTTGATCACAAAACTGCAGTAGTGACTATTTTTGTATTAAAAATGTTATTGATTTGTTCTGAAGCCAAATAATGAAGCAAACGGTACTAGAAATGTTTATAAAAATGCGTGACAGCTTCAGAAATAAAAAATAGCTGGTCTATAGCCGGGGAAATGATCTTCGAACTGCTCTTTTTTACATGCCTTGCATGTACAGTAAACCAGTGTACTGTGTAGATCACTTAATTTGTCTCGTGATGGTTTTGTTGTGTTCCCAGGTTGCATGGCTTGATAAAATTGACCGGCGATACTCGTGGTTAAAGAGAGCTTTGGTCAAATTTGATGAAGATTTTCAAGGAACTTTTCCATCTGACTGGCACGTGGAAGAGCGAATCAGTGAAGAATTCTGTAAAATAACCAAGTAATGTCACCTTTTTTTTCTTAACTGTTTTATCTTATGTTGGCCACATCTGCTTGATTTTAATCTCTTTTTGTTTTGATTTGCAGAAAAGATTTGTCAAAAATAATGTCCGCGAGAACGCAGGAAATTGATGTTAAGCTTCTACTGTTTGCTATCCAAAGAACAACAACGTTTGAGAGTCTGCTAGCGCAGAGGTTTGTGCATCATGGTCACGAGGTAAGGAATGCCATTTCCTTGACTAAACTCCCCTTCTTTTATTAAAAAGGCCCGGCTATCGTTTTGCAATTGCATAATTTGAATTCATAACTACATTTACATCTATCTATTTACATTCTTCGCAAGAGCCTATCCAGCAACACTACAAAGGCCTCACATGGCAAAACTGGATATCATAACTACATCTGCATCTACATCCACAACTGCGGTCACATTTCGTGTATTTTTCTTCCACCTAGATTTACCTTCCATATGACTATATGTACATGTATTTACAAAATGACCCTCTCCTTGGCTGCTTAATAGCTTTTGTGGCTAGAGTACTGCGCTGGTATTGTAGGGTGATGTGTTTGAATCCTGTTAAAGCCTGAATTTTTTCTTGATTTGCATGACTGCGATGGTCTATCATGTATTAAATCCTTCACCGGCAATTCACTTACATGATAATTCATATTTTTCTTCGCCCATAAAATCTCTCCCCTCTCTCAAGTGAAAATGGTAGAAATCTTTGTACTACCCTATTTTGGACCAGGCATGCGTTTCATGAAAGCCCCGAAACATTTTGTGCCGATTTCGGGCACGATAATTTACGCTGTATATTGCAACCAGAGAAGTTTCTACACATGGAACTTTGCTACAAGTTTAAACAATTCTTATCTTAAACACATGTGAAAGTGACAGCTTTTTTAGAATTGAGTGGTTCATGTTTTTACCAATGGCCTTTTAGGGGAGATAGGTCTTCGGAGCCTTCGATCAACACGTCCCAGTAGAGAAAACATACCCTACTTCAGACAAAACTGAATGGTCAAAATCTGTACCTTATTTTACAACAATAACCATACATTTTCGCCCTACCAAAAATGTTGCTTAATTAGGGGCCATTACCCCCTCTCCCCCCCCCCCTCCTCACTCTGGGGATGTCTAATCCTCCAGTTTTTAAAATTTTCTTCGTTGAATTTGTTTTTCATTGTCACGTATCCACTTCTTTTATAGAACGAAGAGTCTCCAAAAGAGAAAGCTGATAAGGTTTGTTGTAAAGGTTGTTTTCGCCTGCTAATTGAACTTGCCAATGAACTATCCAGTTTTTCTCGATTGCCAAAAAGGCATAAACATGCTGCTTTGTTGACAGTACGCGAACATGCGTGAAAAGTTCCTGCTTTGTGGAAACACAACATGCGACAGAAAAAATGTGTCGATTTTCTGCGCAGCGGGTGATTTTTGTGCGTGTTCGTGTATTTTTTGTTGTTCCCCAGCTATCCTTGAGAGAAAGAGGGGACTTCTCGCGGAGTAATTCCTTTAACACAAGGGGGCAATCTCGACATTGCTGATCCTACCAGTGTTTAGAACGCGGGTCAAAATGAACTTTTAACTATCTCCTTCTAGCTTGCCAATTGTCTCCCAGTAGCTCAGTGGCTAGAGCGCCCGACCGGTGTACGGGAGGTCATGGGTTCGATTCCCGTCGGGGGCTCAGTTTTTTCCTTTGTCCCACGCTTGTTACATCTTGACCATCTTCCTTTCTTTACCAACATTCACGTAAAGCACATGCGCATGTAGTATGTGTGCCGTATTTTGTTGGCTTATGGCGTCATGCTGATAGGAATCGCTTCTTTTTTTTCTTTTTGCGTTTACAGCCAAAGCAGTCCAAGTTTCTGGGAATTATTTCAAGATGCTTTGAGCCACACCTTCATATTTATATCGAGTCACAAGACAAGTAAGTACAGATGAACCGTGTTTTACTTGCTAACTATTGAGCTGGAGAAGTGTCTCTCAACCTGTGGAGGTTTGTGCGTTGATTGTGTGTTTAAAATGAAGTAACAGTTACCCGCACGTTTTATCGGCACGAAATTTGGTTTGTCACGGCATTTCTTTCGTCGTTTCCGTCGTTTTTTTTTTTTGGATAATTATAAATGGAGTTTTTGTAGTATGTATGTTGAGTGAGTTATCATTAGTAGTTTTTAATTCTAACTCTTCAAGTAGTTTCTAGGTTTGAGTCTATGCTAATTCGTTTTGTATTTTTAGATTGTATTTTAGAAAGTTAGGTGTCCTCTATTAGCAGTGGGGAATCCCCTCTGCTAGATTTTTGCTTGACACGTTAATAAAGTCATTATCATTATTATGAATTTCACGCTCGCTAAAGTTTGAACTGATCCAAATTTCTAGGCTCTGAAAACTGGGCATGACGCCTTTGCTTTTTGCGATTGTCCAGTGTGAAGACAATAATAAGGGGAAAGTCTTTTGTCTAACCTTATGGACTGAACGAGCCGAGGTGGCTCATCAAGGCCGGCACTTAATCCGGTTTCCTTGGCATGAAGCGACCATGAGCAACACTACTCCCCCCTAGTCCATCACAGGACACCCAGCATAACACGACTAGCAGCATCACTACTACCCCCTGGATGGGATGCTAGTCCATCACAGGATTCCCAGCATGAAGCGACTAGCAGCAACACTACTCCCCCCTGGATAGAATGCTAGTTTATGACAGGGTTACTCCCCCGCCTTTCTGTTAGGATTCTCTAACATTTAGCGGGTGCCCATTTATGTACCTGAGAGACAACGTGAAGTTAATTTTCTTGTCAAAGGAAGCAACACTGACCACTACACTGCCGTGCCCCCTACCCCCACCCTCTTAAGGTGATTCCATTCAATTGCATCGCGCATCCTTTCTGCGCATCACTTTTGCGTGATTAGCGCGCGCACGAGCGCGCGCGCGTTCGGAACTTGATAGGTTTTCTATGGAAGCTGAGCTGTTCAGAGAAATAAATGGTCGTTTTCTCCCAAACGAACTCGGTGACCCCACTTTTTTATTCCATTTATTTAAGGAAAATACGACTTTACATGATATATTCAAATTTGAAGAATTTTTCGTTATTCAGTTTTCAAATATTCCGGTTGATTGACTGTTACAGTCAGATTTTAGGCGTTTCACTGGAACCGTGCAGACGCTCGATTTGCCTATTATTTCAAAGTAGTTTCTTTGTTACGGCAATTTTAAGACGTTTTACTGTAACATAGTACTTCTATCGTAAGAATAATGCTTATATTTCATTGCTAGTTATAACTTTGTTGAAGTAATGGGTGTCTCTAGTACATGGATAGGTTTTTTTAATATTGCTGTCTAAAGATAGCAAAGTACCTATATACTACAGCCCCGTAGCGTGAAATCAGACACGGTGACCCCCTCTTTTCATTTTATTTTTTTAATGTACTAGGTGTAATTAGTAACTGTGCAAAGTTTCAACAAATTCTCATTACAACTTCTTTTTCGATGGAATCACCTTAAAGTAAATTGCTGGTACCCATGTATACACCTGGGTTGAGGGAGGCACTGTGGAGTACGGTTTCCTATCTATCAACACGATACAATGCATTTTCCGAAACCCTCTTATCTCCCGTGTGAAAGTCGGCTTGAAAGTCCCATGTGATGGCCACTGCACTACTGTGCCACTGTAAAATAATACTGAACACCTCTGTTCAACAGAAACCTCTCAGAACTAATGGACAGATTCGTCCAAGATTTCAAGTCCCTGGGTGTTCCCATGGTAGAGGGAGATGGTAGCAACGTGGTGTTTCCCAGCGCTGGTGAACTGTTCGTTTTCTACAAGAAATGCATGGTACAGTGCTCACAGCTTAGCACCGGGCCTCCTCTGCTGTCACTCACAGCAGCATTCCAGAAGTTTCTTAGAGAGTACGCTACTAGAGTGCTAAACAACCATCTACCCGTCAAGTGAGTATTAACTTAACGCTACGCTACACCTGGACGTTTTTTGTAAATGGATTTCAGTTTAAACACGCATAAAAATGTTTTTATTTTCAAGACGCGTTTTCAAAATGCTTCCATTCTCAAAACGCTTTTTTAAAACGCTTGACTTACGCACTTGCGTCTCATCAAGACTGCTGCAATTTAATCGGCTAAAACAATTTTAGGTGATTGAATTTTTTCTCAGTCAAACGTACATTCCCCAATACACCGCTAAATTCAGTTTAGTTTACGGCCAAACATCAGTCTTTTAAACGACAAATAATATACCGCATACTGAGTAGCAAAGGTAAAAAATAACCGCTCCATTTGGTGACTTCAAGTACACTCATATCAACGTGCAGTGCAGGCGGTTGTTTTGGTGTCCGAAAGTAACCGAAAGCAGCACTCACGTTTTTATAAGCCGCTCCTTCCTCTTTCAACCTATCTCCCTCCCCCTTGGACTCTTTTTTGACTCGCTCCAGCCCTCTGCCCGGTTTGTAATCCAACGTGGCGTCTTATAACATACGGATTATTCAGCGCTGTCACCCAAAATATACTTGTATGGCCTTTGTCACTGGCAAACCAATTCTGGTTCTTTTTCTGGACCATTTGACGAAGAAAATGAAGGTTTCTGACTTTCGCGCGGCTTGTAAAACAGTTGAACTTTGTTGAATGAACAATGAGACCTGTGGCTTTGATGTAATAGAGGAAAACTCTTTTCAGTGGTAATCAGTAAGACTTCTCCTCCTTGTCTTATGCGAACAATAGTAAACTCGGCTTTGCCTTGTTGGTTATTCGCTTTTCGCAAACTTAGCCTCATAGTTTAACCTGTCCTTTCTTTGTGCATGTACAGGAGTACTGGAGGTCTTGCTAGCATTTTGAAGGATTCTGGGGAAGTGAAATTCAGCAAAGAAGAACAAAGCCTTACCTGCTGTATTCTGTGTACAGCAGACTACTGTCTGGAGACTACTCAGCAGGTATTTCCTTACTTTTCTTTGTCTCTTGTCGGCCTTTTTTTGCATTTTCCACCCCTGATGGGGTTTGCAGATTAAAACTCTTCTGACGTCATTACCTTTTACATCAAGCGATCACTTCGATAAGCAATGGATTCAGAATAGCCTGCGCCCGGGGGGGGGGGGGGGGGTGTAATATTCCGTCTGCGGCGCAGGCTAATTCAGAAAGGACAGATCTTTGCGTGCATGCCTTATAGTGGAAATTTTTGATCAATTCTCTCAGCGTTGTGCACAAAAAGCAATTAACATTTTTTTACAATTGTTTTTCACCCTGGACTTTTTCCAGGTTAATTTTTCTCTTTCCTGAAAAGTTAGTCGGACACCGTTCCACGGAAAAGACAGATGAAAAAGAAGCCAAAAATCAATGAAAAAACGAGGGAAAAAAGAAAAGAAAGGGCGCAAAAAATAAGGATCGATTTAGGTTAGTGAAAAACAGTTATGTATACACATGCACCACAAATAAAACTGATTCAGCCCAAACTACCTCGAATGAGATGAAAAATCCGTAGTTTTTGTAGAAATTGGTATTCTTAGTAAAGTGGTTGCAGAGTTGACAGCATAACGGCCAAAAAGAGTGCGAGGCTGAAGTCTGCTCCCTTAAACTGGACACTCAGTGTATTTGAAAGAAGAGGAATGGTGTGTTTTCATTTTGAAAATAGTTACTCTGGCTTGGGTATGTGATTGTTGACCGTATTTACGGAATGGCCGGATTAAAAGGCCGAATTATGGGCCAAAATGAAGTGGCGGTATCAGTGAGGCAGCTGTTTTAACCGGGTGTCCGTAATGCGGTCTTCCACTGTAAATGTTTACTTCGTGGAATGCGAGCTTTGCATTGTTCTCGTTTTGTGTGAGTAACTCATCGAAAAGCGCAAACGTTTTATCCCCCAAAAATTCACATGATTGATTCTAAGGCCGCAGACATACGGGTTCGACTTTTCCATTCAACATTGTTGAATTCAACTTGTAAACGCGTTTGGCCATCCTGTTTTTGTGCTCAGGGGTGAACAACAATGTTGAAATGGTTTGACGACCTTCGTTCAACATCGTAGAACAATTGTATTCAACAATTTTGAATGATGCTAAATCTGTTTGTCCGAGAGGGTTACTTTTGGCCAAGTGAATTTTAAGCACGGCCTTTTGTTTTTTTTTTTTTTTCGGTAGACTGTGAGTAGTATCTAATTTTGGCGATGGTGTTTGAGGGGCGGGCGAAATACACACACACGCGCGTGCGCGAAATTCTCGGCGCTCCCTTCGCGTCGCGTCTCCTCGAAATTTCGCGCGCGCGTGTGTGTATTTTTCCCTCCCCTCAACCGCCATCGCCAAAATTAGACACTACTCGCAGTCTATTTTTTCGGCGTCATAGCTATAACATAGCAGTTTCAAAATGAGCTCTGTACAGTTTAGCAAAATCAAACCGTTATGACGTAATAGGTGGGTTACGATTTTTCGTGGTCGAGGTCTTAAAAAATCATTCTAAAATGGTGACTATACACTTTCGTTTGTTGGGTCTTGTTTCAATTACAACGCTTTTCTTGTAGTTGGAGGAGAAATTAAAAGAGAAAGTTGATCCTGAGTTGGCGGAGAAAATTGACCTCAATGGAGAACAAGACGTATTTCACAGGTAACTCGATCACGATTTTTTTTATACCTTGAAGAACTTTTGACATCAATCCATTTATAGGCGTAAAAAGAAAAATACGGATATAAATAATGCTGAGGCTTAGTGTCTATGTTCTTTCCATCATGCAAGCAATTTCCGCGTACAAGAGAAGCATTGGCTTCCATTTGACGTATAAAGGAGGTGTCAATAATTGAACATTTTGCTTTCGTGGTGTTTTTATTTTAGCTGTGCTTACATCACCCTAGGTAAACATGATTTCCCCAGTATAATTTTCCCTTGGCAAAATGGTTGGTGTTCTTAATTAACCTGGGAATTCAAGAGGTTAAATTTTCCAGCTGAGTGACTTTCGCAGCGACGCCTAGCTCTTTTACATGTAATGTTTGTCTTTATCAACCTGAGACGTAGGTAGTTTCGATACCCAATATAAAACGTGCTGTAAACCTCAGCAGCAGCTGCATTGAAACTATCCTCAATGTTCTAGCAAATTAGGTCAGCATTTGGACTCTGCAGGTGCAGTACAGTTGAACTCGGCTTCTCTTTGGTAGGTTTACCTGGGGAAACTGAACGATCCTTCAAGCCACAAAGGCTTTTGTTTATATTGTTCTCAGTCACTTCACCATGAAAATGTATAAATTTACCAGGGTAAATTTTCCCGAGGTAAACTCGGTTACACGGGAAAACGCCACTTTCCCCGGGGAAACCTCACATTTACCAGTGACGTGCTCCGTAATTTCCCCAAGTATACTGTGAATACCAAAATATTTTAGGCTTCAAGACCGTTACCTGTTACGGTATGTTCAAAACTCATTCCGGTTAAGACCTTTATTTAGAGTACAGTCGAAGCTCTCCTTGCGACCACTCTCGTAAGCGACCAGCTCTAGTTACGACCAGCATTGTGAAAACCCTTTTGAATTAACTCAGTAATCAAAAGCTCTCGTAACCGATCGCGACCACTTTTGTGAATTACCGACTGGTCTTTTCCTTTTAAGTTCTCGTAAGCAACCACTCAGTCAATGTTTTAACAAAAGCATATACTTCTTAATGAAATTTAGAGTAATACATAACATAAACGCTAATGGTTCGTTGACTTGGCAATAATAAACTATTTAATATTAGTACTACAATGCTAATAGTAACCATTAATATATCCCAAGCTCTATGCTAAAAGCTCTCGCAAGCGACCACCCTCTATTGTTTCATCACGTGGTCGCTTACGAGAGCCTGTTCTTGTAAGCAACCACAAGGGGGTCGCTTACGAGAACTTTGACTGTGAAACATAAAAAATAAAATGTTAATTTATCCTCACCGTTTGGGTCGGACACCTTCCCGTTTCCCAAGGTTGCCTGTCTAGTGCAGTTAATACCGGATTAACTGTAATTCTCTCTCTAGTGTCATTTCAAACTGTATTCAGATGCTTGTACAAGACGTAGACAACGCTTGTGATGCTCCGATGACAGCGATGATAAAGGTATTGTATTGTACAGTATTTTGGTGTTAGGTATGTATGTTATCAAATGATGAGAAGTGCAAACTCCTTTTCACCCGGTATGGTGCTCACGTGCTTATAAGTGTTTATCTCACGTGTTTTTGAGTTTTACTTACGTTTTTAGTGTTTCGCTCACGTGATTAGTGCCTCGCTCACATGTACACGTGTTCAGAGTTTCGCTCACGTTTCTTGTTTCTCTCGTGTTCTGTGTTTCACTGAGGGAAAAGGGGAACAACTCGTAGTCTAGAAGTGGAGACATTCTCAATGATCAAATCTTGGCTACACTTACTCTGTTTGTTCTCAGGTAAACTGGCAGAGCGTAGAAGCTGTAGGAGATGAGAGCTCATACGTGACAGCGATCACTAATCACATTAAAGAAGCTGTACCTCTCATACGAGATTACCTGTCTTCAGCCAGAAAATACTTCACTCAGTTCTGCGTGAAATTTGTCAAGTAAGCTCAAGTGTTTTTGTATCCCATACCCTCATTACAATATCCATAACGCAGAGAAAAGGCCTTCCCCGACGTTTACTTGATCTCTTTGTTGAGGTACCGTATTTTCTCAATTTAATGCGCCTGGCGTTTGTTTCAAACTAAGCAAGGTGGACCCGGTGTTTCGTTGTATCAGCAGTGTATTTGGGCCCGCCAATTCTTAAGAAGGGGTTATTTTTCGTTTTTCTTGGCAGCCATGTATCTTGCCCTTAAATCGTAAGTTTATTATACAACAAATAAACGTCTGAGGCGTTTATTATGCATGGTGCCTACTCAATATAGCCTTTCAAGAGAGGTCTAGTCCTAGCCATAAAAAAGCGGAACCTCTCATAAGCGGTCATTCTAAATGCGAGGAGGTCGACTGGGAGAGTTGCCGGTTACATGAGGTCCCAAATGCTGTGACTTGACTGGCGGAAAAAAATTCGGTATCTTGGGCAAGTTCCCGCGGTTATACTTCACAAGGTTGTACTTCACAAAAAGATTATTACTTAGGTTATACTTCACAAAAAGATCAACTTAGCCTGC
This sequence comes from Siderastrea radians, assembly GCA_964017195.1. Lineage (NCBI taxonomy): Eukaryota > Metazoa > Cnidaria > Anthozoa > Scleractinia > Rhizangiidae > Siderastrea > Siderastrea radians. The sequence goes on from OZ024897.1 coordinate 26,639,254, forward strand.
AGTGCAGGAGTTTTTTGAACGACTAAACGCCAACAATTGTTTTTTTCAAGCCGCCATCTTGGATTAGTGACCAGCAGAACGGAGGAGAGTTGGGGCAAATAACAAAAGTGACCATGGGAGTAGGGGTTATGCTGCAAGATAAGTCATTAGTCCCTTCCCATCCTCTTTCACTCATCTCTCAACCTTCTGCACCTATCAATGTAAACCCGGTGGGGGGGGGGGGGGAAGTGCGGGCAAGGGGTGGGGATTTGACGGCGAAGTCCATCCCCTCAGTGGGAGGTTCGATAGAGTACCTTTGCTCGGGAGTCGGGACATTTGAGTTTTTCGACAGAGAAACTGGGACCAAGATTAAGCGTAGTTACCTGGCATCTTCGTTCTTGGCTTTGAAAAGTCAAGTTGTCTCTTGAAAACAAGTTTGAAAGATTAACAGTCTCAAGTCTTAAGCACCTTTTATAAGGATAGTGATCTATAATCACATGGTTTTAAAAGTTCCAGTTTCATTTTCACTCTTACAGGCATGATGTTGTAGATCACACGTCAAGTTGTTAGATCACATGTCATGTTGTCAGACAAGGAAGATAGGTTAAATCAAGCTTCATACTAAGTTGAAGTCTCGAGTGTAGAGCACCTTTTATGGTCTTTTATAAGGATAGTGATCTATCATCACATTAAAAGTTCCATTAAAAGTTCCAGTTTAAATTCGTTTTCATTGTCTATTAAATACTCTCACAGGCATGACAATGTACATCACACATCATGTTTTCTCGATACTAAGTTTAAGTCACCAGTTATTAAAGGTATGAGCACAGCTTGTCTTTTATTTGGTATTTTGCCCGTGGGTGGGGATTTTTGACTACATTTGGTGAACGTATGCTTCCCCACCCTTGGGCAATTGACCAAAATTTTTACTTCTTGGTCAAATCCCCACCCCTTTCCCGTTCTCCCCCCCCCCCCCACGGGTTTACATTGATAGGTGCATTATACCATTTTGGCTAATCCAAGATGGCTCACAAACAAATTAATCCAGGTTAGTCCAATGCCCCAAATCCCCTGACACCCAAGGTGATACATTCTTAGACTAAGATATTTAACTTTTTTAATTAAACTTGCCGGTATAGTAGTGTTGTTACAAAATCAAACGAAACGCTTTTGGAGCAGAGCAGTCGAGGCTGTTACTAATAAACTTGTGTGGCGGTGTTTTTGGGGGCGCGCGCGAGCGAGCGGTGAAGCCGCGAAAACGAGCGGCGAACTGGCTCCTCGCGTCTTCGCCACGCTCGCTCGCCCGCCCGCGTGCTCTCCCCAACAAAACCGCCAGCGATGTGCAGGCTAAAACGAAAGTGGTTTGGTTTACAAGAGAGGAGAAGATCGGCCAAGACTGTTATAAATATAACGGGTTGCCCAACAAATCTGAGCATGATTTTATTGTTTTTCTTCAGCTCTTTTATTCCGCGTTTTATCAGCAACTTGTACAAGTGCAAACCCATCAGCACCGTTGGAGCAGAGCAGGTAACGTGAATGTCTTAAGGTTACTGTCAACTTTTTAATGTGCCTCTCGGGAAATCGTTCTTACGCCAGTTATTTTAAAAGAAACCATGAAAAAACTATGCACCTGTAAAGTAATAAAATGCAGGGGTAAATTTAGTAAAACGTTTACAAGTGTAATTTACAAGTGTAGCTATTGTCTCAGAGGTTGAAAACAATAGCTACACTTGTAAATTGACCCCAGAATTATATAAACACAACTTTTAACCGAGTTGTTGCGAACAGTCAGACAAACTGGACTGTATCGCTGAGGTGTCAATGGGCTGCGCTTTCGTCGAAGTAACTTTGAAAAGTGTGATAACAAAAACAGCACGAGCGTTCCGAATACTGCGTAGGTTGGCACGTCAACGTTTCGCGTTCAGAAATAATCACATTGTTTGACGACGTCTGTGTCTTGGCTATTTGGATTTCACCAACAATCCTACGCAGTTACAAAGTAGAACACGCTTGTGTGGCTTGTACAACTGAATAAAGAAAGCCATCAAGCCCTTCCCTTTTGAGAGCTATGGAGGGCTGGAAGAGGTAGCCGGGAGAAGGGATTATCAACAGTTGTACTGGTGTTTATTTTGTGTCAGCAGAAGGCATGGCATCCCACATGGCCAACGTTGACTTTATGTTGTAAGGTTGCCTATCTACAGATAATAAACCACTATTAAGTGCATGTGTGAATTGAAAGAGACTGTATACATTGGTCAGGAGTGGTTTTACTTTATAATCCTTGTTTCCTTATTACCCCCGATTTCGTTTGTTTTCTCACGTCTGTTGGAATCGAACGTTCGGTATTCAGTACGAATTGTGTTGGATTAATGACTCCAGCAAGAGAGAAAGTCATTCTTCACATGCGTGCAGTTTCTGGCCAAACCGGGAAGATGTGTTTTTGGTTCCTTGCATTGAATTAATTGATTGTATTTCATTTTTCTTTGTATTTCCTTCTTATCCTCCCCAGCTGTTACTAGACACTCACTCACTGAAGACCATGTTACTGGATCTTCCTTCCATTGGCTCCAAAGTTCAAAGAAAGCCTCCAGCAAGGTAAATGCGTGCGGCGCACGTCAGCCAATCACAGCAAACAAACTGTCTTCTCAGCCAATCACAGCAAACAAACTTTCTTCTCAGCCAATCACAACATAGAAACTGTTTTCTCAAATTGCCAATCATTTGGCACCGGTTGCTTGTTTCTTGGAGGTGTTATCGATTCAGTGAGTGTTTACCATCTACACAAAAATCCGGAAATTTCGGTTGGGCTGTAAATGGTAAGGGCATTTTGTTTTGCCCGACCGAAAAAGTTCCAAACGTCTTCAGAGGTAATCCAAAATTCCCAACCGGAATATCCAAATGGAAAATTATGTTCCATTTGCTTTTTTCTACCAGTTCCAGGTCCTGCGCCGATAGTCAAACTAGGTCCAGACTCTCTGTAAATTATAGTGAATTGCACAAATGGTACATGCCAATCTTGAACGGAATTTCCCGTTCGGGAGGTTTTGCTTACCATCTGCACAAACCGTAGACCAACCGGTTTCCCCCTGTAAATGGTAACCACCAGTATAACTTTACCCGGGATTGTTTAACAATTATTGCATGAACGTGCGTTGGATATGAGTTGATAAATAACCAAAGGCGGGTGTAACGCCCAGTTAATTACAGTCACCTCATATCCAGCACCGCAACGCTTGACATCAAATCCATTTTTCTTATAGGGTAAAAGGCAAGGTCATTTGCTGATACTCTGTGTGCGCTGAACCAATGAGACAGCTAGAAATTCAGTAAACGAGATTGAGGATTTAGTAATTACGTTTGTCGGTGATTAGCCATGTGTGAAAGTTTTGACATTGATATCCTTCAATATGCTTGGGCTGTGTCATGAGTTAATTCTTCTCCGCGGACTCTTGCCCTTTCCACATTCTCTCAATTCCGTACGCGGAAGTAAATTCTTTAAAAGGCTAGACTGGCTAGTATACGGTTCTTAAGTTATCCCAGTGTTGTAATCTGTAATAACGTGTCTTTGTCCCTGCTTCTATCAACTGCTCTATTGCTTAAGGCTTAAGGCCAGTTGATCACACGTTTACCTTCTGTTCCAGTTATACTAAAGTTGTCGCAAAGGGGATGAAGAAGGCAGAAATGATCTTAAAGGTAACGACTTTCCCATGATTGTCTTGTACAGTCTCCCTTCTTAAGACAAATGTGTCGCTTTCAATGCTTCGTCTCCCGGTTTTTAAAACCAGATATGTTCCGAGTGCAACCTAGTTCCCAGGCGTTCTCTTTTCGCTCACACGACTTGGCGCGAAATTTCGTGACGTCACCGACTGGCACGACATTTCGCACCAAGTCGAGTCGAGTGAGCGGGAGGAAAACGCCTGGGTACTAGTCTGTTCCTAGTGGTATTTAGTGAAGCGATGATAGCGCAGGCCATGGAATTCCCATTGAAAACAAATCCTTGATAGAGAGAATATATCGACCTATCTCTATTCATGTCACATATGTTCCGGGGATAACTGAGGAAATGTTTAAACATTTGCGAAACGATGGTTACGAGTAAGTCCTGTCTTCTAAAGTTGACTGACCAGCGTCTTGACATGGACTTGCGAGGCAACAAAATGCATACTTTATGCGCCCGGGATAGGGTTAGAAACAGTGATAATGCCTATTCGAGCAGAAAACGCTGAGAGTTATGTATACATTACGAAACCCGAAATTTCACTGCAAAAAATGCGAAAGATTAAAATTTTTCAGACGGATTTTCTTTTTCAACTGCGGATTTTGCGAAGTATGCAACTGTAACAACATAAGTGCGGGTTGTTTGCTTATAGCCAAGTGTGGAATTGCTGTCGTTCTCATGGTTATTTCTCTGGTAAATTAAATTCCTTAAAAAAAATTCTGCGAGTAATAAAGGTATTTAAATTTGCAGAATCTAATTTTGTGGATCGTTAAAAAAATTCCAATGAATCTCGAAAATATTAAACTTAGCAAAATTTCATAGTATAAACAGAAATCGAAAAGTCTGTTTTTGAGCAAGTCTTGTGGGGATTTACCATAGTCTTCGCATATGGCTTGATGCTGGAACTCAGTCTAAAATCAGTTTTGTTTGTTTGTTGTCAGGTGGTCATGTCACCGCATGATCCTGTCGTCGGATTTGTGGATAATTACATCAAGCTGATGGAAGATACGGACACGTCCAACTTTCAGAAACTGCTCGATATGAAGGTTAGATCCCCCCCCCCACCCCCCCACACACACACCCCTTCTTCTTCCGGTTACCCTTCTTTTACCGCGCTTGCCACCGGACACCTCACTTTCCCCGCGTTTTCACCCTGTATTCTATTATTTTCCTTTTCCCGCACTTGTCACCGGACACCTCACTTTCCCCGCGTTTTCAACCTGTATTCTATTATTTTCCGTTTCCTGCACTTGTCACCGGACACCTCACTTTCCCCGCGTTTTCACCCTCTACTCTATTATTTTCCGTTTCCCGCACTTGTCACCGGACACCTCACTTTCCCCGCGTTTTCACCCTGTACTCTATTATTTTCCGTTTCCTGCACTTGTCACCGGACACCTCACTTTCCGCGCGTTTTCACCCTGTATTCTATTATTTTCCTTTTCCCGCACTTGTCACCGGACACCTCACTTTCCCCGCGTTTTCAACCTGTATTCTATTATTTTCCGTTTCCTGCACTTGTCTTCGGACACCTCACTTTCCCCGCGTTTTCACCCTCTACTCTATTATTTTCCGTTTCCCGCACTTGTCACTGGACACCTCACTTTCGCCGCGTTTTCACCCTGTATTCTATTATTTTCCGTTTCCCGCACTTGACACCGGACACCTCACTTTCCCCGCGTTTTCACCCTGTATTCTATTATTTTCCTTTTCCCGCACTTGTCACCGGACACCTCACTTTCCCCGCGTTTTCACCCTGTATTCTATTATTTTCCTTTTCCCGCACTTGTCACCGGACACCTCACTTTCCCCGCGTTTTCAACCTGTATTCTATTATTTTCCGTTTCCCGCACTTGTCACTGGACACCTCACTTTCGCCGCGTTTTCACCCTGTATTCTATTATTTTCCGTTTCCCGCACTTGTCACTGGACACCTCACTTTCCCCGCGTTTTCACCCTGTATTCTATTATTTTCCTTTTCCCGCACTTGTCACCGGACACCTCACTTTCCCCACGTTTTCAACCTGTATTCTATTATTTTCCGTTTCCTGCACTTGTCACCGGACACCTCACTTTCCCCGCGTTTTCACCCTCTACTCTATTATTTTCCGTTTCCCGCACTTGTCACTGGACACCTCACTTTCGCCGCGTTTTCACCCTGTACTCTATTATTTTCCGTTTCCCGCACTTGTCACTGGACACCTCACTTTCCCCGCGTTTTCACCCGTATTCTATTATTTTCCTTTTCCCGCGCTTGTCACCGGACACCTCACTTTCCCCGCGTTTTCACCCTGTATTCTATTATTTTCCTTTTCCCGCACTTGTCACCGGACACCTCACTTTCCCCGCGTTTTCACCCTGTATTCTATTATTTTCCTTTTCCCGCACTTGTCACCGGACACCTCACTTTCCCCGCGTTTTCACCCTGTATTCTATTATTTTCCTTTTCCCGCACTTGTCACCGGACACCTCACTTTGCCCGCGTTTTCACCCTGTATTCTATTATTTTCCTTTTCCCGCACTTGTCACCGGACACCTCACTTTCTCCGCGTTTTCACCCTGTATTCTATTATTTTCCTTTTCCCGCGCTTGTCACCGGACACCTCACTTTCCCCGCGTTTTCACCCTGTATTCTATTATTTTCCTTTTCCCGCACTTGTCACCGGACACCTCACTTTGCCCGCGTTTTCACCCTCTACTCTATTATTTTCCGTTTCCCGCACTTGTCACCGGACACCTCACTTTCCCCGCGTTTTCACCCTGTACTCTATTATTTTCCTTTTTCCGCACTTGTCACCGGACACCTCACTTTCCCCGCGTTTTCACCCTGTATTCTATTATTTTCCGTTTCCTGCACTTGTCACCGGACACCTCACTTTCCGCGCGTTTTCACCCTGTATTCTATTATTTTCCTTTTCCCGCACTTGTCACCGGACACCTCACTTTCCCCGCGTTTTCAACCTGTATTCTATTATTTTCCGTTTCCTGCACTTGTCACCGGACACCTCACTTTCCCCGCGTTTTCACCCTGTACTCTATTATTTTCCTTTTTCCGCACTTGTCACTGGACACCTCACTTTCCCCGCGTTTTCACCCTGTATTCTATTATTTTCCGTTTCCCGCACTTGTCACCGGACACCTCACTTTCCCCGCGTTTTCACCCTGTATTCTATTATTTTCCTTTTCCCGCACTTGTCACCGGACACCTCACTTTCCCCGCGTTTTCACCCTGTATTCTATTATTTTCCTTTTCCCGCACTTGTCACCGGACACCTCACTTTCCCCGCGTTTTCAACCTGTATTCTATTATTTTCCGTTTCCTGCACTTGTCACCGGACACCTCACTTTCCCCGCGTTTTCACCCTCTACTCTATTATTTTCCGTTTCCCGCACTTGTCACTGGACACCTCACTTTCGCCGCGTTTTCACCCTGTATTCTATTATTTTCCGTTTCCCGCACTTGTCACTGGACACCTCACTTTCCCCGCGTTTTCACCCTGTATTCTATTATTTTCCTTTTCCCGCACTTGTCACCGGACACCTCACTTTCCCCACGTTTTCAACCTGTATTCTATTATTTTCCGTTTCCTGCACTTGTCACCGGACACCTCACTTTCCCCGCGTTTTCACCCTCTACTCTATTATTTTCCGTTTCCCGCACTTGTCACTGGACACCTCACTTTCGCCGCGTTTTCACCCTGTATTCTATTATTTTCCGTTTCCCGCACTTGTCACTGGACACCTCACTTTCCCCGCGTTTTCACCCGTATTCTATTATTTTCCTTTTCCCGCGCTTGTCACCGGACACCTCACTTTCCCCGCGTTTTCACCCTGTATTCTATTATTCTCCTTTTCCCGCACTTGTCACCGGACACCTCACTTTCCCCGCGTTTTCACCCTGTATTCTATTATTTTCCTTTTCCCGCACTTGTCACCGGACACCTCACTTTCCCCGCGTTTTCACCCTGTATTCTATTATTTTCCTTTTCCCGCACTTGTCACCGGACACCTCACTTTGCCCGCGTTTTCACCCTGTATTCTATTATTTTCCTTTTCCCGCACTTGTCACCGGACACCTCACTTTCCCCGCGTTTTCACCCTGTATTCTATTATTTTCCTTTTCCCGCGCTTGTCACCGGACACCTCACTTTCCCCGCGTTTTCACCCTGTATTCTATTATTTTCCTTTTCCCGCACTTGTCACCGGACACCTCACTTTCCCCGCGTTTTCACCCTGTATTCTATTATTTTCCTTTTCCCGCACTTGTCACCGGACACCTCACTTTCCCCGCGTTTTCACCCTGTATTCTATTATTTTCCTTTTCCCGCACTTGTCACCGGACACCTCACTTTCCCCGCGTTTTCACCCTGTATTCTATTATTTTCCTTTTCCCGCACTTGTCACCGGACACCTCACTTTCTCCGCGTTTTCACCCTGTATTCTATTATTTTCCTTTTCCCGCGCTTATCACCGGACACCTCACTTTCCCCGCGTTTTCACCCTGTATTCTATTATTTTCCTTTTCCCGCACTTGTCACCGGACACCTCACTTTCCCCGCGTTTTCACCCTGTATTCTATTATTTTCCTTTTCCCGCACTTGTCACCGGACACCTCACTTTCCCCGCGTTTTCACCCTGTATTCTATTATTTTCCGTTTCCCGCACTTGTCACTGGACACCTCACTTTCCCCGCGTTTTCTCGTCCTCTATTATTTTCCTTTTCCTGCACTTGTCCCTGACTATCCTACTTTTCCCGTTCCTTAACGTTCATTCATTGTTAGGCCTAAATGGTAACAATAACAAGCGTAATATCTACGGCTTTTCCCTTACTTCACACCCATTTCCCGAATTTGTCGCTTGCTGTTAGTTACATGGTTTTCATTTGTTTTGTAAAGTTAGGCGGGTGTCGTCACCAGCGGACTCAGCTTTTTTATTGGTTCATGAGCATGGGCAGTCCTTCTTACTTTTCCTCCATTTGACAATAATTTTTTAACTCTCCTTCTACAGGGCTTAAAGCGCAGTGAACAGCACAACATGTTGGATTTGTTCCGGTCCCGTCACCCCTCCCCACCGGCAGGCAGTGTACCTGGAGAGTCCGCCACTGTTCAGTCCCATGCCACGACCGAGCAGGAATCGAGTAGAATAAAGAAACTTGAGAGACTTATCAAAAAACCTTTCTAGTGGAACGAGTGACACGGCTCTATAGGTTAACTGCAACTGATTATTTGCTCAAAATAATAATTTATGAATACAAAGTGTCCCCTCTAAAAAGAAATAGCTTTAGGAAGTCTACTAAACTTAATGAATGAGGAAGGCTAGGCCCTTCTGTGTCAGTTGCTTTCTAGGTCCTGGCTAAAAATTAATAGGAAACGTTGCGAACACATTTGCTGCAGACGGAAATGTTTCGCAGTTTAGCCGCGCGAGAAACATATGTTGCGGAAGCGAATTTTCCATCTCGGAAAGCAAGAAAATGTTTTTGAGTCTTGTAACAAACATTGTTGCTTCATGGACGCCAACTTTGCTTCCAAAACATTTCCGCGTTTACCCACAGAAGAAACAAACAGAAGAAACAATGTTTCTGCACCAATGTTTTCTAGTTTAGCCAGGCCCTTAATATATGTGGCTTCCAAAATACAGTGGGAACCATCGACAATAAGAATGTGGTCGGTTTTTCAGATGGTTGCGTGAGCGTTTGTTGAACCATTTTCTGAGCCCCAATAGTGGCAAACATCCAATTTCTCCGTACACTATCACTACTTGATCCAATGTGCAGGTCATGAGAATTAACAAAATGATCACCAAGGACAAGATGTCTTGATGTGTAAGCAAATTCTCCCAACTAGTACCATAAGAAATATGTGGAGAACAATGGGGAGAACGTGCGTGTTGATTTTGTCATAAGGCGTGGTTCCACTGTGAGACGTGAAAAGAACTTAATACGAGCTGGCTTACATCATGCAATGTGGTTGTATGAATGGCTTTTCGTCTCTTATCAAAATCGCAGATAAACTAACAACAGCTCACAACCACGTTCAAGTTGCGTTTCAACCAAGACGTGACTTGAATGAGACAGGAACAGCAATTTGTTAACAAGATCACTTCCAAGTGGATTTTCAGGAGCAGAACAATCTACAATTCGTTTACCTATTTTACCTGAAACCCAAGGGAAGTACTTGAAACAGTTGTGTCGAATCCATCTCTAGTCCTAGCCACCCGTAGCCAGAAACACTTGTTAACAGATTCTATGCACTAGAATATAAACATTTTGAACATACCTGAGTCATTATTGTTCGGCATTGATAAGGGGCGCTCGTATAAATGACTTAGTTCACGGCTTAGGTAAGCGGCGGTCTTGTTTCGAAAAAGTGCCCTTAATATGTAAAGTAGCATTAATTTACTAGTTATATTTTACCTCTCGTTAGGAACGTTGGATCCAAAATTCAGTTAATAGTTTTGTCCATTTTGGACTAAATATAATGACTCGTTGGTCCCAGTAAGGATGTAAATATATACATTAAAGTGGCTTAATTTTGTAAACGTAACGTACAGATATGGTTCATTAATCAATCTATTAAATATATTTCCAAACTAAAAAGACCATCTGAAACTGCTTATTTAATAACAGTAAGAACGTGACCAAAATGCGGCCCAAAATGCCAATTGGAAACACTGAAAATCTGTAAGTGCGCTGTTCGTTGGAATTCGTAGGTGTTATGGAAGAATATTTCTAGCAAATAGAAGGCCTGCTTTTGAGAAATAATCAACATTACTAAAAGTTCTTATTATGTACTTCCGACATTTTCTATCCAAGCTATGTATTTATTAGCCTATTCCAGGCACCGAGATAGCAGGAAAATGCGAATGAGAAAACGAGCGCGAAAAACGCGTGGGTGCTAGGGAAAGCGTGGTTCCGCCCCCGTTTTCTCCAGAACCGGCTCGTGTTATTTTCGGGGTTGTCTTCTTATTTTCGCCGTCTTTTCTATTTGAGAGCCGACATTTATCATCTTTTCTCTTTGACATCACACAGGTTGCTTTCGTTATTGCTAACCGTAGTGGTATTTGGGTTGCTTCTCACGTGAACTTAGCTGGCTCGTTCCAATCTCGTACCTAGAGTCAGCAGGCTTCTTGGTCAGCGGCCGGTCGTCGGGAGAGACTCTGGGGTACTGGAATTGTTACTGCAGGAATCCTGCGTTTATCGGTTCTTAGTTTTGTTACAGTGAACAGCCCAGGAACAGCCAATCCAAAAAAAAATAAAGAATTCAAGTTTTTTCATTACCCCAGAGTCTCTCCCGGTGGCCATCCGCTGACCAAGAAGCCCGAGGACTCTGGGTACGAGATTGGTAGCGTTTCTTAGAGTTTCGGCGAGCCCGTTATCTGGGTGTACGGGTTTCATTTCTTGTCTGTGACGTCGTAGCATTACCAGTACAAAGTAAATATTACTAGTCTTTCAATTGTCGACCAACTCGCGTCAAGCAAATGTCTCAATTGAATTAACGTTCCGCAGCTTCGGGAGCGTTAACGACTTCTTTCATTGAGGGTTACTTCTCGAGTGAAGCTTAAAAAGGACTGGGTAAAACGGCTAAAAACCTGTAATTAAAAAGAAGATCAATATTTCAAAATTTTTCTGAGTGATAGGAAAACTATTTGCAACGCTCTCCCTCACGCCTAAAGGATGAGATATGGGAGCCAGCTGTCGCTTTCAGTTGAGAAACAAATAAGCAGGAAACAGGGCGGGACAAAGGGTGGGACAAAACTGAAACGCAGCAGCGTGGAAGCGAGAAGGAGAGCAAAGAGAGGAGGCAAAAATTGTAAGAGAAGGAACACAAACGCACAACGCGGACACACTGCGACAGATCGAACTGCCATCCTGGCGCGAAGAGACAAGGAGTCATGTATGCTCATCCTTATATACGCTTTGAGGGAGACCGCTGACAAATAGTAATCTGACATAATATTCGCTAAAAGGTAAAATGATGTATATACAAGGCTAAAAAAGATAAAAACGGGGGTATAAACAATTAAAAGGAACCAAACGTTTTCAACAAGTATGATGATGACATACTTGTCGAAAACGTTTGGTTCCTTTTAATTGTTTATACCCCCGCTTTTATCTTTTTCAGCCTTGTATATACATCAAATAGTAATCTATTTGCAACGATCACCCAACACTCAAAAATCCCAAACCTAAACACCCAAAGCTAAAAAGACCTAAGAATTCTACTGAAAGACACAACACTCATAACTGAAATCTCAGTACACAAACGCCCAAACTGAAGGCCCGTAAAACAGGCTGGATACCAGGAAAGAGTTGAAAAGCCTAGGGCCCATGTTATTATCAAAGCAGATAAATATTCGGCTAATGCTTGCGGCTCCCGCCAATGCGGCCATTAAAATACTAAAACTACAAAAACGGATATAGACGAGGACATATGCCGCATACGGCAAGGGAAAGGCAAACAACAAAAGCTAAAACTAAAACTTTTCTTTGGTATCTCTTTTTATTCACCACTTTTAACTTATATTCCAACCACACGACACTACATCTATGAACATTATTAACATTACGTTACATCATTTAAAATATCCAAATAGAAAAATAAATCAACTGATTATGTAATTTTGCTTTATATATTTGTCACTTACAATAAAAACTGAAATGTCTTAAACAAGACCACAGCTTTCAAAAGAGGAATTAATACCTAGTGGCACTTAGCTTGTTTAAAGAATTTGTTTTGGATAAAATATTAGGTGTACAAATTCAAATAAAACTGACGCAGCACAGAACCGATAAAACGTACAGAAATGAGCAGGCAAATCGAATTTAGCACTAATAAAACCAAGATGAAAGGATGAGAGAAGGTGAAAGCCAGACGAATCAGCTATATTTTGAGAAATCCAATAAAAAAGGACTCTCAGGAAGGAGCACGCATGTTTACAATTTCAAAACAAGCTATTCCAAGGGGACAAGTGTTTCTGCCGATTTCTCACAGACGTTGCGAGAGTCTCCCTCTCTCTTTCTAACCTTTGTTGTGAAGAAAATCATCGGTGTTTCTATCTGTCCCGGAAGAATCTGGATCAAAAGAGTGAGCTTTGAAGTGCCTCACGTGTACACGGAAAGGACGGTTTCCTCTTGAGAAACACACAGAGTTTCGTCACTTTCCCTCACACTTCAGTTGACTGTATGGTTTTATAATTTATGAGCTAAATGTTTCGAAAAATTTGAATGTAACAACAACTTTGCAGCCACACGACGGGAGTGCATCAGGTGCGCAAAATTCTTTAAACTTTCACAAAACAGACCACATTTAATGGAAGAAATTGGTTTTGAAGCTCAAAAAGATCCTTTGTTGTATGTTTTTGTTACGGTTTATAGCGGTGACCATGCACAAACAACAATAGGTTTTGAATTTTGTATGAGCAGCTAAACAATGGAAGTGTTACTGTAAAGTTAGTCAACCATAGTGTGGGAACCATAGTGTGTGAACCATAGTGTGTGTGATTGTGCACGGTTGTGGTGCTTTGAACATGTAAATTGCAGCGCCTTTGTTGTGGCCTTTGAAACTTGCAAGGTTTCATCACAAATCCCTCGATTAACTTTGAACAGACACACCGCTACAATTATACCTCTCTTTTACGCAGAGGCTCCTACAAGTAGACGACAGGGAAAGAAAAAACCAGTCTCCGCGCACTTTTTCCTAAGCGTGCAGTCAAGGCGTTACTGTAGGAGGCCTCTGCAGAGGAGAAAACTACAATACACCAAAAAGTTGGTTTAATGATTCCAGATTTAGACAGAAACGTTTCATAACTCAAAACGTTTTGCCGGACATCCAGGTCTCCAACATTATTTTACCTGACAATAACCACAATAAGCACGACCTATAGATCGTTTTCACATGACGTCACGGCGGGCCATATTGGTGTACCAAAGCAAATGAAACAGCGGCCATGTTAAAGTACCAAGAAAATCCTGTGGGGATTGGAAACTTTTCTCATGTAAAAACCTTCTTTTGTTCCAAGAAATCTGCATAGCTGCTGACCACGTGAGCGAAAACAATCTATAAGAAAGAGGCCCATTAGAACATCCAATGAGCGAGTTTGTTTTTATGCCATCCACAAAAAGACCTCTAATAAAATTCCGCTCTTATATCCGGTGCACAAAAACCCTTGGAGGTGAGGGATCTGCAAAAAAATTTGCCCAAACCTAGTTAAAAAGAGACTAAAGAAATACTTCCATATACCATCACAATCATCATGTAAAAAATAACTTAGTACTCACTTCATTTACGGGAGAGATAAAATATTTCCACAGCAAACATCTTAAGGCTTCCTGTATCATAATCATTAATCATTTCTGCCCTTTACACTCTATCTTTTTAAGATCGCAGAATGAATCATAAAACGTGGAATTAACCATCATTTTCACATCCACTTCATCTTGAGGGACTTGAAAACAATTTCCACAGCAAATGGACTCTATTGTCACTTACTATCAGTATCATCACTTCAATAACGGTAGCGAGCCACTTCATTGAGACCTCCAGTATATTAACCATGAATCATTTCTGCAATGTTCACTTTACCTCACCCTCTTTACTATCCCAGTGGAGATAATTAAACGATGGAAATAATTTCGTCTAAAATACCCCCAGGTGCCAAAAGCGGGGAAGGCAATACATTTACAAAGTTAATTTTGAAGCAGCTTACCTTTAAGATAGTCGTTTTTCGTAAAAGAGTTGGCCACCTTGCTGAGCATGTGCGGAGCACAGACTCTCTGAATTCCCACTTCTTTCTCAGAGCGGCTGAGGTAACTTACAACTGTAGTGGAGTTTATGCAGTCGTATAAAACTAAATTTTCAGGAGACATATTTTTCATTTTCCCTGTGCCCGATCTATAGGCTGGTAAACAGTTTTTTATGGGGGGGAGGGGAGGGGGGGTGGGGGTTGAAATTTGGCATAATTGACATGAAATTCGCAGATTGAATCAAAAGAATCAAGTTCCTGGGGCAATTATGTGCCGCCGTCCAAGATAATAGCCGTATCGCCTGCATCCTAGCTCCTCGTAAGATTTAAATTGCGTGGACTTCAGTGTCTCTCCCAACAGTAATACACAAAATGTTAGTGTTCTCCAGGAGGCCAAGAATGTTCCGAGATTATTAATTATCAATAGTAATCGATTGCTCCGTAAAAGACCATTCATTGCCATCAAAATCTGTCCGAAAGAAGCACTAATTTTTACCCGTTATCTGTATAACGCATATCTGTCTCCAAGCCTCATAAGTTCCCCAGTAAACCTGTTCGGGAAAGCAGAAGTTTCTGCTTGACTCCATGGGCGACTGCCTTATTGGGAAAACATAAAATCGCAAATCAGAAGTGTTGGAACACAGGCCTCCAATGTCAAAAACCGGGAATAAGAGAAAACAATTCTCAACTTTGTGAAGTAGACAAGAGACCTTTGTCACATGACCCGTTGTAAGAATTTCAAAGAAAACCTTCGTTAATTACCACAAAAAAAAAAAATTGGTAGAACTTGGCCGGAAGACAATCATTTACGGGACTTTTATTCATTCTTTTGAGTTTTCTTAGTTAATATAATTTTTAATATACTCTTCTTAGATAATATACCTTAACATCCCTCCACTTCTTGAGCATTTTTCTTGCAGAGGTTTCATCCCAAAGGGCAAAATATCGTAACTATACGATGTACAATTTTGGTAGAAAACTAACGCTTCAACTAGGATTTCAAAGTCAGTGAGAGTCATCTGACAGTAATATTAACAGACCTTTTTATTATTATTACTATTCCCGAGGCGCCTCTTCTGTATAAACTCATTAAGCATTAATATTTTTGTCTTTCCGTCAGCTTCATTTATATACCAGCGCGCTTTGAACCTTATAATCGAGTCTTAGATCTTAATATTTAAAGATTTCTTATCCCCGGTGAATATAATGTCTAATCCATTTAAACATTTATTTGATACTTTCTGGCAGTGGATTTTTTTCTTTTCTTTTTGAGGAAACAAAAAGCCAAACGCGAAATCTTCTACTGCTTTCATAGCTTTTTTTTCCCTTGCGCAAGTCAGTAAGATTGCTCTTATTTGCAATTTTCTCGCTCAAACATAAAAATCACAGCAACTTAAAGAATTAAAGGCCCTCCACGCAGGGCGAACACAAAGGCCAAATAAGCGCCTGTTGTGCAAGCAGCAACTGGTTAAAAGAGAAACATCGGCGATCGAAAAACAAAAGCGTAAAAGGTGACCTTTGGCTGCCATCTCCCAGGCTCTAATAGAAGAAGAAAAGCCCCCGGTTATCAAGAGATTGCATAAGAGCAGGATTCACAGGGGACAAAACGCATAGATATCTGGCAAACAAAATGCGCTAACAAAATGAAGGAGTGGCTAGAGAAGGAAATAGAAAATAACAGGCAGCCTGGGAGATGACAGCCTTGGCCCCGGTAATCCGAGTAGGGAATTAGACTCCCTTCAGAAGACTGTCAACCTCAGGACAAAAGAAACGAAAAAAGAAGGATGGGGATAAACGACAGGAGAAGAAAAAAGGAACGTTAAACTTAAAAATTGAGGCTTTATTCTCAGAACTTAATTAACTTGCGCATATTAACGCAATGATCTTTCATTCATTAAATCTTTATTCCATAGATCACATGGGAAAAATAAAAACATAGCCTTTAACATGTATTCATCTTACACAGGAACGTTGTATCGGCAACAGCAGCACACCAAGCAAATTCAAACGCGACTGAAACAAGCGCCTACAAAGCCCCGATGGTAGGAGAAGCATGCCAAACTAAAATGTAACTCAAACAGGCAAAACCCCGATGGCAAGAGGAGCATATTCAGCAAAGTAAACGTGTCATAAACACGTCCGCAAGGCAAACGTGTCATAAACAAGCACCTGCAAAGCCCCGATGGCAAAAGCAGCACGCAAATAAATACAAACATGTCACTAAAAGCACCTGCAAAGCCCCGACTGCGAGAGCAGCGTGCACAACAAATTAAAGCAACTGCAAAGCCCCGGTGGCAAGAGCAGCATGCAAATAAACATAAACGTGTCACTACAAGCACCTGCAAAGCTCCAATGGCAAGAGCAGCATGCACAACAAACTGTTCAAACAACTGCAAAGCCCCCATGGCAAGAGCAGCATGCAAATGAACATAAACGTGTCACTAAAAGCACCTGCGAAGCCCCGGTGGTAAAAGCAGCGTGCACAACAAATTCAAACACCTGCAAAGCCCCGATGGCAAGAGCAGCGTGCAAATAAACACAAACTTTTAATCACAAGTACCTGCAAAGCTCCGATGGCAAGGGCTGCGTGCACAACAAATTCAAGCACCTGCAAGGCCCCGATGGCAAGAGCAGCGTGCAAATAAACACAAACTTTTAATCACAAGCACCTGCTCCGATGGCAAGAGCTGCGTGAACAACAAATTCAAGCATCTGCAAAGCCCTGATGGCAAGAGCAGCAGGCATATAAACACAAATTTTTTATCACAATCACCTGCAAAGCTCCGATGGCAAGAGCAGCGTGCAAATAAGCACAAACTTTTAAGCACAAGCCCCTGCAAAGCCCCGATGGCAAGAGCAGCGTGCAAATAAACACAAACTTTTAATCACAAGCACCTGCAAAGCTCCGATGGCAAGAGCAGCGTGCACAACAAAATTCAAGCATTTGCAAAGCCCTGATGGCAGGAGCAGCATGCAAATAAACATAAACGTGTCACTACAAGCACCTGCAAAGCTCCAATGGCAAGAGCAGCATGCACAACAAACTGTTCAAACAACTGCAAAGCCCCCATGGCAAGAGCAGCATGCAAATGAACATAAACGTGTCACTAAAAGCACCTGCGAAGCCCCGGTGGTAAAAGCAGCGTGCACAACAAATTCAAACACCTGCAAAGCCCCGATGGCAAGAGCAGCGTGCAAATAAACACAAACTTTTAATCACAAGCACCTGCAAAGCTCCGATGGCAAGAGCAGCGTGCACAACAAAATTCAAGCATTTGCAAAGCCCTGATGGCAGGAGCAGCATGCAAATAAACACAGACATTTCACTACAAGCATTTGCAAAGCCCCGATGGCAAGAGCACCATGCAAATAAACACAGTTGCCACAACAAGCACCCGCAAAGTCCCGATGGCCAGAGCAGCGTGCACAACAAATGCAAGCATCTGCAAAGCCCCGATGGCAAGAGCAGCATGAAAGAAACGACAGAGCACATACAACAAAAGCGCCGATAACACACAACGTGTTAAATAAACCGAACAGCAAGTGACGCCCCGAGAGCACGTGGAGTATGCAAATAAACTAAATGGCTACATACCGATAAACACAACACGAAATAAACCTCGCAATATAACTGAGTTAAACGAAGAAAATTTTCCCTAACTTAAAAGTAAAAACTGGCAAAAGCGATAAACAAACAGACAGAAAACCTAGAACCTACTGGCAAAAAAACGCTGTGAAAAAGTCTAAATACAACAGAAATACAGGTAGAAGAATTTGCTTACCAGGTGAAACCGAAGTTGCGAAGCAGCGAAGTGCTGAATTAACCACGTAAGCTTAATATAAAACGTACAGGTTCCCATAAAGCGAGAAATAACACGAAAAGGCCGAAGAAGAAGGTTCTAAGGTTCGCTGCAGGACAACCAGAATAGATGCGCCCAGCAAACTTGCGATACTGCGAAGAACGAAAGGTTAAAGAAACGCAAGGTCGAACGGTAACCGGTCGTTTCGCTAACGAGTCGTTTCGCTGACGTCCAGTTCGCTAACGTCCTAGGTCGTTTCGCTGACGTATTAGGTCAGTTCGCTAACGTCTTATAGGTCGTTTCGCTAACGTGTTGTTCGGAAATACTTTCTACAAACCTTGTAACAAACAGTTGACTAAAAGTTATTTTACGTACTTCATGTGTGCGATGTACTTCGGACTTATCCTTCAACACACATGTATACGTCCGAGTGATGTGACATGTTTTTGCAGTCGTTTGAAGTTCACTTGGAACTCGCTCCAGACTACGCGTGTGCACAAGGCTTTGCTAAATTATTACGCGAAATTGGAACGAGGTTGGTGAAAACTTTTATTCTATAAACCCTCTCGCTCGTGTCGCAATTTATTAATTTCTCCAAGACGCAAAAAGTCAATTAAATGCGCTTTAAATATTACACTTGTGATTCACCGTCGCTCGCGCAGCTTTTAGTGAAAGAGGTGAGACTTTTTGCATTAATTATATAATTCAAAAGCACACTGTTTAATGATGTCAATGATGGTATCAAGTCCTTCAATTAACAAAGGATAGTAAACAACATTAGCATTCACCAATCAAATGGCTGCGAGTCATTCAAAAACTTCTTCTCCAGTACCTCGCGTGTAGTTTGATCCAGACTTCACGCAACTTTTTATTAAGTTGTTTACAACTGCGCGCGCGCAAAGCTGAAACAAAATCATACACGAGAATTTTTTCACCTATCTTCGCGAGACGCTAATAGTGCAGAATAAAATGATTACTGAGAGACTCCATCCTTTGTGTGCACTTATGATTTTTTAAAAGAAGCGATAAACAAACAGAGAGTCCGTCTTTTCGCAACTGCATAAGTTGCGTTAATAACTGCGAGAATCTTCGTTACATTTAAGAGTCCGTCCATTGTGTGCACTTGTGATATTTTAAAACAATAAGGCTTATTAGCGTCTCGTGCGGCAAGAAGTAAAGGAGGTGTGATTTTTTTTTTCCGGCTTGGACTCAGACATACTCTCTTCGCGCCAAGAAAGTTACGTTACTAAAAGTTTTTCTGAGGTTCCTACAGCTAGGTTTGAATTCTAGACAGAAATAGGGGTCTGAAGAAGAGCACCAACTGTAAGGGAAAAGGTTAAAAAACCGTTGCGCCAAAAGGTTGAAGCTTTGTTCTTATTTTTTAGAATGGCCCATTGTTTGTTATTTTAACAAAGCGTAGTAAACAAAATTAGCATTAACCAATCAAATGGCTCCAATTTCGACCCTTTACAAGTAGGGGTCTAACCATAAAAGGCCCAATTTTTTTTCTTCTCGTCATTCGTTCATTAGAACATCACAAACTATACGGAAAACCTTCAGGAAAAAAAAACCAAGAAAACTACTAAAATCATGGCTTCGCCAGAAAACTGTATTAGCTGTAACCAAGTGGTCACGACGCGGCAGGAAGCCATTCAGTGTGATGGCTGCGGTTTTTGGAACCACAGGATCTGCAACACTGGTAAGTTAAACTTCCCACTGTTACTAGTCTATGAAATGGCGTTTTCATAAGCATTAGTTTCTTTTCGTGAATAGAATCCATCGCACCTTAGTCGCATAAACACTTCAGTTTTCTTTCTTCCCTTAAAAAAATTGCCTTGAAGTTTTTAACTAAATCTAAAACTGTTTTAACAGGTATTACCCGACCAGAGTACCGCAAAGCAGTGCAAAATGGGAGTGACATCGAGTGGCGTTGCCGTGACTGCTTCGTCTATGACGTTCTTCTAGACTTCGAAAGCACCAGGATTGAAGATGGTAAGTTGTGCTTTCTTACAATGTTATGTTATTTTATGTTATGTTTTATGTTATATGTTATGTTATGTTATGTTATGTTATGTTATGTTATGTTATGTTATCTTGTCATGTAATGTCATGTCATATCATGGCATTAGGTTTGCTCGATGCGACTATTTTGATCGTTTTGTAGTTAATTGTAAATATGAGGTTAAGGTTCGATACGAGTATTTAGATTGTTTTAAAGCTGGTAATTCATCCTGAAAGAATTTGATAAGTTTAGCCTCGTTTTTTCAAATTTCAGTCCATTTCCATCCGTGCCATCCGTAGCAACAGACGACAGAAAATAGTTTCAGTGAAGTATAGTCTTTGGTAACAAAACTGTACCATTATTTGTGGACGTTCATTGATGTGAAGACACATTGTTGATTTTTAAAGTGAACTAAAATAGGGTGACTATGCCCCTTTAAGTCCCTTTAAGTCCTTTTACTATTTTTTTTTAAACCAACAGACTCGAGTACACCTGCTGGTTCAACCGGATCATCTCCACCAGACTTATCCTCGCCAGTGTCTGCTTCACCTGAACCGCCCTCAGAACTAGGGACTGTGAGGGAGGTTACCATGTTTTCCTCGCCGAGTGACGTTAGCAGCGAAGTGCCAGCGAAGTGCGAAGAAGCCACCGCAGTAACGTATCAGTTGGTTGAACAGGGGACGAAGCGAGGGAAGACAAGGCTTGTAGACAACCTTGGCTTTACTTACAACGTAGTTCGGTAAGAGGAATACGGGCGAGGATTCGTAAAGCCAGCAGCAGCACCAAACGGCTTGAGAAGAAAGGCCAAGAAAGTTCTCTACATCTGAAGGCAGGCGGAGTGCATGTGCTTGCGGAACCGGGGAAAAATTTGCTGAAGCCAAAGCCGTTATGGTCGGCGAGGAAGAAACAACTGGGGCATAACAGATCCGCGTTCCTGTGTCATATGTCACCCTTTCTGGAAAGGATCGCGGGTGCCCTCACACCCCCAGCTAGAATCTGACCTTAAAAGCAAGAAAGTTTCGTTTTCTGTGTGCAATGGACGCTGATTATATGTTTTTATTATAACTAATACGCTCCGTAAATACTCCGTTGATATCCAGTGGCTTACACAGAACGTTAAGACAAACTGCACTCTGTCTAGTCTCCTACGCAGCCGTTTTTAGTGGCGTCATGCAACGCCCCCCCACCCCCCCACTGTGGGGAGAAGAGCGTTGCGTGACGCCACTAAAAACGGCTGCGTAGGAGACTACACTCTGTCAGAAACTTTCTGAATAGCTAGTATCCGAGCACAAATGATTATCAGTAAGCCGAAGCATGAGATAATGAAGGAAGAGAGCGAATCCCCCATTCATGGGCCCTCTTCAAATGAAAATTATTTGAAATCTATTTTTGGTTCTGTGTCATACTGCGTGGTTATTTTAAGGAAGATACCTCATTGGTCAGTTAGAATGACGTCATGTAATTTTAGATTGTTGACATGGAAACAACAGACAAAAATAACTTCGGCAGCATCGGTGCGAATTAAAAATAAATTTCAGGTAATTATCATGGGGCATGGGGATTCACTCTCTTAGTTCATCCTCTCTTGGCTGCAGTCTTAGACTGTGCATGTGCACCGAAATCACTTGATTTAAGATCTGATAATTAAAATAATCCCGCATTATTTACGTCAGGCACTTGTTAATCTTTCCGTTGACTTTTGGAGGAACAGATTCGTAGTTTCTTGGTTTTTAAAGGTTGAAAAAGATATCTCCGCATCTCTTTTCTTGTGGGAGGTACCACGGCTGTTCAATCAGCCTTGCATCATGTCTTTCAATGTGTTTTGTATTATATTATCGTTTATTGAACATCAGTATTCGCAGTCCAAAAACTGAAATACTATTGAATAAAAATTTACAAGAATATATTATATCAAAAAGGAATAATAAAATTACTACAACAATTTCTAAGACCATTATATACATACCTAAGTGTAAGGTACTACAATCTATGAAGAAAACCCACTTTAATTAAAATACAGTATAACTTTATAATAAAAAGCTTCAAATTATTATAAAATATGGCAGGTCTCTACGTCGCCTGTGCCGCGCAAAACGGTATAGACGATTTCAAATATCTTTTAGTTTTGGTTATGGTAGGGGTATCATTCCGATAAATCTCTAGTCGGAGGCATCCCTTACGAAATTTTATTAAGCGCCCCCCCCCCCCCGCCCCCCGCCGGGCCTCTCTTTAAACCATGCATCCGTGGCGACCTGAGATACATTTTAAGGATTAATGTCTTACAGTGAAAGCCATTAAACCATGAACGCCTAAAATTATTTCTGGAATGTTTATTGTTCTGCGACCAATCAGATTCGAGACGTAACCGCAACAAACCGCAAGAGTAATTAGCTGAAAGGTTTCGATCACGAAAGGAGTCGGTGGCGGTCGGTGACAGTCAGTACTGAATAAACTTTGCAAAAGTTTCCCTTTACCTAGCCTGCGTAGCAGGCGTAAACGGGAAAGGGGAAGGGGAGGGAGAATACGGGAGAAAAATGGGGTTCTGGGAGGTAGGGACGAGGGAACGCCTGCTACGTTTTTTCATCTCCGCCCACCGATTTTTGTGAAGAAAGGCCTTATGGGGCCTCTCGTCACTATGTCATCGGCTATGAGTGAGTGTCTGTAACCAACTGGAAGTAATTTCGGATTACGAGCCTGTACGAAATCGTCTACGAAATCCCGACGACTAAAATTTACGAGGAAAAATCGATTTGACCTGACGATGTGCGTTCTCTTTTCTCAACTCGTCAGCGACGTGTTTGTGCTTTCGAAGGTGAGTTGTTCTTCTGTTATCACAATACAATGTATTCAAACTCTTTTGTGTCTAGGTGAGTTGTTCTTCTTTTATCACAATACAATGTATTCAAACTCTTTTGTGTCTAGAACTAGGCACAACTTTCTATGCATTTGCAGTCAAATTTGTATTTCTAAAGAATATTTCAGATTTTGGGGCGCTTTATGTGGTTTGTTTGCCAACAAAAGTCCGATTGCTTCGCTTGGCTTATTACACAAGACCAGTGCTGGCCGTATGGCGTTCTTCAATTCCCTTAGGGGAACAAATAAACCCAGAAATGGGGCTCAAAATCTCCTTCGGGAGACTCAAACTTCCCTTCGGGGAACTAGTAATCACAGCAATGTGATCTTAACTCTGCTTCAAGCAGTATACAAGCAGTATCTTTATCAATAGTCACATAAACAAATGATCTTATACACACTACTCAAGAACAATCAACATCTTTCTCATTAAATTTTTTTCCCTCCAGTAAGAACATGTCAAAAGATAATCCAGGTAAAAATTTAACATACCATTTTACCATTTCATTGTTTATATTCATAATTTGTAATTGTTTCCTCTATTTACTCAAAAATATGCTTTGTCAAGGAATATATTACATGTATATTCATTCTAATATTATATTCAATTATTTCTGTTTAGATACATCATCTATTGAAGGATATGTACACCTATTAAGCGATGTACAATCTGCTTCAAACTCGACATCAAGCTATTTTGATTTTAAAATCCAGACATCTGATACTGAAGCAGCACGTGCAGTTTGCTATTCACCTAAAAAAAGAGTCAACCTGCAACAAGCGTACGTCAACAAATCTCCTATCAAGATCACTGGAGTTAAGAAGGCCACCAAGAGGTATCATAGTGGAGGTTCTGATGAATTTACCATCACTAAAAATGCCAAAATTGCACCTTGTTCATTGCCATTTGAATACAATGATGAAATGAACAACAGACTCTGCACAATAGAAGAAGCACTGTCAAAAGATGTGTATGAGCAAGTAGACATCAAAGGCAAAGTATATCAAAAAGATGATGTGAAGGAAAAGATTCTAATAAAAGAAAAGCCAAAATATAAAGTTGATGCCTTTATTGCAGGCCAAACAGAAACCATTAAGATAGTACTTTGGGAAGATATCATAAGCAAAGTAAACATTGGCAAAACATACCACTTCAAAAACTTGACGGTGCGC
The DNA here is from genome assembly GCA_964017195.1 of Siderastrea radians. Classification (NCBI taxonomy): domain Eukaryota; kingdom Metazoa; phylum Cnidaria; class Anthozoa; order Scleractinia; family Rhizangiidae; genus Siderastrea; species Siderastrea radians. The sequence goes on from OZ024897.1 coordinate 26,663,519, forward strand.
ATCTTTGATGATGCGAAGTTTCTTAACACCAATGAGTTCACTATCATTGAGGAAATTGAAGATATGCCAGATGTCAATTTCCGATACCCCTGAAATGCAGGAAAAGATTCTCCATGGAAGAGTCATAAGTGCCCTAATCAAGCGGTCGTCATCATGCATAGTATGCAATGCATCATTAAAAGAAATATCAAAAGAAGAAGATGAAATAACATGTGACAAATGTGGAATGACCACTTTGGCATCTGCTTGTGATACCAAGGTGGTTGCCCAGCTTGTTGTCAAAACTGCAGATAAAAAAATTCTCAAATTTACATCTTTTAATGATGGTATTCAAAGTGTGTTGGATTTAAATAATTGCCAAGATTCCTTAAATGAAATAGATATTGCTGACTTAAGGAAGAAAATTTTTGATTCAGGCGTAATGAAAATGATTATCGATAAAGCCAATCAAGTCATTGCACAATTTTTGCCTGAACATGATTAAGACAGAATTTTCTATGTATAATAAAAAGAACTTTCAACTTACAATAGAAAGAACTTTCATCGTTTATTGATATTATTGTATTATTCAAAGTTTATATTCGTTACTATCTTAGGACTTGTCCACACTGATAAGTTTTCATAGCCCTTTTTTTGTTCTAAGTCCTCAAGGGAATGAAAAACAATACAAAACCGCTAGGAAAACGTATCAGTGTGGAGGACGCCTTAGTAAACATCGTTTATTGATATACTGTTTTTTATCATCTACATAGTTGAAATTGTTTATTGATATATTGTTTTATATAATTGGTATAATTAAAATCATTTATTAATATAATTATCGTATTATTCAAAGTTTATATTCATTGCTACTGTATCTTAGTAAACATCATTTATTGATATACTGTTTTATATCATCTACATAATTGACATTGTTCATTGATATATTGTTTTATATAATCTAATATAATAGTTAAAATCGTTTATTGATATATTGTATTTAAGCCTCTATTTTGTTCCTGTTAAACTATAGAAGTTAATAAAGATACATGTATTGTTATTTTTGAATTTCACTGATCATACATTGAAATACAGCCATAATAGAGTGAACTCACTTTGATCCGTGAAACAAAAATAGTGCAAAATCGATGATAGATTATGTTGATTCTCTAATTATTGTTATCAACCCTATTTAGTAACTTAGTAATATTTGTTGGATGAATTTAGTGCGTTCACTCTAGACATCATTGCATAAAAGCGTGAAACACCTAATTTACATAACAACAATGACTGTCAGAAGAATTTTTCCATGCATGAGTATCTAGTCACCTCATTAAACTGGTCCGTCCTTTTTAAGATGGAATTACAAGGTCCTAATTATCTTCATTTACTATCTCTATTTCGCGAATAATATAAAGGAGACTTCAAATTACACTCTGTCTTATGTCCTATTCTAGATCTCTATGTTCCTATTAAATCTTTTATGCCTGAGTCACATGCAGTCCTCGACTGCGTATTTTTTATTAGGTAATCCAATTAAGTTAACTGTCAATGCAACCACCAATCAGAAACAGGCGCGCGCTCTTCTGCATGACTGACTGCACACAGGAATTTAATCATTCGACAAGCGTCTGAAAATAAAGTTAGGATGAGAATTTTTTCCAATCAAAGAACAACTTATAATTGCCCTTATTTTCGAAATAAGAGACACGAAGCTTTTCTAAATAAAAAGTTTTATTAAGATAAACCCCTCTTTGCTTCTGAAAATCAAATCCGTTCAATTTTCGCTTCTAGGAAAGGTAAGCTTACTTTAAAACACGCAAGCGAAGAACCGCGATACACTTTGAACGGCATTTATATTGACCGAAGCGCCCGTTTTAATTTCAAAAGTTACGCGAAAGACATGATATGAAGAATCAGACAATAAAAAAAAAACATTTCAATACAAATTTACAATCAAAAATGTAAGTTACTTTACCATGGATTCCCTACAAAGTCAACAGCTTGAGTGATGTCTCATGCAACTGCAGATTTCTCTTTAAAACAACCGTCTGTTCTCAAAGAATAATTTCTTCGCTTTTAGTTCTCTGAGTTCCACTGTTTAAGGTGTCGAGCGTTTCTTAGTCTTAGGGCTTCTTCTTTCGATTTATAGTTCTCAAAGGGCGAGTCTTCGCTCCGATAACGGGATATTTACACTGCCTTGAAATTCACGTGTGAAACAGTGCAATGCTTTTTTGAAATCTTCTCGGACAATGACAAAATTTCTTCTCTCTAGGACTGTATCCCGTTGGCAAAACCGCTAAAACATCTCTTCCCTTTAGAAGAGCTCTAACTTCCGTTTCTCGCTCTTGTTTCAGGACTGCAATTTCGCTTCCCTGGACCGGCCTGCTGCAACCAAGTTCAAATCTTCTAACTGCACGTCCTCGTCAAATTCGTCCCGTGGGACGTACTGTCAAAAATTAACCAATCAGAATTTTGCGGCCGCTGACGGCCGCAGAAATGAAAAAATGGGGTCTTTGTAGCAGGTGTTCCTTCGTCCCTAGCCCCCAGTCCCCCTTCTTCCGCGTTCTTGCTCCCTTTCCCCCTCGTCTTCCCCCTCCCCGTTTACGCCTGCTACGCAGGCTACCCTTTACCTTACTTTGGTGCGGAGAACAGTGCATGAAGCTCATTCACGGCAAATTCTTCCGTCCAAGATGTCAGATAAGCCGTTAGTCGAAAAATTTACGTTATGGACATGAAACAACGAGCTGGATTTTTCTTCCACGATTCTCAATTTTTTTTAATACCCTTTGGAAATACTGAATTTGTTATTCTTTTCTATTTCAGAGAGCTTCTGTATGAGCGAAGGATAGACGGCACAAGTGAACAAATGTCCAGTTCTAGTAGAAGCGATTGACGCGTTTAGTGTATTTTAGAAAAGATACGTTTCCTTCGGTGTTTGCATAAACATCCCATTCATCACTTCTTCGGTTTTGCCTCAAAACCCGCTTGTTTGTGGCCGTCATTTGATGTTTTCGATTCCTTCGGTCCAAAGTAACACAACTACCGAACTGAGACCTAAATAGCCAATCAAAAGCGAGTGTAATTTTTCAAAATTTGCAACGGTACGCCTCAAGTTTGTATTTGCAACGGCACGCATGTTTGTATCTGCAACGGCAGGCGTGTTTGTGCACAGGGCTTCGAGACAATAAGTTCGTGTTTAACCGTTTGAAATAATTATAGTAAATGTATGGGATTTACCGTCAGTTTCATGCTATTGCGACGTATCGCTAAATATACGTATGAATCAATGTCTTATGTGGGCTTTACCTCGGTGTAAGAACCTGTGAAACTCACGGATGACGTAAAACAAAGGAAACAAAAACATTTTAAACAATACCTTACAGCAAAACAAAAGCTAACAAACAAAGAAAATCTTGTCAGGTTCTTACACCGAGGTAAACCCCTTATGTGACACTCCACGGCGAACTCAAAACCCTTCGAAATCGCTATAAATACCATTTCTGAGGGGAAAGGACGACAACACACGACAGGTGAGTTAATTTAACGTTTATTTAACATTGGTTCATACATATATTTAGCGATACGTCGCGATAGCATGAAAGTGACGGTAAATCCCATACATTTACACTATAATTATTTCAAACGGTTAAACACGTCTGGGCGCCCTGTGGTTTGTGTTTGCTGTGAAAACTCGGGTCTAACAGAAGCTACAGTAATTATTGCTCTACTCACGGCAATGCTGAAAAGTAAGTATAAATTCAGGTACAAATGCATGTAAGGATTAAATTCTAGCATCGAGCTTTGTTGATTTCATATAGATTTCTGATTTTAAAGTGTGTTCCTTTGGGATGATCCAGATCAGGATCAGTGATCCAAGGTGACTTGGATCACGGTGCATCAAACGAACCGAAGGATCCTTGTCCAGAGTGGATTCAGCGGTTTCTTTGACGCACCATGATCCGAGTGATCTTGGATCACTGACTGATCCTGATCCGGATCATCCCAAAGGAACACACCCTAAATTTCCTACTTTTCAGACACAGTGTGCGTAAGGGAAAATATCCACGATCAAACAGGGAAAAGGCTGAACCTACAAATGATTACACCGGAGAGGCCGTTTTTTGAAAAATCAAAAACTGAATACGATTATTCTGCTCCCAGACGCGCTGTCTAGCCGTGTCTGTTCGATTATTTATCTCTTTTCAGTGAAATGTCGTTTATAGTTATTCTTTGCTTATGCATAAACTCTGAAATAGAAAGAAAGTAACAATTTCAGAGTGTTTGTTAATCGGCGGTGAAACTGAGAATTTATCGTGGACGCAAAAGCCATCGACTCCTTTCGTGATCGAAACCTTTCAGCTAATTACTCTTGCGGTTTGTTGCAGTTACGTCTTGAATCTGATTGGTCGCAGAACAATAAACATTCCAGAAATAATTTTAGGCGTTCATGGTTTAATGGCTTTCACTGTAAATGAACATCTAAGGCATCAACCACATCCGCGTTCATGTATCATATGCACCCGTTCTGTTTTGATTTTGTTCGATAGGATGGCTTCAGGAGACTCCTCTGCGCTTCTGCTCGAAAAAGTGTCGTGTCCAGAATGTAAAGGCACTTTTAAAAATCCAAAGCGTCTTCCATGTCTACACAGCGTGTGCCTTCCCTGTTTGGAGGAGCTTCAACGAAAGAGTAGCAGCCGTGATACAATCGTATGCCCGACTTGTAACCAGGAAAGTAAGATTGAAGGCGGTAATCTGGAAAAACTGCCCGACAGTCCTTACATTACCAGCTTATGTGAAGTGCTCCGCATTATGAAGAGTAAAACCTCGCTCATGAAATGTTTGTTCTGCGACAAAGAACCGACTTTTTTGCAGGGAACTTACAAGTATTGTTCACACTGTCGCAGGTTTTTGTGTGATCCGCAATGTTTACCTCCACATAGGGCCATCCACGGGGACTCGCACCGCCTCCTGCCTTGGAGAGCCGTCGAAGGCTTTCAGGAAGGTGCTGCAAATGACTATGAGGACATTTTGAAGCCATGTACGTATTGCTTGAAGCAAAACCACAGAAAGAAAGAGTTGAAGTTATTTTGCACCGAGTGTAAAGCTGCTATTTGCAGCTTCTGCAGTCACACAGATCACGAGAAACCCACAAAGGTGGTGTTAGGAACTGCCGCAGATGAACGCAAAACTCAAATGGAAGCTGTCCTCAACGAACAGTTACAAGAAGCTAAGAAAAAGGGGGACGAAATCACCCAGCTTCGTGAAGAGTGTGATGAAGTAGATCGGCAAGCTAAAGAAGTAGTAGGTGAAGTTAATGACTTCTTTAGATGCATCAGTGAACGCCTCGAGAGGGAAAAGAAAACAGCGTTAGACGAAGCGGAAGACGTAGCTACAAGGTCTCGCGAGCTCTTGGAGGAGCGAAAAAGGTTGCTTCAGAATCAGGAAGATGCTATCAGGATCACAATGGACACCACTTCAATGCTTCTAAAGCACTGCACAAGCGTCGATGTTATAGATTTGAAGAACGCGTTGGACGCGATTGTAAGGGAGGTTGAAGAAGAAGAAACAGCTAACAAAGACCCCGAAAGAAAACCGCTGCAAATCAGTTTTGTGAAGTCTCAAGATCTTTTCAGCATTCTAGATACAAGAGGGATTGGCTTTTTGCAAACGCAGAGTGAAACCAGTGTAGAACAGTCAACTGTTGATGGTGAAGGGATCACGGCGGCGACTGTTGGAATTGAAGCACGATTTCGGTTGACAACTAAAAACACTGAAGGGAACCATTATAGAAACAAGATTGATCGAATATCCGTTGCTTTCAGGAACGAAAAAGACGAAGACTGCGCGACGGGGGTGCAAATTCAAGATAATGAAGACGGTAGCTACGCGATAAGCTATTTTGCTAAAGAAAATGGAGCCATCAGAGCCTCAGTGAAGGTCAATGGAGCCCATGTGAGTGGTAGTCCTTTTGACGTTGAATTCAAATCCAGAGAATTCAGATCTGTGAAATCTTTTGGACAAACCTTTGGAGACAACATGGAACGCTGGGGTTTAGCCGTAAGTCATACTGATGAAATTGCAGTGACACAAAGCAAGAAAAATGTAGTTCAGCTCTTTCGTCTTAGTGACACTAACTCAATACTGTCGTTTAGGAAGCGAGGTGTTATGGATAGGACATTTGACGCTCCCGCTGGAATAGTTTTCGACAAAAAGGGCAGAATTTTAGTAGCGGATTCGACTAATGGCGTAGTGCACATATTTACCGTCATCAGTGGCGAAGGTAAATATGAAGGAAAGTTTGGTGAAAGGGGAGACCGTGACAACCAGTTGACATCTCCTCACGGATTATCGATAGGTCAGGAAGGTAACATAATAGTAAGTGACACTCTTAACATGCTAATTAAGATCTTTTCCCCTGAAGGCAAATTTTTGCGGACAATTGGTAAAAGGAATAAGAAAGAAAAGGGCTCTCTTAACTGGCCCTGTCATTGTGTTCAATGTGGTAAATATCTCGCAGTTTCAGAAACTTTCGAGCATGCCATCAAAGTATTCGATCAGGAGGGTGGCTTTCTTTACCAATTCGGAACGAATGGTATCGGGGAGGGGCAGTTTATTCGTCCCCGTTGTCTAGCAGTGGACAAGTTAGGGCATTTGTTAGTCTGTGACCCAGACAACAAGAGAGTGCAGATATTTGAACTGGATGATTCGAAAGCAATTTTCAAGGGAACCATAGGAACGAACGGCGAGATTATGGAACCGTTTTCAGCTGGGGTCCTTAGCGACGGTCGTATTGTTGTAAATGACATCGCTAACAAGTGTATCCAGATAATCGAATAGTGCTTTGAACAATTTGATATCACAGGTAAGCTGCCCTCGCTATCAAAGGAACACACCCTGTTCCAGGTTTTCAGATAGTAGAGACGGTGAAAATAAGAAAAGGACCCCGAAAATAAGTCGCGTGGGATCTGGGGAAAGACGGGGCGGCCGCACGTTTGTTTTCTCATTTTTCTTACGATCTCGGAACCTGGAACACTATGATGTGTTAGTATTTCATGCTTCTTCACTCCAAGAGTGATGAAATCTGGTTTCAACTTTTCAGCTGATATACGAAGTCATGAAGTGTCGCCATTTAACAAAAGTTATCGAGAAGTACCTTTAATTCCTTTAGTGGTACCGTTTGTTTTACAGTGTTTCGCAAATTGAGATTTGGACCTTTTTTTTGTTCTGGAACTTGGATTAACGATAGGCATTTGCCAGAGTACTCAGTCTACAGCACTGAAGAAGTTGACACTTTACCACAAACAAAAACAAGGCCACACGATTTTAGGCCATTATTTCTCGCTCGTTCACGCCATTTTAGGTGATTTTGTCACGCTAGTTCAAAGTAGTTGATATCAGTCGTGGCTGTCATGTTAGGCCACATTAGAAGTTTTGGGTGAGTCTGTCACGCTAGGTTAGTCTATTTTAGGCGACTATACCACACTAGATTTTGGATTTATCAACTGATAAGATAAATTGGCCACCGTAAAGAGATTGAAAGCTGACGTTTCGAGCGTCGTGTTGGGAAAGGCCACAGATCGTCAGGTGTTGGCTAGAATGATTAGGGAGATTGAAATGTCGGGCCTGGTTTGGATAATGTCCAAAAATATCATTTTAAAGAACTTTAAGTTACTCCAAAATGACAATGAAACAGGAAGAATCTTTTCACAGCCCCCATTGATTTCATTTAAACGCGACAAAAACATAAGGAACTTTCTTGTTAGAAGTGTCTTAAATGTGATGATCAACCGGGTACTTTTGAATGCGCGCGCAAACGATGCAACTCTTGTCCTTTTATTCACAATGCGGACAAAATAACAGGACCCAAGCGATCGATTAAAATCACTGATCGCTTCACATGCACCTCTCCAAATGTTGACTATTGCATAACATGTACTTTATGCAAAAACATATACATTGGTGAAACAGGAAGGAGACTAGGCGACCGTTTCCGCGAACACCTACGAATCGTTGAAAGAAAAGCAAGGACGCATCCAAACCAGTCGCCCGACATTTCAACCTCCCTAATCATTCTAGCCAACACAGGACGATCTGTGGCCCTTCCCTACACCAGCCGTAAAAATCTAGAACAAAACCTCATTTTTCATATCGGCACACTTGTTCCTTGATTCGCTCTGACGAAGGGCTAGCGCTCGAAACGTTATCTTTCAATCTCTTTACGGTGGCCAATTTACCTTATCAACTCAGTTGATAAATCCAAAATTTTGTGTTTCACGTCCCCAACGACGCAACACCACAGTTTCTTTAGAAACTAACCTCCTTGTTTATACCACACTAGTTCATGCTATGTTAGGTGACTCCAGCTGCCACATTAGGTCGCGTAATTTCAAGCTAGGCCTCGTTAGTTAAATACCCAAAGGCGGGTATGGAAAGACATAGATCAAATACCCAAGTATGTCTGGCTTGCCCCATCCCCCTGCGGATTGTAGATGCATCAAGCGAAATTGAGTTAGTTTCTGAATCAGTGGTCTCGGATTGGTTGAAAATTCAAGTAGCTCCCAGGACTATTCAATGAGTCCAAGAGGTAGCACTAACACGTGTGCCATGTTTGAGAACAGCCGTTTGTTCTCCCAATCTTCACCTTGTGTCTAGTTCTACAGGGTTGCCACAATCAGGAGAAAAAAAAAACGTTTGCCACGTACAGGCAAAAGTCAGATAATTTGTGGTTATTGCGATGAGTGGAACCCTGTTATAACTACAGAAACATCAGTTAAAACTGTTTTCCATATTTTAGGTTAATATTAGTAATGTTTAGCAAATGTGGGAGATTCTTCATTGTCCGTCGGATTTGGCCGGCCTAACTGGGTTTTGGTGAGGCAAAAGGCCAGACGCCTGACTGTATTTGAGAGTTCATTGAAAAAGTCAATGGTAAATTCTTCTGTTAATGCGGAACCGGCGAACTCATATCCCCACGTACAAACTTTGTTGCTCTTTCCAGTGTTACCAAGACAGGGTCAGTTTCTAGCTAGTTTATATCTGACCGGCCAGATCTGACGACTCCTAAGATAAGTGTAAGGTATGCGTGTCAAGAAGTTTGATTAGCATCGTCCGATCAGCATTCCACTTTTTGTATCACCAATGTACACCTAGCTAAGTAAGCTTTGATGTTTTTTGACAAAACGTTTTGTGGCTCTGTGCGGCTATTAGGCAGTGTGACTTTTAGACACTGGAACAAACTGGCTCATCCTCCGAGACGCGACACACGACGGAAATTTCAAACAATACTTTCTGAAATTTTTGGCGAAGACGACCAACATTGTCCCCGCTGTGCCTTCATATCATAGAAATAACCGTTTAAGACAAGTATGAAGGCTGCTTTACTAAAGTGCAGCGAGACTGCAAAACAATAGCACATACCCATCATGAACATCATGGCTCACAAAATTGGTTCTCCTTCCCAGAGCCCGCGTTACCCTTATCCAGCAGGCTCTGGGAACGAACTGCAGTGTATAACCAATTCAACTAGATTGTATTTACTAACTCAGTATCTATTTACTTTGTGCTTGTAAAGTTTTAGATCTGGTAAAACAAATTAAAGAGTGAACTCAATTTGCTTTTCTGTTTTTTTAGTAACAGTACCTCTACGTATTTTTCGTGTATTCTGCAAGTTCATAATGCAAATCTCATAGAAAGCAAGAACGCTGAATTCTGATTGGCCAATACAGGACTTTTCTGCTTATCTGAACAGAAATTACCCCCCCCCCAACCCCTCATTGGCCGAATACGCGTTTTCTGCGCTAAGTGCCTTTAAACGCAGAAAGGAAGTACCACAACCATGAGCAAAAGGAAACATGTAGTTCGAGTTCTCACCGAACGTTGTTTCAAGCAGACAGCGCCAAAATATGTCGACACTTCAATAAATTTATCACCTTACCGTCAGTTCTGTCGTCCTGTGTCCTTGATTTCCACATCTTCTTTTGCAAATATCCCTGTTTCCGTCCGATTCTTGGGTGAGTTTGATATCGCCCGCCATTTTGAGACCAAACTGACTCAAGAATCGGAGAGATACAGGGATATTTGCAGAAGAAGCTGTGGAAATCAAAGACACAGGACAATAGAACTGACAGTAAGGCGATAATTTTATTGAAGTGTCGACGTATTTCAGCGCTGTTTGCTTGAAACAACGTTCGGTAAGAATTCGAACTACATGTTTCCTATAGCTCATGAAATAACACTTTTGCCGGCGTGCAGATTGCAGCCTGCGCAGCAAGCGTTTCCGTAAGTTTTTCCGCCCGCTCAAGGCAGTTTTCGCTTTTCGGCGGCGCGAAAATTGGGGCGAGCGCAACACTGATGGCAGGAGGAGAGCAACAGGAGAGTGGGTTGAGGAGCGAAGAGGGGGAGGGGCGGCGCTCCCCCAATTTTCGCGCGTTCAAAAAGCGAAAAAAGCTTCAAACCTACGGAAACGCTTGCTACCCAGGCTATACAGATTGCGATACAAGTCGACATGTAAAATGTACGACTTGAAGGTAAGAAGCCTTCGGCGAGTATATTATGTTCTCTTATGGTTCCTCTCAGAGTTAAAGATAAATTGCTGCCAGGTCAAGCCATATGAACTTGCATAAAAATCTGTAACAAAGAAAGCATCTCAAACAAGTGATTCAGTTAAATAAGTAACACTTTTACTTCTAAAACTTTAGACGATGTTATGTTTGCACACCTGTACTGACAGCACGCAGTAGACTACCATGGAAATATTTACTTCTTTTAAATTACATGTTACCGCTAAGCGGATCTACCTGTTCATCAAAAGGATGAAATTGGAAAAAAAATTTCCTACAAAGTACTTGAAAGTTACCAAAGTATCTCGAAAATACACTACTTCTTTTTTATCTTTTTGTAGGTAAAATGGAATCTTTATCTCAAGGTTCCTTCTTTAGAATAACTGCTTCTCAAATTGACTAAGATACACAGCGTAAACAAAAAAACATTAGGCACCCTATGTTAATTACAAAAGTTATGTTCTTTTTTCTTAGTTTTGCCTTTATAGCTTGTGTTTCCAGCTCTAATAGATAACAATGTGACCTGTTAATCTTTTATGCGTGAGCCCCAATTTTAAAATTCCTATCTTACATTCTTACTGCTGAGACAATTGTGCAATTAATAAATTACACTATTTGAGCACTTAAAAAGAGTTATTGGCATAAATTACTTGTAACACGCTACCCAGATGCACTAAACTGTCCCATTACACAAGATAATATATCTTTCATTCCTTGCAACTTCATCACGTATCGGCTAAGAAACCGTCATTTGTCAACTCACTCTTGGTGATGAATATCCTCATGAAACATGCTCAGTCATGTTACAACAAGTGGAGATTACGAATAAATTGTGCAGGTAACTAACTTTGCTCCAAGTCTAAATGGTTTATAAGATGAATATCACTTTTTTATATATACCAAACCAGTGGATAGTGTTTTTCATGTCCTCTGATTGGCTATTCAAACTCGCGATAGCATCTGCTAGTCACCTTCCAGCATTTTTCTGGATTTTGCATGCATGTTTTCCCTAATTCTTAGAAAAAAAGGAAACTATTTGTTGCTTTCTATCCACTGGTTTGGTATATACTAATACAATTATTCACCTCAGTGTTGTGAAGGGCTGTAGATATTTACCTCACCACTTTGCGGCTCGGCAAATATCCACCAGTATTCATCTCCACTTTGGTGAAAATTTGTTAATTATTGCACAGACAGGCCCTTGATTTGAGCGAGTGCATGCTGATTGGTTACCCACTAATCAGTTATCAGCTCTTGTGACCCCACGATTACTTTCGCACGCTCTCATTGGACAAAATACATCACATGGTACAAAATCAGACGGACACCCGTCGTCCGATTTTACTGACGAGAGAAAACCAAGAAAGGAAGTCACTTTTTTCAGGTTTTAACTCTTCAGATCTAACTACAATGTAATAAAATCCATTGAAGGAAACAGCTTGGTATTGTTGAGCTGCAAATGTGCTGTGACCCTCACTGAATATTTTTTCTTTACCACAATGAAGCATGTGCATTGTAGAAATTAATCGGGGGGGGGGGGTGTAAAATAAATAACCCCTTCCTGGTTTGCTGGTATATTGGAGGATAATTCCCTTGGCAGAAAGATTGTCCTTAAAATTTCACAGTTGCCCTCGAAGGTTCACTTCTTGGTCAATTGTTCATTTTTCAGACAATTTTTAAGCCTCAGGCATTTTCCTTTGATATACCAGCCGCTCGAAGGAGTTTCTTATACGAAATATCCTATGAGTAGAGAAGTGAAGCAAAATAGAAAAGTTCCTTTTGCTCGGGGGGAGGGTACTCAAGTATATTAGTGTCAGTGAGGTGCACAGGCCTTTTGTGGGTTTGAAATTAGCAATCTGCGCCTTTTTGTGGTTAGAAATTCTCTGGTGGACATTTTTGGGGGAGAAAGATTTCAGCAGGAATTTTTTTAAGACTTGATAAAAGGCATGCATACCTCAGAGTTCTCAATTTCATGTCAAGGAATTGCACCAGTTTCATTTACAATCACAGAATATTGTTTCATGCAGATGAAAAGGACTTCATTAAGGTTACGGTCTGGGCCACTGGACGTTTTTGGGTTCATGTTTGGTCTTATGGGACTTTTCGGGGGTACAAAAATTTGGCCTCATTTGCAACTCCCTCTCAATAATATATCTCAGTACCCCCCTGCACTTTTGGTTACAAAATCACTTCTTGTAATCCAGGTCTTATCTTCATAATAGACATAAAGATTCAAATATTCCACTTAAACTGAAGAACTCACAACCAAATTGTTGCTGAAAACCTCATTGGTTAGCTCACGAACAACAAAATTAAACTGGATAATGATACTTCAATCTCCTATTTCATTTCACTCCTCTTGAAAACAACTAGTTGCAAGTCATACAAAAAATTACCTTGTGGAATAGGACATTAAATTTAGTGCAAATAAAAAGTAGTTTAATTTTGTGCACGGTGAATTTAAATTGTCAATATTTTTAATACTAGCCCCTCAATTTTTTGCCATCCAGTTTACCAGAAGCAAAATCTGTCACAAATTTTTTCACACCCTCCCTGGTCAAAACATCATCCTCAGAGACGTACACCTTCTGTGATGGTATATCGAGTATGACAAGAAGGTTGTCATCATCAGGAACTTGAGTAAAGTCGCGCAAGCTGTCAGAGGTGTCGTCACCTTTGGTGTAGAAGAAGACCACAGGAGAATCTTTCTTTGCTATGAATTCCTCAGCAACAGGCGTGATAATCTCTTGAGCACTCTTGATTGATGCGTCCTCGCCATCTTTAACGAGAAAGCACCTCCAAGTTAGTATAAATGAGGGAGTGAAGGAAGGCTTTAAAGATAATCATGTTATGTTGAGCTTGGGTTATGCTAACTTGACTAACCTGTGAAATAAATAAGGCAAGCCTCTTCATTGACAGTGTTAACAGTCATTTCATTAAGAACATTCAAGGGCTTGAGTTTCCAAGGAAATTCCTGCCAAGAAAAACAGATGTGAAAACAAATACTGCCTTGCATGTGAGTCTTTCTCACATGTAATTTGACAGATCTTGATAACACTAAATCCAAAAGACAAGGTTAGTACAGTTGAGGGGCAGTCAGGATGGTGTAGTGGTCATCATTTGCGCCTCCCACCTCTGCAACCCGGGGTCAAATCCGGAATTGGTTGTACATGGGCTGAGTTTCAGTCAAACTCAATCTGACTCCGAGGGTTTTTCACCAGGTACTCCTGTGTAGTGCTGTGCTCTGAGATCATACATGGACTGTATAGCGGCTGCCAGAGGCGCCATTATATGCTATTGGCCCGATCTTGTTGAGCTGCGTCCTTCACAGTTTAGTCTTCTGACTGCAAGTAAGGGTGACTAGCACAGCAGATGTTTTGTGTTTTATGTTAGCATAAGTGCTGTCCAAAACACAGCCATAATATACTTGCTGTTTTATTAGACTGCTGGTGAATATTTATGTTTCACTAGCCGCATTACCAAGGATTCAAATGTTACACTGTAAGGTTTATTGCTACGTTTCATACAGTAGGTTATTCGAAAGCTGTCAATAGATTACAATTCGTTAGGGGAGTGAAGAAAAATATAATAAATGAATAAAAAGTTACAGCTTACCCATTGGTGTCTGTGGAACGGATCCGCGACTAGTGAAGATGATTAAGTTCGTTCTCTCTAATTATCTTTATTACGTCGCATAATACGTATTTAAGAAAATGTCAGAAATTGCTTTCGTAGGCCGAAACACTCCCCTCTCTTCTAGAAAGTTGTGCAAGTTAAAAAGTTTAAATAGTAAAGTTACAAAATTGAGTTTAGTAAAGTTCATTTAGTCTTTCATTTCGTTTTCGTCCACTGGAACGATGACTATTATCCTCTGAACAGGACGTTCAACCGTTACATAGCCTCCTCCGCGGTATGTCTTTACATGTTCTCCTGGCTTAGTGTTCTTAGAGACGATCTCCACTCTGCGTACTCTTCCATCTTTACTCGGTTTGGCTGTGATAACTTTGCCTAGTTTCCAATTTCCTCGAACAAGATTCGAGTCTTGTATCAAGACGACGTCTCCGACTTTAACATCACGGTGTGCGGTGTGCCACTTCGATTCAATAAGAAGACTAGGAAAATAATCGCGCGTCCATTTTCTCCAGAAGCTCTTCACTATATTCTGGACAAATTCAAATCTGTGACGAGGGTTTGTTGTTTCCCTAAAGGGTCCGCTTGGAACTCGTGAAGTAGATCTTCCAAGTAATAGGCCGTTCGGACTTAAATATACGCCATCATCTGTATCAGTTGGGTGCTTACCAATTGGTCTTTCGTTTATCAAGTTACCAACTTCAAAGCAGGCTGTCTGTAATTCAGAGAATGTCATGATGTTATCTCCGATTGCGATGTTTAAGCCTCGTTTGACGGAACGTATTAATGCTTCGGATGTACCATTGTACCAAGGGGCGTCGGCAGGTGAGAATTCCCATTGTAGGCCCTCTGTTACTCCGAATTCGAGTAATTCGTCCCAATTCCAGTTCTTCGTTATATCTTTGAGCTCTTTATCAGCAGCTACTAATTGTGGTCCGTTGTCAGAATACAACTTTGCTGGATACCCTCTCAATGATACAAATCTTCTGAGTACTAATAGAAATGTTTCCGTGCTGTAGTCCGGTGCTAGATCTAAGTGAACTGCTCGAGTGCACATGCAGTTGAATATCACTCCGTAACATTTCCCATAGGTTCTTCGCTTCACTTCATCTCTGATTTTGAAAGGTCCAAAGAGATCTATACCTGTATAGTGCCAAGGTGGGGAGGGTTTCAATCTCTCCTCTGGTAGTTTTCCCATCTTTTGTTGGCAAAGCTGTTTATCTATCTTCTTGCAGATTACGCAGTTGTATTTGATGGACCTCACCATACGTTGGATATTTGTAATCCAAAATCGTGCTCTTATCTTGCTTACTGTAGATGATACCCCATGATGCCCTCTTTGGTGTATATATTCAGCATATAACCTTGCAAAGCGATGCTCGTATGGTAGCAAAATTAAATCGTTCTTATTGTAGCTTATCTCGAGCCACTTTTCAACTCTGCCGCCTACAACTATTATGCCATCCTCTCGCGTCCGTGGACATAGTCTTTTGAATCTTCCTTTTTCCATGTCCGCTGTTAACAATTTTTGACATCGAAGTATCCAGAATCTTTCTGCTCTGTCTATATCTTCTGGCGTTAATGGACTAGTTACGTTCTTTAAGGAAGGTCGAGGTTTTCGTTTGTACAAGGACAATACCCTTGCAGTCACTCTGATTAGCTTAGTGTAGTTGGAATATCTGTTTATGTCAATTCTTGCTTCTAAGCTATCTTCAGATTTAGCTTCAGCTAACATAACTGTTTTTATTTGTTCTGGTAACTCTTTCTGATAATTTGGCTTGCATATCGGCCACTCATGTTCAGGAAATCTAAGGAATTCTGGACCGGTTTGCCAGATGCTATTCAATCCAATCTCTGCCGGTTTCCTTCCTCGTGTAATCCAATCCGCTATGTTATTCTTACTCTCTACCCAATACCAATCATCTTTGTTGGTTCCCTGTTGGATCTCGCCAATACGTGTGGCGGCGAAAGTATTAAAGCCATATGATTCCTTCTGAACCATTCCGTACACTATTTGTGAGTCAACGATGTGGTAGAATTTAGTAAATTTGTACCTCGATTCCTTTTCTATAAATGTCTTGAGTCTTTTATTCAGAACTGCTCCACATAATTCGACTCGGTCAATAGACATTTTCTTCACAGGGGAAAGTCGATTTTTCGATATGATCAATCTGCTCTCATAGCTGTTGTCTGTGGTGTTCCACCTGGCGTAAGCGCATGCGCCGTAAGCTACTTCTGATCCGTCACTAAATATCACTAAAATTGGATCCCCTCTTGCATTTGCGGGTTTGATACATCTCTCAAAGACTTCTTGTTCCATGTTTGGAAGATCATCAAAGAAGTTCATCCATTCTTTCTTAAGCATATCAGGAATTGGATCATCCCAGTCAGATTTGTTTTCGCTTATCCACAAACTTCTCATCAAGCTTTTAGCCCTGATTGTAAATGGAGTGGCGAGTCCCATCGGATCATAAATGCGATTGACTTGAGATAAGACAATTCTTTTTGTAAGTTTGATGTCTTAATTGTGAGCTCGTTATATCAATTCCTTGGGGTGGAGGTCTTTTCCTTTTACTCTTCATCTGTAAATCGAATTTAACGCGAAAACACAACTGATCCGTACGCGGATTCCATACAACTCCAAGAACCTTTTCCGTGGGTTCGTTTGAATCGCCTCTCAAGGTGAGCGTCAGATTTTCTTCAGTGTCATCTTTTGACATTATCCATTCTTTTATGCGAAATCCTCCCTTGATCAAGAGTTCTTCAATAGCTTCTGTTAGTTGTTTAGCTAACTTAGTGTCATCGACGCTCTCAATTATGTCATCCATGTAGGAGTTTTCCTTTATAATCTGAGCTGCTTGGGGATGAGATTCGATACCCATTTGTGCTGTTTTTCTCATAGCAACGGTTGCTATCGTTCCGGAAGGTCTGTCGCCAAAGGACACTCTTTGTATCACATAAGTGTCAGGTTCTCTTGCCGTGTTCATGTTTCTCCATAGGAAACGATGAGTATGTTGTTCAACGACCTTAGTTTTTACAGTATGATACATCTTGCTGACATCTCCAATGAATGCAACACGATTTTCGCGAAATCGTATGAGTATTCCTAATAGGTTATTCAAGAGGTCTGGTCCCTTTGCCCAATATTCGTTTAGAATATGGCCCATATAGCTAGCACTGCTATTGAAGACGATGCGGACAGGTGTGGATTTTGAATCAGTTTTCAAGACCTCGTGATGCGAGATGTAATGCACTGGCCCGTTATACTTTGTTATTTCTTCAGTGTTTAGTTTACGAGCTACATCTCTGTCGATCATATCTTGTATCTGTTGTTGGTACACTTTCGCGTGATCTGGATTTTTGCGCAGACGTTGTTCTGTTGACATCAATCTTCCATACGCGGCTCTTTTGTTGTCCGGGAGGTTATACGGGTCTTTAATCCATGGGTAGGTAGTTATCCATAGATTCTCTTGTGAATTATATTCAAGATTATTCTCGATAAGATTCAATTCCTTTTCTTCTTTGAGCGTATAATTCTTACTGCCTGGTGGGCATTTCCCACATTTACAGCCGCCGCAGCGCGGTGTACACTCCACGCCCAGATTTTCTATTTTGTAGAAATCGCTTAACTCGATTCCTCTTACATGATTTACATGTGCTACATTGTATTTGAAACATTCTGCATTTTCTTCAATTGCTGGGTGTGTCCCACTGATACAGAAACCAAAGCGATTCTTTAGCAACAGGAGGTGTCCCGAGCGATTTTGCATTTCTGGATGCAATCCTGCATAGTCATATCCTATCAGCACGTCGATGGTTCCAGTTGGTCGTTCTATGTCCTTCTTTGGGACGTCAAAAATATGGAGTATTCCATCGATCTTGATTTTGCGGATGTTAGATGTTATTTGGTCGATTCCATAAACTTCAATGAGGGTCTGATGTCCTTGCAAATCAATAAGTAGTAATGTGTACTTCTTCGTCGTGATATCCTTTTTCTCTGCTCCAACCTTTACAAGTGACAGCTGAACTGTTGTACCATGCAATTTTTGCGCTTTGGCTGTCTTGTTCGTAATAAAACTAAGCGAAGATGCATTATCCCACATAACATTGAGCCAATTGGCGTGCGTTTTTATGCGTTGTATCTGTAAGAGGCATGTGGTCTTACTACTGATTCTCGAACACGTGTTTGTGGTGCCAGAGACTTCTTCTTCTTGATCATCCTCGCCGGTTGGGGTGTTCCTTTTATTCTCGTGAAGAGTTCGGTGATGGAATACCTTGCAATTATCAATTCCACATTCTTTCTTCTTTTTGCACTGAACCCAGCGATGGCCTGGTTTCAGGCACGAAAAGCATGCAAGCTTATCCTTTACAACATCCTTTCTCTGTTGAACAGGTTTAGCTAGATAATTTCTACACTCGTAAGTGGAATGCTTCGCGTTACCATGCACAAGGCAATATTTTGCCGTTGGCGATGGTCTCCCATCTGATAAATGGGTTGCGCCTCGCACTTGAGGTGTGCCTGCTGATCTTAAGTCAGATGCGTCATATTCTATGGCACGTTTTTGATCCAATAGAAAATCGAGGAGACTCGGAAATTTGTCAGTTTTGTCGACTGTACTTTTGCGTGAGCTAACAAGCCTAGCCCATTCCTTTCTGTGATCAGGAGGAAGTTTGCTTTCAATAGTGCTAACTGAGCTTGTGGTTGTAATTTCCTTTTCAATACCGAGTCTTTTCAAGTCACGATAACTATCCTCTATCATATCTACGAATTCCACAAATTTCTTGCTTTCTCCCTCTCGGATGACTTTAAATCGCTTGATATCATTAATGATCACATCCGTGACCTTTCCTGGGTCTCCGAACTTTTCATCTAAACGGGCCCACATTTCTTCGATATCATCATCAACTGATTTAACCTGTGCTAGAGCTTCTTTGTCAAGACAAGTACGTAACGTGTACGGGGCTGTGAGCTTAGTAAGACCTGGCATTACTTGCGTTTGAAAATCTCGCTTAAACTGAGGGTACTCTCTTATATCGCCTTCAAAGTGCGGTCTTTTGATCTTCTCTAAATGTACATTATTGGCGGTTCCTGGTGAATTACTGTTGCATAGGGTTGTTTCGCTGAGTTTTCTTTCTTCCTTTTCACTGATTCGGGTTTCAAATATTTCAAATATTTGACTGTACAGAACCTGGACATTTGAAATCCATAGCAGTTCTTGTTCCATCATTTCCTTGCCTATTAACTCTAGATATTGTTCATTCCTTAACTTGCATTCAATAAATGCTTCTTCGAGTTGTGCGAGTACTTTCTTCATGAGAGAAGTTGCAGCATTCTCAGTTTCTAGAATGTGCGTCGCATTGCTAAATATAGCATCAAAAAGAGTGCGCGCGCCGGATCTCTTTATTAGAATGTTTTCTTTCAATTTTTCATGTTGCTCTCTTTGTTGATTTTCTAGTTCCTCGCGCTCACGTGTAGCGCGCGCGTTAGATTCATCAAATAGTATATTATCCATGTATTCATTTTTCAGATTTGTTGCATCTCTGTATAATGTTTGCAGCTCACTCATCCAATTTTCAGCTGCATCGAATTCTTCGTCGTTTAGAAACGATGTGAATTGCTCATGTTTACCTTCAAGGTCTTTCATAGCGTCTTCCAATTGATCATAGGCTTTCTCTATAGTTGCGATACTGTTTCTGTCTCGAACAGAGTTTAAGAAATCGTTTCTTTTTCTTGTGAATTTCCCTTTAGCTGAGCGTCTCGCTATCTTTGCTGCTTCTGCCATCTTGTTGCTGTCAGTGTTGCCGTCCCCAATGTGACTCGGTTTTCAACTTGACTTTTGAATGGCTTTCGAATGTTTCACTAGCCGCATTACCAAGGATTCAAATGTTACACTGTAAGGTTTATTGCCACGTTTCATACAGTAGGTTATTCGAAAGCTGTCAATAGATTACAATTCGTTAGGGGAGTGAAGAAAAATATAATAAATGAATAAAAAGTTACAGCTTACCCATTGGTGTCTGTGGAACGGATCCGCGACTAGTGAAGATGATTAAGTTCGTTCTCTCTAATTATCTTTATTACGTCGCATAATACGTATTTAAGAAAATGTCAGAAATTGCTTTCGTAGGCCGAAACAATTTAGCCCACTATAAATGTATTGCTGCGTCATGTAGTAACACCAAATGTGCTCAATTTGCATTGTTACAAGCCAGGGCAGTTGTTTTCACCCTGTATTGCAGTTCAGAGAATAGAAAGGAAAAGAGGACTTGGCAAGCAGGGAGGGACAGGTATTGTAGGAGATTTTTTTATAATAACCTACCTCTCCTTCAGGATCGCTTGCAACACAGCCACGGCCATTCATGCTGATGACGTCTTGGTTCTCATCCAACAGAATCAAGGTGGGGATGCCTAGTAAGAAAACATAATGTATTTACAAGTTGTTCTCAGTAGGAACTAAGTGGAGACCCCAGGAGCACTAATGCCCTCCAGAAAATAACACCATGAGACAACAATATCAATATGCATATTCTCCTTAGAGTTCTCCACATATAATCTTATGGTATTAGTCGGCAGAATTTGCACAAACATCATTTCGTGTTTGCTGATCATTTCCTTTATTCTCAAGACCTGTACGCTTGATCAAGGAGAGTTACTGTAAGGAGAAATTAGATGCTTCCCACTGTTGGGGCTTTAAGGGGTTAAGTAGCTGAAGATGAAGGATGTGTTCAACATTCACATCAAACCTTCAGGACAATACATTTATATTATGTAACTACGTTTTTGACATGGTAACTAGTCTTTATGCCAAAGTAAAGCTAATTTGGAGAAATGTGGATTTCACAGACAAATCGTCACTTACACCCTTTTTCCACTCTGTCTTCAATTCAAATATCATTTAACTATAATAGGAGTAGATTTATTTGGCAAATTGGCCATTCAATCTTGTCATCACTGCCCCAGGGATCCCATGAGACAGCTAGATGCACACGCATAAGCAGTGCTTGTCGTGTGCAACCTGGTTTCAGCACAGAGTTTATTTACGTGAGGATCATCAAGTTATACCTAAAATCCTGGGACTATTGGTCTCGAAAGAAGTTTAATTATTAGGTAGAAAAAACCTACAACATCACCTCAAAAGATTTACAGCCCATGCGTCTAGCTATCTCATGTGATCCCTTGGTGCAGTATGATTACTTGACAGAATTCCAATCAAACTTCAACTTACAGGTAAGTTTCACTTTAATTTTTCAATTTTAGGGGGTTTGCAGTATAAAAGTACTTTTTACTAATAATTTCTACGGTCAAGTGAGTTAAGTTAAACTTCCTAAGAGCTCTGTTGTGAACTGTACAATGTAGTTATAGAACAACAACATCTTTTCGTTTGTCTTACTCCAAGGCAAATGGTTGTTTTAAGTAATGTTTATTCATTGCCAAAGACAGCAAATTAGCGACATCAACATGGTAAATTCGCCAGATGACTAATTCAATTTTTGCAAGATATAAAACTACTGTCGTCACCTATCCGTTTATTGATTTTTTTCTCACCTTGAACTGAAAACCTTCCTGACAACTCTTTTGCACTTTCATGACCAAATGGAACGGCAAGCCATGGCATATCCTTGAAGTAATCGGTAAAACCTTCTTCTCCACGGTCTGAACTCACAAAGATAATTTCAAATGGCTTGCCTTTTTTAACAATTTTATTGTAGCTCTCTATCAGCTTTGGTGTAAAACCTCTGCACGGAGGGCACTGCAAACAGAAACACCAACATACAAACCATGACTACACTTCCGTCCAACAAGGACTCGTTACAAATCAAACCTTGCCATAACAAAATGTAAGTTTAATAAAATAGTTTTCCTTACATACCCAGTGAGCCGAAAAATAAAAACCAATGACTTTTCCAGACAGATCATCGAAAGATTTCTCCTCTTTTTTGTTGTTGATCAGCTTAACATCCTTCAGTATTTCATTGATCCCTTTAGGTTTCCAAGGGAAGTTTTTGCCTTGTGGATCATCCAGCATCATGCCACGTCCCTCCTTTGTTATCTCTTTACCATCCTTTCCATCCAAAAGCACCAATGTTGGGATTCCGGACACCTTGAACTTCTGTGAAAGATGGTCCTGTTGAGGCAAAATAAGGCCCCAGTCAGTACCCTGGAATAGCACTCACTGGCACAGTGACACCCTATTAATCTGGCCACCAATGGCTAAAGAAAATCTGGCTATAATAATATAACAGGGATTTACAACAGAAAAATGAAGGCAAGAGCTTTTTCGCCACCAAAAAAAAAGTTACTGTAGCTGTAATAATGAGGCAACCATATTAATAGGGAAACTTTAAGCTGGGAATTCATTGTACTGCTGAATGATCTCACGTGGGCTAATGAAATTGCTAGCACGTGTCACAAACTGTTGGTTTGAATTCAATAGTTTCAAAACATGATTATGTGACTACATTTGGTCAGGCCAGTGATGCTCTTCACCTCTAAAGTGCCATCTAATCTTTCTTGCACAGTATGTGAAAAGAAGAGGTAAAGTTGTCTTAAAAGTCAAACAGGGCTGAAAATTTCAGCTAATGGATGAGACTTTGGTCAACTTTGAACTGCTGTAACTCCACTCAAATGTGACACACTTTCAAGATTTACAATTGGTTACATCATTCAGTGGATTGAAAATTATACAAACATTTTATCATGTTAGTAAGCCACCACTAAAATTTTCTCATCTCACTTGCAACTAATTTGGAGGTACCGGTAATTTTGAGGTAAATGTGCATACTAGATAGATAGATAGATAGATAGTTTATTAAAATTAAAATTGCATACTATGATTAGAAGAGATTTTTGTAAAGTTTTAAAACTTTCTTTACAGACAATACAGTTTGCATCTGTCCTCTCTATTAAAAAAAAATTAATTAAGGAGGAAAAACCTTTTAAAACACATAATATCTATCAAATCTGATGATTTTGACCAAAATTATAGAAGTTGGAAGTCAGCCAAAACCCCACACATTTACTGTACTTCAAGCATGTTTCCTGTCCAGCTAAAAAGACATTAGAAATCATGAAAAGGTCATTTGAGTATTGGTACAGGTGTCTTTGGCTTTTAACATTTCTAAGCCTAAAAATAAACCTGCTCAGGTGTCTATTTATTGCATTGGACGATAGGAGAACACAGCCCTAATCCCGGCTGGAGTGAAATTGAGATTTTCTCTGTAGTGGACGGACAACAATTTAGCCCCCCCCCCCCAAGATTTTTGCAGGGGCATAACCTTGACCTGGAACTGGTGTATACTTTGACTCGTTTTCATGAAACCCAAATGACCTCGCTTTCACGTAAAAAGGTGTCTGTGTTGTGAAGAAGCTCGTTTCGAATGAAAGAATTTCCACGCTCGAAAAAGCAACCTTTCGACCAAGGAGTTACATGTATTGTAAATCCTTGCTCGAAGTCTTAGAGAAGTATGTACGACTCCTTGGTACATATGTCAACCTGCAGTTCGCTGTTTAGTTGGCAAACCTTCTCGCCTTCGATGAAGAATCACTTACTAGCATACAACATTCAAATTTATATGTCCGTGAACAAGAAACACGCTATTTAATAATAATAATAATAATTTTTCAGGCTTTCTTTTCGCAACTGCATAAGTTGCGTTAACAACTGCGAGGATCTTCTTTACATTTATTTCTTCATTCCGCAGTTCAAATATATGAATTTCATATATTCATAATTTTATCTTCATCTTTCCCGGGTATATAATGAACCAACTTAATGACCAGCTCCCAGTTGGCTTGTTAGCTCAATTGGTTAGAGCGCTGCACCGGTATCGCAGAGGTCAGGGTTCGAATCCCGGCAAGCCTGATTTTTCAGGCTCTCTTTTCGCAACTGCATAAGTTGCGTTAATAACTGCGAGGATCTTCTTTACATTTATTTCTTCATTCTGCAGTTCAAATATATGAATTTCATATATTCATAATTTCATTAATAATAATAATAATAATAATAATAATAATAATATTTATTACTTAATATTGCACAAATTAACATACATACATGATCAAATGCACATTACAAAATTAATATTTATTTAAAGTGTATATGACACGAAAATTTTTTCTTCGGTTTTTGACTGTTTTATGTGTATAAAAAACCATTCTAAGCTTTAAACCGGCATCAAACTTTTCAAACGTACTTTTTTCGCGGTGAAAATAGCGCAAATTTGACTTCAAAAGTGTCGCCGTCTCGCGCGGCCAAAATATCACGTGATTAGCTAATGTGACGTCAATCGACTTGACAACAAAACCAACATGGTGTCAAAGTGGAAGGAACTTGGGAGAGTTGGCAAAGGTTTCTCGTAGCTGAAGCGCCTAATAAGAGGTGGTTTGCGTATTCCTGTTGACAAAATGGAGGGGAAATACTCAGTATTCCTCGGATCCAGCCTTTTGGGACAAGGGAATCGAAATAATTGTGTTGAAGGAGATGGAAGGTCGAAGCACTCGGGCTACTCGAGATTTTGATGTTTGCTATGTTTTTAACTTGAAGATATGGTCACGAACGAGCATTGTTTTATAAGGATCTGTCTCGGTGAGCAAAGAAGTTTTACTGCAAAGCCCAGCGATGCTTTTCATTCACAAAGCAGGACAGGTACGATAGCGTGGTCTGATTTTCGATTGTACAGGCAAACAGAACTACCAGTACGGTATTAGAATTTGTTTTTATTCTTCCCTGGACTTCAGTAAGACATTATGACATCGATATAATTTCAACGACGATCGCCTACTCATAACATTTTTTACACTGGACTGTGCATACACTGTCTTAACCTGACTGCACTGGATGAAGGATTTTAACTAAAATAAATCATCTTTTTAGCAAGACAAGAGTTCAGGATTTTGTTTTACTCTTCCTGTGAGGAGTCTGTAAATGCCTCGTTGCTAGAGACTGAAAATAGAAAGAAAAATCAAGAGGTTGCTGAAAGAATTCCAGGAAAATGTCTCACTCAGATATATTTGTTTATGAAGACAAACATTTTCTAGGAGTTGGTTTAATCCTAGGTGTACATATCAAGGTTTTTACCAATCAGGCTTAAATAAATTCCCTGCCTTTTCACTGATGACCAGGACCTGATCTGACCTGATTTACTTCAGCTTGCCAACAACAAAAATCCCTGTTTATACCAACAGCTGCAACTAAGCTAGACCCATCCAGGCCTCGAGAGATCTAGATTATATTGGGTGGTTGTTGACACTGACATAGGGCAGTCAGACCACCCCCCCCTGCTTTTTGGTCAGATGAAGTAAACATGGGATCATTATTTCTTGTTGCTTTATGTTTGGTGGTGGTTCTGGTAGATCAATAAATATCAACTATCAAAATTGGAGATCAAGTGATTATGCCAGAACGACATTCCTTCTGTTGCAATGATTGTGACCTATTGTCAACAAGAATGATTCATTACATTGTATTTAATTTACTATTTTAGAAACTTCCCATATAGGAATACTTAGATAAATTGTTGTTGTTGTTGTGCTGCCACTCTTTGTTGGCTGTGACGAAACAGGTACACTATGACATGATGTTACAAACACAATAATTATTCCTAAGTGAAAATTGACTGGTGATTTACAATGTTGTTAAGGATGCCACAAGTACCCCCAAGCTTTATTTCTGTCTCCAGTTATTAGGAACTATGGTATTAATTTAGGTGCTCCATACAGGGATTCCACCTGTCTCCACCAGAATCAGGGTTAAGCAGATTAAGCTTGCGGGGCCAGCCCTGTGTCATGAACCTGTATTGTGTGTGGGGGGGGGGGGGAGGGGAGGGGGGAGGGGGAGCTGCTGTAAATAATATCTACAAGTATCTACAAGGGATGTGTGGATCCTCATCACTGTGTCTGAGTGATACATATGCTTTGGTAATTGACCAGTTAATAATGATTATTATTGATGAAGATCGATGTTGATTCCCATTGTTCACAGGAAAATTGTTTGAGAAGGAGACAATATGGAGACCCACTGTTAATTTGCAATTTACTTGTCAATTGTCAATTCTTGTTGGTTTATTTATAATTAACTGTTAGTTTTAGAAGAGTTTGATGTGCTGTGCTCCCCTTCAGTGGTATTAGAAACACCAAAAGCTATTTAAGAAGATCAAGGACACCAGTTATTTTAATAAATTAATAATAATAATAATAATAATAATAAATAATAATAATAATAATAGCTAATGAACATGGTTAATAAAAGCTAATGAACATGGTTATGATTCAATAACAGTTCTGCAATATTGGAAAACCATACCCACTGCAAAACAAAACAAACTTAACTGTATTTTAACGCGAAATGTGACATTGCCTTAGCTTCATGGTACTGAGTTGTTTGAAAAATTACTGAGCCAAGATTAGTGTTATTACCCTAATATTGATACTCTAGATAGAAACAGTCTTAAGCTGCTATATTTGCTGAATCAACCAGTGATATGGCAAGTAGCATGCGAGCTGAAGTCAGTTTCAGTGCCGCTTTTAAAATAAAGCGTATATAGATTCTAATTGCAGGATAATACGACAATGGAAATAAATGTCTTTTCTGGCCTGGAAGTACATTGCGTACGGCCATATTATCAACAAAACGATTTCTTCATTGGCTTTTCTCTACACTCTGTAAAAACACTTTTGCTTCCTGCAGAAACCACTGAAACTAATGCCAGGCTGGGAATAAACTCTGGGAACTCGTTCTTAAATCAAAATGAATCGAAAATCCAGCGCACTCTCTATGAGAACGACGACATTCTTGCGGTATTAAAACATCAAAACAATCGGCACTTTCGGTTCTCCTTAGGTTGATGGAAACGGTAAGCTGTTTATGTGAACACAAGGGCTTTGGTGTTCTTGATAAACCCTAAAAGAACTTAACAAAGAAATCTCACAACTGAGGTGCTTCCACTGATGTACAGTCAGGATAAAAATCGTCACCACAGTACGAAAGAAGCACCCTCTATAGAACGAAGACATTCTTGCGGTATTAAAACATCAAAACAATCGGCACTTTCGGTTCTCCTTAGGTTGATGGAAATAGTAAGCTGTTTATGTGAACACAAGGGCCTTGATGTTCTTGATAACCCTAAAAGAACTCAACAAAGAAATCTCACAACTGAGGTGCTTCCACTGATGTACAGTCGGGATAAATCATCGACTTTGAGATCAACATCCTCACCACAGTACGAAAGAAGAGAAGACATCGCAAATGTTCGTCGTCGTCTGGTCTGATAAGGACTAAAACAGCTCTATTTTTTCTCCTACTTATTCTTTCTCACTGTAGATCTTGGAAGTTTCGAAAAGATCCCCGATACTGCTGAACAATGTCAACATTTTGAGGCGATTTATAACAAAAGGCACTGCGCTCGCGGGAACGCGATCAAGTCAATTGACGTCACAATGCGGTAAATTCGGTCCCAGTCCCCGGGACAGTTTTGAAGTGGAAAAAAGGGACTTTTGCCCGCGAAAAAAGAGGTTTCTAAAAATTTTAGTCAGGTTTTAAGTTTAAAATCGCTTTTTATACACGTCAGACTCTCGAAAACCGAAGAAAAAAATTTCGTGTCATATACACTTTAATAACAAAAAGGAAATTATATGTTTCTGTCATTAAGATTAATTAAAAAGAGAGTAAAATTTATGTACACCTAAATAGAGTTAAAAATTATATGCAAGTCTAAAATAGCGAGTCTTTAACTGTTCCTTAAAAATATTATAATTGTCCTGCATTCTAATGTCCTCTGGTAAAGTGTTCCAGATTTTGGGTGCTGCTGTTTTAAAAGCCCCGTCTCCCAGTGTCTTCTTTGATCGTGCACTGTAGTCCTCTAGTAACATACGGTCCCCGTCCGATCTAAGATTATATCTGGATGTCCTCTTAACTTTGACTAGTCCCCTACGGTACTCAGGCACATTGCCATAGATACACTTATGAGCAAGCATTGCTATCTTAAAAATGACCCTAAACCGTACTGGGAGCCAATGTAGCTTAACAAGTGTAGGAGTAATGTGATCATACTTTGCAACATTGCTAACAAGCCGAGCTGCTGCATTTTGTAAATGTTGTAGCTTACTTAAATTTACTTGATAAGTAGTATCACATTTAAATCATTTCTTTTTTCGAACAATGCCTTGGCGAGTCACTTTCGAAGTTTTGTGTATATGTCCACATGGCGACTTTCAAAATTTAGAAATCATGTTGTCTGCTTTATATTTCGGAAATCGAAGGCCAAAGGACTTTAACAATAAAGCCACGAACTAAAACAGGTTGAGAGGACCATTGCACGAATAGTTTTTCGAGGTAACCAAAGATAAAGGGTTATAAACGGTAGTGGTAACTTTTCAGTTTCATTCTGTATTTACACGTGAAACTTTCGATGAGTACATACAAGCGGCCATGTAAGCACATGTAAATATGTCCCCTGAGAAATAACATGTGTCACGCAACTTTGTTATTGTAAGATCTATTTCATATCTGATAATGTTCAATTGCTTCAAATCTTGTTCTATTTAACTATGAAAAAATATCAACTGATAACAACTCAGGGGAAGGCTGAGCAAGCTCTTTCTTTCCCTACTCTGCTGTCGACAAGCTAAGGGTTGCAGTTGACCGCACTCCACTAAGCTGTGATTACTACCAGTTTCTAGCTTTTTCAGTGCTTGAATAAATCAGAACTGGTTTTGGCAATTCCACTGACTGAAGTAAAATATAAATGGAAAAAAAACTGGTGGCTTATTCTGTTCTTTTAGCTAACCACTGAGAGTCAGACTTGTAATCAACTGAGAAGCTTCTGAAACAAAAATAATAGCCAAGTGACTTTATATCTGTCTGTTTGTTTACATTTCCTGTGGTTCGAGCTCTTGTTCAGTGGGTGGCAACAAACATTGGCACATCAAATTTAAATAAAAGTATTCACAAGCTTGGTTCTAGGACTCAAAGTTATATGGATTGTGAGTTCGTAAACTCAGCACATCATCATCACCATAATCATCATAAACTTCCTTTTAACATGAAATCAGTACTTATTGGGATAGATCACTGACCATTATTTGCAAGGAAGCACTAAGACTGGCTAGAGACAAACAGCGCTTGGTAAATTTTTCTTTACTTTAGCCTTAACTAATTTATCTCTAACATAATTTGCCATTAACTGAGCATGTAGAAATTGTTTTCATTAATAAGAAGAACATCAGTGAAATTTGACACTGCATTTTGTTTGTATCATATTTCTGTTTTAACCGGTTTTGATCACATGCGTTTCGTAACAAGATTCTGTCTAAATAGTTTTTCGATTAGACTTTTTCGGGTTTTGTAACGAGTTTCGAGTGTTATTTGAATAAACTAGTTAAATATAACGAGTTGTCCGAATATGATTATTGCAGAACAACCTTAAAAATAATGCCAGTTTTTTTTCATTTAGACTTCATTTGTGGTTTCAAATTTGGCCAATTCTGAGCAAGATTTTGGTTTTGACTGCAGTATGACCTGGCCCTCAATTTTAAAATTGTTAACAGCTGTCTGTTATTAATGTAGCGTTTTCTTGTGATAATGTAGCCTCTATGCAAGATAAATGTACAATGCAATTTTCAAAATTTATTTACTTTGCTCCGTCTCAACATATTTTGCAACTGAATTTTTCTCAACTAGGTTGAGAAATTTTAGCTAAGGGTGGGAAATTTGCTAGAAAAACTCAGAAATATGAAATATATTTGATCTCTTCAAAGTTAAAGCTTTGAAAAACAAACCTTTTGAGTTTGGTATGCGGATAGCTACCAGGATCCGCATACCAAACTCAAAAGGTTTATTTTTCAAAGCTTTAACTTTGAAGAGAACGAAATTCAACGCAGAACTTTATCAGCATCAGTTACAGTGTCACTTAACCACCCACCTGAATTGCAAGTGATTGGTTTATCTCTGATGGCCGAAATTGTTGTTTGTGCAATAAATTAAGCTTGATAATATGAAGCGGAAAATTTTACAATTTCCTTTCCTGATGTTTTGCTTGGAAAACAAGTTCGCCGTTGTTGTAATCACAGCAAGCTGAGTTCCTCTTGTCTACTGACGATCGTGTGAACAAATTTGCTTTTCCTTTGATCTGGGCCAATATTTTCACAATAAACAGCTGAAATATTTCACACGGAATTGATTAACCGCGCGGGAAAAACTGCCACATGTACGTTTCAGTTGATAAACCAATTTACAGAAACAAAACGTTTGACGCACCAATAATCGACTTGAAAATCAAAATAAATATATTTCGCTCCAAGACCGTACAGGAGTACACGTCACATTAGGGATCACAATTGAAAATTCAGAAACGTATGCAAGCCAAAAATTAAATCGGCAGGGAGTCCGTTCAAAACCGTACATGGATTATTTCCAAGCAACGAAAGTTTGGTTGTACATGAAATATGTTTATAACTGGTTAATCAAGAACTAACGCCAGAGTATCGAGATCGGAAAACACTTTCACTTTCTTGAACTAATAAGCATTCTTCATACTTGTGAAAGCTAAAAACTCCGAAAAGTAAACGGTAATGAGCTTGTTATTTTGTAGCGATTAATTTGAGCCGTTGCTGTTGCATGCATGCAAAAGCTTAGCTTATAAGCTTACCTTTCGACTGCGCTCGGAAAAAGGCAAGGCTAGCCACGGCATTTCTTCGTAGTATCCTTTAAAATCTCCCTCATTCTTGTCCGAACTCACAAAGACTATTTCGAAGTTTTTTTCCGCGTGATACTTCTTGTAGAATTCAGCTAATTTTGGCGTGAAGCCCCGACAAGGCGGACACCAATGAGCAGAGAAGTACAAACCCACGGTTTTCCCCTCGCCGCCAACATCCGCAGTCTTCACTTCTCCGTTTTTTCCCAACAATTTGTCGCCTAGAAGACCTTGAAAGAACGATTCTGCCATGATCGAGTGCAGTTTTGTCGCCTCTACCTGTGAAATATGGCTGTGAAAACTTCCCAGCTAACAATGACTCTGCAGCGCTTGTGAGTCAAGCACCTGCACGGCCTCATGGGTAATATTGGCGGATTTTCTGGCGTCATGTACTTGAAATGTAAATGAAATCTGACATCATATTTTCCCTCGTCATTTACACCTTGCAATTTTAAAAGATCGCTTCATTCAAGCACAAGCTGAATTTAAGTCAAATTAAGAAAACGCCTTATCAAGTACAGCCTAAAGAGAGTACAAGTTGATGTTATTGATGTTTTCAAAAATCGTTCGCCGCCAAAAATAGCAATGATTTCAAATACACCCATTGACACCCAAATAGTAGCCATCTGTCTTTGCATAATTGACATACGGAAAGCTCCAGTGGTAACACGAGAGGAAGTTTCAGAGAATGGGAAAAGCTGTGAAAACACAATTATTCGGCCAAACGGCAGAAATTTTACAGCTGCTTTGATTTCTCCAAGCTTCACAGCAGTTTTCTATTTCTTTTATGGAACTTTTGCTCAACTTTCTCCCAGTTAAATGTATTCAACTTAAGCAGCTTAGAAAATTCAGGCTCCGTGCGCATACATCTAGAGATTAATCTCTGATATATTTATTCCCCTTGACCTCTCTATGTTATTAAGGGTACGGTTTTTTATTCAATTTGGTGTTTAGCAATCAACTAAACTCCACCCAGGTGTATAAATGGGTACAGGCGACATACTGCTGGGGGTAAACCTGTAATGGACTAGCATCCTATCCAGGGGGGAGTAGCAATACTTTCAGTTGCTTCATTTTACAGAAACCGGGATAAGCTCCGGCCGTGTGAGCCTCCTTGGCTCGTGTGCGACTTTACCTTACCTTACCTAAACGAGGTGACTCGCTAGTTTATTACCTTGCTGAGGAGAAAGATTACAAGACTCCCGCTAAAACGACAACGGGAAAAGGTTACCCAAAAGCTGGATGGCAGGTAAGGCAGAGGCTTTATAAACTTCAGTAACGAGGTCTCAAAGAAACATTGGGATTTATATTTGGCCTGTAACAGAATGGTAATGGACAGTTGGTTCGCACAAACGGTGAATGTTTGTCGTTCTCCAGCTCCATTTTTGGAGAAATAATCTTCAAATATGAAACAGTGAATAGGATGTACAAAACTCAGTGGATTCGATAAAGCGCTTCATTACTTTCGGTAGGGGGCGAGGTGGGTGGGGTAGATCGTTTCCGAATTAGAACTTCAACGTATTCCGTAACAAACCCTTTTTTTTTTGCTTTCGTTGTTGAAGAAAACAATATTTCATACACGGAGATGTAATTCAGTACTTTTTAATCCTCTGGACATCCTAGCGAATTCCAATCGTTATACGTTCCTACAAATGTTTTCAAATCGTTCAGGCAAGTCCAAAAAACGAAAAACTCATCCGCGGGGCCCGTTCCGTCTGCCCCGCAGAAGGGAAGCCTGAGCGAAATTCGAAATTCCATATTTCACGAGTGACTCGACGCTACCCGTACCTTTAATAGAAGTTTACCCTGCTGGTTTAATTTCGTACTCAGATCTTCCACGGTCAAATTTCAGTACGCACGAGTGAGAACTAGGTACGAAATTACTGCTGGGAAGCACAACTTCATTCCAGTGTCAGTTCCTTTCAGTGTGGGACCAATGCTCAAGCTTAAGTTCTAGTCTAACGCAGCCACAAGTCAACCCAAGTTTGAAAACGCCAACCTGCGCTGGATCAATTTAGTCAAACAGACTCACAATTAGACGCAAGGTGTCCCCCATCCCCCCCCCGAAAAAAAACCCTTTTGCGACTCCAACTGGCAAACTGTCAGAAGCTACCCTAGGTACCAAAGGTTTCTACACACTACATTCGCGCGTGGTCTCTCGCGCTAGAAACGCCTTTGGCACTTAATGTAGTCCGGTCAGAAAACTATTCTGCTGGGAACATGTCTTGATAAATATTGTGATGTCGTGAAAGAGCTGCCCATTTTTAAATACCGTTTAAAACATATCCGAGCAGGACCAACGATGTCAAACTGAGCCTATCGTTGGTGTAGCGTCTGTCAGCATCATTAGTAAGGTTACACTCAGAAGGGAAGGAGGTGGCGACGTACGCATAGCAACAACAATTTCACTTAAATGGTCATACTTTATCCTTACACTTCTTTCAAGTATGTAGCGCTTTTTGACCGTTTTTTTTTCTGTGGAGTTTTTGGTCGAGCTCGACGTTACCTCGACTGGTTTGTTTAGCATATTTGTGTGGTTTTTATTTCCTGTTTTGTTGTGTTGTGGTGAGTTCTGTTGTGTTGCGTTGCGTTGTAATCCATTATGTTGTGTTGCGTTGCGATCCGTTGTGTTGTGTCTGTTTTGTTGCGTTGCGTTGCGTTGTGTTGCGATCCGTTGTGTCGCTGTTGTGTTGTATCTGTTGAGTTGCGTTGTGTTGCGTTGTGATCCGTTGCGTTGTGTTGCGTTGTGATCCGTTGTGTCGCGTTGCCTTGTGCTGTGTTTCGTTGTTGACAAGTTCAGCATTTCTAGTATTCCGTCTATGTTAAAGTTGTCCATTAGTAGACATACTCAACCAACCTCACTCACTGGCAGACAATCTCTACACCAGAGAACTAGACGAACTCAACCACTCTTACCAAACAAGACAGTACGAACCCCACTATGCGACCAAATCGACAAACTCCAAACCCTCACTCACTGGTAGACAAAATCTCCTCATCTCAATACAACACGACAAACAAAACGACCCTTACCAAACAGACAAACTCGACAATCCTCACTTATTTTAAGACAGTGCGAACCCACAACGCGACCAACTCGACAAAATCGACTTATTGTCACGCGCTGAGGCAGACTAAAACTTCACACCTCGACGCAACTCCTTACCAAATAGGCAAACTCAATAATACTCACTTTCTCTAAGACAGTAAGAACCACACAACTCGACATACTCAACAAACCGCATCGCACTCACTGGCAGACAAAATCTCCACGCCTCGACACAATTCGATAAACGCAACGATCCTTACCATCTAGACAAAATCAACAAGCCTCACTCACTGGCAGAGGAAGTGTTCCAGACCTCGACACAACTCGACAAACACAACGAGCCTTACTAAAAATCGATCAACAATCCTTACATACTAGAAGGCAGTACGAACCCCACCACGCGAACCAACTAGACAAACTCGAGCGATCGGCAAAGCTGATCTCGACGACTCGACAAAGTCAACAGACGGATTTCATCGAACACTGTTAACTCAGCAAACAACCAACTCAACAAACTCCGTGAACTCTACTAGCAATTGTTTTAGACGATCTTAACTCTTCAGGTAAACAACTTGCGCATCACCTGCGCATACATAGGAGGTTCCACATAAGTTCCGTCAACGTGTGAATCCCCATTATATTTTTACTCAAGTTCTTCTTGAAAGACACCAAATCGCACTAAACTCATACTGACCACAAAAATTTAAGCTTATTCACTCTCTGAGTGCGCGTGTTAACGACTCTGATAAGTGACCAAACAGGAGATGAGTAGAACTCTGATCGATCCTAGTGAAAGCTCGGGCCAAACGAAAACGAGAGTAAACAAGACTTCAGATTTTTTGAGAGCACACGAGGAAGCGATAGAAGCCAAAGGGGGGCGACAAATAAACATTGAACATCCATGATTCTTTTTAAAGTTGATGAGCAGATGAGCCGATCGACAACGAGTTCGAGATCGATAGCGAAGCCGAGGACGACGAGTAGCTGAGCTCAGCCGAGCTTTAAAACAAAACGGTTCTTTTCAGAGCCACCCCGGTTCTTTTTAGAACCAACAAATCAGATAAAGTTAATGATCAACGTTTGTCTTTTGTTTATTCATTTGCTGTAATTTATTTACATACTCATTTCAGTAAAGCTTTAATTTTGGGGAAATTTGGAAAAGTTATATTTTGTTGCGCGAAAATACTCGGTTATAAGACGCACCCCGAGTTTTGAGCAGATTTTGATCGAACTAGTATATTTTCTCGTAAAAAATGGTGCGTCTTATAAGTGAATAAATACGGTAACTATGAAAAAATATCAACTGATAAC
Source organism: Siderastrea radians (assembly GCA_964017195.1). Classification (NCBI taxonomy): domain Eukaryota; kingdom Metazoa; phylum Cnidaria; class Anthozoa; order Scleractinia; family Rhizangiidae; genus Siderastrea; species Siderastrea radians. The sequence continues at coordinate 26,698,739 of OZ024897.1, forward strand.
AACTCGGGGGAAGGCTGAGCAGACTCTTTCTTTCCCTACTCTGCTGTCGACAAGCTAAGGGTTGCAGTTGACCGCACTCCACTAATCTGTGATTACTACTAGTTTCTAGCTTTTTCAGTGCTTGAATAAATCAGAACTGGTTTTGGCAATTCCACTGACTGAAGTAAAACATAAATGGAAAAAAAACTAGCAACTTATTCTTTTTCTTTTAGCTAACCACTGAGAGTCAGACTCGTAATCAACTGAGAAGCTTCTGAAACAAAAATAATAGCCAAGTGACTTTATATCTGTCTGTTTGTTTACATTTCCTGTGTTTCGAGCTCTTGTTCAGTGGGTGGCAACAAACATTGGCACATCAAAGTTAAATAAAAGTATTCACAAGCTTGGTTCTAGGAGTCACCATAATCATCATAAACTTTCTTTTAAGTAAACATGAAATCAGTACTTATTGGGATAGATCACTGACCATTATTTGCAAGGAAGCACTAAGACTGGCTAGAGACAAACAGCGCTTGGTAAATCTTTCTTTACTTTAGCCTTAATTAATTTATCTCTAACATAATTTGCCATTAACTGAGCATGTAGAAATTGTTTTCATTAATAAGAAGAACATCAGTGAAATTGGACACTGCATTTTGTTTGTATCATATTTCTGTTTTAACCGGTTTTGATCACATGCGTTTCGTAACAAGATTCTGTCTAAATAGTTTTTCGATTAGACTTTTTCGGGTTTTGTAACGAGTTTCGAGTGTTATTTGAATAAACTAGTTAAATATAATGAGTTGTCCGAATATGATTATTGCAGAACAACCTTAAAAATAATGCCAGTTTTTTTTCATTTAGACTTCATTTGTGGTTTCAAATTTGGCCAATTCTGAGCAAGATTTTGGTTTTGACTGTAGTATGACCTGGCCCTCAATTTTAAAATTGTTTACAGCTGTCTGTTATTAATGTAGCGTTTTCTTGTGATAATGTAGCCTCTATGCAACATAAATGTACAATGCAATTTTCAAAATTTATTTACTTTGCTCCGTCTCAACATATTTTGCAACTGACTTCTTCTCAATTAGGTTGAGAAATTTTAGCTAAGGGTGGGAAATTTGCTAGAAAAACTCAGAAATATGAAATATATTTGATCTCTTCAAAGTTAAAGCTTTGAAAAACAAACCTTTTGAGTTTGGTATGCGGATAGCTACCAGGATCCGCATACCAAACTCAAAAGGTTTATTTTTCAAAGCTTTAACTTTGAAGAGAACGAAATTCAACGCAGAACTTTATCAGCATCAGTTACAGTGTCACTTAACCACCCACCTGAATTGCAAGTGATTGGTTTATCTCTGGTGGCCGAAATTGTTGTTTGTGCAATAAATTAAGCTTGATAATATGCATATGAAGCGGAAAATTTTACAATTTCCTTTCCTGATGTTTTGCTTGGAAAATAAGTTCGCCGTTGTTGTAATCACAGCAAGCTGAGTTCCTCTTGTCTACTGACGATCGTGTGAACAAATTTGCTTTTCCTTTGATCTGGGCCAATATTTTCACAATAAAAAGCTGAAATATTTCACACGGAATTGATTAAACCGCGCGGGAAAAACTGCCACATGTACGTTTCAGTTGATAAACCAATTTACAGAAACAAAACGTTTGACGCACAAATAATCGACTTGAAAATCAAAATAAATATGTTTTGCTCCAAGACCGAACGGGAGTACACGTCAAATTAGGGATCAAAATTTAAAATATCCGAAACGTATGCAAGCCAAAAATTAAATCGGCAGGGAGTCCGTTCAAAATCGTACATAGATTATTTCCAAGCAACGAAAGTTTGGTTGTACATGAAATATGTTTATAACTGGTTAATCAAGAACTAACGCCAGAGTATCGAGATCGGAAAACACTTTCACTTCCTTGAACTAATAAGCATTCTTCATACTAGTGAAAGCTAAAAACTCCGAAAAGTAAACGGATTAATGAGCTTGTTATTTTGTAGCGATTAATTTGAGCCGATGCTGTTGCATGCATGCAAAAGCTTAGCTTAAAAGCTTACCTTTCGACTGCGCTCGGAAAAAGGCAAGGCTAGCCACGGCATTTCTTCGTAGTATCCTTTAAAATCTCCCTCATTCTTGTCCGAACTCACAAAGACTATTTCGAAGTTTTTTTCCGCGTGATACTTCTTGTAGAATTCAGCTAATTTTGGCGTGAAGCCCCGACAAGGCGGACACCAATGAGCAGAGAAGTACAAACCCACGGTTTTCCCCTCGCCGCCAACATCCACAGTTTTCACTTCTCCGTTTTTCCCCAACAATTTGTCGCCTAGAAGGCCTTGAAAGAACGATTCTGCGATGATCGAGTGCAGTTTTGTCGCCTCTACCTGTGAAATATGGCTGTGAAAACTTCCCAGCTAACAATGACTCTGCAGCGCTCGTGAGTCAAGCACATGCACGGCCTCATGGGTAATATTGGCGGATTTTCTGACGTCATGCACTTGAGAAAATGAAATCTGACGTCACATTTTTACCTCGTCATTTACACCTGGCAATTTTAAAAGATCGCTTCATTCAAGCACAAGCTGAATTTAAGTCAAATTAAGAAAACGCCTTATCAAGTACAGCCTAAAGAGAGTACAAGTTGATGCTATTGATGTTTTCAAATATCGTTTGCCGCCAAAAATATCAATGATTTCAAATACACCCATTGACAACCAAATAGTAGCTAGCGATCTGTCTTTGCATAATTGACATACGGAAAGCTCCAGTGGTAACACGAGAGGAAGTTTCAGAGAATGGGAGAAGCTGTGAAAACACAATTATTCGGCCAAACGGCAGAAATTTTACAGCTGCTTTGATTTCTCCAAGCTTCACAGCAGTTTTCTATTTCTTTTAAGGAACTTTTGCTCAACTTTCTCCCAGTTAAATGTATTCAACTTAAGCAGCTTAGAAAATTCAGGCTCCGGGCGCATACATCTAGAGATTAATCTCTGATATATTTATTCCCCTTGACCTCTCTATGTTATTAAGGGTACGGTTTTTTTATTCAATTTGGTGTTTAGCAATCAACTAAACTCCACTCAGGTATATAAATGGGTACCGGCGACATACTGCTGGGGGTAACCCTACGATGGACTGGCATCCCATTCAGGGTGGAGTAGCAATACTCTCTGTTGCTTCATGCTACAGAATTCGAAACCGGGATAAGCTCCGGCCGTGTGAGCCTCCTTGGCTCGTGTGCGACTTTACCTTACCTTACCTAAACGAGGTGACTCGCTAGTTTATTACCTTGCTGAGGAGAAAGATTACAGGACTCCCGCTAAAACGACAACGGTGAAAGGTTACCCAAAACTTGGATGGCAGAGGCTTTATAAACTTCAGCAACGAGGTCTCAAAGAACATTGGGATTTATATTTGGCCTGTAACAGAATGGTTATGGACAGTTGGTTCGCACAAACGGTGAATGTTTGTCGTTCTCCAGCTCCATTTTTGGAAAAATAATCTTCAAATATGAAACAGTGAATAGGATGTACAAAACTCAGTGGATTCGATAAAGCGCTTCATTACTTTCGGTAAGGGGCGAGGTGGGTGGGGTAGATCGTTTCCGAATTAGAACTTCAACGTATTCCGTAACAAACCCTTTTTTTTTTTGCTTTCGTTTCATACACGGAGATTAATTGTTTTTTAATCCTCTGGACATCCTAGCGAGTTCCAATCGTTATACGTTCCTACAAATGTTTTCAAATCGTTCAGGCAAGTCCAAAAAAAGAAAAACTCATCCGCGGGGCCCGTTCCGTCTGCCCCGCAGAAGGGAAGCCTAAGCGAAATTCGAAATTCCATATTTCACGAGTGACTCGACGCTACCCGTACCTTTAATAGAAGTTTACCCTGCTGGTTTAATTTCGTACTCAGATCTTCCACGGTCAAATTTCAGTACGCACGAGTGAGAACTAGGTACGAAATTACTGCTGGGAAGCACAACTTCATTCCAGTATCAGTTCCTTTCAGTGTGGGACCAATGCTCAAGCTTAAGTTCTAGTCTAACGCAGCCACAAGTCAACCCAAGTTTGAAAACGCCAACCTCCGCTGGATAAATTTGGTCAAACAGACTCACAATTAGACGCAAGGTGTCCCCCATCCCCCCCCCCCGAAAAAAAACCCTTTTGCGACTCCAATTGCCAAACTGTCAGAAGCTACCCTAGGTACCAAAGGTTTCTACACACTACATTCGCGCGTAGTCTCTCGCGCTAGAAACGCCTTTGGCACCTAATGTAGTCCGGTCAGAAAACTATTCTGCTGGGAACATGTCTTGATAAATATTGTGATGTCGTGAAAGAGCTGCCCATTTTTAAATACCGTTTAAAACATATCCGAGCAGGACCAACGATGTCAAACTGAGCCTATCGTTGGTGTAGCGTCTGTCAGCATCATTAGTAAGGTTACACTCAGAAGGGAAGGAGGTGGCGACGTACGCATAGCAACAACAATTTCACTTAAATGGTCATACTTTATCCTTACACTTCTTTCAAGTATGTAGCGCTTTTTGACCGTTTTTTTTTCTGTGGAGTTTTTGGTCGAGCTCGACGTTACCTCGACTGGATTGTTTAGCATATTTGTGTGGTTTTTATTTCCTGTTATGTCGTGTTGTGGTGAGATCTGTTGTGTTGCGTTGCGTTGCAATCCATTATGTTGTGTTGCGTTGCGATCCGTTGTGTTGTGTCTGTTTTGTTGCGTTGCGTTGTGTTGCGATCCGTTGTGTCGCTGTTGTGTTGTATCTGTTGAGTTGCATTGTGTTGCGTTGTGACCCGTTGTGTCGCGTTGCCTTGTGCTGTGTTGCGTTGTTGACAAGTTCAGCATTTCTAGTATTCCGTCTATGTTAAAGTTGTACATTAGTAGACATACTCAACCAACCTCACTCACTGGCAGACAATCTCTACACCAGAGAACTAGACGAACTCAACCACTCTTACCAAATAAGACAGTACGAACCCCACTACGCGACCAACTCGACAAACTCCAAACCCTCACTCACTGGCAGACAAAATCTCCTCATCTCAATACAACTCGACAAACAAAACGACCCTTACCAAACAGACAAACTCGACAATCCTCACTTATTTTAAGACAGTGCGAACCCACAACGCGACCAACTCGACAAAATCGACTTATTGTCACGCGCTGAGGCAGACTAAAACTTCACACCTCGACGCAACTCCTTACCAAATAGGCAAACTCAATAATACTCACTTTCTCTAAGACAGTAAGAACCACACAACTCGACATACTCAACAAACCGCATCGCACTCACTGGCAGACAAAATCTCCACGCCTCGACACAATTCGATAAACGCAACGATCCTTACCATCTAGACAAACTCAACAAGCCTCACTCACTGGCAGAGGAAGTGTTCCAGACCTCGACACAACTCGACAAACACAACGAGCCTTACTAAAAATCGATCAACAATCCTTACATACTATAAGACAGTACGAACCCCACCACGCGAACCAACTAGACAAACTCGACCGACCGGCAAAGCTGATCTCGACGACTCGACAAAGTCAAAAGACGGATTTCATCGAACACTGTTAACTCAGCAAACGACCAACTCAACAAACTCCATCGACTGTAGCAATTGTTTTAGACGATCTTAACTCTTCAGGTAAACAACTTGCGCGTCACCTGCGCATACATAGGAAGTTCCACATAAGTTCCGTCAACGTGTGAATCCCCCTTATATTTTTACTCAAGTTCTTCTTGAAAGACACCAAATCGCACTAAACTCATACTGACCACAAAAATTTAAGCTTATTCGCTCTCTGAGTGCGCGTGTTAACGACTCTGATAAGTGACCAAACAGGAGATGAGTAGAACTCTCATCGATCCTAGTGAAAGCTCGGGCCAAACGAAAACGAGAGTAAACAAGACTTCAGATTTTTTGAGAGCACACGAGGAAGCGACAGAAGCCAAAAGGGGGCGACAAATAAACATTGAACATCCATGATTCTTATTAAAGTTTGAGTGGATTCAAACTCTTCAAGAGGGCATGGGAGTTTCAGGCAAACTGAATGTCAGCGAAACTCAACATATGAACCTGTGCAACCCTATGTTTTAAATTTTGTCATGCAACCGGCTATCTTTGACAAGTTCGGTGTCACTTCTACCTATATCCTCTCCTTATACTCCTCCCAGTGATATTATGATCACTCGATAACGCTATGATCTCCCACCCCTCCCATTATTCCCAAGAGACCACCAGTTCCACCTTCAAGTTTTTACGCACTTCCAAATTCGAGCCTCCCAGACTAAGAGAATGGCTTTGTGAGGCAAATTTTTCCCTATAGCGTGACTCATCTACCACTACGTCAACTCTGCGTCTCTCGTTTTCGTTTGACCCGCCGACAAAGCTGTTTTTATGATTGAAAATATTTAACACATTTAAATAATTTTTAAGAATGATGATGATGACGACGACGACGACGATGATGAGGACGGGAACGACGATGCAATGACCGACTACGAGGCTGGTCAATAACAGAGATTTGCACTTTGAGATAATAAATTCCTTGGTCCGTAACTGATAAGTTGCATTATTCTCCTTTTGCTGGTTTGTGTGATTGTCTTTTCTTTTCATCCAGCCGTTTAGCGTAGTGCTGGGCCATGGAGTTGATTATCGAAAGCAGGAAGTATATTATCATGGCGATGACAAGCTTCTCGAAAATCCAAGCCAGTATATTTGGTTCCTGTGAAGGATAAGGGCAAAAGTTAACAATACTTACCAAAATTTTTTGCACGGCATATAAACAGTACCACAGTTAAGTACTGCTCAGTGCCGTTTATTTAAATGACCAGGAAAACATTGTTGACTTACAGACGTGGTACTTGCTCCTTGTCCAGGTTTTCGATGTAGTTTCTCTTTTTGCTTCTCCAGCGCTATCTTAAAAGGTTTCTGAATATAGGGTCCAACTGTGGGGATATCTCTGCAAAAACGAAAATATTAGTCTAAAGAGGGGTTCTGTGACTGGCATAAGCAAAAACAAATTAAAACAAAAAAATGGTGCTAAAAAAAAGTGACATTTTCTTCTTATACATATCCACTTGTGAAATGAAGCATTCATTGCCTGCAACCCAAACTTTCCCAGTCACAGCGATATACCTTGCTACTGTCTTTGTCAGGCATAATAAGCTACCAGATTTCAAAAGCAGATCTCACTCCGAGAATGACATAAACTTGACGTCACAATCCCCTGGTCAGTTTTCAACTGTAAATCCAAAACCTGATATCACCGAATCAAAAGATCTTTTTCTGTCTATTAAAACAGAACATAGTTATTCATACTTCCCGTCCGTTGTTTTTAATCTAAATTGTGTCTATATCAGGGCAACTTACAAACATCTTAAAGGTTAATACACGGAGGGTGATAGGGCAAGGGCTTGGGGTGATGAATATTCAATTATTCCAGCAGCAAACTTCTAAAGAGTGTTGCAACTCACCCAACAAAAGACAAAACTGCCTCAACATAATGCTTGCTAAAAGCTAAGATAACAAAAGTTTTCTGAAAAAATAAACAAATAAAAACTGCATAAGGAAAACAAAAATAAATTAATTACAGCAAAAAATCAAGAGAAAATAACTCGAGGTAGGGTGTGAAAATAACTGAGCCAACCTCATGCACCTCAAATCCTACAACCCTTTCCCTATAACATACAGTCATGAATAAAGAAAGATGGTAAATTTTTAAGGTCGGTTATAAAGAAAGAAGAAAGGATGGAATATTCAGAATTCCATTCATAAATATTCCATCTTTTCTTATTTCTTATCCGAGCATAAAATTTACATGTACCATCCTTCTTTATTCATCATCCTACAGGGCACTTTTGACATTGCTGATCCTAGCTCAGTTTGCATGAGGCATGTTACCACGAACCTAGTTAAAATGACCTAGCTCATCACAAGTCTCTCAGTAGCTCGGTGGTTAGAGCATCCGACCGGTGTACGGAAGGTCACGGGTTTGATTCCCGTCAGGGACTCAGATTTTTTCTTTGCCCCATGCTCTCAACGTTTCATCTTTTTCTCATAACATACAGTCATGTTTTTCATGTACCAGTTAAGTATTTAACAACTATTGCATGACTGTACATTCTATGAGTTACGACACCTGGCGTGCAGTGCCAATTTGACTATAATCACCTCATATCCAACAGGTGCGAGAGGAATAATTGTTTTATTAAATTCTTAACTTCGATAAATGCTGCTGAATTTTTGACCATAATTCAGGGCAACATTTTTTGCTTTGTGGCACAAAGGTTTGAGCTCTACAGCACTTGAAGTGGCATTCAATTTCCTTGCAATGCCAAAAGCATAATTTTGTGGGACAGTGTCCCTTTAATCTGAGACTTTATGTACAAGGCAGATAAAAACAAAGGCACATCTAGTTCACTTCCCCACCACTTCCCCTGCTGAATTTTTGACCATAATTCAGGGCAACATTTTTGCTTTGTGGCACAAAGGTTTGAGCTCTACAGCACTTGACGTGGCATTCAATTTCCTTGCAATGCCAAAAGCATAATTTTGTGGGACAGTGTCCGTTTAATCTGAGACTTTATGTACAAGGCAGATAAAAACACAGGCACATCTAGTTCACTTGCCCATCAAAGCAGCACCACAGTTTCCTTGAAAAACTAACCCCTTTCTTCCACATCCAGTTCAGTTAAGCTCAAAACATCTTTCATACCTGAAGGTGCATCTTTATTACAGCTTTCCCTATGAGTGTTGCTCCGAAGAATGTCCAGAAAGGAACAAGGCAATGGCCACAAGTAATGCCAGCTAAGTCAAACAGAGGATTTGGAACCTGCAGGGACAAGAAAGAGAGATAACAATTAAAATAAAAGCTTATCAAGGTGAAATCATACAGAACTTCTGCATAATTTACTTTTCAAATGGTGCCTCCTTTTGTTACTGCACATACGTTCTGCGCATCTGAGGATGGTCTGAAGAACTCCAGTTTCTTAAGGACGGTACCGACAAATACAAAGGTATTTTTGCATGATTTATGACTATGCGGTAAATGCAGATCTTAGCAAGGACTGTTGAAATCCAAAGTGGGGGTACTCATGCACTTTTCAGGGAAAAAAGTGGCATACATTGTCATGTGTTTTAAAGCTTTTTAGGATTATGGTTGCTTAATTATCTCTAAAAAACACGCGGTTCCTCTGGATTCCAAAAGCCCTCACTAAGATCTGCCGGCTTAACTGCAAAATACCCTGCCACTTTGAAGCTACTCCCTAAATTGGCTGGATACGTGGATACGCGGATACGAGGATATGTCCGATAGGAACTGGATACGAGGATATCACCGATAAGAACTGGATACGCGGATATGAGGATATGTCCGATAGGAACTGGATACGCGGATACGTGGATATCACCGATAAGAACTGGATACGCGGATACGAGGATATGACCTTTAGGAACTGGATACGCGGATACGTGGCTACGCAGTAAACTAGTGGCTATGGGGATACCCGGTGAAAAGTATTCATCAAACTAGTGGCTTCGCGGCTACGCGGTGAACTGACTTTTAAAGCGTAAGGCGTCATTAGCAGATTCTCGGATACGCGGTGATCAATATTCATAAAACTAGTGGCTACGCGGTAATTGACTTTTAAAGCGTAAAGGTAACATTCCTTTGGGCTGTCGATTGCACGATTTATCCCGTTATATTAAACTGAAAAGCACTGCTAGCGAGGCGCATCGCCGCATTGGCTCATTCCTTTTGAGATCTTGACTTAAAACATCATTTGTGTTACGAAATTCACCAGTGAAGTAATAGAAAGAATGACCAAGGCAACAAAAAACCTCGAAACAACGTAGAGCAGGAAAACAATAATTCCAAAATTTAGTAAGTTCAAACCTCGAAACAACGTAGAGCAGGAAAACAATAATTCCAAAATTTAGTAAGTTTAATCAAGTTTTTTGGCACGTGTTTCATTACCCGTTCAAAAAAATTCCTGCATCATAAAATAGAATTTTGATACACTTCACGAAAATAAATATTAAGTTAATACCTTTTTTAGTTACATTTATACACTCTCTTAATGTCTGACAAGAATGTTTTCCACAAATCTTCGCCACGATGAATGTAACGCCACTTGAATTCAGCTAGGTAGGATGAATAATGTTCTTTTTTTCGTCCATGGGTGGGCAATTTCACTTTCAGTTGTCGCCAGTGTCCTTCAATTTTATTTGTGTCATACCCCTCTTCGTTAACAAATTCTTCTTTCATGAACTACCTATTCGCATTTTTACTTATCTATGTGATAACAATAAAACTGTACATCTTTGTAATAAGATGCTTGTTTTAACATCAAATTATTGCATTGTTATAATCAACTTTTATATAAGACAAGTTTTATCATCAGACTTGTCGTAAGGTGGCTAGGGTCAGGTTTATGTTAAGCTTAGGGTTCGGCGGATACTCGGGTTAGTGTTAGGGGAGTTAGGTTAGGTTAGGGTTAGTTTAGGATTAGGTTAGGTTAGGGTTAGGTTAGGTTAGGTTAGGGTTAGGGTTAGGGTTCGGGTTACGGTTCGGGTTAGGGTTCGGGTTAGGGTTAGGGTATCCATTTCAGAGATACACTTCAATAAGAAACACGACTTCTACACTCCGTATCCGCGTATCCGCGTATCCAGTTCAGAAATACACTTAGAAAAGACACAAGACTTCCTCACTACGTATCCGCGTATCCATATCAGAAATATAATTAGAAGAGGAAGATGACTTCATCACTGCGTATCCGCGTATCCGCGTATCCAGTTCAGAGATATATTTAGAAAGTGGCGGGGTATTCTGCAGTTACTCCGATCTGCCTTAGGAGGCATATTAGGAGGCACTGTCCTTAAGAGGGTGCTTATCATGACACCCATGGGAATGTGGCAGTGTAGTGGTCATTGCGTGAAACTATCCTTTGGCAAATCAGGTTAGAGGGTTGGTTGTCGAGGCATGGTCTCCCCCCCCCCCCCCCCTTTGTGTTGCTTTCTTTGACAAGACAATTTACTTGATGTTGTCTCTCTCTGCCCAAGTATGTAAATGACTACTTGCCAACTGTTAGAGAATCCTTAGAGAAAAGCCCAGCAATGGACTGGCACCCCATCCGGGGGGGGGGGGGTAGTGATGCTCCCAGTCACTTCATGCTACAGAAATCATAGCCAGCATTTGTGAGCCTTGTGGCATGACAGTGCAGTAGACTGGACCCATGACTCATTTTACCTTACATGATACCAGTAATAACTTTCTCATATGGATGCAAATTCATAAGGGTTAAACTCTTGTGGCTCGACATTGTTCACGATACAAGTTAGTGTAGAAATCTCTTACTTACCAATAAGATTAATACTAGTGCGAATTCACCCTGGTAAATGTACCAGCGGACTTTCAAAGTTGGGTATGAGGAATTACAACATTGTTTCTGGAATCATGTAAACATGGTTTACATTGTGCATTCAGAAGACACGTCGACAGAAATAAACAGACAAGTAGATAGTCAAAGGACAGTTTTGAATTTCCTTTAGCCTCCTTTTCAAGGTGAGGCCTGTAGTTTTCATTTGCAAGCAGATAAAACATGTTTTCAAATGAAAGGGTATGCACCAGGCCTCACCCAAAAATGGCCTATGGTGAGCATGAGAGGAGAAGCATAAGATGTCAACCACTTTTTTAACTCACCGAGGCACAAACAAGTATGCCAAAGAAGCCTACTCGCTCCACTAAATCAAGAACACATTTCTTCAGTTTTGTCCACAGGCTCTGGTCCTTGAGTGATGTTAAACGCTCCAACTCTTCAACCTCTTCCAACTCCTCTTCATCTGCCTCAGTTCCTGACAAACGTGCTGAGGAAAATGTCACTTGAATTAACATTATTACAAGAAATAATTAAAGCCTAGAGGGTGTATCTGTCGTCATGTATTTTCATCTAACATAAAAAAGAGACACGTACGTGTAAACTGAGGCAATGCAAGCAAAAGTGCAAGCACAAGTGCCAGCATACAGTGTACGTGTAAAATAATGTAAGCTTGAGAAAAGAAGATAATTATTTTCTTTTTCGTCTGGTTGAGCTTGAGCTTGATTGATTGTGGCATCACCCATTGCAGTCTTTCAAAAATAAGCACTGTCAGTAGGTATCTGCTAAAAACTGTACCTGCTCTTGCCATGAAATAAGGTGGGAGTTCCCCAATAGCAGTCCCTGCACCCTAGGATTAAAAAAACAGTGCAAATAATAATATTATTATTTGCATGTGAGTGAGTGACTAGGAGAGTCAGATCTAGTGAGTCAGTTAGTGGGTGAGTGGGTGTGAAGGAATTCATCATGAATGACCGAATGAATGAATCACTTTAACTTTCAAATAAAGATGTTTAACAACTTCTTTCCATGAAAGTCATTAGCCTGAATGGCAGGCTCAAAAAAGGGAAGGGAAAGGGGTGATAACTTGTGAGTGCGGAGCTTGAAACATGAGCCACACTCATAGTCTACAGAATCTATCTACAGTATACAGTATATCATACGCACCAATCTCTAAATACAAAACATTGCAACACTCACCCACATGAAAGCCTCTACTCTGACTTTACTCATTATAGTCCACATGTTAACTGTTGATGTGTGTTCATCATCAGGGCATTGGATGCTAAATGCAACACAAAATTAATGTGGAGAAGTCAAAGGATTGCAATTAAGAGAAGTGTACCATACTTGTTAACATTTTTTATAATTATTACTACTGTAAACACCTACAGATTAGCCGCACCTTGAGTTTAGTCATTACAATGGAACTATGTTATTAGACCACTGATGGGCCATTAAAATGTGGTTGTACCAATGGGCTTTCTAATGGGTTTTACATAATGAAGTGACTGCAAGAGCTCTTGCTCAAATCCAAAGAAAAGATACCACCATGGTAGTCAGGTGGTTTTATCACTGAAAGGGGTGGGAGAGTGGAATAGGATGGTCATAGGGCAAAGTTCCATTGCATTATAATTCTAGGAAAAAACTTGGATAAAACCAAAAGATGCTTTCACCACTACGCACTGGTTTTCCAGCAAAGTGAAAAAGGGTCTATAACGCTACTTGCCGGAAAACCGGCGAAAAAAATAAAACATGCTGGAAAAAGCGACCCCCAAACAAGGTAGGTTTGACTACAGGGGGGTCAACACATGTCCAAGAGTCAAAATGGCCACCAGTTTGATGAGCTGAAGGGAGAACGAGGTGCACACCAAATGGGAATTAATAAAACTTTCCAAGCAGTTTTCTGCCATTTTGAACAACAACGGCAGATGCTGTGTAACTTCAAAGAAAAGAAAATATCTTTGTGATTATTCAATTGATTTCTGCTGAAGAACCAGTTGAAGTTTGAAGCCGATTGACAAACATTAGGAGAAAATACTTGCTTTTCTGTACGATTGATGCCATGAGACATTCACTTCACATCGTGGTTGTACATGTACATCTTCTTGCCTGGATTTTGATTGAAGTGATGTTCAGTTTTTAGACAATTGTTCTTCATGAAATTTGCTACAAAGTCTGCTATTTTGGCAAAAGTTAGTTGTCTAAATTTGCACTAGCTTCACTTGAAAATCATCTTCTGCCATTTTATGTACAAAAACACCATTCCAGAAATAGCCAGTACCCTGGGCACTTTTTGTTCAAAATAGCTGGGGGTAAAGGGTTACAAAAGCTCAATTACATGTACTTTAATTGACTGAATGTATAGACTTGTGAGCATCATGTTGATTGTTCAAACCATAAACATTACAAGGCTATACAAAGCTGGATGCAAAGTCATCTCTGACTGGTGAGCTGCAATCCTCATTGGGATAACCCTGCCAGCCTGTATAACTGTATGAAAGCAGCTGTTACATTATTTAAAAAAGCTGAAGATGACAAAACTTACTCATCAGGGTAGGGTGGTTCAGGAAAGTCTAAAGTCCCACATTCCCAAGCTGCCAATGTGACTGATGCAATGTGGGGACCCTGAGAAAATAAAATGAAGATACAGTGTATAAGATTTGCAAATGAGTTATTTCCACTCCAAAAATAAATAAAAATTGAACAGCTGATGGTTAGTCATCGTATTGCATTGCACCGTTATTACGACTAGTCAGTGAAACAACACAGTCAAAACAGAGCGAGAGATGTTGACTGAAGCAACTAATTCTATAAATCAGTGAGTGACGGGTGGTGAAAGAATCAACGCGTTACAAGCCTCCTCCACTGCCCCTCTAAACATATGCTTATCTCTCACTTTTTACAACCTGGTTGTCAAACTTTTCACTTCATCATATCTCACAACACAGTTGCACATACGGTATTGAAGTCTGGGCTATCTTTATGAACCCTAGTTATGTCTAAAATTTTGGTTTCTCTTTTATGTGCCAGAAAGCAAAATTGTGGGTGGAGGGGGGAAACTGGAGGATGGGAGAATCCAGAAGAAATAGGTGAAAGAACAGGGACTGAAGAGGGGCCACACTAGAAGGAAATGACATCTGTGGGATAGAAAAAAGTGGGAGAAATATGAAAGAAACTTTGCAATTTTGCATCATACTATACAATAACAAAAAGCACAAAGATGTGGGAGGGCTGGGAAATCAGAGTTTGAGCCAGAACGCGAAGTTGCGACATTCTCGCGCTTCGGTGACGATTTGTCCCTTAAAATTTGGCGGCTGTGCCAAAATTGTCCCCCACAATAAAAATTTACAGTGCGTCAAATTCAAATGCTGTTTTGAACTCTCCTGTACATTTTCCCATCTTTGGATAAAGTGAATAGGAATGATCAAATAAAGTTATTGTTCATAAAATATATATAAAAAAAATCAGATGAAGTTGATTTGCCATTGAAGACATTGAAGAATACTCCACAGACGCAACACGAAAATGTTGTAAAACAATACCATATTTGGAAATACCCCAAAAACTTGCATGATTGCCAGCTTCATGCTTGACTGACTTTGGGCTGTAACAAAACATGCAGACCTTTTGTGTCTTTTTAACAAAATGTCTAGGTTGAAAATCTCTACCTATTTTTGACAGTAAAAGAAATGAATTAAGAAACTGCAAAAGACAAAGATCAGGACGACTTGAGGGTTGAAGAAGCTGAAGGCGATGGTAATACCATAGCCTCAGCTGTTTTCTCAGACTAGTAATAAGAATCCTAAAGTGGGAGAAACGGGAAAAGCCACAATTTTCAGGCAAAATGGCTGAGAGAACACACGTGGTTGAGATACGAAAATCAAGCTATGTTTTGTCATTTTTGTCACTTGGGTAAAAAGAAAAACCCTTTCGCAAGTGATAAGGGCTGTTCAAATTCTAAAACAGCAACTCTAACCAGGCATTCATTATCATGTGAACACTAAGATGAGACCATGGAAGAACGATTGCGGCAGTCCTTCACCGGTTCGTGTCCCCCAATTGTTTCCGTTTGTCCCCTTCCAAAGGCCTTGAAGGGACAAATTGTTTCCTAAGGCCTGAGAGCTGGCTCAAACCCTGGGAAATAGGATTTTAGTGTATGGGAGGTGGAAAGTTCAAGCCTCCCTCTATTCTACTGATAAATTAATCCCATACATTGTACTTCTCAGGCCAGTAACATTTCCGCACTTCACTTACCAAATACAGTAGGAAAGTGTGTAGTCCGGTGCCGAGGCCAACAGATGAGAGGATGCCAAGGCCAACCCAGTATGCCCACCAGAATAACATCGACTTGATCTGCCCTAAGGACTGCAGTATACATACAATGTAAATGTAACTGAAGAGGGTGACATCCAAAACATAAATTACCGGTAGTTCAAAAGGTTTTCCTGGTTTCAATGTCCATCTCTGGTGCATGTTAAGGCTTAGAAAGATTAAGGAGATGCACAACAGCAAGGTGAAAGAGCTATCTAGGAAGCAGAAGCATTAAGTTATATACCTCTTGATGAGTTCCATCTAAATTGTAGGCGAGTATCATTAAAACTGAGATCACAACTGTCGATGTCACAGTTTTCTTATGTTTCAGTACCCTAAAAATAAATAAAAGCAAGACAAAAATGAACATGTGCTGCATTTTTAGCAATACTAGTCGTCCCCTATCAGACAGGTTTTGTTCTTGAAAATGGCATAATGAGGGCGTCCTAGGTTTCATCTACAGATTTTAAGCTGCCTGATTTCACAAAATGGCCCCAGATATTTGATGCACTTCTCATGCACAGATTTAGATTTTATGCTTAATTGATGGTTTTCAATATTATTATTTTTCAAAATTTTGACATAATAATTATCAAACTTTCCATAAATTGCTCCATTCACGGTAGATTTAACTTGTCGCAGAACAAATTCAGGTTTGTAGTGAGACAACTGCAAAATGCTTAGCAAAATAATGATCACCTTTAAAAAGGCACTCAAACATCAAACCTGTTTGTAAAAGGAATGTACATGTTGGCTTCTTCAGAAAAATACAGTGCGACATGTTTGACATACTAGTGCAAATAGTATGCCGCAATACCTTTTTAACTGTTGCAATTCCACAATGCTGCACTAGAATTAAATACCATTTTGATGATTCTATTTGTGGATTCACAGCATAGAACTGATCTTCAAGATCTAACTGGTTCACAGTAAGTTCAAATTTACTTTCAGTTTTCAATGTATTCAGCCCTTTAAGCCCCAAAATCAATATGCATACTCTCCTCACTGTTACACAAAATAACAATATTATTTTTTTGTAGTACTATTAGGGAGAATTTTTCTGAACATCAAGATCATTCATCTTTGGACATTATTTCCTTCCTACCCATGACCTGTATGTTTGATTACAGGTGTAAGTGGTGATACAGTAGGGAGAAATTAGATGCTGGTCACTACTGGGGCATAATGGTTATTTTACTTCCATCAGTCATGTCTCCTCTGGGAGAAATATTGTCTGGCTGTCAACTGGATGTGATACAGGATGAAAGAAAGTCAGAAGCCTTCTTGTCTCTACAAGTTTAAGGCCACTTTTTATCACTTAGATGTTTCTTTCAAAATCTGTTTTTGAGATATGGTTGAACAATAAATTACGCGTACCTGTCCTTGTAGTCATGTAGGAGAATTCCCAACTCAAAACAGAAATACATCAGGGTCGTGATAGGACGCCGCCAAAGCACTATTCCGTGTCTCTTTTTTTGGTCAAGTTTTTTCTGCTCTCGCATTTCATCATCTGTTAGTATGGCAACCTCACCAATTTCATCAGCTGTTGTAGTTTGATTATTAAATGCATGGTCATGATTTTCAGCTGTCACAGCAAAAGACAAACAACAAAATAGTCAGATCACTTCCAGAAAATACGAGGGGTAGAGAAAGGTCTTCTTCACTTTTTTTTTCCATTGTAAAAACTTGGACAATGCAACAGCTTTTTTTTTAGTATTTTGTAGTGCTTTTAAGAGACAGTTTTGCTGTGTCAAGCTTTCTTGTTATGTACTGCATGAACTGTGCCCTCCGTGCCCCTAGCTACTTTTTTTATAATTGAAGTTATTTAAATTGATATAATCTCATTTCAGCATCTACTACTTAAGTTTTGAATTATTCTCTGGGAATTTTTGGTTCTACTACAATATTTATTCACTGAAATTTAGATACGTATCCCCATTCAGTGGAGGGTTTCACCCTTGGCTACACAGCTGAAGGCTCCCACATACATGTACAGAATAAGCTCTAACGGTGAAGAGTATGGTTTTCAAGCAGTTTAGTCTGGGATAGGCTACTTAAATGACAGTGGAACCTCGATTTAATGAAGTACCAAGGGACTGGGGAAAGTGGTTCGTTATAATCGAGGGTTCGTTTTCTTGAGGCTCTTTTTCATATGTTACGCTATTACTGAGCTGAAAAATACTGTTCGTTATACCGACGACCTCGTTATAATTTATACAGGTTCATTAAATCAAGGTTCCACTGCAAATAAATCAGAGAGTTTGGGTCTACAAAAGGGTGTTATTGTCAGAAAACAGAGCAGTGTATGAAGAATTAAGTCTGGAATAAAAATTAACAATCAGTGAATTGGGATAGGGTAGGGATTTTTGATATCTAGTCTAGGATGGTGTTGCAAAATGCAGCTGGTCCGGTAATAGGGCAAGAGTTTTTAATTAGAGTCCTAGCAGCACACCTCCACCTAATAATTTACAGAGTAACTCCCCCAGGACAACATTCTCCACTATTTTAAAGACCTTACAGTCGAAATACTTAGCGCATTCCGCTTATTATTTGGGAATGACTTTCATTAATCGGGGACGGATTGCATTATTGGAATCAAGATTCCACTTTCAAATTGAATATTGTCATGTTCCAATGTGCAAGAAACAGGCTGTTGGCGGCTTGACGTGTCTGGCCTGATTTGTGTTCGCTCAAAAATTACAGGCACTTTTCTATGTAAAAAAGCAGTCTGTTTTTGTAAAACTGTAAAGAATGATTTCTTAAAAACAAGTGCGCTGTAAATGCAGAACAAATATTCCTGAAAATTGAGAAAAATTCCCTGTAATGTCAAACCGACTGAAACCAACAGGCGCCAACGGTTTCGTATTTCGCGTGTGAACTTTTGGCTTATGTAAGTAACAATCCAATCAACATTCGTTACTTTGAATGAGTCTACCGTTGGAACATTTCAATCTTCAATTTAAAAATAGAATTTTGATTCCAACAGTGCAATCCGTTCCCGATTAATGAAAATCATTCCTAAATAATGAGCGGAATGCGCTGAGTATTTTGACTGTAAGGTCAGGTGAGGTGAATTAGGGTAAGGTAAGGTAGTACTCAAGGTGCTCAATGGTCTCACACCAGGTTATATTACTGACCTACTCGAGAGATACAACCCTACCCGATCTTTACGATCCTCTTATCTGATGCTATTAAAAGTTCCAAGTACAAACACAGTTTCGTATGGAGACAATGCCTTCAGCATTGCCAAGCCTAAACTGTGGAATTCTGTTCCTTATGGAATCAGAACTGCTGAAAGCTTAACCCTATTTAATTCTAAACTGAAAACTCATTTGTTTCATATCGCATATTTTTAACCTTGACCTTGATTTTCTTATAATTTATAGCTTTTTATCTAATGTCAAGACAAGTGATATGGATTTAATTGCTACCAAAGTTTTTAATTCGCTTTTAATAATTATTTTACAGTTTATATTTCTTGTTAAGTGCTTTAGAGCATTAGTACAAAGCACTCTAGAAACAATAAATAAGTATAAGTATTAGTACTCTAGACCACAGTGTTTCCTTAACCTCACATCACCTATCTCTGTGGTCTGAGCTGGTGCCCAGTAAACTGAGGTTACTGGGCACTCAGTTATTATTCAGGATATGACAGAAATATGAGGTTTTTTGTTAGTTGGATTCACATTTTTATGTATATTAATCGCCAGTGTCATGCCCAGTGTCACACAATATGAGACAGGCATTTCAGGTCAAAAACCCAACAAATCTCCATATAAACTTGAGAAAATTTGGAAAAACCCACCTTTTTTGAAACCTTAAAATTCTTCATTGACTCCTTCCCTTAAAAATTTATTTGGAACACTGAATTCCAATAAACACTGTATCAATCTTTAAATTACAATTACCTTGTTTCATTTTGTCCCTGTACCTCGCTTTTCCAGAATTTACAGAGGAATTCAGATGCTCACTGCAAATTAAAACGGAGAAACAAAGTGAAAAGAAAATCAGAAAAGAAAAAAGGAAACTGCATACCGCTGTAAGTGGGGGTGTACATGGTGGTGTTGTAGTTAGCGCGTTGGACTTCAGATCTGAAGGTTGGTTGTTCAAGGCCCAGTCATCGCATTGTTTCCTTAGACAAGAGACTTTACCCCACATTGTCTCTCTCCACCCAGGTGTATAAATGGGTACTGGCGACATACTGATAGGGGTAACCCTGTGATGGACTAGCATCCCGTCCAGGGGGAAGTAGCAATTTTACACTCTCAGTTACTTCATGCTACAGAAACCGGGATAAGCTCCAGCCATGTGGGCCTCCTTGACCTTATTTCTCAGTAGAAAAAGAACGATCTATTCCCTTTATTAATGATCTGGAGTGACTTATTTTGGTACTCATCGAAAATGAGGTAATTGCTCTGTGGCAGCAATATTTTAAGAGCAAGTTATTTGTAGGGGAATTTAGAACATTTTAGGACAGTGAATCGAATCAAACTTGCAATAATTGTAGATCTGATAAAACAGAAATCCTTACAACTAACAAATAATGTTTTAGCCGATCACGGTACATGTACTTGATTTCTGGGTACCAAAGGGAGGGGGGGGGGGGGGTCTTTGGAGCCCTGGAACCATGCAACTTTTGGGAAAGCCTTTCTCTACTTGCAGCCAAGACAAAATGCTTATTCCGGCTCAACGGAGCTCTGAAGTTGAGTATTGGAGCCCTGGGGCCCGTTTCTCGAAACTCCCGATAACTTTCCGGGCCCGGTAAGTATTTTTTCGACCTCATTTATTTATCAGCTAGTGGTAATTATTGGTGCAAACTTAGCGATACACCTCACGAAATTATGAAGATTAAAATTTAGCCCTCAAAATCAATAAAAATTGTATTGCTATTGGAGAGTATTGTGCACCTAAAATAGTTTTCGGGTGTGGAAAGTTATCGGGAGTTTCGAGAAACGGGCCCCTGGAACCCCAATTTTTCTGGCTTAGGGCCCTGAAACCATGCATTTCTTAACCAGGTGACCTAAACCTCTTTGGTTCCCTAACTAGATCCACAAAGAAAATTGATGCAGCCGAGACCAAGCTGTACCAAAGCTTAGCAATAAGGAACTGACTAGCATGACTGAGTAGTTGGGCTTTATGCATGTGACAACGTACAGCGATATAATAATATCGTGAACATCTTATTATTACAGTTGTACGAGATACTAGCACGTGTCTCGCATGCATAGAGCATGATTTCTAAGCTACATGTAAGATTGCTCTAGCTATATCAAAGACATTAGCATTTGTGAAATAAAACCCATTAAGTTGAAACTACAAAGACATCGCAAATGAAACTGAAAATTTAATTTAAGTCACTTCTGCCCACACAAAAGAAAGAGGAATCTTTAACTTAAACAGCGAATTCTAATGTGTTTGCGTAAACAAGACAGGTTAAGAAATGAGTGAATTTTGGACACGTAATCAATCGTCTGTGATCTTGCAGAACTTTTGATCGCAGAGATTTCATACATATAGCTCAATTTTACGTATGAATGAAAACAAAGCTAAGCGGCTTTCTCCCATCGGAATGCATCAACATTAAGAACAACAATGCTACATAACAAGGAGAACAGGGATTGCATACCTAAAATTTCCTTCAGGCATTTCCTCTGATTCCAAATCTGCAAGCTCCAAACGAGCAATCTACAGGACAGATCGGAAGCAGAAAAATTTAACACCGTGGAATCTCTCAACGACTGCTACCTTTATGGTAACCTTATAAGACGGAAATAAAGCAAAGTTTAGGAATTATTAAGTTACCAGTTCTGCTTTCAAGCCAGTTGTAGCGCAACCTCTGCTTTTCAACTCTCGTCGTAATTTCACTACAGTCCACGAGTTGTAAATAGATGGAGGTTCGGAATCGTTCGCAAGGCTTCGTTCGAGCCGACGTGAACTTCGCCTTCTGCGATCGGCCATAGGTCGCGCGGAAATAAAGTGTAAAGTCCTTTTTTGTTACCGTGTGATGATGACAGATTTTTCAGATCAAGTAAAATAACGGAAAATCAAGGTGTCGATTTGGTGGCGAAACAAAAGCAATTTTTACCGAAAATGGCTACCTATCGCAATGGGAAATACCGCTGGATTCAAGACAGTTCTACTTCCGCTTAGTTTACTTCCGGTCCAATGAATATGACGTGTCTAGTGTCTCAAAATAAATTTAAGTTCGGTGCAGATGATGAATAAAGAAAGATGGTAAATTTTTATACAGTGCTGATAGCTCAGTGGTTAGAAATTGTCATGTACATGTAGTCAGCATAAACCCTTTTTTCAACCGTTCAGTAAAAGGTGAAAATTTGAAGGTGACATGTACCTTTAGAAACGAGAGGAGGCATTTTTTGGAGTAACTGCGGTGTGCACATTTGTTCTCACTGAAGGTGAGAGGTACGCCAGTACGACAACCTCTTTTTATCAGATACGCCTTTAGTTCAAGCAAGAATCGCTCTCGTCGCTCTCTGTCCCATCCCTCTAGTGGTCAGACTTTTGTAGTAAGACATACATACATACATGACTTTATTTTATCTCGAATTTACAGGGTAGCTAAAAAGCTAATATCTTCGAGAAAAGAAAAAGAAAGAAAGATTTACAAATAATAAAATAACATTACTAAGTACTAGAGACCGCGGATTCGGATCGGATCCTGTGTCTCTAAACGGCTCACCGGGAGACTCCCATTTAGGAGGGAAAATCGTTGTTTGGTACCGCTTAGGGTCTCTCTCCTCTGCAGAAGCCTCCTTCATCGAGTGGAATCAGGAGTGGAGACTGGAGAGAGCGAAATTCAGACCGTGGGAAACATCGTCCCTATGGGCCTGTTTTAAATTCCTCCTTTTTTCGCACTTTCTCTCCGTTTCCGTTTCTTTGAGGAGGAGGGAGGCACAGGATGATAAAATGCCCACCTTTAGAATGTTCCTGGTACCCCAATTTGGTAGGAATGAAACGTAGCTCAGCGCCGGTTCGATTTCGGATGGCAGGGATGTATTATGTACCAGTCAAATTGAGCTTCAACATCCCCTCACAGGCAATCCCCCGGGCATTTGAACTTTTGAAGATTGGCTTGTTCAAATTCCCTCCCCTCGGGGCAAAAAAGCTGTTCAAATGCCCCACCCGTTAGTCGCTGAAATACCTCTCCCCAAGGGCAAATTTCGTCTTCAATCAAACACTTCACACGCTTTTCAAAGAGAGAGATGGCGTGATGACACCTTCAAACTTCTTTTGAAGACCCTTTTGAAAGAGTTATTCACTAACAAAGGTGAAATTCTATCTTGTAATCTGTCAAACCTTGCAAAAACTAGACTACGAGCAGTCTCTCTTTCCGCTCTGGGATAGTCGAGCAAAACGAACAAGCGAGGGAGCGAGCGCAAAAATAGCCTGCCGCATTGTTGCGTGACACGTAATTTTAGTGTAAGCAAGTATAAATGTTCGAACTCTAATAGCTCTTCTACCACTTTTCCAGTTTGTGAAAAAGAGTGAAAAAAGTAATGCCCCCCCGTATGTATTAAATTTTAAATCCACCCCCCCTCTCTCTAGTTGTGATTTTCCCCTATGCCCCCTGTCTGGTTTCCCAATCCCGCCCCCCCTCCAGGTAATTATTATACAGTCCATAACTAGGACGTCTAGGAGGTACGGACATCTTAGACTACGAGCAGTCCCTCTTTCCGCTCAGGGATAGTCGAGGGAAATGAACCAGCAAGCGGGCGTTTTAGATGCATTTCCAGCCAATTCAGGAGACGCAAATACGAAAAATTTCCCGGGGGAACATGCCCCAGTACACCTCTCCTCCCTAAACGGTTTGATCAAGATCTTGTTCATGTTGTTTTACCCCTCTCTCTTGGCTGCTACAGTAGCTTGTGTGGGCGCGCTCCTCAGGCTTTCCAGTTAAACCCTTTGCACCGCTTTTTTTGCATCAATTTCGTATGACAGACTTAAACGTTATTCAAGAACCGTAAAATCAGGTTCAAAAATGGTGCAAAAAACAGTTTTTGTTCATTTCAATATCACGCATTTTGCCAGATACGAATTCTGTATTTTATTTGTGAGTTTTAAACTTGAGTTGTTTCCAGTTTTCCATACTTTGGTGTCTAAATTTTCCTGCAGACGTTTCAGACATTTGCACATGGAAAATCTATATAAGCCGTAGTATAAGAACCGACAAACAATGACCGAGGAAATGATTGGTGCGGGAGAAAGTAGTTGGGAGGGGGGATGTACAAGAAATTTTGGTGTCCATTTGGGGGGTATATGAAAATATGACCATTGCTTGAGGGGGATCAGATATTTTAAGCTGGTTTCATATCAAAATCTTCCGACCGCTCCTCCTCCCAGGAATGTCACGCAAACGCCTAATATTTCAAACTTTGATAAGTTTGATAACATAGCGCAAACTGTCAACAAGCTTCAACTCTCAGTTCACATAACAGAAGCTGTCAACCGATCAACTTTTAAATTACGAAACAGCTCGCCTTAAAGTGCACCTAACCCCAAAATATTTTTTTCGCTAAAATAACTCTTATCGCGTGATAATGTTCTGCTCATCGCGCGATATTTAATTTAATCAAATTTATCGCGCGAGAACTGCGAAAGTGGCATGTCCTCTATAGGCCACCGTATCTAACAGCACATTGTAGTGTACAAATGTCTTTGTAATCCGCCTAACGCTATTTCTCTTAAATGCCACAACATATAGAATATTACTAAGCTTAAATCGTTGATAATCGACACACTATTTTTTCCAACCAGCTGGACCCACAGAGACCGTTGTTTCCTGATAGGCAACCTAAAATAACAATTTTAAAACACAAAATATCTAACACATGGCCCAAATGATAAGTGACGTCCCTCTCTTGAGAACACCGAAATAATAAACGAATTTCTTGTAAATTATTTTCGTGAGCTCTAGTGTAGTTTCGTTGAATACATCACCTACCACATAATCCCGTGGTTGCTATGACAACCACGAGATAAAAGGGAAGTTTCTGGTTCTTTTTGGGCGTACATTTTACAATCTCCGACGCTGACACCCCAGACACACTCCACTCCCTCCCCGAAATATGCATGAAGCGCGAAAAGCTTTCTATTTCAACAAAAGGGAAAGTGAGAAGAAGTTAACGAGCAGAAGTTACTTTTTTTCAACAACCGGTGAGGCTTTTCGCTTAGCAACAGAACCAAATTGCTCTGTTTGATTAAAGTCTAGCACGAAAAAACACGTCAAATCTCACATGTACAAAACTTTTAACATTGCTCAATAACCTTAGCATTGGAACTGGATACGATAGGTGAACACCCATAACAGCCACCGTAAACATCGGGTGAAGTTAAGAACCCAGGAATATTGGATTCATTTATTTTGAAGATAAATGCACGTGGAAGTCGGCGAATAAAACCATTGGCTAAGTATTGAAAAATGCCCAAAGAAGACTCAGCTGATGATAATTAATTTTAATCGGAGTGCACATGGTTTTGACAGTTGATTGTTAAAAAAACAACAACAACAAAAAAAAAAAAACAAGCATTTTAATGTGACTTCTAAATTTCCAGTCATCGGATCCATTCCATGCAGTGGACGGTAACTGAAAAATAGCATTTCTACCGCAAATGCTACTAGACGTGCAAGAATTTTGCCTCCCTTATATCATTGCATGTGGGATATACAACCCTAGTGAGAAGTTGGATTTAATCGCGCACGTAATTTACAACAGTGGAACTGCTACTTTACAGCAGCGTTTTATCTGTAGAGCAAGTAAGTTATAAGGAATATACTTTTCCAGCGTAGTAGACTTAGAATCAAATCTACTAAATATAGAGGTACCTAACCTGAGAATGTAAGCACAGCACCTAAAAATACTCTTGCTTGCTGATTGTTTCAGGGCCTTTTAAATTTGTGTAAGCTAACACAAAATAATATTTTCCGCTGAAAACTGAAGTCGAAGAAAATTTAGCCAACAGAAACTCATTGCACGGTGTTAATGAAGAAACTATGCATGTATTATCCTTTATCGTATTTGTATTTAAATTACCAGGGGTAAGGAATTAGTAAGATAAGATAAGTTTTTGACCTAGGAATTTATTTACTTATTTATTTGTGTTTAAAGTTACGTCTAAGGCATTAATTTGATTATGCTGATTCACAAGAAATTACAATGCAAGCAGTCTCGCAAGCTTTTTTTTTTAAGTCAGCTGATTATATTTGAATGTCTGATTTGTATTTAAATTTTGCTGAAAAGCTCCTTCAGCGGGCCTCAGGTAAATATAAGTACCGAGAAGATTTCGCTGGGGATGAAACATTACCTAAGAAACCATAGGGACACTACGGTGAACTGTTATGAAAACGGCTGTGAGGGATAAAAATGTTTAGGCACCACGGTGTCCATCTATTAATTTTTATCCTCTCTTGTTTTTAACTTCAGTTTTTCACCCACCCCCTTCTTATTTTCTATAACCTACTCTAAAAAACAGGAAAAATCTAAATTATTTTTGGATCGTTGCACTACAAAACTAAGTTGGTACTTTTGGATTGGTTTGAACCTCAAGGAAGCTGAAAAAAGACGTCGTCTTGTGTTAAGTGTGGTATGGAAAGGCTGACTCGTCCACAATCGTCTTCATGACGCGCGCGGCACGGGAGCGCGAAATGGGATAGCTAAGGGTGATAGGAAGGGCACGTCAAGAAGACGACTGGGGACGAGTCGAGGTGAAAGGGGGGGAGGGGGTGGGTGTCTGTGAGTAGTCGTCCTTTTTTCCTTCAGAACTACTTCTTGACGACATGCAGACAGAGGATTGATAAAAAGGTCATCCCGATTCGGTTTTACCTTGAAAGAGATAGCCAATGATGGCCGTGGTTTTCGCCAATTTTCGTGAATTTACTCGTCTACGACTGAGGCGCGGTAGTCTTAAACGCAGACGTCCTTAGGGCTCGTCACAAAGAATGTCTGCGTAAGAGGATGTAGCTGGAGGCGTGCAACCTCGTTCCCAGGGTCTCTCTTCTCTGCCTCCCTTGTCAAGAGAGTCCCTGGGAACGAGGTTGAGAGGTTGATATAAAACTGGGAGCTCAGTCGTTCGAGGCATGCAAGTAAATATCTACATCGCATCGTGTTGTTTCTGCAGACTAGTAACTTCCTACTGAACATATTGTGTCTCTATACTCCCCAGACAGTTGTTGCTTTGCAATACACCGGGTTTTGAGTCAAATCGGAGGTCCATAAACCTGCCAAAACCACAAAAAAAAAAAAAAAACAAAAAAAAAAAAACAGTAGAAATCAAATAAACAAAACAGGCAGGCAGGTAGACAAGCAAACAAAATCGAGGCACACCAACACATTTTCAATCCGGACCGAACAAGCTTGTTTAAAGAGGATTTTTGTTATGAGCTTTCTACAGATTTCCCATGCAGCAGCGTAGTTTAGGAAAGGTGACACTGCTTGTTATTTTTGTGAACATTCTACGTTTTAATTTTTGTCAATTTTAATGTTCATCGCGACAGTACTGTTCTGTCAGGATCAAAAGACGCCCCAATACTAGTTCAAAAATACAAACATAATTTTTTCTTTGGGTATTGAAGTAGATAGAGGGATTTTTCGCTGCTATAAAGGTCATCGGTAAAAAAACACATGACTTTTCGAGGCTGCTGTCTATTCTTGAATGATGTACTTTAGCCAGCTACAAAGCATCTACATTTTAATGATGTTTTTAATAATCTCTCCATATAGATTTGAAGTACCCCCCCCCCCCCAAAAAAAAATGTAGGTCAAACAAACGGGAAAAGGTCAGGCAAACGGGAAAACGAGGAAAGGTTCCTGCTTAAACGGTTAAAAGGTTAAAAGGCTCCTGCTTAAACGGGACGATTCGCATTGATGCAGTGTAACATGGGTGCTTGGACGATTTTCTGCGCAATTTTTACGTTGCAGGTTTTTGAACCAGCTTCAGAAACCTGCAAAGCCAAATCACCAATTTTGCTCAAGTTGTTTCGTGTAACATACTTGTCGCCAATTTTTTGAACCGTGTTCGCTACCCCCGTATTCGCTGCCCCCGTTGCGCAAAAAATCGCGGTCCCGTGCCCTGTTGCCAACGGATTTCGCTAAAATCATCGTTGCGAAACGTCCCGTATAACGTCGTCTTTATTTTTTTTTACCGAAACAGAAATTAGAGAAAAATGGACGAGGGCTGCGTCTTTACGGTGACTGCGGTTATAGCAAAATACAAGCTACAATCAGAATGCTCCTTTTAATTTCATAATGGACAGTTCAGCCATTATGAATATATATGCTTTCCAGCTACAATTTGAGTTTCGATGTTGTCAAATTTGTCAGTTCCCTAATCATTCATCCTTTTGTCTTGCGCTCACACTTTTAGGTTGTCTGCAAATTTTCGCTTCGTTTTATAACGCGAACTAGCTTTTCTTTTCAAGACTGATTTTGCAGTGCGGATTGCGTCAGGTTTACACATAATATTTTGATTGTAACGTTGTCCCTAATTTCATTTCTTTGAGACAAATTTAGCCACTGGTTTAGGATTTGTGTCAGTACCGACGTAAATCAATGGGTTGATTTAATTAACATCATTCTAAAATTAGGCTTCTTCTCAAAATAACACCGATGAAAATGGCTGCTCAATAATCACAAAGAGAATACGCTTTTAGGAATTTGATTTTTTACTTAGTTTAGCTTACGTGGTTAAATCATTGCGTTCAATTTATTTATTTGCTGGTTTGTTTGTTGTCGTTGTTTTCATGAAATCGCTGGGTGTTGGATCCGGAGAATTTTTATTTATTACAAGCAAAAGGTGCCTAAATGTTTTAAAAGCGTATCCGGTTTGTAACTAATTTCTACTGAAAACTGAATGCAATTCGTGCTCGCTGAAGATACGTAAATGAAAACCACTTTTATATGAACATTTTTCGCCAAAAATATGTAGTTGAACCAACTTAAAAATCATGACAATCATTGTTACTCCTCTAAACTAAAAGGCATCAATGTCGTAAAAAAGGTGGTTATTGTTCATCGTGGTAAATACAGTTAAATAATAAAGTGTATATAGTTTGTCTCACGATATAGTGACTTGAGTTGTAAATGGCGACGTTTCGACTGCTTACTGCTAGTCTTCATCAGGCGATGAGGTCGACTGGTTGTACTTTATCTTTGAGGTATTTTATCAGCTGAAAGTACAGTTGATAAAAGATACCTCTAAGAATTACAGCAAAAGAAAAAGCTTATATTTAGAGGAAGTTGAGGGCTACGTAGGCAGTGCGCAAAACAGGACTTTCGGTTATAGCTTCATACGAACTTTCGTCCGTGGTCACGTGACTAAGAATTATTTCTAGAGTAAAAAACGTCACTTTACTGGTTCAGCTTCCTGCCCAACCGTGAAAAGCTTCAACGTTTCTGGTCTTCGTTTTCAACCCCGTTATGATTTCGGTTTATTATCATCTTCTTTCCTTAGCTTAACAAACTAGTTATTTTGGAGGTGATCAACTTTGACCACTTAAGCCCTAGGGTACCACAGGGTCACTATACCCTTTGAACGCTATTTTACACAATGTAAATTTAGCGAGCCCTTTAATTAGCGAACTTACAGGAGATCACTAAGCTAAGCATTGTGGCTGTTGATCTTTAAAACTGTACATTTCTGAAAAGAAGAGATTCCGTAATTTAGTGTGAAAAAACCATATGACGTAAATTTAAAAATATTGAAAAAATTCCTGAAAGACAAGAAACCAATTCTCCGTAACAGAGATGAGTAACTAATTGACTACCGATTTCTAGGAACAGTCTAAAAATAGCAGCGAGAAAAAAGTGGCGTATTTATCCCACGTATTCACCTCATTGAAAAACGTTGTCGGGTAATAATATTAAAAACCGGATGGATGCGGGAAGTGATAAAAATGAAAACTGGATGCGACGCAATGGGGTTATATGAGTGCGTCATTGCCACGCGTATCATACTCGTTTCTTTTATTAATTTCTAATAAAAGGTCTAGTCCCAGAAATATTTTCAAGTAGGTTTAGGAGTGCTGTGTTACAAAAATGTGCAACCGAGTCTGAGAATAGAGGCGAGTTTTCTTGCTCCGAACATTAGCTCAGTGTTGTATTTTGTTGTATTTTATTTTGTTTTTTAGTTCTCGATATCGTTTTTCGGTTTAGGTGCATGTATTTTTGTAGTAGGGTTGATAAATGGCATAACAGTAGCCGTTTGAAATTTGGATGATAAGAAATGACCGTCAACAACAGAAACAAAACAACTAAACAAACTTTACAATGAAAAGTGAAGGATAACGATGACATGAAATATGACAGCGAGAAACTTGACGTACACATAATATCTACATGACGAAAAAATGTGACCTACGTATGATATATATACGACGAAAACTGCCGGTTTACCTTCAGGCCGTCTGCAGTGTCGGGAAATATTGAGTAAATATGGCGATTACGTTGACGTACATGTAATGTCTACACGACGAAAACTGCTGGTTTACTGTCAGGTCTACAGTGTCGGTAAATGTTCTGAATATTAAGAAAACACGGCGATTACGTTGGCACGTAGCTTCCTACACAGCCCTGGAATAATCTGTGCAGACGAAACAATTGCAGACACCACGAACCACAGCACAGCCTCTCACTTTACCAGAAGATTAATGACCCTTTTTATCTATAAAGTTTAGCATCCTTTGACATTAGGTAACTGCTTCTCAATATTTTCGTCAAGGCCGAGCTGAGCAGCTATTCAAAGGTAAACACATATGCTTGTTTTTCTGCTCTTGTAGCTCAGTCTTATAGCTCATGGCCTAGGCCTCACTCAATTTTGCCTAGTTTAGCCCTTCAATGTTCAAAGCTGTAAAAGAAAATCAAATTATATTTTACAAAATGTAGAAAACCAAATTGAATTTTGCAAAATTTCGAAAAGAAAAACCAGCATCACTACACGGAAGGTTTCCATCTTGTTCACCAGCTTTTTTTTGATATCATCACACAGGAATTAATCTACGGTCTCAAGCGTTGTATAAGGTCTGATTCTGAGCTGAGATAGTTTAATTTTAAACAAAACGTGAAAACTGGTAGGCAATTAAAATTTCCGGTGCAGAAAAAAAAAAATCCACGACATGTGATGAAACACGTGTGATGTTTTTTTAACTTGTTTTGCAAAGTTCGTAAAGAGTTCCATTGTCAATAGCAGAAAGAGCACTTTCCGTAAAAAACTCGTTAACATCGTTTGTTACAGAAAATTAGATAGTTATCACATCACGTACTCCCTTGGCTATTACTTGTTGATGTCGGTTTTGTGAAATAAAGCGTTTCCGTAATTCGGCAAAGTGACGGAAACCTGATAGTTGACATTTCCGTTACGTTTCCGCAGATCGGTTACGACGGGAAACGTGTAAGAGAAGAATGGTGACAATGTTTGGCGTTTCTGCAGCGTTTCCGTCAGCTGAAACGTTTAAAATGTTTCCATCGCGTTTCCGCAACTTTTCTGTTGGCTGAAACGCGCAAGGTGTGTCCTTCGGGTTTCCGCAAACGGATTCGAACGGAAACTTGGCGGTTTTCCATTCCTGGTACTCCGAGATACGCGCAGTTTAAACTGATATACTCTCCAATTCGGATTCCTCCTCATGATCAAGAGCGATATTTTAGTCCAGAACGCTTTTAATGATGCTCTTAACGTTGTTTGGAAATGTTTAGCAATTTTAACCCATGGCCATAAAATAGTTTTCAAAACAAAGCTGGAAAACCTCATGAAGTTTCTTGTCAAGTACACAGCAAAAAAAGCATTTTTGAAAATGAGTTAAACTGACTCTTTGAGTAAAATGTGTATTTTACTCAATATGTTGAGTAAAGAATAAATCTAGCACTGGACGAAAAAACGAATTTACCGCAAGTTTGCCAGTCATTTTATTTTAGAGTACTGATATTGCTATTTTTGTGATGTACCACCAAATAATATCATTCGAAAAGCGGTTTTGCATTTTCATTTTCTCGCGTTTACTCGTCGGTTCCCCGCTGGCTGACCGGTTTGGCCGAGTGACCTTGATATACCTACGTGAGAACAACCTACATGAGAAGTTGGATTTAATCGCGCACGTAATTTGCAACAGTGGAACTGCTACTTTACAGCAGCGTTTTATCTGTAGAGTAAGTAAGTTATAAGGAATATACTTTTCCAGCGTAGTAGACTTAGAATCAAATCTACAAAATATAGAGGTACCTAACCTGAGAATGTAAGCACAGCACCTAAAAATACTCTTGCTTGCTGATTGTTTCAGGGCCTTTTAAAGGGAAATTTTACCCTGGGTGCCAGAGGCTTTTCTTGCGCGGTTTCCGGTTGCAGCTTATGTTCTCTACTGTGACCCGCGCGGCAAGCTGCTCGTTGCGTCGGCCTCCGGCCGATTTCTCCCCACGTTAGCGAGGAAAAACCTCTGGCACCCAGGGTAGGGAAATTTGTGTAAGCTAACACAAGATAAACTTATCTGCTGAAAACTGACGTCGAAGAAAATTTAGCCAACAGAAACTCATTGCACGGTGTTAATGAAGAAACTATGCATGTATTATCCTTTATCGTATTTGTATTTAAATTACCAGGGGAAAGGAATTAGTAAGATAAGATAAATTTTGACCTAGGAATTTATTTACTTATTTATTTGTGTTTAAAGTTACGTCTAAGGCGTTAATTTGATTATGTATTCACAAGAAATTACAATGCAAGCAGTCTCGCAAGCTTTTTTTTTAAGTCAGCTGATTATATTTGAATGTCTGATTTGTATTTAAATTTTGCTGAAAAGCCCCTTCAGCGGGCCTCAGGTAAATATAAGTACCGAGAAGATTTCGCCGGAGATGAAACATTACCTAAGAAACCATAGGGACACTACAGTGAACTGTTATGAAAACGGCTGTGAGGGATAAAAATCTTTAGGCACCACGGTGTCCAGCTATTAATTTTTATCCTCTCTTGTTTTTAACTTCAGTTTTTCACCCACCCCCTTCTTATTTTCTATAACCTACTCTAAAAAACAGGAAAAATCTAAATTATTTTTGGATCGTTGCACTACAAAACTAAGTTGGTACTTTTGGATTGGTTTGAACCTCAAGGAAGCTGAAAAAAGACGTCGTCTTGTGTTAAGTGTGGTATGGAAAGGCTGACTCGTCCACAATCGTCTTCATGACGCGCGCGGCACGGGAGCGCGAAATGGGATAGCTAAGGGTGATAGGAAGGGCACGTCAAGAAGACGACTGGGGACGAGTCGAGGTGAAAGGGGGGGAGGGGGTGGGTGTCTGTGAGTAGTCGTCCTTTTTTCCTTCAGAACTACTTCTTGACGACATGCAAACAGAGGATTGATAAAAAGGTCATCCCGATTCGGTTTTACCTTGAAAGAGATAGCCAATGACAGCCATGGTTTTCGCCAATTTTCGTGAATTTACTCGTCTACGAATGAGGCGCGGTAGTCTTAAACGCAGACGTCCTTAGGGCTCGTCACAAAGAATGTCTGCGTAAGAGGATGTAGCTAGAGGCGTGCAACCTCGTTCCCAGGGTCTTTCTTCTCTGCCTCCCTTGTCAAGAGAGTCCCTGGGAACGAGGTTGAGAGGTTGATATAAAACTGGGAGCTCAGTCGTTCGAGGCATGCAAGTAAATATCTACATCGCGTCGTGTTGTTTCTGCAGACTAGTAACTTCCAACTGAACATATTGTGTCTCTATACTCCCCAGACAGTTATTGCTTTGCAATACACCGGGTTTTGAGTCAAATCGGAGGTCCATAAACCTGCCAAAACCACAAAAAAAAGTAGAAAACAAATAAACAAAACAGGCAGGCAGGTAGACAAGCAAACAAAATCGAGGCACACCAACACATTTTCAATCCGGACCGAACAAGCTTGTTTAAAGAGGATTTTTGTTATGAGCTTTCTACAGATTTCCCATGCAGCAGCGTAGTTTAGGAAAGGTGACACTGCTTGTTATTTTTGTGAACATTCTACGTTTTAATTTTTGTCAATTTTAATGTTCATAGCGACAGTACTGTTCTGTCAGGATCAAAAGACGCCCCAATACTAGTTCAAAAATACAAACATAATTTTTCTTTGGGTATTGAAGTAGATAGAGGGATTTTTCGCTGCTATAAAGGTCATCGGTAAAAAAACACATTACTTTTCGAGGCTGCTGTCTATTCTTGAATGATGTACTTTAGCCAGCTACATAGCATCTACATTTTAATGATGTTTTTAATAATTTCTCCATATAGATTTGAAGTACCCCCCCCCAAAAAAAAATGTAGGTCAAACAAACGGGAAAAGGTCAGGCAAACGGGAAAACGAGGAAAGGTTCCTGCTTAAACGGTTAAAAGGTTAAAAAGGCTAAAAGGCTCCTGCTTAAACGGGACGATTCGCATTGATGCAGTGTAACATGGGTGCTTGGACGATTTTCTGCGCAATTTTTACGTTGCAGGTTTTTGAACCAGCTTCAGAAACCTGCAAAGCCAAATCACCAATTTTGCTCAAGTTGTTTCGTGTAACATACTTGTCGCCAATTTTTTGAACCGTGTTCGCTACCCCCGTATTCGCTGCCCCCGTTGCGCAAAAAATCGCGGTCCCGTGCCCTGTTGCCAACGGATTTCGCTAAAATCATCGTTGCAAATCGTCCCGTTTAACGTCGTCTTTATTTTTTTTTTACCGAAACACAAATTAGAGAAAAATGCACGAGGGCTGCGTCTTTACGGTAACTGCGGTTATAGCAAAATACAAGCTACAATCAGAATGCTCCTTTTAATTTCATAATGGACAGTTCAGCCATTATGAATATATATGCTTTCCAGCTACAATTTGAGTTTCGATGTTGTCAAATTTGTCAGTTCCCTAATCATTCATCCTTTTGTCTTGCGCTCACACTTTTAGGTTGTCTGCAAATTTTCGCTTCGTTTTATAACGCGAACTAGCTTTTCTTTTCAAGACTGATTTCGCAGTGCGGATTGCGTCAGGTTTACACATAATATTTTGATTGTAACGTTGTCCCTAATTTCATTTCTTTGAGACAAATTTAGCCACTGGTTTAGGATTTGTGTCAGTACCGACGTAAATCAATGGGTTGAATTAATTAACATCATTCTAAAATTAGGCTTCTTCTCAAAATAACACCGATGAAAATGGCTGCTCAATAATCACAAAGAGAATACGCTTTTAGGAATTTGATTTTTTACTTAGTTTAGCTTACGTGGTTAAATCATTGCGTTCAATTTATTTATTTGCTGGTTTGTTTGTTGTCGTTGTTTTCATGAAATCGCTGGGTGTTGGATCCGGAGAATTTTTATTTATTACAAGCAAAAGGTGCCTAAATGTTTTAAAAGCGTATCCGGTTTGTAACTAATTTCTACTGAAAACTGAATGCAATTCGTGCTCGCTGAAGATACGTAAATGAAAACCACTTTTATATGAACATTTTTCGCCAAAAATATGTAGTTGAACCAACTTAAACATCATGACAATCATTGTTACTCCTCTAAACTAAAAGGCATCAATGTCGTAAAAAAGGTGGTTATTGTTCATCGTGGTAAATACAGTTAAATAATAAAGTGTATATCGTTTGTCTCACGATATAGTGACTTGAGTTGTAAATGGCGACGTTTCCACTGCTTACTGCTAGTCTTCATCAGGCGATGAGGTCGACTGGTTGTACTTTATCTTTGAGGTATTTTATCAGCTGAAAGTACAGTTGATAAAAGATACCTCTAAGAATTACAGCAAAAGAAAAAGCATATATTTAGAGGAAGTTGAGGGCTACGTAGGCAGTGCGCAAAAACAGGACTTTCGGTTATAGCTTCATACGAACTTTCGTCCGTGGTCACATGACTAAGAAATATTTCTAGAGTAAAAAACGTCACTTTACCATGTTTACTGGTTCAGCTTCCTGCCCAACCGTGAAAAACTTCAACGTTTCTGGTCTTCGTTTTCAACCCCGTTATGATTTCGGTTTATTATCATCTTCTTTTCTTAGCTTAACAAACTAGTTGTTTTGGAGGTGATCAACTTTGACCACTTAAGCCCTAGGGTACCACAGGGTCACTATACCCTTTGAACGCTATTTTACACAATGTAAATTTAGCGAGCACTTTAAAGCGAACTTACAGGAGATCACTAAGCTAAGCATTGTGGCTGTTGATCTTTAAAACTGTACATTTCTGAAAAGAAGAGATTCCGTAATTTAGTGTGAAAAAACCATATGGCGTAAATTTAAAAATATTGAAAAAATGCCTGAAAGACAAGAAACCAATTCTCCGTAACAGAGATGAGTAACTAACTGACTACTGATTTCTAGGAACAGTCTAAAAATAGCAGCGAGAAAAAAGTGGCGTATTTATCCCACGTATTCACCTCATTGAAAAACGTTGTCGGGTAATAATATTAAAAACCGGATGGATGCGGGAAGTGATGAAAATAAAAACTGGATCGATGCGACGCAATGGGGGTTATGTGAGTGCGTCATTGCCACGCGTATCATACTCGTTTCTTTTATTAATTTCTAATAAAAGGTCTAGTCCCAGAAATATTTTCAAGTAGGTTTAGGAGTGCTGTGTTGCAAAAATCTGCAACCGAGTCTGAGAATAGAAGCAAGTTTTCTTGCACCGAACATTAGCTCAGTGTTGTATTTTGTTGTATTTTATTTTGTTTTTTAGTTCTCGATATCGTTTTTCGGTTTAAGGTGTATTTTTGTAGTAGGGTTGATAAATGGCATAACAGTAGCCGTTTGAAATTTGGATGATAAGAAATGACCGTCAACAACAGCAACAAAACAACTAAACAAACTTTACAATGAAAAGTGAAGGATAACGATGACATGAAATATGACAGCGAGAAACTTGACGTACACATAATATCTACATGACGAAAAAATGTGACCTACGTATGATATATATACGACGAAAACTGCCGGTTTACCTTCAGGCCGTCTGCAGTGTCGGGAAATATTGAGTAAATATGGCGATTACGTTGACGTACATGTAATGTCTACACGACGAAAACTGTTGGTTTACTGTCAGGTCTACAGTGTCGGTAAATGTTCCGAATATTAAGAAAACACGGCGATTACGTTGGCACTTAGTTTTCTACACGGCCCTGGAATAATCTGTGACGAAACAATTGCAGACATCACGAACCACAGCGCAGCCTCTCACTTTACCAGAAGATTAATTACCCTTTTTATCTATAAAGTTTAGCATCCTTTGACATTAGATAACTGCTTCTCAATATTTTCGTCAAGGCCGAGCTGAGCAGCTATTCAAAGGTAAACACATATGCTTGTTTTTCTGCTCTTGTAACTCTTATAGCTCATGGCCTAGGCCTCACTCAATTTTGCTTAGTTTAGCCCTTCAGTGTTCAAAGCTGTTAAAGAAAATCGAATTATATTTTACAAAATGTAGAAAACCCAATTGAATTTTGCAAATTGTCGAAAAGAAAAACCAGCATCACTACACGGAAGGTTTCCCTCTTGTTCACCAGCTTTTTTTTTGATATCATCACACAGGAATTAATCTAAGGTCTAAGGTAGTTTAATTTTACACAAAACGTGAAAACTGGTAGGCAATTAAAATTTCCGGTGCAGAAAAAAAATCCACGACATGTGATGAAACACGTGTGATGTTTTTTTAACTTGTTTTGCAACGTTCGTAAAGAGTTCCATTGTCAATAGCAGAAAGAGCACTTCCCGTAAAAAACTCGTTAACATCGTTTGTTACAGAAACTTAGATGGTTATCACATCACGTACTCCCTTCAGTCCCTTGGCTATTTATACTGGTTGATGTCGGTTTTTGTCTTTGTTCCACGGTTCTCTTCCCTCCCTTTTCAAATGTTCAAGAAAAAGCTAAAACGTTATGTATGTTGTAGTTCAACTTTATTCTTGGTTCAATTTTTATTTTCTTTTATTTTATATTCGTTATCATATATTAACATAAAAACAACAACAAAAAATTGAACTACACTTAGACCACTGAGATGAAAAGTAAGGACATGTTATTGCTGATTTACACTGTTTGACAAAGTTGTGGTGCCACCACATATAATATGATTTTTTATGTCTAGTAGAGGCTCTAAATGTGGCAAATTAAATAAAATCCCCATTTTATTATATCTCTTAGTTAGTACGCGCGCTGCGATTGGTCAATTTTGCGGGCCGTATTTTACTGTACGGACCCCAAAATTTGAAAGGTATCAAATAAGTTTTGCGGCAGTAGTTTTGCACATTGAAGAAATATAAGGCTAGTCTATTAAACGCGATATACAAAAACGAGTGAAAACTAGATTAAAAACTTTTTAGTTTACAGAAACTCTCCGAAAGCTTTCACTTAAAAAATTGCGAAGCTAAAAGCATTTATAGTTTCAACTTGAAAGCCTGTAAGCTTATATCGTAACTGGTAAGTCAAAACGTGTTGAGAAAAGGAGCTAAAAGGACTGTTAAATTAATGTACAAAGACCCCCGGACGTGAAAACTAGAAGCGAAAGAGTTCCTAACAATAGCTCCCTCAGTAACAGTTCTCAGTCTTTATAGTGGAAAAAAATTCAACTTCAAACTGAACAACTCTCAAATGGTTTTATTGTTGTCCGGTTTACATAAGCTTACATTTTGATCGGAATTAAGTTTGAAACTTGTAACTCACCGCTTAAGTTATTTGCTCTCAGGGAAAATAAACAGTATTGCTGACCTAAAGTACCTTGTTTCCTCAAAAAAAAAAGTTTGTTCTTGCAGGGGAGATCCATAAAAATAACCTTTATCAAACGTGCACCCTAGCTCAGGCGTTTGTAAAGCCCGACTAAAACTCGTAATTTCCTACGCAACTCGTCGATGTTCACTTTCTAGCGTATAGTTTGCTCGAAAAACAACCCAAGCACAACTGAGAACCAAGGAAAGATGGAAGTAAATTTGGTCGAGTTTTCTTCCAGTATTTTCTTTGTCATTTGAAAGTTACTTCATTCACTTGTTGTTGGCTGCATGTTGCCACATTTCCACGTTGACAAACACGACTTCAACGCTCCACAGTTTTATCCCTGTCAGAACAAAAGAACTCTTTCCATCTTAATTTATCAGCGACATTCACGCGTTTCATTTCCTTGACACACGTCAGTCAAATGAACCTGTTCAACTTTTGATCATGACTTGAAATGTTTTCCTTTTCTCCGATTAAAGAGATATAATAAATATCTTATTAGTCTCGTATTGTCGGTCCGTACTGTAAGTTACGGAACGTCGTTTTTCCACCCGGTTTATGGCCCGCGTGCTTCGCGCTTGGGCCATAAATCGAGCGGAAAAAACTCGGTCCGTAACTTACAGTATGGACCTCGAACTCGGCTAATAAGAGGTATATGAAATACCATAAAAATGCGATTTTTAAATTCCAATTCGATCTCATATTCGTAGGCCACAGATTTGCCAGACGTAAGACGTTTGAGCCGATGTCATTTTCGTTAAACAAAGTCATCGCATTTTTATTTACTACTCCATGAAGTTTTATTTTCATAGTTACAAGTTAGAATTTTATCTATGAGCGGACTAGAACTCCTTAAAATCACTTTTCCCAGCATAACATACAACAATTTAAATACCACATTGGACTCGCCCTTTGAAAATGGAATGATTAAATTTGTTATGCTTTACGTACTTCTCTCTAGTGTCATATGTGATTGACTTTAACTGTGTTTCAGCTGCTTAAACAAGACGTGGACAACAATTTTGTGTTGTACGGCTGATAACGTTGAGAAAGGTACAGTTTTTTTTTATTATTATCTTGTACAACAAGTTATGAGAGGTTAATGGAATTAATCTTAAGTTAAACCACATTAAGTTTATGCAAGGAAGCAAGAGGTCGGAGTACAGTGGAACATTGCCTTAAGAGCGGATGTCTGTAAATATCGACCGAAGGCGTACAATAAGGAAAATATCAAAATTTTGAAAAGAAATTTACAAAGTAGCCCTAGGAGAATTATTAACAGAAATATATTTTTTACTTTGATCCGATAATTGTTTTAGACGTACGGAGGTAGTCTTCGTTTCGCAGCTCTCGGACCTGGCTTTCAGGGTCTCACACAGTGCATCGCGAAAACCCCGTTAACAAAATCAAAACAATTTTAACGAGAACAACAAATAACTAATCACATAGAGTAGTTAATTACACACATTTTGAGCATTCATTTTATCAGTTTGGACTTGAATGGAATATTTGGGAGAATTTTCGATATTTATATTATTTTGAGCGATTTCTTGCATTGAAAATTGACAAAATTGATGGCCTAAAATCATCAACTGGTACATGGCGTACAGTAAAGTACCCTATACCACGTAAAAGAGCATTACTTCTTCTTTCAAAATCCGTTTTCAAAACCACGGGCAACTCAAAACAAAATTTTTGAGGCCACGAAATACAAGTACTACTTAAGTGTAATTTGAGCGTTCCCGACACGGTGGTCCATGTTAAAATTACTCAGATAAACACGACACAAAAACATGTTTGAACATCCGATGTTTAATAACAACTGCTGTCAGGCATCATTACATGTGAACAAGACTATTTTGCGGGATTTGGTATCGTTTGGGCGAAATAAATAGACGATTTCAGCTGTTTCATCCACCTTAATCTGCACGAGTCACGTGAAGTTTGTCAAAAGTCAAGTATTCCGACACGTAAACCCAACCAAATCGGAACATTTTACGCTCAGAAATTACTTTCTAACACATAGATAAATCGTTAATACTGTATGTTTTTCGTACCTTATTCTGGGCTCCTGTGTAGCGAGGAAATCTAGCAGACGACATCTTCGGCGGTTTCAAGATTATGCCAAAGGCAGCAGAGATTGCGTTACTGTAGATTACAAGGGGAGACCGCTGTCACGTTACCTTCCGGAAAAATTCTCCACCTTACCCCACGAATATAATAGATATATCTATATTGAGATTGTGAATCGCCGCATTCTTTATTAATCTCAAAAATAAATAAATAAATCATATTATGTTATATTTTTTTAAGCGCATTCTCTATATAAATATTCAATGTGCTTTGCATTGTAAAAAAGCAAAACCAACGGTAAAGCGTATGTAAACCTCACGCCTATTAACTTCAGTGCTGTAAAGTTAAATGGACGAATGCATAAATGCATCAGTTTTTTTTCCAAGAAATTAATTCAAGAGTCTGGACTTAAAGTACAAGTACAAGTGTGAGTTGTTTAGATTCTCTTAGATCTTCTTACAATGGCCATCTCATCACCTCAAAGTATGTATGTGAGTATGTGAACTACTTTTTCATTGACAAAAGTAGGGCTGCCCATCTTTGAGTTGGCTGTGCCAAGACTGTTTGTCCATCTTCGAGCGGAAATAATGGTACTTTTGTCAATGATCTCAGATTGGATGTTTGTAAGAATCAATTTAAATGCATATAGTGATAGTCTTGTCTCCATCGCACTTTTGTTTCAAAGTTCAGCACTACATTACTTTTTGTTTTGAGTGTGTGAACCACTTTTTCATTGACAAAAGTAGGGCCGCCTATCTTTGAGTGGGCTGTGCCAAGACTGTTTGTCCATCCTTGAGTGGAAATAATGGCGCTTTTGTTAATGAGCTCAGATTGGATATTTTTAAGAATCAATTTAAATGCATATAGTAATAGTCTCCGTCGCACTTCTGTTGAAAGTTCAGCACTATAATATATTTTTTTTGAGTATGTGAACCACATTTTCATTGTCAAAAGTAGGGCCGCCCATCTTTGTGTTGGCTGTGCCAAGACTGTTACCATAATAGGACATTCTCTGAACAGATAGTGAAAATAAACGTAATCCACTTAAATGCTGTAGATCTTAAGACGTTTGTTAATGCAGCTTCCGCTTCTAAAAGTTGTGTATCAGAAACGTCGTTGGTTAATTCCATGGGTATACCGTAAGTTGAGGAATGCATCCACGTTAGCAGGGTATTCCCGACTATGTCTTTTTTTATTAGGCGTATCTGTGATTTACAAGGGAAAACAAATCCCTTCCTATTCCAACATGAACTTCCCAGTGAATGATATACCCTTCGGAAATTCAGAGGATAATTGTGTGTCTGTCAAATTTACAAAACGTGGCAACATAACGGCTATTAGAGTCTCCGTAACTGCGCAAACCTTGCGGATACGTGATTCATCGTTACAGTCACTCTCCGGAAATCTAACGGATAATTGTGTGTAGGTCGAATTTACGAGCCGCGGAAACACGATGGCTATCAGCAGTAGTTTTGTACATTGAAGAAATATAAGGCTACTCTCTTAAACGCGAGATACAAAAACGAGTGAAAGCTAGATTAAAAACTTTTTAGTTTACAGAAACTCTCTGAAAGCTTTCACTTAAAAGATTGCGAAGCTAAAAGCATTTATAGTTTCAACTTGAAAGCCTGTAAGCTTACATCGTAACTGGGAAGTCAAAACATGCTGAGAAAAGGAGCTTAAAGGACTGTTAAATTAATTTACAAAGACCCCCCGGACGTGAAAACTAGAAGCGAAAGAGTTCCTAGCAATTG
Organism: Siderastrea radians; assembly: GCA_964017195.1. Classification (NCBI taxonomy): domain Eukaryota; kingdom Metazoa; phylum Cnidaria; class Anthozoa; order Scleractinia; family Rhizangiidae; genus Siderastrea; species Siderastrea radians. The sequence goes on from OZ024897.1 coordinate 26,740,967, forward strand.
CTCCCTCACTAACAGTTCTCTTTATGCTGGAAAAAAATTCAACTTCAAACTGCTGAACAACTCTCAAATGGTTTTATTGTTGTCGGGCTTACATAAGCTTACATTTTGATCGGAATTAAGTTTGAAACTTGTAACTCACCGCTTAAGTTATTTGCTCTCAGGGAAGCAAAACAGTATTGCTGACCTAAAGTACCTTGTTTCCTCAAAAAAAAAGTTTGTTCTTGCAGGGGAGATCCATAAAAATAACCTTTATCAAACGTGCACCCTAGCTCAGGCGTTTGTAAAGCCCGACTAAAACTCGTAATTTCCTACGCAACTCGTCGATGTTCACTTTCTAGCGTATAGTTTGCTCGAAAAACAACCCAAGCACAACTGAGAGCCAAGGAAAGATGGAAGTAGATATTGTCGAGTTTTCTTCCAGTATTTTCTTTGTCATTTGAAAGTGTTACTTTATTCACTTGTTGTTGGCTGAATGTTGCCACATTTCCACGTTGACAAACGCGACTTCAACGCTCCACAGTTTTATCCCTGTCAGAACAAAAGAACTCTTTCCAACTTAATTTATCTTGCTTTTTGGATATGTTCCGGACCAAAAAAATTGTTTTTCAGAGATATTAAGTCGTGAAGTTGTCATTCAGCGACATTCATTCACCAGCGACATTCACGCGTTTCATTTCCTTGACACACGTCAGTCAAATGAACCTGTTCAACTTTCATGACTTGAAACGTTTTCCTTTTCTCCGATTAAAGAGATATAAAAAATATCTTATTAGTCTCGTATTGTCGGTCCGTACTGTAAGTTACGGATCCTCGTTTTTCCACCCGGTTTATGGCCCGTGTGCTTTGCGCTTGGGCCATAAATCGAGCGGAAAAACTCGGTCCGTATAAACTTCCAGCATGGACCTCGAACTTGGCTAATAAGAGGTATATGAAATACCATAAAAATGCGATTTTTAAATTCCAATTCGATCTCATATCCGTAGGCCACAGATTTGCCAGACGTAAGACGTTTGAGCCGATGTCATTTCCGTTAAACAAAGTCATCGCATTTTTATTTACTACTCCATTAAGTTTTTTTTTTTCATAGTTACAAGTTAGAATTTTATCTATGCGCAGACTAGAACTCCCTAAAATCACTTTTCACAGCATAACATACAACAATTTAAATACCACATTGGACTCGCCCTTTGAAAATGGAATGATTAAACTTGTTATTCTGTACGTACTTCTCTCTAGTGTCATATGTGATTGACTTGAACTGTGTTTCAGCTGCTTAAACAAGACGTGGACAACAATGTTGTGTTGCGCGGCTGATAACGTTGAGAAAGGTACAGTTTTTTTATTGTTATCTTGTACAACAAGTTATGAGAGGTTAATGGAATTAATCTTAAGTTAAACCACATTAAGTTTATGCAAGGAAGCAAAAGGTCGGAGTACAGTGGAACATTGCCTTTTAAGGCAATGTTCCACTGTACTCCTTAAAAGGAGTGCCATTTATACGGTCAATTGTGGCTAGTGCAAGAGCTCTGGACTGGAATTGGCTATAAAAATCGCCGGTTTCTGGGTATACTTTTGAACTGCTCATTTCCTAGCGGCACCAGTTTCCTACAAAATTAAAGTTTCGAGAGTGTGTTACATCCGTCCCGGAATTCATGGCCATTCCCTCTGCAGAAGACCGTTCAAACGCCCTCCACTTTTTCGGCTCAGACTGCCCACCGGGGGAAATAGTGCAAAAAGGACCGAAAAATGAGTGAACGTACCTTTTCAAAACAGATAAATAAATGCTACACTATCTTTGGTCATGTTGATATCGTCAAGATGTAAACTCTAGGCTTAATTAGAATAGGATTTGCCTTCGTGTAATTTGGCTTCACAGTATGTTTTTTATTGAATTTCATCGTGTATTTTAAAATAGATTTCATCGTGTATCTCAAAAAAGTTTTTTTTTCTCGCAATTCAACGCAATGTTTATCATGTACTTTAACAAAACCCCTTTCTTGAATGTCAACCTATCGTTTATCCACCTGCCTCAGGTCTGTGATGATCTTAATCAGACAAGCTGCATTTCAGAAGTAATTTGAATGAAGGAGGCATTGCACGTGTACATTTCACTATTGACCTTCGGACATTTCCGATTAACTTATACATCAAGGAGCTTACGCGAAAGAAAAACGTTGAGTTAAAAATACAAGTCGTACTCCTGTGTGTAACATCCTCTACGAAACTCAACCTCAAACCATGCACAGTCAGAACATAAGCCCTCTTCCGTCCCTACCCCCATAGGATATCATTAAACAACCAGTCAATCATCCAGTGACCGGCCTTGAACAACCGACTACGACGAAACACTCGTAAAATTGCAAGACGGTGCCCTACAGACCCGTCTTAATAACTCACAAACCGAACGCTGTATTCTTTACTTAAACAAATGCCGGACAAGGTTGTGCTTTAGTGGCGAAGTGCATGAGCCGAACGAACCTTTCCAGACTAGTACCAAATACTACCAGGATAATGAGCCTGAGTTGGGTGGCAATGGTGACCCAACTAGCACAAATACGGCTTTTCAAAGCTAATTTGCTTTAGATCCTCATCTGTCCCACCAATAGCGTACCTAGAGCCTCCTTTGCTACTTGTTAACAACAGGGAAGAGTGAAGGCTCTGCGAACGTTAATTGTGATCTTATTTCGTAGTGTTCGAATCGTAATTGATTTCTTCGAGCTTCTGAATGTTTACGCAAATGGAGCACCATTGTTATTATTATTAAATATGAATATATGAAATAATCATATATTTGAACTGCGGATAAAGATAGCATTATATGAAGATCATCGTAGTGATGCTTCATATAATGCTATCTTTCTCTGCAGTTCAAATATATGATTATTTCATATATTCATATTCATTTCTCCATCTACGGGATAAATACGAACTCACAATTGACCAGCTCCCAATTGGCATGTCAGCTCAGTTGGTTAGAGCGCTGCACCGGTATCGCGGAGATCCTGGGTTCGACTCCCGTTCAAACCTGAATTTTTCAGGTTTCTTCTTTTCAACTGCTTAAGTTGAAACACCTTCACTGCGATGATCTTCATATAATGCTATCTTTATCTGCAGTTCAAATATATGATTATTTCATATATTCATATTCATTTCTCCATCTACGGGATAAATACGAACTCATAATTGACCAGCTCCCAGTTGGCATGTTAGCTCAGTTGGTTAGAGCGCTGCACCGGTATCGCAGAGGTCATGGGTTCGACTCCCGTTCAAACCTGAATTTTTCAGGTTTCTTCATTTCAACTGCTTAAGTTGTAACACCTTCACTGCGATGATCTTCATATAATGCTGTTATTATTATTATTATTATTATTATTATTATTATTAATGATATTATTATTATTATTATTAATATTATTATTATTATTAGAAAACATGATCTGAAAGCTGATTTTTCCCACTTTGAGCACGGTCGTTTCTCGTAAACTCCCATGCACTTCTCGATTATGATAATTCATCTGCTAACGCTTCAACACACGCCGCTTTCAGTGCCGGATGAATAAAGGGTGCTTTCATGTGCCAGTGGGTAGTTACATGTGGAATACCTGATAACTAGCTGGTAAGCAGTCGTAGTCTCCGTACTGCGACAGCTCCCCACACAACTAAGCGTATGGCACAATATTTGTATTGTATTGTATCGTATTGTAACATATCATTACACGGTTTTTATCCTTTTAAGTTCGCACAGTTACAATGTGTGTCTGCACTGAATTTTAATTCCAAAACTATGATATCTCTTTAATAATCCTCTAGACTAGACGAATATATGTAGGACCTAGAAGCAGAAGCCGGTAAAAACCTCAAGACAAGGCGGGAGTGTATAAAGCGTCGAGTTAAGCGGAGGTAAAGATGAATTTCTATTGTCACGTGCCCACGTACGGAAATAAATTTCACTTCGTGTAAACTACTGAGTAGCCCTCAATTTCCAACGTTTACGCCAGCTGTTTCTTGGTCAACATCGGGCCCACGAAGAAGAGGAGGTGAACAAATATTTCAGGAGTCATTGTAGAATACTCATAAAACGACTCGTCGTCAGTTTCACGCAGTTTAACTGGCGTTTGATTTTCTTTAAATATAAACCGGCCTCGAAGCCTCATCTAATACTTCTTTCAGTATCTTTGTTTGTCTTCCACCTCTGACGAACGTAAAAAGAAGAAGCAAACGTTTGTTCACTGTTGCCGCCATTTTTTTTCTTGGCTCGCAAATAAACGGATCAAATTTACCCGCTGTATTTTGTGTTCAACCCAGGCCCCACGTAGCCTCCCACGCAGTCGTTTTTAGGTAAGTAGTATTACCCTCCTGGGGAGGAGGGTAATACGACTCTCCTAAAAACGACTACGTGGGAGGTTTGGTCTCACGGAGGTGGTAGCACAAAAACGCACGTTAACGTACGTAAAAAAGGCAACGAAATGTATTTCGTTTTGCGCAACAGTAGTAACTATTAACGTACGTTTTGTTTACTCACGTTTGTACGCAAAAATTTACTCTACAGTGGAAATTCATCTTTACGTACGTAAGGCCAGTTAAATTACGTCTGTACGCATGTATTACGCGACATGTGAAAAGCCTCGAGAGCAAAAAATGAAGGGTGTGCATGAACTTACATTAATTTGCTGTCTTTAATTTATCCTTCCATGGTTCCCGTCGTCAGAATAGTTTTGCCGTTTTCTTTGTTTGTTTCTTTTTTTCTTTGCAATTGAGAACCCGAATAGAATTAGCCCCAGACAAACAGGACAATTTTAAGAAACTATTATTCAACTATTCGACTACTTTCGGCGCCTCAGGCCATTGGCAGGTATGCACGCTACGCTTTTCGGCGCCTCACCAAACCTAGCCTGCGTAGCAAGCGTTTCCGCAAGGTTTTCCGCACGTTCGAGGCATTTTTTGTTTTTTAGCCGCGCGAAAATTGGGGCGAGCGCAAAAAAGTGCTTTTTTGCGCCCGCCCCAATTTTCCCGCGGCCAAAAAAGCGAAAAGTGCATCGAACATACGGAAAGCCTTACCGAAACGCTTGCTACGCAGGCTACACCAAACCAGTATCCACGTACCAAAAGAGACTGTTCCTCAGTTTTAATTTCATTGAGATAACTCTCTTTCATAGATGCATGGTATCCTCGTTTCCTTTATCACACTGATGAATCCGTTATATGTTAGAAAGGGGAAACCTGACACCGATCAAGATACTGAGGGGATAAACTTAAGTTCATGGCGCAACGGATACTTTTGCCAAAAGGTACAGGGTCGTCGCGTCGCTTTGGAAAGCATATATATACACGTAACAATTTTTCGTTCAAAATGACCTTCGGCTCTGACCCCAGTACGCGTGTTTTTTACTTTACGTTAACGTTAGTTCAACGAATAGTTAAATTGGTTTCTAATGCAAACAAAAGGCTTTAAGCTTCACGTCAAAAATACGTGTGACATGGGGTATGTACTTGTTTCGCGAATTATTTCAAGTTAGTTTGAAAAACGTACAACCTGCATGTGTAACATGTATGCGTGTAACCTACAAAATAAAAAAAATGACAGATTTAATGGCGTAACCAAAGTGGATGTTTTTCCTGTGCAAGGGCGACGCCACCGACCAAACAAGAAAAAAATCGTCCGGCGGATCTCCATCGGAAATTTAAAAAAAAGTTCCCAATAAACAGCACAGTCTTGTCGCAGCGATTGTGCAAGAGTTGAAACGCTCAGCTTAAGGTATTACGTACAGGCCAACGGATGTTTTAACGAGTTTTAGCTTGGCAGGATTTTGGAAAAAGGGCATCGCCTACGCACGGCCGTGACAGAGTACATAGAACACGCGCCATCCGTATACGTCATATACGTTGCCGCAAATATTGAAACTCGTTGAAATTCTCACGTGTCTTAAGTAGCCGCTCCTTTAAGATTTATTAAACGCGTCAAATTTGGTAGAAATTTAGGAAATTGTTGTCACCTGCTTATTTTAAAGTTCCTCTCAACATCTGAATGACGTTTCCCTCACAGTCAGCAAACGTTTTTAAAATAAACATTTCTGTAAAATTTTTGCAAAGTTTAAACTGCTAATAAAGGCCTAACTGTGACCTGTGGCTCTATGGACATTGCGCAAGGAAACTTTTTTTCCTTTCTTTTCGTTCAATTACCCTGTCAGAGAGAGTCAATCGCGTTTTCTATTTTAAAACAACCATTTGTGCAAAGCTTTCACGGCAACAAGTAAACTTAACATTATGGAACAGTGTACATTTTGGCGACTTTTTGCCCTTTTCTGCAAACATGTCTGCAACATAGCAACAACTAGAATGACCAAATTCAAATATTCACGAAGAACGGGAGCACGCGACAGTGCGTTTTGCTTTCTGTTTTTGTTATGATAATGTGAACTTGAACATCGACACTGCCAATTCCGCTCTTGGATAGCTCGGCCATGTTGTCGGCAAATTGAACGAGTTAAAGAATCGTGCATAAAATCGTGAATAAAATGTGACGTTTTCGTTGGAGATGTCGTCAAGGTAACTATTGATTGACAAATGTGTTAATAGCCGAGACAAAAGAACGGTTGTCAGGACCGAGTAAAGGAAGTGGTAAAACTGTACCGATGTATGCTTGCAGCAGAGCATTGCAACATATTATTATTATTCGTTTTTCCATAAAGGGGGCGAAGAAAATAATAAAGAGTATTAGCGCGTCGCAGAGTCGGAGTTTGACACAAGAAATTTGCCAGCACACGATCACTGTTTACAAGTGACTGAAAGAAACTGACATACTTTTAGGTAAGTTACAATAAGAGGGTACATTTAGAATATCTGCAAATGTTACATAATTGGATTATTAGAGCAAAAGCAGACCCATTTTCGAGACGGCAATGCACAGAAACTTAGTTATCGAGAAACGATAAAAAATAAGAAAAAAATTACAGAAAACAGAAAACCAAGGTGACTTATACAAAAGGTTTTATAATAAGCAGCGACCTAAACCATGTGAACTCAGGTCACGAAAATAAATACTAAATTAAATAAATTGCAATTAGTAGTGGTGGATCCGCAAGTTTGTCCTTTTTTGGCCTCTCGTTCGGTTGTGCTGTTTATACGAAGTCCAAAGCTAAGCTTAGAGGCGTAGAAAACCGTCATTTTTCTTTCCATACAACTCATCCCTCCTTTACTGGCATGACACGCAAAAGTGGCAATTAGGCTCAGACATTAAAACATACCCGCAGGCATTCACCGAGGAGTAATTTGAACAAAACTCTTTCATTTTCGTTTCTTATATCATTTTAAGGCCGTTAAATTTAGAGAGGTCTACACCGTAAATTTACCTAATGCGGTTTTGATCTATTAGAATTCTCTTAAGTGACAGAAAATGTTAGGGAACAAAATCTTTCTTCCGGTTTACAAGCCGTTGCCTTGCCGAACGCTCTTGGAACCTTTCCGCAACTGAGCTTGCAAAATTCCACCTTCACTTATTTCATTTTGTTGGATCCGGCAACCCTCGGATGGTGCCTTGAACGCTTTTTGGTTGATCCCCTCTCCGTTTCCACTCTTTTTGTTCCAATTTTTATAAGACTGCGTCGCAGATGTAATCTAGCCCTCGGCTATTAAGAAGGGGTTTAGTTTCGTCTGCGACGAAGGCTATTTTTTATGCGCCTTTTTACTCAGTAGATATGTTATGAAGTTTTGGAGCTTTCACTTCCTTGTTAAGGTAGACTTCGAACTGAGAGCAAGAAAAACTAAGTTGGCGCAGTGGTGTGGACCGGCTCGGGTTCGAAACCCAGGCCGCTTTTTTTTTAAAATCTCGCAGCGTTATGTGGTCTACTTTACTCATTGACAAGCATTATATACATTAAAAATAGTGAACGGCAGAAAACTAATTATGTAAGAGGCCCTTAAAATGAGTCAGGGTTGATTAATTGAGATACAAACGAAGACCAGAAAATACGCACGAGAGAAGGGAAACAATTGACGCCTTAAAAATCACTCCATACAAAATGAGTTATTCACTTAGCAAAATCGTTAATAAAAATGGTAAAAGCGCTTCTCGTTTACATTGGTTGCTGTTGAGAAGACTCTGCACATCGGTCGGATGGCGTAACACCATGCACTGAGACACCTGTAGCTGTCATGGTTGGACTTCCGTCGGCCACTCAGAATTTCAATTCCTTGTGGCCCTGTGTTCGTGACAAAATGAACGCAATTCAATTAGGTAGTGTCCTTTCTTTCTATTTTTCTGAATATCATTTTGGTAGGTATATTTTCGTGAATCGTATCGTGAGGATTTGCGAAATTAGCAATAGCGACAAGAAATGTCGCGCGAAGAAGGAGAAGAAGAAGGAGATGGCATGTAGTTACTTCGTCGCTTGTTTATAGTTGCGTTCAAACGCTCTAATAACTTAAATTCTTGATTTTAAAATCAACAATTTAAATCTTCTTGAAATTTTTCTCCAGTGAGGTAAACTGTAACGGTAATAAGGCCGTATTCCAGTTAGGTCTGGTTAGACGCACGCATGTATTGCATAATATTGAATAAAATGAATAAATTAAACTTTAAAAACACCTGTGAATTTTCCATGTAGGCATAATATGCAAAAACGTTGAGATGAACGTGACTTAAAGGACATTTATGTTTCCTTCCTTCGTCAATTAACTTCACTCGATGTTTTTTAAAATTCATTTCATAAGTCTAGATCGGTTAGCAGGTAATTCCCACGCATTTTGATATTTAAAACGCCTACAATATTTATAACAACAAAAAGCTCATTATGCTTCTAAGTATAGCTCAATGACATCATAACCAAGTTTTTTTGACGTCTATGCCCCTAAAATAATTTCTATATTGATAAGACGTTCAAATATATTGCGCAACTGGCATATATTGATCTAGCCTAGGTAAAGACACGATCCAAGAATTGATCGTGTACACGTACATCTGCTGCTTATGAAAAGTTGCGCAAGGAAATCAAATTGGGGCGTTTTCTATACAGAGTTAAAAGGGAAATTTAAATGGTTTGTTTCTACCGCGTTTTATCTACGTCAATCTACGTGCACTATAGATGCATTTTACTGTAGTCCCATAATCTGGCCTCCAATGGCTAGTCTACGAAATCACTGTATTAATAACGCGACTATCAGATGAGAGTTTTTATTTTACGAAAGAAAATGACTAACACAGCATTTGGTCGGGTCAAAATACAAAATAAAACGACAGAAATAACATTGTTTCCAAATTAAAGGGAAGGCCGTAATGGTTGGGTTCCACTGTAATTCTAAAATACATTTTTTCAGTGCTCAATTTCGCCTTGCGTCCTCAAATTAAGTTTTCTAGCAAGAGAAGTTAATTATGGTTTCAATAAGTGCTCGCGATTAAGAAACGAAGAGCGCCGAGCAGTCTTTGTGACCCAGAGACTCACTTATTCAAAACGAAATGTTGCTAATAGATAAAATACGGTTTACTTTAAGTTTTAAGGTTTGTTCGTTTTGTGCTTTCCCTGACGCGGGCCTTTCTCAACGCTATCCATGGATTCTCTTGTCGAAAATTAATTGCCCATGCGTAGACAACTTCAAGATAAGTTCGTTGCAAAACAACAACGTGGAATGACCAAATTCAAAGTTTTATGTAGAACGTGAACACACGACAGTGAATTTTCTTTTCCTACCTGAACTGTAACGCCGTCCTTACAGAGTCAGCTCCCGTATTGTTCGGCTACATTATGCTCCAGGAACTTGCTAAACTGAGAACTATCAATTAACAAGTTTATCAAGTGAAAAATACAATTTTCCCCACACGAGTATAAGTAAATATAAGCAAAAATGGCAGAAAGATGGCGTTCTATTTATTGCGGCGAGGAGACCTTAGGCCTCTGTCACCCGTCTGCATGTTATAAGAAAACATGGCAAAAATTCCTCGATAAATGCGATAAACAAGAATGTAGGAAAGGTACATCAGTACTACTAACTGTCTAATTGTATCGCTGCATCACACAGGTAACAATCGGAAGAAGTTTAAATGAGTTTTTTTACTTATAGGTGCATGTGAGAAATAACCAGAGAAAGCACCTTTCTGAACAACTTTTCATCATGCAGTATTTGAATTAAAACACGTTAAAAAGACAATATACAGTAGGATTCTAATCTGCCGAGCTAATTTATAGTAGCCTAGGTGTGACATATGTGTCGCAAATAACCAGGCAAACTTAAAATAAGTTTCAGCTTTCTGACGAAGTTTGTAGAAGCATTTGACTTAATTTGATTGAGAAACCGTCCATGCATGTCTGGGCTAACACAAAATGGTGCCAGAAGATCGCAAACGTGACCAGTTATCTCAAATTGAGTTAGATCAAGAAGAAACACAAATTGGCTACTTGGGATAAAATACATGTCAGAATTAGAGGATACGCTGACATTTAGTATACTACCTCAAAATTGAGAGTGGTGATCTAATTGATCTTCCTTGAATACGCGCTTGTGCAATTAAAAAGGGGATACGTGCGAAACTGTTCGGTGTCTAGTTAGGCTGTTTAAATTGCCTACTACATGAAAAATAACCACCTACTTTACCTCGGTTAAAAGTTTTAGTAAAATGGTTACGAATAATTGCTCATATATGACATCCTACACCAGAAATCGTTAAACGGCAATACCATTTTTTTTTAACCCACATGTAGCATTCATTGTAAAACAGATCGCATTTACGTCCCTCGCTACAACCCTTATGATTGTGTAATAGGCGTCCTTTCATTTTAATCAAGCTCCTTTAAACGTTACCTAACAGATGACATTTACAACCGGCCTTAAGCGGAAGAATTTTCACTGGTCACTTGTGATCATGACTTTGTATAGCCAGTCCCGATCACCTATGCGGAATTTAACATACATTATACACCACGTGGAATTTGACCCTATACTTTCAACTCACTGCCTCACCGTTACCAACACCTTATTAATACAGACATCGAAAGCATTAATTAAATTTAACCGCATAAAAGAAACACTCTCGTTATTTGACTCTTGTTATTACAAACATCAGATCATTGAGGTCGCGAACGTATCCGTCACATCCTATAAATCTAACGCCTTTTGTCACCCACTCTAATCGACAATCTTTATTTGATTGCAGCCCGTTTGAAATGCCCCAACCTCGTTGTTAGACAACCAGCCTTCCCATTTTGTTTTTCGTTTTACACCCTTCGTTTTTGAAGGCCATCATAATTTCAACACCACGTGAACGGGGTGTTCACTGTACTACAAAATTGTTTTGAAAGCCTCCTGCTACCTCTACCGCCTTTTAACAGCCCACTGTAATGCTGTAAATATTTTAACTTGAGCATGAAAGATAGCAGTTGTAAGCAAACTTTAAGAAAAACCTCTGTTGAATAGGGAGCGATTTTGTTCACAACTTGCAAATCAATTGGTAGGTGTTTATTCTAACCGAACCTAATTTCTGATACAACCTAGTCTGCGTGGCGGGCGTTCGAAGGCGAAGGGAAGGGGGAGAATTCTGGCGCGCGAAAACGAGAACGCCGTTCGCGTTCTCGTTTTCGCGCGCCACAATGTATCAGTACAATCAATGCTAATGTATCAGTACAGTCTGGCTTGAAACAATGTAAAAATGTCGGATAGAAAGCACTCCACAAGAAAGTGCAGCACAGTAACAATCATTTGACAAGTTTAAGTTACCTTCTTCAACTTGTAAAAACCGTTACAGATAAGTGCTACTCTGGTAGCTGGCTCTTGAATGGTCATACTTAAGGATTTCGTCCACTAACATAGGAATGCATTCCAGTTTGTAGCTAGCCCTCTACAGGCGTAAAAACAATAGAGCTGCTACATACAGCGGTCCAATGAAAATACAAGCTTTTGAGAGGTGCTACACTACTGCTCTTAAACGTAGACGGGATAATATTGTTCATGAAATTCTTGATTTCTCTTACAACTGTCACATTCTCTATCAATTTGTCGTGTATTTGCGCTTGCCAGGTATACTTTACATATATCTTTAATACGTTATGTTTTCATTAAACGACTTTCCCCACATTGTGTTCAAATGTCTTTAAATCGTCCGAATCCACCGCTGAGAGGAGCATGAGCAATAAACGCAACAGGTGAGAGTATAAGTTTAATTGTGCATATTATATACGATATTTAGCGACACTGTACACAGACCTTACGTCGACATTATTTCAGAGTTTTGGTCGTAAGGGCTGAATCTGAGAGTAACTCGGGGAAATGTTTGATCTGCTAGGAGAAAAGTTGTTTTTTGTACAAGTCATCATGGGATGGCGGTGACGAAAATAAGCCATAAAAGATGTCGTCTTGCGCAACCATTTTTTTCTGGATTAATTTATTCACGAAAGCGAGACGTGCGTATTGACATAAACATTATTTTGTAACTTTCCTTGGGTGACGAACGATAAGTAAAACTTGAAATCATATGAAAGTTAGAAAAAATTAGTGCATTTTATTCCTCTCAGCTATAGGGATAAAATTTAGTAGGGATAGCGAATTGAACTTTTGAACATAGCTAATTAAAACACACAGACAGTTTTTGCAATCCTAAAACAGAGAACACTTGGAATAATTTACTTCGAAGAATTTTAAAACGGAAACCGATGGCTAAAACTACAAACATTTTGTTTCCGTTTCTTCCCGCTGGTTATTTTGTCAAGGACGGAAGCGCTCAGAGAGAAATTTTTCACTCTCGGTTGACCATTTCACTGCGTTAATAGCGCCGTGTAATTTTGAAAGTGGCAAAAACCTTCATAGGAAAATTCTGCCGAAGAGCTTTCGTTTTAATGGTCAAACTTTAGGATTTCATCCAAGGCCTCAAAAGTTAAAACCATGCACTATGCACAGCGTAATAAACCGCACGGGAAAATGCTCCTCAAAACTTTCTATTGAATGGTCACACTTTAGGATTTCATCCGGCATAAAGTTGGTGTCACTTTGTACGGCATAATAGGCACAAATTCACAGGAAAAAAACTAATTCTTCAACGGTCGTCGCACTTAAGAATGTTATCTGTTCAAAGACACAAAAGTTAGAAAATTTACTTTCCTAAGCTATAATAGCTAAGTTTAACAACGATTTTAGTACGTGTTGCAAATGTGATCAAGTAAACGAAGAACTAATATATAGTAATGCCAATTTTACTTTAAGCATCTGTCTTGCACCCTCGCACGCTTTGTAAACCCACACATATTTAGGTGACGTTAAATGTTTCTGTCCATCCCACATCTACGCATTTACGCCTTCATTTAGTCGACGCTTTGTGGATAAGTCTTAGTTATACTCACAGGGAACTAAGGGAAGCGGGTTGCGAAAAAGAGAGTCATCGTAAAACAGAAAAATCTTTTGTGGAAGAACGCTTAAATTGAGGGGATCACATTACGGTAACTATATGTTAAACAGTCATGGATAATTAGTAGTCAGAGACATAATTAATTTAATCTATGGAAATATATAGCAGTGAGTAAGCTATAGTAAAAACGCACTAGTAAAATAATTGAATTGTACGTGCAGAAAAATACCAAAAAGAAATATCTATTGCATTTCTTATAAACGCCAAATGATCAAGAATATGATTGGAAACACACAAAATGAAAATCGAGTTACGATCCTTATGATATTTATCAATTACGCCACCCAATTCGTTATGTATGGACTCATTGCTAACGAAGCTATGAGTTCAACACTGGCACCCCTCCAGACAATTTTAGCAAAATACTTTAAATATCATTTTCTGCTTTCTTAGATAGTTTAAGAGCTTTTTAAAGGCAGTATTTTTGTAACGTAATACATACTTGATTTGTTCGGCGTTTTTAGCTGAAAATTTAGGCCGCAGAAAATTTTAGGAAACAGAATCCTATCCACCGAATTTCCGAGCTTTACGGCTCTCCGAAAATGCTAGCTGACCTTATTTTGCACTCGAAACGACATATTTGTCCCCCCGAAAACAAATGGTATCTACTCAAACAATACAGAACATCACGGGGCTCTGGGGAATAAGCCATATAAAATCTATGGCCAATTTCCTAGTGATGTTTTTGTCTCAGACCAAATTTTAATGTGTGGAAATTGGGCTATTACCCGCAGAAAGAAAAACTAGAGCCGAAATGAAAATCTCACTGCTTCTTTTGAAGACGCGGACTTGCCAAATAAGGTAGTAACGTTATGTTACGTCATATGCCCTGGGCGAGCAGGGGACCAATAAGGTTGCTGAAGAGAACTGCAATAATTTCTGCGTTGAGTATCTAAAGGAAAGAAAAAGGAGGAAAAGAATTATGTGTGGTAAGCTTGCCACACGTACATTCGTTGCCTCTTCAACTCGAGCCTTAGGTTAGCATGTTTTAGTATGTAATTATGACTGTCTTGCGTTTCAAGCTCTAAAGGAGTGTGATTTTACGAACAAAGACTTCTCTGTGTACGTGGTGCTCTTTGATGAAATCCTCAAGTGTGCCCATTAAAACGAATGCTGGTAAACAGTACTTTTCTGTTGTGCTATATAATATGTTTTACAACGCACTCTTAACGTTTGATTTGCTGGCCAATTCCCAAAGTGTGACAATTCAATCGAAAGCTTGTGAGTAGTTGGTCAGCGTTGTGGATTTTAGCCTGTGGATAATTTTTGAGTCTTGACTTTTCATTCTTGGATGTCTTTGGAAGGAAACGTCATCGTTAAAACAATCGCAATAACGTTAGCGAAACTGTACGCGTGCCCAATTTTCACCTCCCTTTTCCAACTAATTCTTCCGGCCAACTCACAGGCACGTGGATCTGTCATCCAGTTGACAGATGCTTTTAGTTCGATTGTTTGAGTAGCTTTCTAATAAAACTGAATCGAAAGAAACTACGTGTTTCCTTTCTTTTGCGTTTGTTCTGTAGGTGGATAAAATCAGTTAACATTCAAAACTAAGGTTAACCAAGGTTTCTGTTTCTCTCGTTCAATGAATGCGGTATCTTAATCTGCGACAAACAAAAAAGCAAGAAAGTTTTTACTAGGAAAGTTAACAACCAGTTGAAAACTTTGGCCCTGCACCTTAAGCTACCAATTCTCGACAAAAGTCCCCTAAGCTTCTACTGTCGGATTTTACTGAACTGTACAACAAACATTGAAATCGCAATTGGAAGTAGTTTAAATGATGTTTTTCAGGTGCAAACAAGTAGCGGTGTTAGCTTCCTGCACAAGTTTTCAGGAAGCATTTGACTCGCGCATTGAAAGGTAACAAATTTTAGCCTTGACTCCTAATAATGCCAAAGGGTCGCAAACGTGAGCTGAATGAGCTGGCAAAATACTATAAGTGGGTGCAGAATTTAAAAAAGAGGTTACGTGCAAAACTGTCCGGTGTTTTAGGCTGGTTCTAAAATTGCCTACTGATGTCTACATACGGAGCAATCATTATTATAACTAGCCTGTTCTAGGCGTTCACATGGTGGCAAGCAAACGTTATTCTACGCTCTTGATATTTTTCTTTTCTCGCTCCATATATCCGAACGCCTGGAACAGGCTATATTATTACAAATGGCACTGATTTACTTCCCTCGCTACAACCTCTATTATTGTGTTAGGGGCTTCCTTCCATTTAAATTAACCGCCCTTAAATGTTATCAAACGGATGACATTTACACCTGGCCTTTGCAGAAGAATCGTCATCACTAAAAATATGTATAACTCAGTCTGTTACCAACACCGAGTTATAACTGACGACGAGAAGTTAAGGCAATGGTTAAATTTGTAATGGAAGCCTAAAACTCGCTATTTGATTCTTGCTATTCACACAAACATTAAAATAATTCTTGAGTTCGCGAACGTGTCGCCTTACAAAGGTGTAGTAGTCAATCATGCACCATTTACCACCTACCATTCAAACACCAATTAAGCATATCACCGTTCAATCAAACACCATTTATCACCACCGACAGTCTTTGGTTGCAGCACGTTGATAATATATATGCCGACCTCGTTGTTAGACCACTTTTTGTGGCCCAAACAAAATGGCTCGGTCATTTTCATATGTGAAAACCTCGTTAATGCAAGTTTTAAAAAGTTTCCGGCGAACTCATTCATCTTCGCCTTCGCCTTCTTGTTTGTGCTAACTTCCTCTCTTGTTTTTTGTTTCCTCCCTTTTCGAAGGCAAAATACTTTAACCGGCTTTCCACTTTAAAAAAATGCGGTTTTGAAAGCCTCCTGCTACTTTTACTGCGTTTCCTGTAAAAGCGTGAGCATGAAATATGGCATTTGTAGGCGCGCTTTAAGAAAAGGCTCTACAGATATTAAGAGCGATTTTCTTCACTATGTGGAACTACGTTGGTAGGCGCATGTTTTAAATTGAACCTCTTTTTGGCTACAACTGTAAGACGGAACGCCAAGATATCAGTACAGTCCTTTCAACCATTCTTAATTTGAAACACTTATAAAAATAGAAGGAAACACAACAAAAAAGTGTAGCCTGCGTAGCTAGAGGAGTTATTTGCGAGAAGTTAAGCCGTTCGTTGTCGTGACTTACGCCGCTCGTTGTCGTGACTTACGCCGATTGTTGTCGTGACTTACGCCTCTCGCTGTCACGATTTCCGCCGCTCGTTGTCGTGACTTATGCCGCTCGTTCCGGTTGTCGTGACTTACGCCGCTCGATGTCATGACTTAACGCCGCTCGTTGTCGTGACTTACAGCTGCACCAGTAACATTCGTTTCTCAAGAAAAAACGCTGTAAACCGTTACGGTTATGTGTTACTCTGGTGGCAGGCTTTTGAATGTCATACCTAAGGAATTCATGCACTATTTTAGGAATGCAGTTCGTAACTATTGCTCGTAAAAGTGAACGGCTTTATATTGTTCATGAATTTCTTTATTTCTCTTACAACTGTCATGCACATTCTCTGTCAATTTGTTGTGTATTTAGTTATACTTCACTCATATCTTTGTACATTATGTTTCCGCAAAACACCTTTATTTCCATTGCTTTTGAAAGTCTTGAAATTGCCCGAATTCACCGCCTGTTCAGGGAAGCAAGAGCGACAAACGCAACAGGTGACGACAAAAGTCTAATTGTGCATATTATATACGATATTTAGCGACACTATACAGTCTTTATGTCGAAATTATTCCAGAGTTTTGGTGATAAGGACCGAATCTGAATTTACCTTGGGGAAATCTTTAATCTGCTAGGAGAAAAGTTGTTTTATTTTTTGTAGAAGTCATCAAGGAATCAGTGGTGGTGACGAAAATAAGGCGTAAAAGATATATCGTCTTACACAAATTTCCAGATTAATTTATTCACGAAAGAGGGACGTGCGTTTTAACATAAACATTATTTCTTAACTTTCCCTAACTGACAAACAATAACTTGAGAAAATTTGAAAGTTAGAAAAATATTAGTGCGCTTTATTTCTCTCAGTTACAATACATAAGCTAAGATATATACTACAGGGACGAAATTTAGCAGGGGTAGCGAATTGAAGAAATTGAATATAGCTAATTAAAATGCACTAAGCGTTTTTGTAATGCTAAAACAGAGAACACTTGAAAACATTTACTTCGAAGAATTCTAAAAAGGAAACCGGTGACTAAAACTACAAACATTTCGTTTCCTTTTTTCCCTCTGGCCATTTCAGTAAAGGACGGAAACGATCAGGAGAGAAAATCTTTCACTCTCGGTTGCACTGCCTTAATAGCGCCGTGGAATTTTAAAAGTGGAGAAAACCTTCACAGGAAAATTCTGCCGAAGTGCTTTCGTTTTAATGGTCAAACTTTAGGATTTAATCCGGCACAGAACCATAAAGTTGGAGTCACTTTGTACAGCATAATAGGCAGAAATACAGGAATGTATTGGTTCATTTTAGAGATTTCATTTGAACGGTCACACTTAAGAATGTTATCCGTTCAAAGACACAAAAGTTAGAACATTTCCCTTTCCTAAACTGTAATAGGTAAGTTAACAACGATTTTAGTAGGTGTTGCAAAAGTGATAGAGCGGTTTTCAAATGAGTGTCGTAAAACCAAAACCAAAGTAATTACCCCAGCCAATCACAACAAACACAAATTACCCAATCAACCAATCAGAACTGGAAGCAAATACATGTCACCGGCGTCAAGCGCGGGAAAACGCGTGCGAGCAAGTCGCGATTGGTTTGAGTTTTACTTCTGATTGGTGGAGAAAGTGGCGCGAAATTTTTCAACCAATCACAGAGCGCAGTAAAGCAAAACCAAAGCAAAACGCGAATTACTTTCGACACTCAAATGAAAACCGCTCTAATGTAAATAAGAAACTAATATACAGTAATGTCAATTTTAATTTAGACATCTGGCTTGTATGCTCGCGCGCATTGTAAACCCACACGGCCTGTCGATATTTGGGTGGCGTTAAATGTTTCTATCCAACCCACAACTACGCATTTAATTTACGCCTTCATTTAGTCGACGCTTTGTGGATAAGATTTAGTTACATTCACAGGGAACTGAGCGAAGCAGGTTGCAAAAAAGAGAGTCATCGTAAAATTGAATAATCTTTTGTGCCAAGGATAGGACACTTTAATAGAGGGGACCACATTACGGCAACTATGTTAAACAGTCATGGACAATTAGTAGTCAGAGACAAAATCATTAATTGGATCTACGAAAACACATAGGCTATATAGTAAAACACGCTTGTGAAATAATCTATTTCTACATACAGAGAAATACCAAAAAGAAATCAAATGATCAATAATATGATTGGAAATACACAAAATTAAAATCAAGTTTTAAACCCTATGATATTTAACAATTATGCCGCCTAATTGTGTTAGGTATGAACTCATTGCTAACTAAGCTAAGAGTTCAAGGGCAACAAGACTGAAAGGTGCTTTATAATATACTTTGTAGTCCACAAGGTAAGATTCCAACAGCCAAATTTTGATATATTAAACTTCCTCCCGAAACAATAGAAATCTTCACGAGGTCCTGGGGAATGAGTCACATAAACTTTATGGCTTATTTCTCAGTGATATCTGTCATCTCGGACGAAATTTGTCTCGAAATTGGGGTTTTACCCGGAAAAAGGAAAACTAGAGAAGAAAAGTAGAATTTCACTGCTTCTTTTGAAAACGGGGGCTTTCCAAATAAGGTAATGACGTCATATTACATCCTATGCCCTGGGCGAGCAGGGAATTAATGCAGAAGAGAACTGCAATAATTTCTGCTTTGAGTATCCTACACATAAGGAAGACAAAAGGAAGGAAAGAATAATGAGTGGTAAGCATGCTACATGTAGATTCACACTGTAGGTTAGCGTGTTTTTAGTATGTAATTCTGACTATTGCTTTTGCGCATCAGATCCTAATGGAGTGTGTGACTTTACGAACAAATACAAATACTTTCCTGTGTACGTGTTGCTCTTTAATGTTCCGTACAAGGAAATTCCAACTTTTGAATGTGTAGATGAAATCCTCTATTGTGATCATCAAAACCAAGGCTGGTAAACAGTGCTTTTCTGTTGCGCTATATAATATGTTTTACAACGTACTCCTAACGTTTGATTTGCTGGCCAATTCCTAGAGTGTGACAATTCAATCGAAAGCTTGTCAGATGTTCTTTTCTTTGGTCAGTGTTGGGATTTTAGCCTGTGGATGATTTTTGAGTCTTGGCTTTCCATTCTTGGATGTCTTTGGAAGGAGACGTCATCGTTATAAATCGTCGCACTAACGTTAGCGAAACTGCACGCGTTCCGAATTTTCACTTCCTTTTCCAACTAATTCTTCCGGCCAACTAAAAGGCACATGATCTCAAGTTGTCCCCCTCAGCTGTCATCGAGTTGACAGATGCTTATAGTTTGAAAGTTTAAGTAGC
Source organism: Siderastrea radians (assembly GCA_964017195.1). NCBI lineage: Eukaryota > Metazoa > Cnidaria > Anthozoa > Scleractinia > Rhizangiidae > Siderastrea > Siderastrea radians. The sequence goes on from OZ024897.1 coordinate 26,760,813, forward strand.
TTTCTAATACATTTCGAATGAAACTACTGGGTGGACTAGCCTGATTGACGTATACTCGACTGAGGACTGGGAGGGTGTAGTTTTACATATATAAAATGCTTTATAAAATTATTAATTTTAAAAGAGAACTCGTAGACCGCTTTTGGAGAAAGATTTATTTTTCTTAAGTGGTGCTAGACAATTGGGGGTGCGTAGAGACTCCACAGCAAGTAAACCCTTTGGGAGCTTAAACATTGGTTACTGAAACGTGTTTAGTGGAATTGCTTCGGGCGGTAAGTCCCCAAGAAATGAACTTTTCCAGTTCTGGAGATTCGTTGGCTAACACGCTAACGTAATCTATGTAAGTTGTGTGACTATAGTATTTCAGTCTTAGTTGTGAAGTCTTCAAAAGAAAGGATCTGGGCACGTGCCTCAAGAAGAGCTACACAGAAATGGCGCTATATAAAAATATGCTATTATTATTATTATTATTATTACTTCACTTCGCACATTTCAACATGTTTGAACTTTTTAAACGGAATTTTGCGCTTACAGGTGGCCCGATGGCATTTCTCGTCACGTGGATTTCATCTGCTGCATGTAACTTGCATTGCCTGGGGTTGAAGGTGGGGGTGGGGGTGGGGGTGGGGGGACAGGTGGAATTACGTAAGCTGCCTGAATTCAAGGCAAACTACATTGAAATTGTTCGAAGATACCACAGTACCAAGGTCTTGTTTAACTTCTACTCGGATTTGCGTAAAAAGATCATTTTTACAAGAAGAAAGAATGAGACTCCTAATTTCCGTTAACTGGTTACAGAATGATGTTACAAAAAAGTGCAATCATTACGTAAATCGCAAAGCTACTTTCAACGCGCACGTTAGGTAAAAAAGCGTGACAACAAACAAAACAAAGCAAAGTAAACGTGCATGATACCACTGAGGCCTCCACTGCTTAATAAGGCTGAGGACCAAAAACTCTCCTAGCTTCACAGTAAAGTTGCTCGATGCCATAACAGATGAAATTCACGTGCTGGATGAAAACTAATATTTCAGAAATGACGAAAGAGAAAATGTAGTTAAAACGAGACCAACTTAACGTGTTTCTGTCGCGGCACGGTGCACCCGCACCAAGCAAGACTCATAAATAAACCCCACATGTCAACGAGCCCTCCAGGTCGATTCTGTCCGAGTTATTTTCTCACGGCTGCATGTGCGGTTTTTCGTTTCTCACGCTAACCTTACTTCTCTTCCGATTCTCGCTTGACGATACCTCTTGGGGAAATTTTTCCCTTCTCCGTCAGAAGCTTTTAAAAGAAAACTCCGTCATCGATAAAGGAAACAAGGCTGTGGAAAGGGATAAAATAAAAGAATTGATAAATGGGGACGTTTGAGAGAGGAACTCCATGAGAGTGGTTATCTGTTGTGTATGATATTAGTGACGAACGAGCGAAACTTTAACTTCCGATTTGACATGTTGAAGAACGCCTGTATCAATGGGATGATTCACGGAAGCTGGGCAGTCCTGATTCTCAGTTGCATGTCAATCATGTAAGCGTTCGGCCAAATTTCCGCCACCTACACAACTAAAACGCAGCTGACAGTTTTCTCAGTGTTTTTCGCTCTCATAAGCCTTGAGTCATAAATACAGTGATTCTTTTCAGTTCAGTTTGAGAATAAATTCTGACCACTTCAGTTAACGTTATTTTGCAGTACTTTCCTGCGGAGTTGTTTATTATATATACTGCGCAAGATGGTTCTAACCTGTGGAGCTATAGATGGATGGAATCCTGTTAGAGTAAGACCATTCAAAAAAAGCTATCGATTAATTCTTTTCAGTTTTTTTGGACATTCTTCAGCTGCGATATAGAACTTGTTTTAGCCATGGAGTTTCGAACTGGGGGGATTTAAAAGTGATTCGCAAAACCCATTTATCTTTTCCGAACACCGTGCTTGTGAGCTCGAGGCGGCGGCAAAAAAGCAGGTGGGAAGTGGGCCGATGGCGATTCAGTGAAAAGATCAGTTTAGTTAAGCGTGGGACAACTAACCACAACATCTAAGCAGACATTCGAATGTCAATAGGGGAAACAACTGATGTGATAGCTTTTCAAGTTAGTCAGGCCGAAGGTGAAAAAGGATGATCAAGATTTTTTTGGATTTATCAACTGAGTTAATAAGGTAAATTGGCCACCGTAAAGAGATTGAAAGCTGACGTTTCGAGCGTTAGCCCTTCGTCAGAGTGAATGTGTTTCACGTCCCCACCGACGCAGCACCACAGTTTCTTTAGAAACTAACCCCCTTGTTAGTTTGTTGATCAAGATTTAGTTTGGGAGAGGGGCTGTTTTTGACACTCTATTCATTTTGCTCGTATTGGTAATATAAATGGAGAAATAATCACCACAGCACCAGATAATAAACACCGACATAATATTAGCATGGAATGAAAGATTCCCTGATGCTTATGTTTTCTTTTGACAAGCATTGCAAACTGTGGAAGATGTCACTACGCGACCAGAAACTCGTGGAATAACATAGGAGTTTATAGTGTTTTATCAAAGACGAAGCGCTTAGGCAAATTTTAACCGAGTCTCGAAATCTCGGCGTTTAAAGCAACAATAGCCATCTCCTGGGATTAGTAACACTAAGGAACTGTCCCGGAAGCTCAGTTTAAAAAAAAAATCCTTGGACGCAACTGTGCGGAAGTTTAGTTTCAAGTGCTTTTAGACAGAAAAATAATTATGACTTTCGATTTTACAGAAAATTTAATTCAAAGTCTCTGGCTGGGTTTTTAAACAAGGGTCATGCCGTATTGATCAGCGAAATATTTCACACCGGCATTATGATATAAGAATTTTACCAAAGAGCAATTTACATTTCGTATATTTTGTGAAGAAAAATATTAAGTGTTGGTTTAAGCGCGTTTGATCTATCTCCTTAGATGGTATTAAATGGTAATACAGGAAGTTATAGCATTTTTCAATCAAACAAAAGCCAACGCGTTTCATCCAGTTGAAGGCAGTCCGTCAGTTTTGGTGAAAAGCCCTTTAAATTTAACAAATTCCTGCGGGATGGTACAGCAGCAAAGCAGTATGAATAAGAGCGAATTTTAAGAAAATAACTTTCTAAGCCACTAAAGAATGCACCAAAACTAAATTTTGGCCCCCTTCAATTAACTGCGTGAGCGTTTGTGTCAGAGGGGCGCGTCTCATTGGCGCTGTAAGTTTCTTTTTTGAAATTTAGTTATAAAATGGGTATTATTTACAAAGGCAAAAGAAAATATATTTGATGTAGAATTATAACAAGTGAAATTTCCAGTGTGTTTTTGGTGCCAACAAAATAACTGAGTATATATCAGGGGACTGACGGCTTTTTTCCTCTCCAAAAATATGTGATTTTTGTGATTGTCGGTCCGCCATGTTGTTTTTTGGCGTGCGTGGGTCGCACACTATCGTATGGCATCTTGGGATAGATTCTCGCGTGGGAGTAAACTGCACGTGGGCAGGGAGAAGATTTTCTCCTCCAGTGAATGAAAATGATAGAATTTTACTATTCGACAGGCGTTGTAGGCTTCTCTGAGATGCCCACTGCAACGCGGTTGATGTATTTAGTATAATTCTGCCGTTTTTCACTCGCTAGAGAGGAATCACGCTCCTTGCCAAGTTTGTTGATCGACGATTGGTCTTCGATCCAATTCAGTACCGGCAAATTTGAATGTGTTTGTTGTGCTTTTACGAGCGACATTTACTCACTGACCAGTGAATGAGGAGATTGTTGTGGTTTTTGACCGATCATCCGCGAACCAACGTGGGAATTTGCAGCAAGAGAGCGAGGAATTGCCTTGTAAGTGTGAACAGAAATTTCTAACATGAAGCTCAAGCTTTAAGCTTATGCCATTTACTAGTTTCGGCGGAGATTCGAATCAGTGAACCCGCTTTTATAATTCTAAAATTAACTTCCAGTTGTGTCTGAGCAGCGTGCTTGTATTAACTTTTGCGGAAATTGGTTAGAAAAGGCTGAAAAAATTCTTACACAGTTAACAATTTCTCGGGCCATTCTCACGAAATGACAAGCTATAAAGGTTCAATCATGCACTGAGTACCGAGAAGGAAAAATAGGTCAACGGATATCCGGAAGAAACTAAGCTTAAGCTTATATATTTTTATTTCTGGTGATCAGTGCATCAAGCTAACATGGTAAAGTTTTTAAGACTTCCTGTCATGTGAATATAGCAATTGTTAATTTCCTGTCATTTTAATATGACTTTCTCCAAAATGAAGTGATTTATGTAACAATAATTATAAAACGTTTAACCTTTTAAAGGAAAAAATATTTTAAAGAACTGTTTATAGTTGTTAATTTTGAACAGTATATTATAAAATGAACATTTTTAACGCTATTTCGTGTCGGTAACTAAAATTTGAAACACTTTGATGCTTGCTTTTGATTTAAGATGTCATCTTGCATTATTTTTTGCTTTTCTTGTTAATTACTGTTTGAACAGATCCTAAACTTAAGAGAAACAAGCTACATTTTCAGGATCCGAAGTTTTAGCAACACGCAAGCTTTACCATGCCATGTTCCCACCCTCAACTGAGCAAGTGGATAGTAGAGCCCACTGATTTCCTATCAATTTCAGTTGTCTATTAACAAGGGATTTGTTTTAGCCCGCTTCATAGGCCTTTGATTTCACTCATGATCACTTGATCACATGTTTGACTGGATTTCAACTCGGAATCATCACAAATGTCCCAAAATAATGCTGTTCCTGAAATAAAAGATCCTCCTATACAAGTTATAAACATTGTCTTCAGGAAAAGTGTTATCTTCCACGACAGGTGATGGCAAGTAAAAATTCATAATTTCATCGAAAGTTGAGAGTTGCTGAACTTGGGTCAACAAACTTGCCAATCTTGCAGCCAATAAACTTGTGACTATGTCATCATATTTTCAAACTGTGGAGCGAAATCAACGGTCCATGAAATGGACTAAAAAAAAGATCCCTTGTCAAAGGACATCTGAGATCAATAGTAAGAGCACTGTTTGTCACATGGCACTGGCCACCTATGGTCATGTGACAACTTTCAAAGAATATATCATTTTGAAAATATTGAAATTATACACTAGAGAAAAGCAACGAGATGGCAAAAAAAACTTTTAAGGGTACTGAAAAGATAACTTGTTTCTTTTATGGATGAACAATAATTTCTAAAATAGCTTACTAGTAAATGTTCGATAACAAATCAGCATGCCTCTAACAAAGGTGCAGTGATTGGTTGAAAACTGTGTTTATATATTATTGCATGGCCCCATAGAAGTGAAGTAAAATTCCATGGCTTATAGTTGAGAGAACTTCAAACAGCAGTGGAGACACTTGCCCAATGCTTATGTTTCCACAAGATTGATAGTTTCTTCTTCTACCAAACCTTGTGTTTCTGTACCTCTCTATGTAAGGCAAGGACAGTGTTTTCTACTTATCAAATAATGCTCTTGGAGAATTTTGTGGATCAGACTCTGCCTATCTCAAACACCTCAGAAGAACTAATTGTTGTTCAAAATGTATAACTGTGTTTGAGAGAGGGTGACTATATATCCATTGTTATTTGTACTGCTCCAAGGCTGTCTTGTCTTGTTACAAGTGAAATTATGTGAAACATACATGGAGACCTCAAGTTAAATTTCTCCTGACATTATCAATGCATTGTGAAGTAGCTATGTGAAAAAAATGACCAAGGGGATACAATGGACCTTTTTGATAGTAAAAGTGTGAGATTGGGTGTGCATAAGACTTGGAAATTTCAAACCAGTTTCTTTCTCTGAGTGCTCACTCCCTTCTGTTGCTGACCAGTAGAGAAACAGGTGCTAGAAACAAGTTTGGCATGTAAAGAACAGGTTTAAAAAGATGTGCAGCTTGTACGGTTGTCCTATACTCAGTTTTATCTCCATATTCTAATCTAAAGTTCCTTATGTCTCAATGCTTTGCCAACTTCTCCTCACTGATGTTTAAAGAAATACATGGCAGACATTATGGAAAATAAGTTATCGATCTTTAACTGTAATTTGATGAAGTCACTCAGGAAGAACTTCATTTTGGCCAATTTATATTGACATATATTTAGATCAGCAGAAGTTTATATGTTATGGACAGTATGTACCTTCAAATTGATTTCCTGTAATTTTAATAGCAGACAATTTTAAGTCCTCCCACTCTAAACTTTTAATTATTCACTGTCTGATAAAGTAATGAAACCATAAGGCAGTGACAGTTTTCCACCCACTCTTAACACTGTTACTGGTATTTTAAAAAACAAAAGTTAAATTTATTCTGCTTTGTATTTATTTCAACAAAAGGCTTGCAACCAAGTATAATTTGAAAATAACTTTTAGTGGTGAACATGTGCTCAGATTAGTTGAAGACCCTGTTTCTTTGACTCTGTGGAATTGTGGTAAATTTCCTTGGCTCATTTCCTTAAAACAAATTGAGAATATTTTCTCCATGAGTATTCAATGAAAAAAAAAAAACGTTTGGAGAAGTTTGGAAGAACTTGAAATAAAGAAATAGAGAGGAAACAACACATTTTGCCTACACACCGCTTGTATTGGTTGAGGTATTTTGAGAAGAATAATTCATCTCTTTGCATTCAATTTCATGTTGATGTACATTTTGTAATCATTACAGAGCTCTGTTAGATTAAGTTAATTGCACTATTAATTATTTTAAACTCTTACATCTTTTTCAGATTAAGATTAAAGTCTCCAATACACTCCTTACATTTTCCTTCCTAACCTACTCACGCATCTGAAGCAAAGAGGAACTGCACCTTGAAAGAGGTATGGGAAACAACTCTGTAGCTTGTTGGAACAAGACTGCCTTACAATTTTATAAGGTGGGAGCCCCGAGTGAAAAAGGAGGAGGAATTAAACAAATTTCCGTCCCTATCCTGGCCCCCTGGTCCCTCCCCCCCCCCCAGGACCGCCACTGTGTTGTATTAATAAAGAACTGATGAATGCTACAGCTGTAGATTCCATATTAACATTTATTATATAGACAAGAGCATTTTAGTGGAACACAGACCACTCGCAAAGTTCATGCGAGACTATATCTGGGTCCTGAGTGGCTTATTTTTCATATCCTCACTGGTGAGGATATCAATGATGTCATTTCCTGCCTTTACACTGTGGCTTGAAGATATGAATTTTATTTTCTCATGGTAAAAACACTATTTTACTCACTCGCTGCACTTGTTCGTAAAACATTGTTTCTACCACTTGAAAATAAAATTCATATCTTCGTGCCGCCATTTAATAAAGGCACTTTTCAGTTTTACTGAGGGTTAAGGTCAAACATCAGTATATTGAGGTAGGGTCAGGATGGAATGGGGGGGGGGGAACAGGGAGTGTGAAGACCATGGTTGGCGAGATGCACGAATAATATGTAGGAAATTGTTTGCAATGTGATGGGAAACTAAATGCAAAATGGCAAGAGCTGCCAAGGAAAGGGATTTGAGTGGGGATTAAAGGGTCCAGGAAGGGGGACAAAAGACCCCCCTGTTTCCCTACTTAGATCTCTACTTGCCCAGTATTTTGAAGCATGCTTGTGCAGTGGTCATTGCACAAAGGGTTGGGGTAGTTCAAGGCTTTGTTCCTGCACCAGGCATTTTTGAATCCTTAGACAAGAGACATTACTCCAAACTGTCTCTCCCTAACCAGGTGTATAATAGGTACTAGCAAACTGTAGGGAGTCCTAACTACATTGTTAATGCTGGGTGTAACACTTCAATTTTCTAGCATCCCATCCAGGGTGGGGGGAGGGGGGTGTAGTAGTGCTCCTAATCACTTCACGCTACTGTACAGAAACTAGGTTTAAGCTCTGGCCTTGATCGGCCACCTCAAGGCCAGATGCTCATGCAGGACACTTTCAGCATTGCTAATCCTAGCAGTTTGAAGGATGCATGTCATCATGATCTTGGTAGATATGACCTAGCTCATCACAAGTAGCTCAGTAGTTAGAGTGCCTGACTGGTGTATGGAAGGTCATGGGTATGATTCCTTTCTGGAACTCAGTTTTTTCTTTTTCCCAAGCTCGTGACACAAAATCTATCTTATCATGTTGGTTGTGCTTCACCCATTATCTTAGTTCATCTGTCTCAGATTGTTTAGATGATACCATCTCTGTGTTAATACTTTTAATACTTTTGTAATCTGAAAGTTTGTATTCTGTAATATGTTATTTGTATGTAAATTTATGTTAAACAGAGCCCCATTCAAACCAGCCTTGCTGAACTGGGCACCTCTGTCTAAATATTGTTGAAATAAATAAATAAATTTCATTATTTTGAACAAGCCAAGGTGGCTCATCAAGATGGCCCTTAACTCCGCTTTTGTGGTGTAAAGCGACTAGGGGCATCACTACTCTCCCCTGGATAGTTTGCTAGTCCATCACAGGATACCCACTATACAGTGACTAGGAGTATTACTACTCCCCCTGGATGGTTTGCTAGTCAATTACAGGATACCCAGCATAAAGTGACCAGGAACATCACTACTCCCCCCTGGGTGGGATGCTAGTCCATCACAGGATACCTAGCATAAAGCGACTAGGAGCATTACTTCTCCCACCGGGGTGGGATGCTTATCCATTGCAGGGTTACCCCCAGTCATGTACTATAAGGATTACCCAACTGGGTTAGCTGGTACTCACACACCTGGGTAGAGAGAGACAATGTGGAGTAAAGCTTCTTGTCTCAGGAACAAAGAAACATGATGCAGAGACCATGCAGGCCTTGAACCACTGACCCACCAACCTACTAGATTTCTATCTAGGATTTATTGTTTGGGGGAGAAGTTCCAAGTGGCCGAAAGCCACGAGCTTCCTAGGGGGGTCCGGGGGCATGCCCCTCCCCATTTTTGAGACACAATTTTGAGATAATGTTACAGCAGTTTTCTGGTTAAGGCCAGCAGTTTGTAATACTCCATGTTCCTTGTCATATAGTGTCTTTAGACAGGCAATACGTACTTCATGTGACCTCGTCGCATCTGGATGATATTTCCGATATAGTTACTTATTGCTGTAATGATAAAGAAATATTTTTTTAGGGGGGGATGCTGGGTATTTTGGGGGGGAAGCTTCTACCCCTCAAATACCGTAGATAGAACCCTGTTAGATCTCCCGAGCGAACTTTCGTTTCAAAATCCAAGGCGCTAACCACCACACTACCGCGCCTCCACAAAAAGCGCTGATACTGGGAACTAAAGGCGCCTTCTAGTTTTGAAAATACATGTAAAAAAATGGCGAATACAAAGGCAACGAAAAACTCAAACTTCTTGGTCGCAAACTTTGGCCAGTGATTAACCTTTAGGAGCAAAACTGGACTGTTTTGCTTCATAAATCTAAACAATTGCAACACGAATCGTAAAAAAACAAAAAAACAAAAACCGGATTTGGAGTTAGAAGAAATAAAACAGCATTACGACCACTTTTCGGCTACTCCCTAATGACGTAGATTTAACGTCTGAAGTATGCTTGACGTCCAGACACGTCTCTAACTGGAGTATCATACGTAAAATGTACGTCTGAGTTAACGTGCGAAGTTAGTACTTAGCCTCGGGTGTACAGCTTTTATAGCACTGGTTGCTTTTTTTAAATGCAACAAGGAATAAAATGTCTCGAAAACGGAAAAAGAGTTCGTCACCAGACGTTTCAACTATAACAACATGTGGAACCTCCCAGTGATGTTTAAAATAGACTGTGACGTTCTAACATATTAAAATCATGTGGGTGTCTATATAGGTGTATTTCAGAAACTTATCATGTGATAAGCTTTTTAGGAAGCACTTCAGGACGAATTGCTTTTCTTTACTAATATTGCACGGATTAAGCCTATGACTCATTGACTGGTTTGTTCAATTGATATAATCAACGTATATTAGTTTAGTTCAATATCCGCCTGACTGGATTCAAAAGTCACTTTTTCCGCGTAGAGTCTGCGTCTTTCAATTTCCCGAAACGCGTTCGTCTAAGAGGTTCCTTCATGGATGAACCATCAACAGTCAAATGGTTTAGAGATGAACCGTCAAATTATTTTAAAATGAGAAGATGTTTGAAGATTATTTCAACCATCAGTGGAACATAAAACATCAAATTGATGAAATTTTCAACCGTCAACAGACCGACGAGAGTAATTTTTACCGCCAACGGCGAACATTTAGCCTTAATGGAGGGTCTCAGTGGGGGAGTACCTTCATGAAGCTTAGATGTTTGTCAGCTAAAAATACAATGCTTTTACCCAAACTCTTAAAAGACCGTAAAGTTTTGCTATAATCGTCATCATCAATTTTACCTACTGCGATTTGCATCAAACGCTCTTCTGACTGACTATTTAACCGAATTCTTTGAGGGCCAGCGAAGTCGCTGAACGACCTGAGATCGTCGATTTGGAGCTGAGTGATGACTCATAGTTCCTTCCTCCATTGACGATTGACTGTGAAATTTTAGGCCTTTTGACGGTTGACGGTTATAACCCATTGAGAACCTCTTAATGGAGTTAATGGGTTTTAACCATCAAAGGTCCAATGGATTGCCTTACCGTCAAAATGCTGTTTTTGTATGGCCAGCTGTGAAACTCAATGGCGCACCTCAATTAAGACCTTCATCCATTTTTTAAAAAAAGTTTTATCTCGTCTGGTGAACCCGGAAAAAATTCTCTAGATTTTCCCTTTTCCTTTGAGCGTCGAGGTGCAGCGTCGTAGTTTACAGAGCATTCTTCAAGGACTTTTCGAACAAGGAATTACGCACGGGATAGCTGTTTCCTTTTACCTATACTTAGTTCGCTTTGGAATAACCGTTAAGGCGCTTGAGTTTTCATTCGGTCGAAAAAACGGAACATTCCTGAAGTGTAACCGAATGGAACAAAAATTTCCGGTAAGAAATTTTTCAAAATTTAGGTATACCCCGCGAATTTGCCCTCTTTTCACAAAAATTCGAAACTACTTCGGAAAAATTTCTGATCCATTTATATTTCCGTCTCGACACACCGGATGGTGACAGGTTAGAGCCTCTACAATTGAAAAGGAAAACTTGTGAATGGACGATTTTTTTCCCTGACAGGTGCAGTCAACTGGAAAAGTCTATTCCATTGGCCACCTAAACGTAAGACCAAAACCTCAAAGCATAATTTTTGGTGGAAAGCAAAGAGCTCAAGGTTAACTCGCGATAAGTGAAACAGCGTTGTTTCCTGATTTGTTTTTTGCGGGAAATGACTGCCTCGGCCGGAAATTTCCAATGCATTGGCATTAGTTCTCAGGTCACCTCCGTCAAGATTCCTATTTCCGGATACCGGAATTAGGTTAGGATATCCAGTAAAGCCTTAATAGTATAACCCCTTTTGGTCTTTTTGCACCTCGGCAAGTTACGCCATTTATGGTTACGTCTGGCGTAAAAACATTGCGTACAAGGCATGAAAAGGTCACTTTTATAAAAAAGCATTCTTTGTTATTTTTATTTTTAGAACATTTTCAAGCAAAAGCATGATCCAGTTCCGCAAATGAACGGCTGAGCGCGCTTGACGCTGATTGCAAACAGCTGAAGGTAGGTGTTAACTTTTAGTTCTTGATTTTAGTAGATGAAGCTCTGTTAGGTAGGGAAGATTTGTTCATCACACATCCACAAAATCTTGAGTACAGCTGTCAAGCTTTAAATTAAACGAGGCAGACATCTCTAAACTTATCCTTCTTGATATTACCTGTAGAGTTATCGAGAGCAAAAGCTACAAGAAACTAAAATTAGCCTGATTCAAAGACTTGTGAATGGAGGAGATACACATTTGCTAGTAGTTAGAAAAGACGTGCGAGGTCAGAGGATCACATAGAACAGTTTACAGTAACCCTGAAACAAATTTGATAAACTGGATTATCTTTAATGTCACAATTATTTACATTAATCCCTTATCTCTTTAAAATTGTGCGATAATCCTTCCCTTAAAGGCTTTCGTAGATGTGATGGGCTTTCGAGTAGCAATGTTTCGACAAATTTGTACTGTTTCTGTGACTAACGCATGCGACCTGCATGATGTTTTCACCAGTTTAATTATAAAAAAAATCTTTTGAATTGTTTTGAAGCGGTTAGTTGTCGTCATCGGAACTATGCCGGCGCGGATAATTCTGTCAGTGACGGCATGAAAATTGTTGGAGCAAATGCACAATACAGGGCCACTTTTAATGGCAGGTTAAACTACAGAGTACAATTAGGGCACTTATTTGTACCATTGATATGCCTTGTTCTACAAAGAGACGGACTCGTGTGCATGAGGTGGATCGAAGTGGCCCTATATTCTGCATTTGCTTCGGTCAAGATGTCACAAGTTAAAAAGTGCCACAATTTGTGTCGTGAGGACGAAAACGAAGTCCGTGAATGATTCTGAGAGGTTCAACTCTACTTAGATTGGGAAAACTTTGATTATGATAAATCAGGCCTAGTACAAACGTCGAACTTTACATGTGCCGAACCTAATGCAAATTAGCAAAAACAATAGCTTTTGCTCATTTGCTTTAGGTTCGGCACACGTAAAGTTCGACGTTTGTACCGGGCCTTAAAGAAAAATCCGCTTGAGCATAGTTAATTACTTACAATTCATCTCGTCTTTAGACTTCCAGAGGGAATTCTTAAAATGTGAATGTGTCAAATTTGGTCAGAAAAGGACGAAGCTTGCCAAGGAAATGAAGACGAAGTTGAATTTTGAAGAAATTTTATACATGGCACAATTTTGCCATATATAAAATTTCTTCGCAAAATCAACATTAATATTCTTGAGTCATCAATGAAATTCGTTTGGGCATGCCAAGTTTAGGATCGCTTAGTGCGTCGTTTAAGCGAAACGAAAATAACTCTGCTTGAAGGCTTCCAGGATATGTCGTGAGTGAATACACCAACGCCTTGCAGCGTTATTTACAGTGTTCCCCCTCATATTTGCAGGACGTGCTTCTTAACTTTTTTAGCGTAGATGTCACTTCCCTTATTTTATATATTCTTGTCACGAGAGCTCCTAAGGAAATGTTTCGTGTCACAGAGAAACCGCAAAATGTCTCGCTACATCATTGCATTTACTAGATGATTATCTAAAATATTTTAATTCACTTTGTTATTTATAATTGGGCCACGTGTTTGTCAAGTGGTTTCGTCGTTGAAGCGGGCTTTCACTACGAGGAACTCGTTTGTTGGAAGGTAAATAAATGATAAAGGCGTTAAGTTGACACTGTCAACGAAGTTCGTTTTCCCGACTTCCTCGTTTCGATTCGTCAGCCCTATATACGTAAAATACGTGTGTGTGGAGCGCGTGAAGGGACTGAGAATTTGTTCAACTGTTTGAAGAAGAAATAAGAATTTTATTCGATTGGTGTGACAACCTGTAACAGTACTGTACCGAAAAGAAGCGAAAAGGAAGAACTTTTAAACAAGTCTTGTCGAGGTAAAGTAAATCAAAGTTTCGTTGTAAACAAGTGTTTCATATCCGGTCTTACGAAAGAAACGATGGGGGGAATACTGGCAGAAGGATTTCTCACTTACTCACAATTGCTGCTCCTATCGTTTCGCTTATTGTTCTGTTCGCAGTTGTATTTCCAGTCAAAAACTCCATCCTGGTCCGAAAGGAAAAAAAAAAGAGATATTAAGTTAATTTATCTTACCAGGTTAACCAAGTTATCTTACCAAAAAGAAAAAATTTCCGTGGTGAGTTAAGCTTTTTAGCCCATTAACCTAGACTGATAAATTGTTCAATCTCTAAATATTTTCCACAACATTTCAACTGCTGTGAAATGAGTTTGATACATACTATAACTTCCGGTAGAAAGCAAATCATCACTGATTTACCGTAGACAGTAGAATCTGGATTATTTGAACCCCGGGCAGCACAAACTTCTCAATAACTTGCTCTATTTCACGCATGCAGTAATTTTTACCCCTCCACCAACTAGATCATTCCATGGCTCGAAGGTTTTTGTGGCTTAAACTGATCAAACTCTTAAACCCAACTTCTATGGTACCAAAACATAAATCTGACAAAAGTAATGATCTACAATTTAGACTTAACACTAACAATTACAAGTAAACAATACCATGGACAACCACCTTGTGCTGGACAGTAGACAGTGCCACAGCCGGGAAAGTGCTGTTCAGTAGCGTTCAGTTGAATAGCCGCACTATAAAGCATTTCATCAACGGTTTCTGACAAGTTAGGTTCACCTTATTTAGCATAACAAATAGTGCCGCCGGAACTGCTCAGTAGCTTTCATTTGAATGGCCACAATATAGGATTTCATCAACGGGATCAAAAGTTAGCTTCACCTTGTACCGCGTAATCGACACTACCACAGTAAAGTATTGCTCAATAGCTTTCATATTAATGGTCACACCTCAGGATTTCATCCACAGACTCCAAAGTTAGAACCACCTTGGGTGGACAACCACCTTGTACTGGACAGTAGACAGTGCCACAGCCGGGAAAGTGCTGTTCAGTAGCGTTCAATTGAATAGCCACACTATAAAGCATTTCATCAACGGTCTCTGGGAAGTTAGGATCACCTTATTTAGCGTAACAAATAGTGCCGCAGGAACTGCTCAGTAGCTTTCATTTGAATGGCCACAATATAGAATTTCATCAACAGGATCAAAAGTTAGCCTCACCTTGTACCGCGTAATCGACACTACCACAGTAAAGTATTGCTCAATAGCTTTCATATTAATGGTCACACTTCAGTGTTTCATCCACAGTCTCAAAAGTTAGAACCACCTTGTACAGCATAATAAACAGCACCACAGGAAAGTACTGCTCAGTAGCTTTCATTTGAATGGTCACACTTTAGGATTTCACCCACAGACTCTAAAGTTAGAACCACCTTGTACAACACAATAAACAGTACCACAGTAAAGTACTGCTCAATGACTTTCGTTTGAATGGTCACACTTCAGGATTTCATCCACAGACTCCAAAGTTAGAACCACCTTGTACAACATAATAAACAGCACCACAGTAAAGTACTGCTCAGTAGCTTTCATTTGAATGGTCACACTTCAGGATTTCATCCACAGACTCCAAAGTTAGAACCACCTTGTACAACATAATAAACAGCACCACAGTAAAGTACTGCTCAGTAGCTTTCATATGAATGGTCACACTTCAGGATTTCCTTAGGACGACCATTTATGGCTTGACGCCAGGAAGACTACTTGAAAACAGGAACTGTTGAACGGCTATTATACTCATATGACGCTCAAGTGTAGCAGCACCTTGCTGTCGGCTTATCGGCGTACCTTGGACTTGTGCTCATCTCAAACCACAAGGAAACACGTTCGCTCCACAAGCTAGATCATGAATATTCGAGAATCTGTGGATGAAATCCCAGTATTTTCTTGAGGTGCTGTTTATCATGATGCACAAGGTGAGTCTGTTGATGAAATCCCAAAATTTGACCATCTTAGTTCTAACTTTTGAGGCTGTGGATGAAATTCTGAGATATGACAATTCAAATGCAAGGTTTTTTTTTGACAGTAGTTATATATGGTGCTTCATGCTTACTATGCTGTACAAGGTAGTCCTACCTTTTGCGTCTGTCTATGGCTTAAATCCCAAAATGTGACAATTCAAATGAAAGCTCTAGAGCAATATTTTTTGAGGTGCTGTTTGGTATGCTGTTCAAAGGTCTGTCGATGACATCCCAAAATATGACCATTTAAATGAAAGCTACTGAGCAGTCCTTTCCTGTGGTGCTGTTTATTATGCTGTACTAGGTGGTTCCAACTTTTAAGTCTGTTGGTATACAAATCCCGAAGTGTGACCATTCAAATAACAGCTACTGAGCAGTACTTTCCTTTGATGTTGTTAATTATTCTGTACAAGGCGGATTTAACGCTTGACTCTGTTGATAAAATCCTAAGGTGTGACCATTCAAATGAGGAGGTACATACATACATACTTTATTTATTTTAACACGGTAAAATCTTCAGTATTACATTATAATAAGAACGTATTAATAACTTTACAGGTTAAAGTAATAACAATACTCTAAAGTATTGGGAAAGCAATGTAGAGGTAAAGTTTGACCAGAAACTCTGCCTCCTTCTGTTACGCCAACAACACACTTCACTTGGCAGTTTCATGCGCCCGTCGTGACGACTGGCGAAAATCGTCAGGTGTACCGCCTAATGCGACGGCGATTTTTGTCAGCGACGAACGATCAGAATCGCCTTTTTCTGCATGGCATGTCAGGCATTGACTATTAAATTCAGCTTGCCAGCAGCCCGGCCAAAATCGCCGACAATCACCCATTGTGCCTTTTGCTGCAAACTAAATCAAGACCGGTCGCTGGTGATCAGATTCGCCACAATGGACGTTTGAAATCGCCTCTGTGTGTTGCTGGTACTGCATACACCTGTGTAGGTTATATCAGCCGAGCAGTGCTTTCACGGTTTTTGTAACCACTGCATCATCCTGCTTTTCCTAGAAAAGGAAGTGTAACCAGGTCGTGACGTAACGCGCTGTGTAGGCGTGGGCCAATAAGTTTTTGCATGTGTGTGTCATGTGCGAATTAATGACGATGGTTCAGTTAATTATGTAAAGCTATGGTTACCTTCAATAATATCAGTAAATGCAAAAAAGGCGCCACGAAACTCGCAACCGTGTTAAAAAAAGAAAACTTTGATTAAAGAGTTGGCTTCACTTGCCATTTTTTTTGGTTAAACTTATTAAACTGTTTCGTGTAAAACTAAATTAAACGTGCGTGGATGAACTGATGCTATCAAATGAAAGATTTTTTAGTGTTGTTTCCTTTGGTAAAATTTCTTTTTTCATTTTTTGCACAGTGAAATTTAGGAGTAGTTTATAAGTTTTGACAGTGGTTATTCTCGGCCGAATGAAAGGACTGATCTGAAAGAGAAACTGACTGCGTTGCTTGTATGTGCGAGCCAATCGATTCGTGGGAAGTATAGACCGACAAAAAGGATGTGTTATGGACAACAAAGGAAGCGAAAGTGTTCCTGATCTCTTGTTACGGCAATTTTCGAACTGTGTAGGTGGCTAGTTAAAGTTTAGAACTTCTCTTGCCTATCAGCAACTAACAACTAGGAAGTTAGAACACAAGACTCATTTTACGCTTCATAAGAATGCCAAATGGTAGTATGGATAGTTCTTTCTGAGGAGTAATTTTATCTATTGTATTTTGGTAAGTGGATTCTTTCAGTTTGATTCAATTTACACTGTCTCTTTACACCTGCAGGAACTCTACCTGCAGTTTTAGGGTTGAGTGGATTTCAGTTTTTTTCAGCGTCTGCCAAGATTCACAGTGCTCCTCATCTGTCAAAATTCTTCATGTTTCTTAGTTTTCAATTTTATAATTTCTATCCCTGTCTCGGTATTTCCTTGACTGCATCTGTAATTGGTCTTGGTATTAGCGCCATTTTGTTCTCTCTCAAGATAATTACGCCGTGCATAAAATTCGGTTCATACCTACAATCATCATCATTCTTTTTCAGTTTCATTTATTCAGCATGAACAGTTGTATAGAAACTGGCAACTGGCTAGCTCTTCTATTTGGTTTGATGGTTCAGCTAGTGAGAACGGTGCATGAGTATTACTTAGTCATGAGTTGAAAGAAGTTTGGTACTATCCCCAGATTTCGCTCGTTATTTGACATTACTCCCCAGATTTCGCTCGTTATTTGACATTACTCCCCAGGTTTCACTCGTTATTTGAATTACTCCCAAGATTTCGCTCGTTATTTGATACTTTCTCCAGATTTCACTCGTAATTTTTAAACAAGATGCTGCCCGCTTGAATTGAAGGTTCGATCTCGAGGAACTTACGGCAAAATAGGGGACTGCAAACAGCCTAATGACATCAGGGATATTAGATCTTTATTATTTCATGACCGAGCTTTGAAGATTGCTGATATCCTCGCAGTATGAAGAACTACAATGAACCTAGTAAATAGGGTTTCCATGAGTCTCTCAGTAACTCAATGGTTAGAGCATCCGACCGGTGTATGAGAGAACGTGGGTTCGCTTCCCGTCGGGGACTCAAGTTTTTTGTTTGTCCCCCGCTCGTCACATGTTGGCCATTACATCTTTATTAGCTTATGGTTTGGCATTTTCGTTCTTTGTAAATTGATTTGCACAGGAATTGGCTCAGGATAATTTGCAAAAGAAGTTTGTAGTCGTAGTGTCGTGATTTCACTTGATACCCCAGGTAACCATCAGCTATAACAAAAGTAATTAAACTATGAAATTTGGTGATTTATCAATTGAGTTCCTGAGGTAAACTGGCCATCAATTTCTTTATGGTGGTCAATTTACCTTATCAAATCAGTTGATAAATCCAAATTTTCGTGTTTCAGCAGCACCACAGTTTCTTTGGAAAGTAACCCCTTCGGAAAACTTTGTGTACCACGTTCTACTTCCAGAGGCAAATCTGAGTCTTCGATTTTTTTCTTTGATGCTCACAGACGTTCCCTAAAGCGATATTCTCTGTTTGCAAACATTGACTTCGGTTGTTCATATTTGCTAACTGTTAAACAAAAGATCTCTTTGTATCAATAGCTAATCCCTCTAGTTGGCGTATCAATATGTTGCTCTGTTAGAGTGTCCTGAGATGAGAGCTTGTCCGATGGACCAATAGTCTTGTGTAGGGAGGGCGTGGGCGGTAGTTTAGCTTTCGGCAAGTTTGAGAAAACTTTGAAAATACACCTGAAAATGAATCCTTGATTGTAGGAGGAGGTATTGCGATAAGTTGTTTGTAATTCGAAGGAAATCTCCTAAACTGTCCATGCTGAACGTATTCAACAGTTTTTGTTTTGCAAGTGTACATCTTAGGAAAAAATAGTAGTCTAAATTACTGGTGTTTAAAATCAAGACTACTGAACATTGTTTGGATATAAAAAAGGCATGATATTTTAGTATCCGGATCTATTGGTAATTTTTAGAGTTAGTTTTGATCATATGCTTGACAAACGCCTGGGAAGGTCAAACATATAAATTGACGGAATCGGCTAAATTATCAGGCAAACCCAGCCCGCGGACAACGTACGTCATTGCAGCATTTTGCCACCCAACAGCAGCCGAGAAAGAGACAAAAGAACAGCTTAGCAGACGCTTCCTATGTTGACTCGAATCAGTTACAAATATGAACAAAGTCGGTTTCTAGACAGCGTTGTTTTACCCTTGCTTTTGAAATTACTGCCCTTGAACCCTTGGTTTAGGGACCTTGGTGCAGAGAAAACCCTTATTCCTTCTGAGAAGACACTTGGTTCTGAGAAAACTGCACCGTGTCACTTTACGTCGTTTTCAATTTGCACTGTAGTGAGTACACGTCTTTCGGCTGCTCTGTTATTCCCATTACAACACGACAGACCGTGTGCGGCGTGTTTTCAAAAACACGTGGGCGTGATGCTGGCAACATTTGCCAGGAGTATGCCATTTCAAAATTGATTTTTTCCCCACGTTTTTCAGATCTCACGCAGTCACTTTGAATGACGACCCAGGCTTCTCGGGTTTGAAATCTGTAGTTGTAATTTCCCTTTCCCTCGCAGTTTGACCTTAAAGGGGCATGGTCACGCTATTTTAGTTTACTTTAAGAATCAAAAATATGTCCTCACATCAATGAACACCCACAAATAATGGTCTAGTTTTGTTACCAAAGACTATATTACTTCACTGAAACTATTTTCTGTCGTCTGTTGCTACGGATGGCACGGATGGAAATGGATTGCAATTTGAAAAAATTAGGCTAAACTTTTCAAATTCTTTCAGCGTGTTGACATTAAATCGATATTTAATGGTCATGGTTTGTTTTCTCTTAATGAAATTAAGTTTAATATGTTCCTTTAAATGTTCAAACACATTTGGGCATGGATAAAGTTAGCGACCGATAATTTTAGCACAGTTTTGACCAGAAATCTGCGAAATCCTCGTGACTATGCCCCTTTAACTTGCGTTTTTTATGTTGAGGTCTGAGGAAGAAATCCTTGATCATTGCGGTGAACCCTATTTTGAGTGACACTTCCTAATGGCGTTATTTCCTAATCAGTGTTTTTCACTTTTCCTCATGTGGAAAGACGGCTAAGAAAATGCTTTAGGAAAGGCTGTTTGTCTTCGGGAAATGGCCGCTTATGAGAAATTCTAAATACAGCTTTTGACGGAGATCTCATTCAAAACGGATTGCACTAAGATAAGCTCTCGAGGGAGATGGGCGCTTACTTAGAGAGATTCTATAAAATACAGATTTCTGACCGCCCCCCCCCCCCTCCCTCCCCGTCCTTCTTTAAATCGCAAATTTCATCTTTCCTGACCTAATTCCAGTGTGTTATGTGATGTCTACAATAATAAACTAAAGCACCGAAGAATTATTTTCTCTCTGGTTATAATAACAAAAACCTGAGCGTTTGACTAACAATCTATGGGATTCAAAATTGTTATTCAAACAGGAACTCATACAGTCACCAAGGGAGGTGGTCGCCTAGAGAGATTCTAAATTGGACTGAAAGTGGTTAAGAACCGATTTCATTAAGATGGCCGCGTAGAATACTTTTACTGTTTTAGCTTCAGTGAGTAAACATGTTTAAACGTCACCCTGACCTTTAAAACTCAGACCCTCGGACGATTTCACCTAAACAATGAAAACAGATGCTAAGAAAGGAACAAAGGAGAGGAAATGTCCTCTTCATGTCTCGTCTTCTTTTGCATTTGCATGGTATATGTAAAGTTGCATAAAACTTGTTGTTTGTCACTCGATATATATAGACCTAGACACAAATATCACATAAAATCGCCTAAATATCTATTTTCGATTTTTTTAGAAAAAAATTTTCTAAAAACGTTTGGAAATAAAAACTTTTGGAAATACAGCCGCAAGGCTAACTGTTGGAGCAAAAAAGTCGGCTCGCATCACTCCAGTTTTGAAGAGTTTACACTGGCTTCCGATGAAAGAAAGAATTATTTTTAAAACTCTCCTGGTCACGTACAAAATCCTCCATGGCTTTGCTCCAGCCTATTTAAATGAGCTGCTACTTAACTACACGCCTCATCGTTTACTACGATCAAGTAGCTTAAATTAACCTACTGTCTATTCCAAAGACTAAAACGGTTACCTATGGTGACAGATCCTTCTCAGTCATTGCACCAAAGCTCTGGAATGACTTGCCCATTATAATCAAACAGTGTTCCACAGTTCACTCCTTTAAATTGAGATTAAAAACTTTTCTTTTTAACAGTGTCTATAGTTAGATTAGGTAAATAACTTATTGTAAAAAGCATTGAGACTTCCATACGTTGTAAAATGCGTTTTTAAGCACCTTGTTATTATTATTATTATTATTATTATTATTATTACTATTATTATTATTGTTATTATTATTATTATTATTATTATTATTATTATTATTATTATTATTATTATTATTATTATTATTCCCAGTTTTAGCTGGAGAGTATTTTTTCACGTGACGCATCTTAACCAATTACATGCAGGCGAAACTATTTGATAGTTTATAAACGCTTCTAGCCAGTTAATAGGAGACCAATCAAAGCCCGTGTCTGTTCATATCCATGGAATGTCTTTGTAATAATTCTGAATATCTTGGGTCACGTAGGCCTTCAGTTTGGGCGGCAAGCAGGCAGTGCACCTTTGACATAAAGAGTTCAAAGATACTTAGACGTAGCCCATAGCATTTCTCGAATTTTCTTCCATGCGTCCATTGAGTCTAAATTTAGTAAACAAGGGGAAGTTTATGAAATAATCCTGAATATCTGAGAAAGTGGTGCCTTCCGTTTGGATGGCCTTGACGTTTGACTGACTTTGCAGGTGCGTGTTCTTCGAGTTGTGGAACGTGCAGTACGCACTTTGCTTGAGAGTTCGAAGATACTTGAGGCGTTGCCGATAGCATTTCTCGAATTTTCTGCCAACTTACTATGAACAAATGCAGAAACGAATGTGTACCTATTGAGTCTAAATCGGACCTAACTCAGTAGCCAAAGGGGTGCCTTTGAAATAATTCTCCGTAGGTAAGGCAATGGAGGCCTTCCGGTTGGGTGGTGCACACTTGGCTTAATAAAGAGTTCGAAGTGACTTATAAGGCATAGCCGATAGCATTTCTCGAATTTTCTACCAGCTTACCATGAGAAAATGCAGAAACGAATGTGCGTCCATTGAGTCTAATCAGATCTAAATCAGCAATGTAGGTATTGTGTGCTTCATGCCGATTGGTCCTAGCCCATGAACTATCACGTGACGTAGGTCAAGTGTTCAATGTCTTATGGGCAAATATTTCAGGAACTGTTTTGCAGTGTTGAAGCTTTGGAAAAATTTTCAGCCTTTATGGGCTGACGTTGTACCGCCTGTGCTGCTCAAATCATCACAATACTCCACAAAATGTCTGTTTCCTTTCGCCCACATTCATCATTGATATCACTACTTAATGTAAGCAAGTGCAGCGTACGTCACAGAAATCGAGACCGAGAGCCTTTTCGCGCACGTTGCTATACTGAACTATACTTATTGAGCTCATCGCGGAAAGGATAACTCAAGTCAAAGAGTTAACGTTTGGAAGTATTACCAAAGTGCGTATACAGTAGTAATTGGAGAAGGTTAAATTTCTTTCTTTTTGTTGTAGGAAATCTGTTGAAAAACTTCCTAATCTTCGGAAACATTCACTGTTGTTCGTTTCGTTCTGTCCCTTCTACGCAAGATTTATTTCTCACTATCGGTTTTAAGGTTGGGTGAGATGAAATTCTGGGAAAACGTTTCGTTTCTTTTGATATGACCCCCAAAGAATTAACGTTGCGACTTTAATAGAATTCGGCGGTTTTGGCTATGTTTGTTTCGTTGCTTACTGCTTCTTTTTTGACGTTCGTAGGTCTACCGAAATGCAGTTCTCGACAAAACTGTTTGTGTCATTGGTGTTGCCGGCTGCGATTACGATTCTCGTAAGCTTTCTGTGGCTGAAGAAGAAGAGCCAAGAAGCAGAAGAGCTCGAACGGCTTCACAACGCGGAACGAGATATAAACAAAGCCGAGGAAATGAAAGAAAGCAACGACAACGAGGTCACTGCTATAGAGAACGAAATCGGTCAAGCCAGCGAAGATAGTGTGGACGCCGCACCCTCTGGCGCGGAGCGATTCCTGCTGGAAAAACAGTTGAGCGCCACAGAAAGCGCTCAGCAAGATTCGGGGATTGAAAGAAAGCCTTCGACTAACTCAGAGCTTAAAGAATATTCAGGAGGCGAAGAATCGACGAGTGAGGGAAGCGTGGAAAGCAGTGCTCAACTAAGCTTCACCGAAGGATTCAGCAACGACACTCCGCCACCTCGAGGCGACGATACCAACGTGAAATCACGGAAGAGCACGAAAAACGGCGATATAGACGTGTGTGAATTCGAGTTTCCTCAGACCTTGTGTGGAAGATTCATTGGACGAAAAGGCAAGAATGTGAAGGTCATCTCAGAGAAGTCTGGAGCGAAAATTAGATTGATTCCTCAGTCACCAGGCGAAGTGTCCACGTACAGAATCATTTCAGTGTCGGGCAATTCTTCGCAGATTCAATGTGCTCTGGATACGATCCACGAAAAGTTCCCCGGCGTTTCGCTAAGGAGGCTGAACGTGCCAGTGGAAAACACCGTGCACTTAACACCCGCAATAGTCCCCACCGCCGTGCTCGCTCCGCAAGCGTACCCAGTCGCTCAAGCCGCGCTTCCCAACGTGGCAAACTTCGATGTCGTAGTGACGAACGTTACGGACGCCGGACACTTCTTTGTGCAATGGCACGCTGATTTCCTACAACAGCAGCTTCAAGATCTGCATCAGAACATGATGCTGTGTTACGGACAGGGAACGGCACCTCTTATCTTGCCCTTGCCGCAGCCTATTGTCGTAGGATCGTGTTGTGCGGCACCGGATTACACCTATACCGGTTGGTACAGAGCGCAGATTCTGGCGTTTACTAATCCAGACGAGGTTGAGGTAAAATACTTGGATTATGGAGGTTATGGACGAGTTGCGGCATCAAGCCTTCGGCAGTTGAGGTAAATAAAAGCGTGCAAAGCTCGCTAGCTTGTTCATAGCCTGCTCATCTAATAGCTTGTTGTGTAAGTTTGTCTCCTTATAGTTGGAGCAATTGCTTGTTGTATAGTTTTGTATTCTTTGAGCTGGAACACTTGGGCGTTGAACTTCTGTTTCAATGTTACGTTTTTCTCGATGTTCTTTTATCGTTTTTGAAAACAGTAAGAAGATATATTATAACTCTGAACTCATGTAATTGCTTAATTCAGTTTTATAATTTTTCGTCCCAAACCATATCTGGAACACTTGCTTCACAATGCACATGTTAAATTGCTACCTTTTCTTAACGTTTCCGCAGTATTTTTATTAACTGAAGACAGAAAGAATGACTTGTTATAGCAATTGTCTCTTATTTTACCTGTGAGTCCATGTGATCCCTTTTGGTAAAGTTTTGTACCACTACATCTGAAACACTTTGGTCACGATACATGTTGAAACCCTGTGTTGTTTCAGTTGCGCTTCTCGGTGATCATTTAAGCGACTGTGAAAGCAGGAAGAAGAAAATGCTGTAGTAAGCTTTTCTAGCTTATGTAATCGCTTGTTAGAAATTCTCGTTTCGACTGGATTTTCGGACACGTGAAATGTTCCGTGTTTCCCTGCATGATCCCATAGCTTAACCGACGATATAAATTCTGCTTATACTTTCGTTTGTCGTGTATTGTGCTTATAGCCATTGAAGCAAAGAAAGTGATTCAACGTTTAGTTCAAAATATGAAAAAAAACAAAAACAAAAAAAAACAATCGAATTACTTGGAAACTTTGAGTTCCGTAGACACGTATGGTTTTCGCAAGTTGTTCTAGTGCGTTTAAAAGACAGGAAAAGGGAAATTTAAGTTCCTTTAACCGTCTCGCTGGCTTTAAATTCACATCAAAGTAAGGTGAAACATACTCCTTTGGTTGGAATACATATTTCTCCCATTCAATGGTGATTTTGGTGGACGTGCATGTTCACAAGTCGTTCCTATCGCGGGTGAAAACAGGAACAGGGAAGACAACTGCAGTGCTTCGAACTGTACCTCTTCTAATCACTTGTTTATAATTTTCGGCACTGTTTAATGCGCAGGAACACTTAAAATACGTGCATTGTATGGCTCGTACTTTCAAACTGGTCTTTAAATTAACAATTTGTTCCCACACATGAAGTCGTTTTCGGAACACTGAAAAGTGGAAAAGGACATCAATTTGTCCCAAACAATTGCGTCTCGAATTGTATGTTGGCTAACAGATTATTCTAACTTCGGCGGTGGTTTTGTTTTTGTACGAGATCTGCCGCATCGTGTTTTGTGGAAACGGATGATGAAGTTTCCGATGAACTCCTCAAGCGGTTCTGGTTCGGACATGGACGTAATCTATTTTTTAAATTGATTTATTTCACCACAAAAAAGGAGAAAAAAGATAAATAGATGAATAGAAAAAAAGTTAAAGATAAGGAAGTGGCATACATGAAAGCCTAAAATAAAACCGCAAAGCTTATAATACTGATCAGAGGCTACTTTTTACGATAATAACAATAACAAAAAGAGTACCATAGCTAAAGGTAGATGGATAAAGATACGCAAAGAATTAATGACTATGTGCATGGCGACTTCTGAAGTAACACTGCCTTACCTATCGTCAACTGAACAAACATTAATATAGAAATGCAACGCTGTGGTTCACGGGTTGTTCAGTGATTGTAGTCAACTATTTTCTAGGGGCTGGAAAATTTGAATCATTTTAGACTTGCCTGAGCGTTTTTGTCCATCCTCCTAAGTACAAAGAATATCACTCGTGTCTTCAAGAGAAATATTGCAAACGATAAAGGCAGTAAAAGAGTCCGATTTTTAGCTATCAAAACGAGATATTTGCGATGTTTGTTCATATATCTCCGTTAAAAATCGCTTTCTCGTTTTCACAATCGTGTTAGTCACAGCACTATTTTTGAAGGTCGTAAATTAAAACTTCCGCTTAAATTGGTTCTGTGATGTATAAATAGTAGCAAGATTTTTTCTTCCGGTGGAGCAAGGCCTTTTCACCGCCATGATTTTCACCGCACGCCCAGTGGTAGAAGTCTGCTCTATCCTTTTGGAAATAGTCCTGGCGCCTGTGTTTGAGTTGATGAATTTACTTTTAGAGCTTTATCTTAACCCTCTCTATCCTTGGCTCAAAGCTCAATTCAATTAAGAGCTATTGAGCAGTACTTTCCTGTGATGTCATTTACTATGCTGTACGAGTATAACTTTTGAGTTTGTGGATGTAGTACTAGAGTATGACCTTTTATGCAAAAGCTAGCGAACAGTACTTTCTAATTTTTATTTGCGCGTTTTATATTTTTTTCCTGAATTGTGTTCTAAAGAGGTGAAGTTTCTGCTGAACGAAAAAATGTTCTCCCATCTTTGCGGTGTTGTATATAGCACAGTGTGTAGAGAGTAAAGCGTTGTCGACAACTCACATACGCTCAACTAAAACGTCTAGCTAATTAACTTAAAATAAAAACAATCTCCCTTGCTTCAATCTTTTGCAATAATTTATTGCAGAAATTTCGCAAACTAGAACAGTTTCGTATTCGTCTTGACTGTTGGAGTTGTCGGTATCCACAAGTTGATACTCTGATATTGTATTTCAGTACTTCAGTCAAAACAACGAATAGCATTTTATTTATTCTCGTGGTAAAGCGAATGCTTTCGATTCATATTTGAATGGGAACAACGCCAAACCGTTCCAAACACTGGCAAAGGTTTTGATGTCCTCGAGTTCAAGACCGTTTTTCATTGAAAACAGAAAAAATCTTTAATAGAGTTCAGTTGTTGGCGTTATGGCGACAGGTTGACGGATATGAAATGTTAAAAAGTTAAAAAAAGTGATAGATAATTATATTAGCATATTAAAGTGGTTTCGCTTTAAACGTTCAGTTATGAAATAATTTAAAGAAGTGTAAGTTTTTGCATTTGTTTATTGTCTATTAATTTCCCCGTTGTTTCGTCAATTTTTTTTTGCCGCAACTGAAAATTACGCCAATACAGTTACGTTTTTCCTAGTCAATATACTGTCTGAGTCTTCTATCGAAAATGCAAGACAAATGTTTACCTGCTACGATTAATTTGTTATTCAAAATGTAGAGAGCAGTCGATCAGATCTTTTCAATAGTTTAGTTGTCGTATTACATGACATTTGAAAGACGATTTTTTGCGGGATGAGTTGCGATATTCACTGAAACATTGGTGCTAGCTGCAGCGATTTTATTTTTATTTTAGTTATTTTATTATTATTATTATTATTTGGCTATTCCAGACGGTAGTCGGTATTTAAACTGACCAACAATTGAATTTCACTAAATACACAAGTATTACATAGCAACCGAGCTCAAACATAATATAGATTGCTTTAAAGTTTGGAACTGTTTATTGATAAGTTTGCTACTTTGAAAATTTTTGCGGAAAATATTTCGTGGATAATGAGTTATTCTTTTCGAGATATACAATCAAGTTTGCTAGTTTTAGCGTCGACATAAAATAGCAATTTTTCTTGAAATGGGTTTAACCTTTTTTTTATCGCGTTGTAAGCAAACATGAAGCTGAAAGCTCAGTGGCTTTCACATTTTCTTCTGGATCGTCCCGGTTGCCTTGATCGCCTAAAAAAACTATTGAGACGAGTGGGACGACTCCGGCGATTGATGGATTTCCCTGTAACATTCCTCGATCGTTTGAAAGAGCGTGGTTGTTGGCAAAATTTCTGTGTCCAAGTTCTATCCGAGCGACCGAGGTCGTCCCGATCGCCCCAATCGTTTGTGATCGTCCGGGTAGCGTTTCCATATATTCGCTCCGATTACTTGACCATATTTTGAAACGACTGGGGCGATTGGGACGATCCGGACGATCACATGGAAACCAGCCTTAAAATCAGTACCCTCTTCCCGGGGGAGGGGGGGGGGGGTTGTAGAAAGAAAAAGCTCAATCAAGTTGTCCTTAAAAAGATTAAGCTTGGGGAATCTTTTTGGCTGTTCATGGAAATTAAAAAAGAAAAGAAAAGAAAAAACGAAAACAAAAAGCCTAAAACAGCAACAAACAAACACAATCAAACAGCAACAAATTCAGAGGTCACACGCAAGTGTTTAATCTATTTCGTTTGTTTTGCGTTTCCTTAACAATGTAAGTAGTTGAAAAGACACGCGCAGCATCAGTCAAAAGTCAAAATTAAAACATGGATTACACGTGCGACGCACGAAGAAACACATTATTAAAGCACTTGCATTAACACAAGTGGGTTGAAACGCATCACTTTTCCGAGAGTATTTCAGAGAGGATTTATTTCATTTTGTTCTCTTTTCTAGGGCCGATTTTCTTTCGCTGCCTTTTCAAGCTATAGAGTGCTACCTTGCCAATGTGGTGCCACTTCAAGGTACCTAATGCAACTATCAATGGTATCACTAAAGTTATCTATGTTAGATCTTTTAGTAATTCTGTATATGTGAATTTATATTTCGTATCCTGAGTGAAAATACCGTGTGTAGCCATAGAGGTGGTTGGGATGGGAAGGATGTCAGGCAGACGTGGAGGGTATGGTCAATCTTCCCTCTGATATTATATAGACCGTTAAACAGAGCTGCAAATAACTGTCGGTCATCGGACAATGTCCGACTAAAATTGGCCCATGTCCGACGAAATCTTAACTTCGGTCGGACATTATGTCCGGACAAATTTTTTTACCAAATAATAAGTAAATGATGATAAGAAATAATTATTTCCAAAAGACTTCCACTTAAAAATAATAATTAAAAAAACGTCTAACCACATTTCTGTTTTGTCCAACTAAAATGGAGACTTGGTCAGACAGATGTCCTTTTAAGGAAGAAAAATTATTTGCAGCCCTGTCAAATTTACGACAAGAACGCACTTGAAAGGGAAATAATTTGCCAAAAACGCCGTTTTGACCTCACCTGGCCGATATATTGGGACCCTGGGTGGGAATTTGAAATAAAACAAAATCCTTCACATGATTTAAACACTCCCTCTCCCCCCCACCCTCCCCGGCATAGCATTGATAGGCGTATAAATGCGTCGAAATGAAATGACAACTTAATAACGTTATCTGTATGGTCTTTGGAACAAAACAAAAGGAAACGCGAATTACTTTCAACCCAAAGTACTGGGGCCCGTTTCTCGAAACTCCCAATAACTTTCCGGGACCTGTAAATATTTTTTTGAGGTCATTTATTTATCAGTTAATGGTAATTATTGGCGCAACGTAG
Source organism: Siderastrea radians (assembly GCA_964017195.1). Classification (NCBI taxonomy): domain Eukaryota; kingdom Metazoa; phylum Cnidaria; class Anthozoa; order Scleractinia; family Rhizangiidae; genus Siderastrea; species Siderastrea radians. The sequence goes on from OZ024897.1 coordinate 26,790,109, forward strand.
CGATATGCTTCATGAAATTATAAAGACTAAAATTTAGCTTTCAAAATCAAGAAAAATTGTATAACTATTGGAGAATATTGTGCGCATAAAGTAGTTTTCGGGCTCGGTACGTTGTCGGGAGTTTCGAGAAACGGGGCCCAGTACTTTGGGTTGAAAGTAATTCGCGTTTCCTTTTGTTTTGTTCCAAAGACCATACAGATAACGTGATTACGTAGGCCTACAAAAAATATAATAATGTATTGAAAAAGTTATTTAAAGTTTTCTTTTTTTTATCCCAGTAAGGTCTCCCGTCTCTTTGTCTCTAATCCCTTTCTTCTCTTTCAGGAGACAAGTTTTCAAACGTGGCTAATGCAGTTTTCGAAGACATGGCAATGAACGTTGTGTTGACAGGTCGCGTCATTGGACAAAGAAACGGGTTACCTTGCTTAGAACTCTATCTCATGCAAGGACAGCAGGTAAAAACCAATCACAATAATACTACGTGAAGTATTTCATTTGAATGGTTACACGTTAGGATTTCATCCCAACTGGAATGTTAGAGTGACCTTTTAACACTACCTCTAAAAGGTACTTCTCAGATACATGTGAGTTACATTCATGGCTTTTATTTGAATTGTGCGGTTCCAGAAAATATGCATACCCACCACATGAAAAGTCCTTGGAAATTCCGAAGAGAAGCTAAACTGGAATTTCCGGAGGGGTGGTGGGGTGGGGGGGGGGCTCAAACTTAAAAAACATCCGTGGGGGATGGGTATGGATATTTTCTGGAACCACACATTTCGTCCACAGACTCTATCACAGAAAAGTACTGTTCAGTCAGTGTACCGTATTTACCGAGATTTGATTCCAAGAGTACCAAATAATCACACTGTATAACATAGCTGGTAAATTCGTGTATTAACATTCAATAGCGCGAGCGTGCTTCATAATCCTATTGTGCACACTGAAAACGTCAGCAAACAAATGCCTTGGGAAAAAGATTTTCTCCGCGAGTGAGCAGTTTGCATTCAAATACGGGACAATCTTCATTTAACGCATGAATTCACCTGTCAGTTTTTTGACCAATCTAAGACAAGATCGTTGAAGCGTAGCGAAATTTTTTTCTGAGACGAAATAAACGACGCGTTGAAGTGCAACAGAGGAAATTTCTCTTTACACAACTACCGCGTTAAAATTGTTATAAAACAACTGGTTCATACGTCAGCTGTGCTTTATCGAGATATGAAGCACTTGGGAAGTTTGGAGAGCACTCAAGAAGCTACGAACTCGGCTATGCCTCGGGCAACTCTTACGCATCTTTCGTGCTCTCTAAACTTCCCGCGTGCTTCATATCTCGATGAAGCACGCTGTCGTATGAACCAATTGTTAAGTATTCGTTTTTTTGTGTTTTTTAGATGATCATGATTAATCGAGAACTGGTAGACCGCGGATTAGCTCGTTGGTTAGAAGCAAACGCGACCGGGCCTTGATCATGACCCTGTTTTCGTGTCATTTTTATCTTGGCCACTTGGGGCTACAAACTGGTCTTGGTCGTCTCACTTGAACACGGACGAAGTTGTCAGAAGTTGATATTGTCAGCAGTCGTGTCTGTCTAATTTTGGGGCTCCTCCGGAGTATGGTGGTATGAACGTGGAAAGTGATTTTAAAGAATTGAAAATTGTGATCGTTATTTGATTAGGATACCCCAGTGGGGTGGGGCTTGGGCTTTGCAGAAAGCTTGTTTCTGCAAGAGAGACTGTTTTAGCGTAGTAATTTGCCGGTAGGTAGTTGAAATTTGTGGAAAGTTGATCTAGAGATAACTAATTTATAATTATTGTGAATAAGCTATATTTATCTTCAAACTGAAGAGCTTTATATATTTATGAGAAAGTTGTTGGCTTTAGTATAAGTTCTTTCGTAACGAAAGGCTAAGTTGCCGGCTTAAGACAGCAGACGAATGCTCACTCTAAATGACTCGCATCGCAGAAAGTAGGTTGTGTAGAAAGAATTTTAAATTTTGAATGGTCTTTGCGAAGGCCTCACAACATTGTATTTTTCCTCACAATTAATTGTACCAACTCAAACGCAATGTATAGCTTACATTTTTAATTTTATCACATTTGATTTTTTTAAGCCATATCTTATTAACAACGATTTTATCACTCCCCTGGGAAATAGTTGTCCCATGTTTAAGCTAGGAGGTGTGTGCGATCCTGAAATGTTTGATTTTTGAGCTTTTTTGGTCTGCAAATAGATTTTGACCATTTAGGTCTGGAACAGGGTAGGTCTCATTTTGCCTACTGGTCTCAATTGGGCTAAGGTTTTTGCCCTTGGTTGGACTGTAAAGGACATGAAAAATCACATACTTTGTTTCAGGGCTTCCGGCTTCTTCCGGGCGGCACACCCCTAAGGCTTTCCTTCCTGGGAGTTCCCAGTACAACACGTTGTAGAATATTTTATTGGAAGAAAAGACAATGAAGTGTTTTAACCAAAATAAAATCTGTCAATAAACTTGATCAATGCTATGGATCGCTTTGAAGATGAATAATATGAAATACAATAATATATTCAGTAACATTTTATTTGATTCTCGCTACTACTTTTGGCAACGGTGAAAATAAGGCAAGATTAAGCTTTTTAACTGAAATAATTTAGAAGCATTTTATTAGAAATTAAGAATTACATTCCCTTATTAATGGGGCTCGCAGCAGTACGCATAGATTGCAACGAAGCTTCAGTTTTGTTCATACCTCAAACTGTTAGCGCATGACCAGAGTTTACTTTTTATTGGTTTCCAAGAAGCGTTGGTTACATAGTTACAATAGCAACGATAATGTTAATCCTTTCACTTTAAACAATTTCGATTTCCTTAAAATGTAGTCATTTTATGTCGACAAAAATCAACCACACAACCTGTATGCAAAGATGGAAAAAAATTTAATGGTGTTTTAAGGAAATATAAAATTAACTAGTTAAAAGTTACTTTTGTTATTTCTCAAAATTCTTCCAAGTTTAAAAATTCAATTTATCAAGGTTTCTCTTACGTTGACAGATCTTTAGTGATAAAGTCAGCAGTGCCTAGTTATTAAATTATGATAAAGTGTGTGTGTATGTATGTGTGTATTCAACTGCAAAAAAAGAAGTGCATAGAGAGGAGAGCATCGCAGTTGTGCAGCAGATAGTTAATTTAAAAATTAACTCAAACTAAACTCTCCTTTACTTAGCCTGAGAAAACAGCCGAATTTTCACGAGGTCGCCACTTGAGCCCTCGCAAAACGACGTCTGAGTAACGAGCGCACAAATTCTATGCTGATGACGTGCACTACCCAGATCTTGGTAGTGCTTCTGATTGGTTGAAAGAAACCAATCAGAAGCACTACCAAGATCTGGGTAGTGCACGTCATCAGTATGGAATTTCTGCGCTCGTTATTCAGACGTCGTTTTGCGAGGGCTCAACTGGCGACCTCGCGAAACTTCGGCTGTTTTCTCAGGCTATCCTTTACTCAAACTTATAACTCGAACTCGTGCCAGAGATTATTCTTTATCTTTTGAATATTTTCAGACAATCTACATCACTCGTTTCCATCATCAGTTCGAAAATTTAAATCGTCTCCAGATGGACGCGTTAGTACGGTCTTCCTTACAAAGACCTAAAAATTAGTTGAAAGTTTCTGAAGTGTGATTTAAGGTGTAATTCTTCATTTAAACTGTGCATAATTTAGGAGCTTCGATTCAAATCTTCAAACTACTGGTCAGGCTGGGCTGAGTTTGACTGTAATATCACTTCTGCCTTAAAACTGCAATACAAGGCGGTTGTAAAAATATCTCGCCATAGCTTCAGTTAGCTGGCTTGAAATATTTTCCTCGGGACTTATAGAATTGTTCAATTCATATCTTCACGTAACAGCCTAGCTCCCACGAGCCTCCTGTAAGTCAGGGATAGAATATCCCGACTAGTAATCGAAAAGTCATAGGTTCGACTCCTGTTGGGAGAACTCGGACTTCTTTATTCCGAGTATGCCTGTTTCACTTATTAATAAATACAAGTAAATTACTATCCCCTAGTTGTTAAAAAAAAAAAAAAAACACGGTCTAAACAGGGATGCGATTCGCAAAAACGACTTCTGACATTGGTGCACGGCCTTACGTGTAAACATGTGAAAAACAATTTCAGCGTCTTAAACATTACTACAGTTTTCTTGTTTCAGTCTCTGAAAAAAGCCACACAAAACAAAACTATTGTGTGACTTCGGTTATGTGACTTACCTTAATCTTGTTTTCCTGGCCGATACGATTTACGACTCCCTTTATTTGCAAAATCGTGTTTTAACGTAGCATTCCCTAGTGAGGTCTCGTTCAGATTTTTCCTTTTTTTTAATTACAACAAATGCGGGCACCTCTGTCGTTATTTCGGAACAAATTCAGTTTTTATCAAGACAAGTTTGACAAGAAATTATAGACCTGTTCTTAGCTTGTTGTCGTTGTTTTCTGTTATGTTTTTTTCTTTGTGTAATCTTAGTATAACTGTTTTCTTGGCCGATACGTTTTACGACTCCCTTTATTTGCAAAATCGTGTTTTAACGTAGCATTCCCTAGTGAGGTCTCACTCAGATTTTTCCTTTTTTTTTAATTACAACAAATGCGGGCACCTCTGACGTTATTTCGGAACAAATTCAGTTTTTATCAAGACATGTTTGACAAGAATTATAGACCTGTTCTTAGTTTGTTGTCGTTGTTTTCTGTTATCTTTTTTTCTTTGTGTAATCTTAGTATAACTGGAACCACAGTATTTTGTTTGTTTGGCCTAATCAACCCCGTACTTTTTGTTAATCTGGTTGTCTACAGTTTTTTTTTACTCTTTATACTAGTTCTTTTGAGTTTTCATTTGTGGATTTTTACTTGTTTGATAACAGTTATTAATGATATTTAGGTTTTCTGAAATTGAACAAACTTAACTTAGTTTGTCCTTAGCAGTTGTGGTTTTTAGTACCATCCATTTAAGTTAATTCTTTTCATTCACTGGATTTTACTTGTTTCATAACGTTCTAATCAAAGTAATTAATTTCAATGATAATATTTTGGCTTTTTGAGAGAAAACAAACGTCAATAACTTGTTTGTCGTTAGTTTTTGTTTTTGCTCTTAATATTATTCCTTTAAGATAGCCAAGTTCATTTATAGACTTTAACTTGTTCAATCATGCCTCAACCGTAGCAATTATTTTAAAAATAATAACTTTATTAATATAAACAATAATAATAATGATAACAATAGTTGAAAGAAAACAAACTTAGTTTGGTTTGTCTAAAGTTTACTCTTAGTACTATCCCATTTTTATTTGCAGATGCGCGTATAGTTTTCGTATTCGCACGTGTGAAAATCCGTTGGTCTGTAGCTAGAAAACAATACAACAAACAATAGGCGTCTCGCACGAGCAAATGCGACAAGTATGCGCATATGCTGTAAACAAGTCCACTTTAAGTATTCTCCCTTTAAGTTAGCCCCTTTCTTTTATTGAATTTCTCTAAATTGGTTGATTGAATTTTACTTGACTGTTTAATAACGCCTTTTTGAAAGTTATTTAAAATTCGGTTTATTTAATGCAGGATAGACTTCTCCCGGTTGTCTTAATACTGTCTCTTTACTTTAGTTTCATAGTCGAGTAAATAAAATTAAACATTAATGTTCCTTACCTAAAGACATTAAATTTTAAGTATTTGTGTTAAACAGTTCCGTTATGTATTTATTTTCGCTGGAAGCAAGTTTGATATCAGTTTATAGCACTATTAGGGTTTTAAATCCAAACTGGTTATAATTTCTCGAGAAGCTGCTGGACAGAAATAAATTACTAACAAGCAATATCTTTGTATGTCAATTTATTATTGTAAGAATCACTCCATCTCATTGGTTGAGAGTACAAGTCACTGACATTCAGCGGAGACTATTGAAGAATTCCGAAAGTCGTCGACAGTTTTCGAAGATAACCGAAAGACTTCCGAAGATCATTTGAAGCCTGCGAGTGTCCCTCGCAGGCGAACGCAACGTTCGGATTTCGAACGTTGTTGGGAGATTTTCAAATATTTATTGATGTGTCAAACTGAATTGCAACCGGACGCAGCAGACTGAGAAAACGGGTGCTCTTCCTTGGCCATACGCTGTGTGTTTCGCCAGAAATTAAGCGATCCTGCAAGGAGTCTATTTGTGCCAAAATATGCAGCCAAACAAAACTTTTGTTGACCTTTGAAGGTTTCCTTTTTCATATGACTGGTATTGGCGCGGTGCAAATATGCAAACATCCTTAGGTTTCGCAGTACAATTACATGTAACTAAATTTAACAGGTGCTAGGAATGGTATCCTTCTTTAGATACACCAAGGAGCTAGAGCTACGTCGTGTTGGCCGCCATATATGTTGAGAATCAGGCTCCAGCAGTGCTAACAATCGGGAAATAGTTCCCTTCTTTCAGCTTCTCGTGTGACAAAACTGAACAACTACATTTGCCAGAGATTTTCATCGACAATTTCAAAAGTAGTAAGCGACCAAGGTCACAACAACTCAAGGCATGCATTTGTCAGCAGGTAACAAGAAACAAAGATCTCGCCCAGTGAGCACCTGAAACGGTGATTAATTTTGCATTGTATGTAGTTGCGTGAGACATTTTCCTGAGTCAATGTTATCAATCATGCCTTGGGCAATGAAGTCAAAGAATTTAGTTTTAGCTTTTTTGCTGTGTTTAAGTGTTCGTTGTGGTGGAAACAAACCAGATAGCATGAAAAGTTCAACAAACGTGACAGCGGGAAGCAGTTTATGTATACGTACAAGCATTTCATACGATTAATAGCCTTGTACGTTTCCGTGAAAGCAGTCTTCTGGATAAACACTAATTATTCTTTGTCAACAAAGAACAGGCTTAATTGATCCTGTTGTATTGAAAGGTTATTAGGAACAAAATGGACCCAAACTAGTCTATTGTGGTAAATTTTGTAGGCCGGATTCCAGTTTTGTAATACTGACACGCAAAGCATTGTCGGGTAGGCCAAGCATAAAAAAATGAAGTTCATTCCACGCGTAGAGAACTAATGAAATATTTCAATCTTCTTTCGTTTTGGCTTTGATTTGAATAGCAAACATGTTGTTTTGAAAGTTTCTTTTAATTACAAAGTGTTCAAACAACTCAAGTTAGTTATTGCCCGAACAAAAACACGGCCGTATATCCGGCTTAACACCCGTAACAAAAGACGGTAGATTGATATTCGCAAGCCTCCTTAATTTCGTCTGATATAAATTTGTGTTTCACACTTAATAGCACACACATCTGGAGTTCTCTAGTACTGCAATTAGACGCGTTAAAATGACTTGGCGGCTAAGCCTGCTTAACACCCAAAACAAAAACTAAAAGGGCCACATTCTTTGCGGCCTTCATTCTCTTATATAAATTTGCATTTCTCGCTTTGACAACAAAGAGCCTTAAATTTGCTCAAATACTGTGCCGATTGGCCGGCAATGTGTGTTAATTATTTAAGCTGTTAATTGGTCCACTTTCGGCTTATCAAACGTGCGCGTCACAAAAGGCAAGCCTCGATGCACTTACATATGAAATATTAATGCTGTGAAGCACTTTAACTCGTCGCATCCTAGTGATAAAGCGCTGTTTCGTATACACACTGTCACATAGCTTGCCTTCGATACAGGTAATCGAAATTACAGATCCACGTTGACTGGTTGGTCCTGACTATTAACAGAACGCAAAATTTAAAACATGAGAGTCTTCGTGCTTTTTGGAAGCAACAGACACTTGATAGACGTAGAAGTTGGGCAGACTGTAAGCGATATCAAGGCCATACTTCGAAAGAAACTTGACTTGGATACGGTGCAAAGCGAAGATGGTGAGAACGATATGCTTATGGCGATTAACTACGCTGGATCGAGCTTAGAAGACGAGTGGGTTTTCACGGATATAAGTATTCCACCAGGCGCCACGCTTCGATGCGAGCTTCAAGAGAACGTCAAGACGTACTTGAACATTGTATGTTCGTATTCGAACGAAACGTTACGATTTACGGAATGGTTCGACGTGTGGGAGACGAAAGTTGGCGACCTCAAAACCATGATCATGGAAAAAACAGGATTGCATGTTAGCGTTTTCAGACTCGTTTCCGCAGAAGGTAAAGAAATGTACGATTGTCATCCGTTGAAGAAATACTCTGTCGATTATGGAGACACGATTGGTTTAGAGACTTGGAATGGATGGAGCGCGTTTTTACGATCGGCGACTTTGGGTCAGCTTACGCCGACCATAAAACACATGGTCAGCATTCATGAGGATCCGCTAATTTCAAAGTATCAGCTTCGCGTCGCGTTATTCATCGCTGCGCATTTTAACTACACACAACTCGCAGCTCAGCTTATAAAGAGCGGGGCTCGCTGTGATGAGCCTGTAGGCGTACACCCTGTAAGAGAATGGTGTAATAAGGATGTGCACCCCGACCACTTAAAAACTCCTGTTCATGAGGCTGCCCAACACGGAAGTTTAAATTGCTTGCAAAAGTTCGTTCACCACAACTACGCGTGTATCCTCGCCAAGGATGGCCATGGTCTGACACCGTGTAATATTGCACGGAGATACAAGAGAACCGAATGTTTCAAGCTCCTTATTGCCGAGCAGTTTCGCTCTCGTAGCACATGCGGGCTTACGCTTGGGATCTATTGGCGCGTGCGAAAATGGTGTGAGCGCGCGAGAGACAGGGCGATTGTTTTTCACAAGCATTCGCCGAATCCCCTCTTACTGGCGATGGAGAACAGAATTTATAGAAACGCTGTGGTGGGCCAAAAAGTTCAAGTCGATGGGTTTGGGGAAAATTTGCAAACTGGCACCTCTAAGCTTCAGCTTTCTTTGGCGCTTAAAAGTGTTAAAAACAAGCCACTGACAGGTGTTGCGGGGAATACAAGCTTGGAATCGATACGCGAAGGAGAGAAACACGATAATTATTCAGGTAAAAATGACGAGATTCCGAGTTTCAACGGAACTGGTGATGAAGATGATAAAGCAAACGCGAGTAACGGCTATAACTCAAGCGAAGCGAACGAGGATGTGGCAAAAAATGCCGAGAAATTAACAACCTGTACGAACTGCTCGCTCCCGACTGTTTCCAAAATTGCGCGTCACCATGGAGAAATGTCGAAATTTGAAACCTCCAAGAAGGATAAATTGCAAATTAAGAATGCGAATCAAGCGAAACGTGGCGCTTCGTCGACTAACCAGTACAAAGCCTATAGGTGGAAACATGATATTTTCGACAAGGAAGATGAAAACGAAGTGGTTTGTTTTTGTCAAGGGCACAAAGAGAACAAAGAAAAACAATTGCAAGCGATCGAAACGATTAACGATCTTCCAGTGATCTCGACAAACACCAGTTTAGTCGGTGTAAACAAAAGCGACAAAATCGCAAATATTCAAATTCTAAGCGACTCCGAAAACCGAAATTATGACAAGCGGAAGAGTGACTTTTTTGTCACGCAAGGGGTCGTAATGAACTCGGAAAGGAGACGTAACCTTGGCAACCAGGCTGAGAACAGCGAAAAGAACGAAACAAATGCAGATGCGGAGAATAAAAGAACCGAGAAAATACCACCGATTAAAGCGAACGATGTAAGTTTGAATCATTTAAAAACGGATGCCTTTCCCACGAAAATAAAATCAGCAAAAAGTACAAAAAGTGATGGAGAACTCATAAAACACCGAAGAACTCGTTCTGTGAACTCTGTAAGACGCCGTAGCACAAATTTAACTCCACATCGCAGAGCTTCTTCAAGCGAGGATCTGAGCCTGCAGTTGGCCCGTATGTTCAGCAGGGTTACTGGACATGACATGCACGAGGCTGCTAAGGAGAGCATGGATGTTGCAATGACTTTTCGAAAGAAGCGGTGGCTGCAGCGAGTTCATATGGCGATCGAGCTTAACAATAACACTTTTAACAGACAGCTGCACAGATACAGAGGCAAACCTAAAGTGGGCAATTTCATGAAATAGGGGTCTTTTATGGCCCACTAGCACACTACGGCTAAGTAACGAAGGCGGTTTTGTTACCTTAAGGTTACTAACGTTGCGATCATTGCTTATAGCGAATTTTCTGTAGCGATTTTTTGGTCAATTTAAGGCCTACTCGATCATTTCATGCGCCGAACCTAATTCAAATAGGCAAAAGCTATTGTTGTTTGTTTTTTTAAATTTACATTAGGTTCGGCATATGGAAAGTTCGGCGTTTGAACTAGGCCTAAATCATTATGTTTCGCACAATGTCTGCTAGCTAAGTTTACCCTATTTTGTGCTTTCTTAGAAAAATAGAAAATCGTCAGCCAGTGTAGGTTAGTCGCCACATTGTTCAACCGCCGTGTTTCATTGACTTTAACGCCAGCTAAGTACCATATTAAGTGCTTTAGTTTCTGTGTGAAAAGAAGGCTTGAAGCAATTCTCAGCTACTTTTTGCAATATCGCTGTTTAAGTTCCGCCACGTTGTCGTAAACATGTTGTTTAGGAAGAACCTGTTGCAAAGTTCCGTTATGTCTTCGTAAAGTTGTTGTTTAGGAAAATACTGTTGCAAATTAACGTAGCAAACTTCTAAAGCGTCGGATTTTTCTCTCGCTGTGTACTTTTGTCAGGCTTTTCCATCGTTTTGTTGAGAGCCAAAGTCTTTTGTTTTTCGTTTACTAATACTTCAAAAAAGCAGTAAATTTAAATTTACAAAAATACAAAAAATTTCCCAAATCGCTACTGAAATTTAAGCATCGCTAGCCTAAACTGAATAGCAGCCCTAAGGTAATTGCAAAGCATTAGTACCCTGTCTTTACAGGGTGCTAGATCAATTTGACACACATATAAAGTTGTTGTTATTATTATTATTATTATTATTATTATTATTATTATTATTATTATTACTATTATTATTATTAATATTATTATTACTACTATTAAGAAAGCCACTTTTATCAGCGCCAGGCTGTACCTAATTGAAAATTATTTCCAACAGTTTATCTCGTCTTTGCAGGAATTTGTCACATTTTTACTCAGCTAATGCCACCACTGCTATGCAGGTCAGCTCCAAAGGCATCACAGTAAGCTGATGTAACCTACGACTACTTTGCAAAATAAATTTGTCTAGTTTCAATACAAGAGTGGAAAATTTCTCTTTGGTTTAACCATACAGTAGCTATAACAAGATTGTATGAATATGCCTTTTACATTCAAGGGAAAGGTTCACGAGAGGGAACGAGGCATATTTACACCTTTATTTGGGTTAGAGTTTATGGCAGAAGTGCGTACTCTAACGCTTGGTTACAAAAGTATCGAGAAAGTATATATTTCAAAGAAATAGAGAAATTCATTCTACAAGGGAAAGTTCTCACATAAATACCGCTAACCTCTAAACAATCAATCAATCAATCAATCAATCAATCAACCAATCAATCAATTAAATCCCTCAACTCATCAATTAATCCACCAGGCTTCAGTTCAATTATTGATCAATCAATCAATCAATCAATCAATCAATCAATCAATCAATCAATCAGTGACTTGTGTCATAGTTTCTAGCTGGCCACAAGTAACATACTAATCGGTTACACTCAACAAAAATTAGGGGAAAAGTGATATTAAAGAGGATGAATACTAATATCTAAAACATACTTTTCTCGACTCTTACCTCACAAGCTTTCTCTAGGTAAACGGTACACAGAAGCATAAGAAACAGAAGTGAAAGAAAGAACCAATCTACCCCGGATAGATAGAAAGTCAATGCTAGTGACCCGATAGTTGCCCCCCCCCCCCAGGGATTTTGCAAAATCCCGAGGAGGCATCCTTATAGCTCGCGCGTATACAAAGTAAAGGGAAGTAAAGTACTTACAGTTAAAATATACAGCAGGTATATATACCAGATCAAATCTCGATTTGCCAGAACAGGGCGCGCACGGAATAAGTGGGTAGTGATGACGTTTCATCACTAAACGCCCGAACGGAATAAATGGGTAATGATGACGTAGCATCAGTAAATGCCCGAAGGGAATATATAGGTAATGTGACGGTGTTAGTAAATCAAAAATCTCTTTCTAGGGGGTGCACGGTATTCAAGAAAACGCATGGGTTCTTTTTCCGTCAGTCATACTGCGAGTGTTTCCTTAACCGCACATGTGTTCAGTATATAAATCCCGCAGAGCAGCTGTTTTGAAGGGGGAGGAGAAAGTGTTTAGTTCCGTTTGCCTCATTTTATTCCCGTAGAAAGCCAACGTAAATTTCGAGTAAATTCTCTGACCACGAGAAGGAAAAGTTCTAGTTGGGCCTAAGAAATTTTGGATCCAGAGACGCTGCGTATGTCTATTTGTCAGACAGACATCATACACAAATCATTGATTGGAAACGATTAGTCAGACACAAATCACTTTGGAGGACTGAAAGACTCAGTCTACAAACAAGCAAGCATTGCTTAGCGAACGAGTGAATCTCAACACCAGTAAACCCTACAGACATCAGTTTTGTTTCTTAAAACTCGCGAGAAATATTGCGTTACACGATTGTATTAGGTCGCGTGGAAACACAACAACTGTAGCACTTCCCTTCAGAAATAGCTCATGGAAACAGTGAATTTCTTGAGAAATTTCTAGGTCGAATTTTTCAGTTTTTGTATACTTGCAAGTCGAGCCGCGACCTCATTATTTATAACTTTTCAGATTAATACATTGCAAGATGTTTTGGGCGTCTATGAAATTTCAGTACATAAACAAATACTGGCAAATATAGCCGCTTTTTCGATTTTACTTGATTGATTTCGAATTTAATTCATGTAGTTGATTGTCTCTGTGAAAAATCTTGCTTGTAATGTAAGAAATGCGTCCGAGGAAACGCATTTTGTATGAAAAGTTACGTTCATGGTACTTTACTGTTTACATTGCGTATATGGAAATTATTTCCACGGGCAGTTGCTCTCTCGCATTTTACTGCAATTTGCCCATAAAATTTCCACCACAATGTTTGTTCTAATGAAAAAAAGATTATCGAAAGAAGATCGGACGAACAAATCGTTCACCACACATTACTGTTTATATTTTTCGGCCCGCGACTCGCGCAATTAGCTTTAAGTTTATTCTCTTGCTGCTTATTGTTCTTCTAATTTGTTCCTCAATCAATTAATGGGTTCAACTAATTTGCACCCAAACACAAAGAAGTTCTATGGTTGACAGAAAAAGTAGAGCTCATTTGCATTAGTGATCAACCCGTTTTATTGGCGCGATTCTGTAATGTCAGTGAAATCTCTAAGCACTGGACTGGGTGCTAATCTAAACTTGGCCTGCTCCTGCAGAAACAATCTAACACCTAAATTATACCACAGAAAAAAATATGCCACACAAAAGTGTTTCTTAGTAAATCAAGAAAAAGGAAACCTTCAAAATCAATAAATACGTTCACAAAAACTCCTAACAGCGTGGGCAGCTGTAGTGTCAACTATTACTAGTGTATGTAGTAAAGAGAAGATCAAAGACAGTCAAACGACAACGAAATTGACTCTTTCACTATTAAACTTCTTAAATTCCTGCCAACTCTTGCTGACCTGCTTGTTTTGGACTTTGAGCAATCCTCCATCCCAAGAAAGAGGGAATGAAAGCGTTACCTGTATAAATTTGGAAGTGAATTTGTGATATTTGTGCTTCCCGCCAAGAAAGCCATGCTCGTTCCCATGCCATTTGCTTGACCTCCCCATGATGCGCCTGGCAGTTTACCTGTAACTAATGATCAATCTTTTAGGCCAAGGATAGAAAGGGCTTAATGGCTTAGCTTAGATGGTCATTTACAGTACCCGAACCAGCTAGGCGATTTGTTTTTTGCCTAACATTTGCCTAGCAAAGTTTTATGCTACCACGCGTTCCTTATTTCCAACAACTTTTTTAACACTGATTGTCGGAAATTATGGCTAGCTCTCGCTATTTGGAGAGGGAGCCCGAGGGGGAAGGGGGGGGGGGGGGAGGGAGCTTCCATTACAAAACTGTGTAGAGCGCTCATCGGGTTGTTCGTCTTCAAAATGTCTTCAACTGTTGCTATCAAGGTGCCTGGCCCCTTTTCAGTGGGGCAGAAGATTTACGACCGATTGATATGCCACACTCCTCACAAGTACAACTTGTACGAGCGTGGATTTTTCCACGCGTTGGCACAACAACAAAATTTTTGCCCTTGTCCCAACTTCACGCTTCCAAACTGAACAAAAAGCGTCCTCCAATTCGCGACAGAGAAAACCACGGCATCGCTTGCTATGCAGGCTATTGCCTGAATTTACCACCTTTGTGAGGTGCTTGATTTGTGAACAAAAGCATTAAAGGCTTCTTTTGTTGCTTATTAGAGGTGACAATAAATTGGGAACCGACCTACGGCAGGAAATTCCGGATCACTTAGTGCACGCTAACCGAGAGGAATATGCGCCGTTACTACTTGGTCACGCTTTATTGGGAATTCAAATTTCGCTACCTACCACTGTCACGTAAAGGTCACTCTCATAGTTTCGGGTAGTCAGTAGCTATAAGCGATTGAAGCCGCATTCACTGCAGATCGTCAGTTACTTTGACAGTCAAATTTTGGTGAAGAAAACATGTCTTTCGTCGGAAAAAACTGGCAAACAACACGACCCACCATCAGAGAAAGAACCAAGTTTACGTTCAACAACAATCTCTTCAGCGATGTGAAGTTTGTGGTTCGTAAGAGCGATGGTGAAAGTGAAAGTAAGAAAGTGATTTCAGCTCACAAGTTTGTGCTGTCGATTGGCAGTCCTGTGTTTGAAGCCATGTTTTACGGTGAGCTAGCGGAGACAAGAGACTCTATTGAACTACCTGACTGTGAGTACGAGAGTCTGTTGGAGTTGTTTCGTTATATGTACAGCGATGAAGTGGACTTGAGCCATGAGCTATAGGAAACATGGAGTTCGAATCGAAAGTTGTTTCAAGGAAACAGCGCTAAAAGATGTCGACACTCCAATAAAATTATCACCTTACCGTTAGTTCTGTTGTTCTGTGTCTTTGATTTCTACATCATCTTCTGCAAGTATCCCTATTTCTCCCCGATTCTCTCAGCGGCTGAGTTCGATGGTAGATGCTTAAACCGCCCGCCATTTTGAAATTCACTCAGTCCCAGTTCTACTCAGCTTACCAAAAACCCCTAACGCGAGTGGGTAGGCAATCTTTGCCAGGCTATCGTCACGAGCTCGTAAGAACATTGCACGACGGACTTCCATATATGGAAGGTCGTCGTGCAACGGATTAAAATTTGCAATTCAAATTAGGTTCTATCTTGGTTCCTCTTTCAGGGGTTTTCTCGGAGATTCAAAAAGTAGAATCAAATTGCGAAACTTAAATTCATTTTTAGTTGAAAACCAGATCGCATCAGTGGCCAGGTTTTTCGTATTTGATTATTAACTTTAGTTTACGCTTACAGTTTGAAGGAGATATTTACTTTCGGGTTTATTTCCCGTTTTCGAAACGAATCGAGCCTGTGTACTCGCTGATCAAAACCTCAACGTCCATTTTATATTGCGAGAATTATTTTGCGTTGTCGAGAAGGAAAACTGTTCCGATCAGCCGGGAAATCATGGAATTAGTGTGGACGAAGCCTACAAACACTTTATTTTCATGTTAAGGTCGAGGAACATTGCCAGAGACATAAACAAAAACAATTTTGGAAGTCTTTTGAGAGCCGCTTTCCCGGGAACGATTGTCCCCAGCTGAGACAATTCACCTACCTGATATCAGCAGTTGCAAGAACAGATGGTTTCAGTGAAACTGTCTGTTCGGATAGCCTGCATTACAAGACCTTACAAGCCTTTATTTAGCCAAGCGCGGAGAGCGAGACGAAACAAAAAATTCGCTTTCGGCGCTCGGCTATAAAATAATGCTTCTTCTGTTTTCGTCCCCGGAATGTAACCTTCAACTAGTGTTCTATGGTAAAATTAATGCTTTTTGTTTTCGGCCAAACAAATACATGTATGTTGTATGTTGTTTTTGTGATTGCTAGCTTCTTCGGGGAGACAACAGCTGCTCCGAATTTCGGCAAATGCAATATAATACTGTTCCCTAAAAGTTTCCCAGAAAAGACCCGACAAGAAAATTTTATTTCCGTTTCCGACTCTTGCCTTGTGGGGAGAGTCGACTTTTTCTCACATATGTTTGTTAGCAGGGGACTGGAAAGTTATTTTTGCTCTTACCAGCTAAAGACGAATTTGAAAAACAATAGCAATTGTCTTTTCGGCCTTACGATTGGCTAATGGCACAAATCTCCTAGCAACGGCCCAACTGCTTCCTGCCCAGTGGCTTCACAGGAGTGGTTTATTTCCAGTTAGCTGGGAAGAACTGGGACTGAGGGAATTTCAAAATGGCGGGTGGTTTAAGCATCTACCATCGAACTCAGCAGAGAATCGGGGAGAAACAGGGATATTTGCAGAAGATGATGTAGAAATCAAAGACACAGAACAACAGAACTAACGGTAACGTGATAATTTTATTGAAGCTTCGACATCTTTCAGCGCTGTTTCCTTGAAACAACTTTCGATTCGAACTCCATGTTTCCTATAGCTCATGCTTGAGCGGAAGTAATGTGAGGGGAGTGTTATACTTGGCTAAGAAATACATGGTGCCTTCACTCACTGATAGATGTACAGATTACCTATCAGAAAATTTAGATTCGTCGAACGTTTTCAGTATCCTGCCATATGCTCAGAAATATGAAGAGAAAAACCTGGTGGATCGATGCTGGAAAGTGATCGACGAAGAGACAGAAGCGGCTGTGAAATCAGACGCATTTGCGACAATTGAGAGGTCCTTACTTGAAGCAGTAGTTGAAAGGGAGCCGCTTAATGTCGCTGAAGTGGAATTGTTCAAAGGAGTCGTTGATTGGGCAAAAAAGGAATTGGGAAAACGAGGTATAGTCGCAGATGGACAAGAAAAAAGAAAAATTATTGGAGAACAGATCATAAAAGCAATACGTTTCCCGGTGATGAAACAGGAAGAATTTGCCGCTGTGGTGCTAGACAGCAAAATACTAACGTATGAAGAAGTTGCCAATATAATCAAATATTTCAATTCGGTGATTTCAAATTCTTCTATGGTGGGATTTCCAGTAACCAGAAGATCTGGTACTACAGTTGAGCTAATACGATGTTGCAGGTTTGGTTTGTACATTGAATTGCTGAAAGGGAACCCATTACGTTCCTACTGAGCATTGCCCTAGAAAGAAAATGTGACCCCGGCCACACGAGATATAAAAGAACGTTCCTTTCACTTCAGTGGAATTCCGTTTCTTATCTGTAACTTGAACTGTATTCGACGCGTCAAACGTCCCATTCCCTCGCCGGTCCGCCTCGCTCATGGTCCTTGCGCCGCCGAGTGGTGAGCTTGAAAACTCAAAAAGGTGAGCCTGTTCTCAGGCTAGGCCTTGTAACGCTAGTGCTGGGCCACAATTTGATTTAACCTGCAAAGTTAGCGCCGACGTGGAAAAATTGCAAGAAATTAATAAATTCACCCATGAGTTCCTGATTAAAGGGCCTGAATACGACACGCCAATCGATTAAAAAGGATAGCGATCGATAACAATTTATGAGGCCTGTAACATTTCCTTGTTCATATTATCGATTAGTATTCCAGTGACCGATACCAGTCCAATCCAATTAGAAAAGAAGAGACAAAGCTCAGCCGATGCGTGACACCAGTAGTAATAACGAAAAGTTAATAAGCGAATAAAACACGTTAAGGTGTCATAGTTTGTAAAAGCACAAACGTTTCGGGTATAGCCCTTCTTCAGTGTGCGCCATACAAAAGCCTAACTGAAAAATGCGCACGTAAAGCGCGCTCACAAGAAACGAACAACCAAAGCACGTGCACGTGGAATGATCGTACTTATATAAAGCTGAAATTAATATTGAGTCCGCCGAGCTCGAAGATTAATTGCATCTCCCGCCTCTTTCGACTGGTGTTGCTGCCGCCGCATTGCTTGGCTCCGCAGACCCTGATGTCATCTATGGTGTGGTTGGCGGAGTTGAAGTGCTGAGCTACAGAAAGCCCAGGAGACCGGTTGCGGATCCTATGCAGATGCTCACTGAAGCGTTCCTGTAGGCGCCTTCCGGTCTCACCGATGTACATGCTGGTGCAACGGCGGCAAGTGATGCAGTACACCACATTCTTAGACTGACAGGTGAAGCGATTTTGGATGGTATGTGAGCTCTTGGGCCCATGTAGAACAGTCTGAAACGTAATGTACTGGCATGTCTGACAGCGGGGGCGATGGCAGGGAAAAGAGTATCAAGGGGCCTCTGAGAGCCGCTACTGGAGTGCACTAGGAAATCCCGGAGATTCTTGTCGCGCCGATATGAGACGAGGGGCGACTCAGGGAATATACCACGTGTCTCAGGATCAGTTGATAGGATGTTGAAATTATCTAGAAGGATCTTTCTCGTTACAGTGTTGAAAGGGTGGTAAGTAAGCACTAGAAGTACTCTGTTAACATGCGTTGGGGACAATGCCTCGTCACGTGAGATGGTTGCGACCATCTGAAGATCACTATGCAGTTGCGGTTCAGGATAGCCCCGTCGTTTGAAAAAGGTCAACATCTCCTCAGCTTTTTCAGAAAAGTCGACATCATTAGAACATATTCGTGGGAGACGTAGAAACTGGCTGTATGGTATGGCTTGTTTGCAATGACGTGGGTGGAATGAAGTGAAGTGGAGATAGTTGTGTGTGTCAGTCTCCTTGTAGTATATGGACGTCTGTATTCTGTTGTTGGTGATTGCCAGCTTAATGTCGAGGAAAGGCAGTTCAAGTTCACTGATGGTAAATGTGAACTGGAGAGCTGGTTGGAAATTGCAGACGTAATCAATGAACTGCTCCAACTCGGGGCGAGTGCACTGTGCGGCTCCAACTACGTCATCGATGTAGCGCTTGTGTAACTGAGGGACGAAGCCAGTGTATTGGGCACGGATTCGTTCTTCGATGCATCCGACGATCATGCACGCATAATTAGGGCCCATCTTCGTGCCCATGGCGACACCCCCAATCTGGCGATAGTGCTGGTCATTAAAAGAAAAGGCGTTAAGTGTCAGCACAAGTTCAGCCAAGCGGGTCAGTGTGTGGGCAGGTGGTTCCTTGATGGTCCGTTGGTCTAGGTAATATGTAAGAGCTTCTAGTCCACCATTGTTAGGGATGACTGTGTACAAAGACTTAATGTCCATAGTAAACGGGAAACGAGGACGAGCATCGGATTCATCAAAATTGAACGAATCAAAAATCAAAATTGAATGAATCAAAAATCTTAAGAGCGTGGTTGGTATCCTTGACGTTCAGGGTCTGCGGAATCAAGCAACGCGGCGGCAGTCGAAAGCGGCGGGAGATGCAATTCTAAATCTTCGAGCTCGGCACGCTCAAGCAGGGCGGACTCAATATTAATTTCAGCTTTATATAAGTACGATCATTCCACGTACACAGTTAGGCTTTTGTGTGGCGCAACGCGCATATTCCTGCACACTGAAGAAGGGCTATGCCCGAAACGTTTGTGCTTTTACAAACTATGACACCTTAACGTGTTTTATTCGCGTATTAACTTGACCAATCCAATTAGCTAATCGAGATCGATTGATTGCTTGATTGATTGATTGATTGATTAAATGATTGATTGATTGATTGATTGATCGATTGCTTGATTGATTGATTGATTGATTGATTGATTGATTAATAATAATAATAAATAAAATAAAAACAATCTTTAACGAGGAAGCGCCCGTCACGTAAGTACGTGGTTTTCAGGGAGGTCCTCCATAAAATAAAAAGTATTAAAATCTAAAATAAGAAATACAAATGTCACAGATCTAAAATATAAAATATACAATGCTTAAAACTACTAAAACTAACTACTGTCCTAAAAAAAAACTAATTACAAATAATTATCTATTAACAATACGTCGTACATCTAAAAAAAATATTTATTTATCGTCTAAAAATGTTTATCCATCAAGAATCTTGTAAGGTTTTTCTTAAAAATTGTGCATGGCATTGGCTTTCTTAAAAATACTGGGAGAGACATCCAGTCATTTACAAAACGGGAGTAGGACACTCTCTTTCCCCATTCCGTTTTAGGTTTAGGCAATCTAGGTAAGTAGCCATGTCTAGTATTGTAGCCATGTGAACTTCTTAATGTCGATTGATTGATCCAATGATCGATTTCTATCGTTTGATCAGGCAGGAATTTGTAACAGAGTGGTCTCCAAAACTATTTTAGTTCAATTTATGTTTTCTTTCCTTACGCGCTCTAAGATATAACTTTCCGACCTTTTTGTCCTCTGGTTTAAGAATTAGGTGTACCAGTGTACCGCTTGATTTCAAGGGAGAAAGAAATGAAATGAGAGTACCCCTAACCGTTAGCTGGGCCTGTGGGGAGGGTGGGGCAAAAAGTATGTTTCATTGGAGCCACTGGACACAAGACCATCACGTCTCCAGTGAGGAGAATCGATATCTTGAACCTGCAAGCTGAAGGGGCTAATGACGCTGCTCCACGAACAGAAGCGTTCCAAAACATTTTTCTTATTTTTGGGTTGGATGGGGAAAAGCTAAGGGGACGTTCAAAGCCCCTTTTAGCGAAGGTGCAAGTTATCTCAAGTTTCCAATTTACAGTAACTTGCGGATCCGGTTGGCCAAAGCCTAGGACCAGCAAGGCCAGGCAAAGGCAATTTCAACGGGACCAGCATTAGAAATTACTTAAAAGGTATGAGATCAAATAGGGTAGTGTGACGTCACGCTTTCTCAAACAGTTTAGATTGTCTGCCTATGGTCGACAGGACATAGCAAGAACATTGCCTGTGACGTCACCGGACTAGGGCTCTAGTTCATCACTGGGAGCAACGTCCGCAGTCATGATGACTAATTTTTTCTCCAAAATTACCAGATAACACATCAGTTAACGCAAAAACTATAGCGCGTTATTTCTTGGTGACGCAATATTGGAAATGCGACTTTCGTTAGCGACCGCTGTCGCGGTGAAACCACATCCACGGCAGTTAGTTAGTTACGAGCAGTTAAGTTTTGCTGAAGACGGGGTCTGGAAGGGTACTGTCGGGATCCGGGATTTGACCAAAGTACGGTGCGGGGTTCGGGAAAACGTAAAATATCTTGACGGGATTGGGGAATTGACTGCTACCAGGGAAGCAGGATTCGCCAAAATTTGGGCACGGGATGTGGGATTTTGTTGCATGTCTGTCGGGAATTCGGGAAATCGTCACGACCCAAATAAACGTTATAGCGGCAAAAGCGAATCAACCAGGCGAGCACAAAATATCAATCGAAAGGGCCAATCTACATCTTAAATTTATCAGCTTTTGCAGAAATTAGTCTTTTTGCAGAAATTCGGGATAGCGATGAAAAAAGTGCGGGATGCGGGATTCTCGTGAAAAAGGAGCGGGAATGCGGGATCAGGACCCCCCCCCCCCCCTTCCAGACCCTGTAAAGAAAACATGTCTCTCGTTGAAGAAAACTGGCAAACAACGCGACCAACCATCGGAGAAAGAGCCACGTTTATTCGCAACAACGATCTCTTCAGCGATGTGAAGTTTGTGGTACGTAAGAGCGGTGGTGAAAGTGAAAGTGAGCAAATGATTTCAGCTCACAAGTTTGTGCTGTCGATTGGCAGTCCTGTGTTTGCATGAAGCCATGTTTTGTGGTGAGCTGGCGGAGACTAGAGACTGTATTGAACTGCCTGACTGTGAGTACGAGAGTCTGTTGGAGTTGTTTCGTAACATGTACAGCGATGAAGTGAACTTGAGCGGAAGTGACGTGATGGGAGTATTATACTTGGCTGAGAAATACATGGTTCCTTCGCTCGCCGAGAAATGCACGGAATTTTGGCAAAATAATTTAGATCCGTCAAATGTGTTCAACATCTTGCCTTCTGCGCAGAGATTTGAAGAGAAAAAACCTGGTTGATCGATGTTGGCAAGTGATCGTCGAACAGGCAGAAGCGGCATTGAAATCAGATGGATTTGCGAAAATTGAGAGGTCCTTAATCAGGTTGTTGAAAGAGATACGCTTGATATTGCCGAAGTGGAGTTGTTCAAACGAGTTGTGGAGTAGACGACACTAAGGAAATCGGAAAAGCCACCAGGCAAAGTCGCAGATGGGCAAGAAAAGAGGAAAATAATCGGTGAACGTGCCGTAGAGGCAATACGCTTTCCTGTGATGAAGCTGGAAGAATTTGCGTCCGTAGTCATCGACAGCAAAATACTCACGTACGATGAAGTTGCTGATGTAGTCAAGTGTTTCGATTCAGTGCAAAGGTCTTCTGTGGTGTTTCCAGTGATCAAAAGATCCTGTCCCGCTAGTAAGTTAAGGCGTTGCCACAGGTTTGACAAAGTACAGTTTGGCTGGAGGAATTGCAGCTCTAGTATTCTTTTTTTCTGTAGACAGTGACATACTATTACATGGGGTCTCTTTGTTTGGCAGCAAGGACAATTCCTTTTTAGTAACTCTTTCTCTCTCGTCTACTGCAAGCTTTCCGGTTTTTTCCCGCTCTACAGAAGGTACATTGTCATCGATGCCCAACACATTAGGGGAACATATTTATGGTTTTGATGTTCTTTTTGAAGAATCAGTATCTTTAAAGGAAGGTGTCATTTTGTCTCTTAAAGCTGACATCAGTGGTCCTGATTCTTGGTATGGTACCGAAGGCCTCCGCACTCACCAGTGTTCTGGTGTTACGTTAACCTTGAAGGACACGTACACTCTTGCTGAAGGTCGGACTGGTACTTCACGAGGGCAATTTAATGAATTCATTTTCAGCTTTAGCCAGTGAACATGAAATCCTGGGAGTCATATGTAAGACATCACGCGAAACCCTGCTGTATGATAAGACCACTTACTGTGAAGGAAACCAGGCCAGGAGGTTGTAAGACAATTCCTACTATACACCCAGTCCATTCACAGACGAAGACTTAGACGAATCTGGGCCGATTTTTTTTTAAGTCAGCCTGCTTCGAGCTTGTCAGTAGAATACTGGGGCCGAATTCACGAATCCTTCCCAGATGGACGGATTCCTAAATTTGGCCCCTGTGCCCTGGTGAGGGACACTTTGACATGACACCCATAATGTATAAAGAATTTACCCTTGAGAAGGACCTCTGAAATGACTTACATTTTTCACCCCCAGAACCCCTCTCCTATGCACAATGCACAGCTAAGCCCAAACAAATTGGGGTCGAGAATCAATAACGTGCTCTACGGGGCCCGGTTGTTTGAAAGTTACTGAAGATAAAAAGTTAACCGAGGTTTCCACTGCTAGAAGAAACATTTAAAAAATGGAAAGTAGTCAAAGACCAGCTGAACAACAAGTTAACGAGCTGTAACATTGAATTTAGTTAACACTTGTCTTGGATTAGAGTAAATCCAGAGGTGGAGAGAAACAGCCTGGAGCGAACGGTCCTGTCTAAGGACACAACACAAAAACAGCCTGGAGCGAACGGTCCTGTCTAAGGACACAACACAAACAACCTGGAGCGAACGGTCCTGTCTAAGTACACAACACAAAAACAGCCTGGAGCGAACGGTCTTGTCTAAGGACACAACACAAAAACAGCCTGGAGCGAACGGTCCTGTCTAAGGACACAACACAAAAACAGCCTGGGGCGAACGGTCCTGTCTAAGGACACAACACAAAAACGATGGTGATATTGAACTGTTTCTGAATAGTCCCAGTTCATTCATTTCAACCAGTCACAGACACTACAAATATCTGGAAAATAGAACGAGCAGAGGCTGGCCAAAAAATAAAAAAACAAACAAACTTGCGCGCGGGATACGCAAACCTACCCTTCCTGTAGGATGTTCAGAATATCAATAATTCGTTTATCATATTAAATGTGTAAATGAATTTTTTATTTCACTGTTAACTTCTACGCCGTGGACGATTGATCCGATAGTTGCCATTAACAAAAAATTAAGATAAATACTCAGTGTTAGTGATATTTAAATATTGTAATGTCAACTCAGCCAAAGGCGAGTTATTTCAAAATGTATAGACATTATCTTTTCCTTTCTTTTTTAAAACAATTGAAAAGTTTATACAAAAGAAGAATTTCATTTTCCACACTTTGCGTGGCTGTATGTCGACTGGTACTGTCACACCTTGATCCAGATTTTATTAAATGTCAAATTCAACAGCTTTCATTTGACTCATTGAAGATTTAACTAAAATTAACCTCCTCACAGGAGGTTATTTCAACAGATTATTTAAATCCCAGGTTGAAAGCAAATCCCATCATCCCATTCACGTTTGGCAAACATTCACACGTCAAAACATGAGCTCGTTAACACAAAGAAGTTGTTGAAAATTGTTGAGAATAGTCGGACACTAGTAAGTTTGGTTTACTGCGCGAAGGCACCTTAAGAGTACCTAAGAGCAACTCGACCAATCAGGGATAGCATAGAGTTTCCAAATGAACACCATGCAGTGACAAAACTACATCAAAAAACATAAGGGTCGGCTTTAGAAATGAAAGGAATAATGCTCACTCAGATATCGCATAACCTGGAAACTGAATTAAATTTGAATTGCCGTCAACCAAGCACTCTGTTTGGTCTTCCACGTAGCTACACCTCTAAGCAAACACCTTATCGTTTCTCGATAATAGTATTACGTCAACACTGTGAAATTTCATGGCTCGAAGCTCCACCGATAATGCAAATAACTTATTATTTATTTCGTGTCGACAACATTAAGCAAGTCCCATCTACAACCTTCGCCAGGAGTAGTTGAGAAGGCTCTGAAAAGATAAATGATTTCCAGAGTCCACCTTAAAAAACATTTCGAAATAGCTGTCAATGTTGGGCCTTTGTAGGCCAATATGGCGCCAACAGATTCGTTTCACCCTGAACACTGAGAGGAAGGGAGGGGAGGGAAGCTAGAGGAGAGGAAAATTTAGTAACACTTCTGGCGAAGGTTGTAGGCTTCAGGTATTCCAAAAAATCCTTTGAAAGAATACATCCCACTGAATTTAAATTAAATTATATTGAATTTAAGTTATACAGCTTTGTTGTCGAAAGCCAATGACACATGGTTCGCGAATGTTGTAACTTTGTTCAACAAATGTTGCCGCGTGCTCTTTGTTGAAAAAAGGCCACAGAAAATGCTGAACACTCAACAACTGTCAATTTCAACGTCAACAAATGGTTGATTTTGAACAATGTATTATTCCCCTTCTCGTTAATCTTCCACACTAGTTAAAGAAATTAAATCTTCATCAAATGTCAAGGCAACCACTTTCCCAGATAAACTTCCAATCTTATCGTCATAAGAACCCTTGTCGGACATAGCAAGAACATCGCCTGTGATGACACCGGACTGGTGTTCTAAGTCATCACTGGGAGCAACGTCCGCCGTAATGGTGGCTATTTTCTCTCCGGAATTACAAGATAACACATCAATTGATGCTGTAGCAATGTGTCCATTGGCAAGAGCTTCTCCCGAGACGGCAAAAAGGTCTCCAGAGAGTGTCGCTAGCTTTTCGCCCAATCCATTGTCAACAGGTGTAGAGGTAACATCCCCTTTCACAATGCCGATTTTATCTCCGGGGTTGGGCGTGATCGGGTCCCCCTCTTCCCTGGGTACACGATACACAGATCCCGTTAACGTGACGGTTCTCTGGCCAAGAGGATCTTCTAAAGAGCCTATGCGAACATTGGCAGTTACAGTGCATAATCTCCCTTCGGAGCCCTCATCGTTCGCTGTCGATTCTTGACTTGAAGAAGCAGGATAAGTGCCACCGGAAACTTCGATTGTCTGATCGACAGTTTCCTCTCTCCCGCCGAGCGAAGCGGAATCCTCTTTGACCGTTTCTATGGGTTCTGAAGGTTGCACATGTTCGGCGGTGGGTGGTAAAATATTTGGTTGGGAAGCGCCAACACTCTGACGTGACAAACTAATTTCTTCGTCAGAGGGCGCACCGAAATACTCACTTACAGTCATGCTACCCTTTCTATTGTTCTGCTCTTGGACCGTGTCTTTATCACTAGACAAGCTGACGTGACTGGTATCATTGTGCGACGGTACTTCACCGGTATTGTTCTGCTCTTGGACCGTGTCTTTATCACTAGACAAGCTGACGTGACTGGTATCATTGTGCGACGGTACTTCACCGGTATTGTTCTGCTCTTGGACCGTGTCTTTATCACTAGACAAGCTGACGTGACTGGTATCATTGTGCGACGGTACTTCACCGGTATTGTTGTGCGACGCCATGTCCTTATCACCAGACAAGCTGGTTTTACTGGTATTCTTGGGACCTGATAAGCTTATTTCACTGGTATCCTTGAGTGGCGCCGTCTCTGCATCGCCAACAACAGAGAAGTCCTGTGCCTCTGAAACGTCTTTTTCTTGGTTAGTTTCCTTTTTCTCGTCGTCACCAACTGACGAACTACTAGCAATTACGGCTGGCAGCTCTTCGCTTACAGAAACTTTTCCTTGAAATGTGTTGTGCTCGCTAGCTGTTTCCTGTGGGTTAGCAGCTACTTCGCCCGGCGAAGCTTCTTCCCCGTTGAACTGCTCTTGTTGCGTTGAACTCTCTTTATTTTCAAGCGTTGTCTTTTCCTCGGTAGCAATCGAACCATTGTTGATATTTTCCTCCACAGGTTCAGGTTCAACACTGCCGCTTGTTGTTTCCGAGGTTTGATTTTTGTTTCCCGTGTCAATGTGAGAGTCTGAATCGACAGGAACGTGGCCGTTAGCTTCCGGAGGCGGTTCCTCGTCTCCACGTTTCTGGTTAACAGAATTCCTCTCACCTGCAAATTGGATTCATTTTAAAAAATGTTATTTCACCAGGCCCCGCAATTTAAGTGGAGGTTCTACCCAACTGGTTACAGTGTGATAGAATTCTCTCTTGTGAGCTGCTTGTTCTCTTAGGCAGCTCAAAAGGAATACAGACGATATATGTTACATCATTGGATCCCCACACGGCAATCTTATAAAACAGCATAAGGTTACTTCTTTTCTTTGTTAGTTATGTACTGGTTAATTAAGTTTCAGTCTATGTCTGTGTGTCTGTTAAATTAATGTCTCTTATTCTCGTAAGCCTTTACCCCACGAAAGCATACATGTGAGAAAAGCCTCTGATACCCAGAAGCAGTCGCATAAAACCCCACCTTAAGTTACGAGCGTTTTATGTAGCCGGTCAAGAGCAATACACGAAAATAACGCAACGAAATATACAAGAAATATACTAATCCTAAATGCAAAGAAAAAAACACGCCAGCAGAACCAACGACGGAAAATGCGTGTTACACCAATCACGATAGGTTTTGACTTTTGCTCTTCATTTTTTTCAATAGATTAGTTTCAATTGAGTGTTGTAAAACCAATCTCAACCAACACAAATTACTCAATGAACCAATCAGAACTTAAAGCAAAAAGATGTGACAAATGCCAAGGGGGGAAAAACGTGTGCATGGGTCACGATTAACTTTGGTTTAACTTACACTGGATTACTGGCTGAATAAGTGACGAGATTTTTAAGACCAATCACAGAGCGAAGCAAAGCAATACTCAGTTGAAAACCGCTCCAAAACTAAAAGTAATGCAAGTAATTCATCTGTTTAAGAGCTAGCCAATCAAAATGGATGCAGTCTACACAATGAACCAATCAGGACTCAAGGAAAATACATGTAACTAGAGCCAAGCGCAGATGAACCCCCTAGAAAAAGGCACAGTTGGTTTAAGTGTTCCTTCTGGTTTAAGTTGAGTGCACCTGTACTGAGAGCGTACGTAGTAAAACGTGACTTATTGGCTCCCCTGTAAAAGCACACAATACTACTCAAAGGCTGACTCTAAGAGCAAAGTCAAAGAGTCAAAGGCTGACTCTAAGAGCATGCAGCTGCATGCATGTAAACTCACCACTTTGGTCACTGTCCTTGCTCTTCTTAGCATGCCCATTGCTCTCCTTAAGTGAGGAGCGACTTGAGGTCGATTTTAGTTTTGGAGCTGGCTGGGCAGCTTTTGAAAAAAAAGGAAGGTAGAAAGGTAAATATGTTTTTGAGACAGTCTCTTTTACAGTTGCATAACTGCGGTGGTTACCCTGTATAAATATTTTTAATTATTATTATTATTATTATTATTATTATTTGTTACTCTTTGTAAGTGTATGTATGATTGTCTAGAAATTCTCTTGCAATATGAGTGGAAGCAATAAGGTAGTCAAGTGGCCAGCACTGTCTCTCTCGCACTGTCTCTCTCTATCCAGGCATACGTAAATGTGCACCAATGAATGAATGAATGAATGAGTGAGTGAGTGAGTGAGTGAGTGAGTGAGTGAGTGAGTGAGTGAGTGAGTGAGTGAGTGAGTGAATGAATGAATGAATGAATGAATTCAAATGAATGTAATCTAACTAGATTTCAATGAATGAAATCTAACAAATGCTGGATAGTCTCTCTCTGAATGTAAAGGCATGCCATCCAGGGGGAGTAGTCACTCCTAGTGGCTTCAAGCTAAAGAAATTGCAGCCATAAAGCAATGGCTACAGTTAGATAAGCCACCTGACTACTTTAGTCCATTGGGTAGACTTGCCGACACTGAGTCGAGGAGCAAAGGACTTTTGAGAAAGTCTCTCCATCGGGTTAAACAACACAAACTGAACCTCGCCATATACAAGTTTGCATAAAACATTAAATGGAAAAACCCAGTAAAAGCCTTGGAGGGAAAAGCAGCTCATTTAGTAGGGAGTAGTAATACCCCTAGTTTCATGAGCAGGGACTAACTGGCTGGTTTCTGTGGCAAGAAGCTATGAATAAGAGTACTCCTACTGCCCCCCCCCCCCCACCTGGTGGGGGAGATAGTCCATCCTAGTTAGTATTTAGTCATCTTTCCCCTCAGCCACAAATAAAATAAAATTCAATTTAATCAGTCTCCAAGCTTTAGTAGCCTGTGTACAGCTCTTCTTGAGGAGAGAGGGCGGCTGTACACAGGCTAGGCTAATTAGCAGCCAGAAGAGGGACCGGATGTCCAGGAGGGGGAGTTACTCTATAGAGTAACTTTCAAAGGCCATGCAGGGCTGTGCTCAAGCAGTGCCCAGGAGACACGGGCGACTAGAAAAACGTACTTTTTGCATAACAATGAAGTGTTGGGCACCCCACTTTTCATAGCTGGGTGCCCATTTTAAGAGTACAGCCTTGCCATGTTCCAGCTTGAAGATTATGGTGTTTGGGTACTTTTGGTCTGAAATTCATGAAGAGTTTGGGTGCTTTTGAAGTCTCAACAACACACCATACTAAACCAAAATTCTACGAAGCACCTTGATAGAGAGTCTATAGGAGCTGACAACAACAAATTCTGGGTCAGCCTAGACATTTGTCAGTTGACTCTCATCTCTTTTGCTCCCTCATATCAGGTTTCAGTTGCCCCAACTGATTTTAATTAGTTTTTGTAGGTTCTTACTGACACTCATATAGCTTCTGTAATCAACTCTCACTCTTGTCTGAGCCTGACCAAGTTGAATCAAGCTCATTTACCTGTACCAGTGGCTGTAGATGAGCCGCAACCCATAAGAAAAGACGTGTCACTGTAAACCCAGATTAGAACTCCTCAGACTTTGAAATTACCTAACAGAAAACAACAATGAGATAGAATAAAACAAAACTTCAAATAACAATTCTCTAGTTAAGTAAACTCTCTCAAAGCAGACACCTCTCTAATGTGGACATGTATGGCTGGTCCTAGCCCAGCCAAATTAATGGTAATGGTAGACAGCTATACAGCTGAGTGTTCCCCCAGCTAGGATTTACAACAGGGCAGTCATATTTATAGCATTTATTAATGGCATCTAAGTTGTTTATTGTACCACAATGAATAAAAGTGCTACCTACATAATGTGGCTCACAGTTACACAACCTTTACAAACACTTTGTTACAATCAGTAAGCAAGAGATAGTAAGGCAATAAAAGGATGGTGCCTCCTAATAAAGATGTATTTAAATTGCAATGGTTATGACTATGGGGAAAAATTAGATCTTAGCAAGGGTTATTGGAATCGAAAAAGAAAAATGTGGGTAACCAAGCATTTTTCAGAGATAATTAAACAACCAGAATTCTAAAAAAGCGTTAATTAAAAAATACAAAGAATGTATGGCAATTTCTTTCCAAATTTAAGCTCAATCATCTCTGAAAAATGCATGGTTACCCCCAATTTAATTTTTGGACTCCAATAGCCCTTGCTAAGATATGCTTTTTCCACACAGTCACGAACTGCGCAAAACTATTGTTGTATTAGGGGGCAAATTCCTTAAGAAACACGAATATCCTGAGATACACAGAACGTATGCGTAGTAACAAAAGGAGACACCGTCCTTAACAAACTGAACTCAACCTTATTGCATGTTTTATTAGAATTTCAAGAAAATTAGCAGGAAGATAGGAAAAAAGGGAAAACACCTACTGAAAAAAAATTGAACTTTAACAGAAAATGTTTATATTCAAAATGTGAAATGAAAAATAAATAACTTAAAATCTGTCAATTATAATTATACAAGGCCATGCAGTGGTAACATGAGACATTTGTCAGAGTTTGTTGTAGATGAACTATGACAAAAAGTTATGACTAATATTTTTTACAAAATATGATCAAATCCCTGAGTCCCAGCTTTCTAGATAAAAGCCATGTTGCCATGGTAATGGCTAATAGCTAAACCTAAGCTTCCAAAATAAATAATTATTTCTGTGGTTACACTTGTTCCTCACCATGCAATGTTTGATGCTCTGGAGTAAATGGCTTAAAAATAATGATAAATATAGTGCAATGAGGTACTACAATGAAGGAGTGGGGAAGATGGGGAGGGGGGGGGTGGACCTTCAAACTCACAAACCATCTGTGACATAATGAGGCAAGAAATGGTACACTCTGAAAATTGCATATAATTAGCTGTTTGAGTTAATAAATTTCACTCATACTGGCCACACAGTGATGAAAATATCCATACCTCCGTGGGGGAGGTAGAGATATTTTTCTGGAACCACACATTTTACATGACATGAAAATAATGAGGGTAGAAAAGGTACAATCTGAAAACTGTGGATAGGCCACAAAACAGCAATTTGCTGTCCACTGTCCTGGACCTTCTGTTGTGTAAGCTCACTAATAATATTGAGAGTCCCCTGCTAGGCCTCTTTGACTAGCAGAACTTCATTGAGGGTGAATTTTTCTTGCTAAATATATTAACTGCGAGCAGCAATCTTGTTGCAAGAACTCGATGTTTGGATGTACTATCAAGAGTTAATATTCAAAAAGAGCAAGCATGATCAGAACGATTAACAAATTTGTGAGCATAATAAAATTTTCAGACAGTTTCATTGTAAGGTTGTATTATTGTATGACATAAGCTTTGGCAAACGCGGTATTCAAGTGACAGGCTACTATTCAGTGAAAGAAGGTCTATAAATTTGATTGCACAGCATTTTGCTCAAAGATTTCAGATAAAATTTAACGCTAATCGTCTTAATTGAATGTGTATTCATTTATCTTTTCACAGAAATTTTTCGCCTTTTGTGCAAACAACAATAATCGGTTTATTGCGGATCCGGTGTAACCATAGCATCGATGTCAAAACAGACACGAAATAAAGTTTGAATTGCGAACTAAGTTAACCTAAACTGTTCGAAGGGAAGGCAACTACAGAATCGACTGTTCACCGTAAGAAATAAAGAATAACATTTCGCGTGATAAACACTAAGAGATCGCAAATACAACCACAATATTATAAATGATGTATACACACAAAAGTCATTGAAAGCACAGTGGATTGTTTGTCTCGCCAAATATGTACATTATTCATCACTGGTTAAAAGCTCTAATCTGTATGTTTCGTAAACGTGAGTTTACAACTTACCTTTTACTAGAAACAGTGCTGGAGTTACCGATGAGACTCGGAGCAAAAGTATTCTGTCAAATGCGGTCAACTTCAGAATATGCCAAGCGCGAAATCGTTAAGTATACGCATCAATATACTCACATCATGTCGTCCACCGGAGCGGCGAGGGACTAAAGTTTAAGGAACAATTTTGCGTCGTTGTCTTTAACTCGGTAGCTGAACTTTACTCTAAGAGGAAGGAGATTTCTTCTGACACGAATGAACGACGTCCATAGGAGACAATTTGTCGGATCTTTAACGTAAAGCAAATACCGTGAAGCGGAAACTGAGCACTTCACGGACGTGCGAACTGTTGATGTCGTAATCTCCACAAAAACATGCCGAGTGAGGGAACTGGTAACTAATGCACAGCTCCCAGCCCCTCGCTGGCGTTTCCTCAGCTGTAAAAACAACAGCAACAAAAAACAAAACAAAAACACCTATGCAAAACAAGAACAAACAAACAGACAGACAAAAATCAAAAACAGCAACAAGAATCAACAGCCTTTATAGAAATTCTTTGGTTTAAAAATAATTTGGTTTAAAAATAAATATCCTTCTTCTCTTTTTAGAACGTTTGTAAACAAGACGGAAGGAATAGTGGAGATTTACTGAAATTTGGGGAACTTTTAATTACAGAAAATATGAAGTGAAGGTGATTTTCAGCCCGATCAGCGTCCTATGAAGACGCTTGCTTTAAAATCAGTTTGGGTCGTCACATGACCATCAGTTCCTCCCCACGAACATACGACGAGTCCAAAGAACATCGACCCTTTCCCTCCTTTTTGCTGCTGTTCAGGTTAGCTAGGTACAAGAAAGCGCCTGAGTCGATTTCAGGTGTAAACCCAAAATTCGAAGAAAAGCGCCCAGTTTGAGAAAGCTGAGAAAGGGGGGGGGGGGGGTCTGAGAATATGCCCGCTTCCCGTACCCTTTAATCGCGGCTCCCACCCCTTTTTTTGTCGACCCCCAGTTCTGCCTTTTTGTCCGACTGTAAAATATTACGTTGTGTAATGTTTTCCTTTTTTCCCTCTTCCCGCACCTTTTGCAATTCCTGCCCTCTCTTTTCTCGCATCCCGAACACTTTCCGCCTGCCTTTCTCTTGGGTCCCCGCCCCCATTCCCCCCCCCCCCCCACACACACACACCGTACAACAGTATTCAAGGGAATAAAGTGAAACAGGTTTCGACAGATAGCGCGCTTCTAACACCGCCCAAGTGTGAGAAGAGAGAGAGTAAGATACCAACCGCAGGCCATTTGAGAATCAGACTCGTAGTCCACATTATTATACAAAGCGAGAATCTTGTGTATCACACTAATCAGATAGTTTAGTGCTACATCTTTCAGTGAGTCCAGTAAAGCAACTGCCTTACCGCGGCAGTCGAAAGGCTGGAAGCACCAGCACATCTCCGTAGATTGTAAGGTGGCTGCTCTATCATGATGCAAAGTGAAATTCACACATCAGTTTATTTCAGTTTAACTCAGAGTGCTAACTTTTTAGTGTTCTGTATTAAGTGACTGGTGTGTTTAAAGCTGCACTACAATGATAACAGTAAAGTATTGTGCTTCTTTTAATACAAAAGAATTCAAAATGTTACAAAAAACTTTACCAAGATACTAAAACTGAAAATGTTTTCTCAATTGACTGCTTATCAATTCTTCTCAGTACAATATGCTGTTAAGATTATTAACCCTCGTGTGTACCTGTAGCAGTAGTTATTATACGTACGACAAATTAGAGAGTAAATAAGCTCCAAAACAAGTCACCATAATATTTGGCCTGTGCAAGTAGTTTTGCAAGAGAAGCACGGGGTTTTGCATATTATTAGATTGAGCGCTAGCGTCTCACTAAGTTCCCCTTGTTAATATACTAATCGCGCGCTTCGGAAACACTACAGTTTAAAATTCTGTCATATAATTATCAATTTTAAATCTAGCAGAGAGTTGTATAGTTGGCATTTTTGTTACAGAGATTTTGAAAAAAAGCGCGTTTCAGCAAGTTTTCGACTCGGGGAAAACGGTCACTTTGTAGAGTGGATCGTTGACTTGTTCCCATGCATATTGTTACGTGGTCGTTTTGAAAACCTCCGTTTTCCGGCTTTAACTATCGTGTTTGGTTGTTTCCGTCCCAGGACGGAAGGCCAAACCGATCTTTGCCCATTTTGCCTTCCACCTTTAAACTATAAATTTTCTTTCTCAAATATTCTATTTTGGCAGCGGTTTAGAGAAACGCCCTTTTAGGTACGTTTATAAAAAAGGAGTGGGTGCCACACGAGAATCCTGCATCGGTCAAATGCAAGAACTGAAGGCCGTCAGTTCCATTTTTATTTCCTTAGGTTTTTATAAACAAAGCTTTTACTTGCCTTAGGGTAGGGAAATAAAAGAAATACTCCTATAAATCGAAACTATAACAGTGACAAAGCTTGTGGATAGTGTTTATCATCGTAATTGATAAGCATCGTATGTTTTCACAAACAGCTGATAGTTTTGTTTTCTTTACTCAGTTTTCGGAACATTTCAGTTAGGGAAAACTACGTTCTCTTTTCACGTTTGACCGCTAAGCAGGTAAAAGATAATCAAATATCGGTAATAACCAGTCAAAAGAAAAAGCATTCGGGTCACAGTTGAGGGAAAGCAATAATAGACGCGTTTTTTTGGAAGTCGCTTCATTAGCTGGACGAATCTAGTAAACTAGCTAGAAATCAGCTGATATTAAAATTACAGTATTTCACTCTCTCAGCGACACTAAACTAATCCCTATATCTTTTCTAAAAAAAAATTCGAAGCCTGATGTGTACATGTGCTGAAAGACTGAACTATACTGTGCCTGACCATTGCAAACCCAGCCTCATAAAATCCTTTTTCACTTCCTGTACTAAATCCACAAAAAAGTTCCCTCGGGCTCAAGCCAGTTCGCAAGGTCTTTCAGCAATTAAAGCCAAATTCAACTTATGCAGTATCGCTTAATATACAATGATTATCGTCTAACGTGAGTTAAAAGCAAGAGCAAATAAATATACATACAAGGCAATGTACAACCTACCGATAGAAACGTTGTCGAGTAAAAGTACAAACTATAAAAGACACGACACAATGGAGTCATGGGAAGAAGGTGCTCGCAAGCTTGCTAACGTTTCTGTTTTTTTTTCCCTTTTTTCCACTTCTTTGTTTTTTGTAGAGTACGACTTACTACGACAGTAGGCATACTGTCTTATTATAATCAGACGTGCTTTCGGTCTGAGAACACAAGTAAATCTCCCCGACAACGTTCTAAAGGGAACCTCCACAGTTATAAAAGATTGACGTTAAAATGTTGGAAATAAAGCCCTAAATTCCAAATCTCTTTTTAACAAGTGGAAAGAAACTTCTAGTGTGCAACGAATAGATACGAATATCGCCTATTTTCGCTGTGCGCCGCCATTTTGAATTTTATGACGTCAAGTGGTTGCCCAATTGTTTCAAACAAAAGAAAGTTGCTTCTTAACATAGCGGCAACCGTTTGACGTCATAAAGATTCAAATGGAGGTGCGCGGGAAATTTAAAAGCGAAAATAGGTGATATTCATTCCCAATATTTTGCACACGAAAACTTTCTTTCCGCTAATTAAAAACGTCAATTTGTTATGACAGTGGAGGTTCCATGTACATTTTACAAATAGCCAAATATGTAAACTCGTGATCAGTACCCCGCGGCCCAACCGTGTTTCCTGGGGTCGGATTTGCCCGTCAGAGTACCGTCCTCGTTTCTGGCGACCGCCTGAACCACAGCAAACCCACTTACGTTCCTAACTTCATGCCCAAGCGCCTGCAGCCCTGTTTGAATGTCGAGGGGCATCTGGAAGTCTTTGTCGATGCGAATGTACATCGGCAGCAACTGATGGTGAAGCCTGGGGTCGACTACGGCTTCCGGCAACGTTCGGTTGAACCACAGGTAGTTCATCGTGACCTACATTCAAATGCACACTGTCATCAACGAAACATTAACATCGATTGAATATCGCCATCGTTATTCCTGATCACTCACTCAGTCTAAATTATTGTAGATTCTGAAGTTTCAGGAGGTGTGTTTTATCGTTTTGAAAGGGCATTTCCCACGAAAAGAATAAGATGTCAGGTGTAATAAACTGTTTCTGACCTTTGGATCTCTTTGGATCTCTGTATAACGTAACAGATCTTGACGATTGAGTTTGATAATACACACACACACACAAAAAACATAGAACTCTTTCCTTTTAGTGCCTGAAATGGAATGGTTACGTCACATGCCGTGGGAATTACGCCATCTTTCTTTATTTCTCCAAAAGCAGAGAAAACTGACAAATTATCTCAAAAGTACTCAAAACTAACAAAGTAGCGCTAAGCAGATGATAAAAATAAAAAAGTTGCGACAACAACAACAACAACAACAAAACAAAAAAACTTTAAAAATAACATAAAAAGACAACAGAAAAGGTCCTTTAGAATAAAAATAAGCAATAATAAAGTTGAATAACGTTTCTACGACTCTATGCCATCATTTTCAATTACGTTGTTCGATTATATAGTTGTTTAGTTTTTATTCTTAAGTGCTTATCAAAATCTTCTATCACTAGAACGTTTTGTAAGAAAAGGCAAAATTTTAAAAGAAATGCCTGTCAAATAAGGTTGCTTTGGTAACATCATATTCCTTAAACAATAATATTCCATACGAAATTGGTGCGAGTTAAATTATAGGAAATGTCACTAAGTTTATTGGCTCTTAAGTTGTTTAACCATTAACAAGAAAAACCCCAGGGGCATTAACCCCGCCGTTGTTCCCCCTCCCCCTAGGGTGCAAAACATATGACGGTCACTCAGGATACAAGCCCAAGTAGTGTAGCGGAAGTCTGGGGCGACTATTTTTTGGGGCCGAGCGAAAACCGGGAGTCTGGGTCAAGTGATCCCCCCCTCCCAAAAAAAATGCACAGAAAAAAAAACGGGTATTACAGTTAGACCCCGTCCTGACGGCGGGGTAAAAAGGTACGATGTTTGAAATCAGGGCAGGTACTGTGTCCCACTGAAGAACTAGTACTCTGATAAAAATGAAATCAAATGTCGTTCGTCCCTACGGGACGAAGAGAATACTATGAATCATGACTACAAAAATTAAATTCAAGTTAAACTGAGTTGAGGTCGCTACTTTCGGCGCGTCGTTATTTATTTTCAAGGGGTTCCCTGTTATAAGAATTTCTTAGCAAACATTGAACATTGAACATTGAAGGTTTAGCGTTCGGCTAAACCTTCAAAATCGCCAATATTCGCCAAAATTCGCCATTTACGGCTACAAGGTCGACAAATCACAACAATTGAGGTAAGTTTACGTTTATTTTAAAGAAAAATATCAACATTACCCCCGATATTTTGCTTTAAATACGAAGCCCGTAATATTCCCATACAAATCCTTCAAATTTCAAACAGATTGTCTAAGCCCCCTGTGGACCTTCATTAAACATAACGTCTTACCAAAGAAATTGCTGTCGTTATTTTAGTTCCCCCAGAAGCTCCGATAACTAAACGGGCAGATCCATCCTTGTCCAAAAATAGCGAGGGTGCAGTAGAAGACTGGGGCCGCTTTCCAGGGGATATCATGTTCGATTCAGAGGGTTCCACGCCATAAGCGTTTTTTTTCCCTGGGGTTGAAAAGTCGTCCATTTCGTTATTGTAAATAATACCGGTTCGAGTGGATCGATACCTGGATCCAAAGCTGTGAAGGAAATCGGTAAAATACGTTCAGGTTTTAATAAAGAAATAAAGACGCTTTCACCACCGTGCATGCTTCTACAATGATTTCAGTGCATTTGGGGCCTCTTTCGGGTGAATGCCTGGAAGGACAGGCTACATAAAACTCTATTTAATAAGGGCAATTTACAAGTCAATATGACCTCGCTCGCCACAAGTCTCACACTGAGCTCATTGGTTAGAGCAGCCGACCAGTGTACGGGAGGCCATGGGTTCGATTTTCGTCGGGAACTCAGATTCTTTCTTTATCCTACGCTCGTCACAAACTGAATATTCCATCTTTCTTATAAATTGTTCTTGTTATTGTTAAACACAACAAGCTGTTACCGATGTTTATCCATAGTGTGTGCTCTTATAGACAATAATATGTTGTCAATCTGAATGCATGGTCCATTTTCCTCCCCAGAGTCTTCGGGTTTAACTGCATCCTCTGTCATGCGCAAATGAGAAGAGCTGTAGAGTCTTGACTGAGCATGCACGATCAAACAGTTGCAGAATCACGCCGGCCTCGTGATTCCTTTCTTTGTTTTGACCATGTTTTGACGCCATACCATTGTCTATAAGATTATCTACACTGGCTAACGGTCAGCTGCTTTTAAAAATACAAGTTTTGTGAAAGCATATTATAGGCGAAGGCCAATTTTCTTCCGTGAGGCCTCTTTTTTGCAACATCAAGGAAAGAACTTTTCGGCTCCGCTCACACGAAACGCGCGGGATCTGGGAAAGAAAATGGCGTACAACAGGCGCACAACGTGTGAGTAGTGCGCATGCTTATGCGCAACAGTCTTCAAAACCAGGCCAACCTGAACACCGAAAGTAATACTTACAAAAGATTTATCGTCGTGGTCGCTGAAACAGCGTCACCATTTTCAGCGATGACAGACAAGTGTGAAGTTCCCTGCTGGCTAGAGTTGTGATAAAAATCTCCATAGTGCCTGTAGTCTGTAAAAGTCTGGTTGTCTAAAATCCTCTGGCGGATAGATTCAGCAAATTCCGGGTTGGTCATGTTTTTGACAATCTGTAAGACAGTGAAGAAAAAAGACAGGAAAATTTATTTAAATTTGAGAGGGAATTTCGTCACTTCTGATGTTCGAACTATTATTATAAATCATGACCATTTCAAAATTTGAACAGCTGCTCTATCAGGATCTAAAAAGGGTCTCCTAAAATGACCACATCCGATTTTTCAAGATCAACGGCAGGCATACTATCTCGCAGAGACGAAATAAAAGTTTGGAAATCGGCATCTGGTGCTCTATAGGCGCAACACAATAGCGTTGGTTTGCATTTATCTCGAATTAACTCAATCCATAAACATTCCAGACCACCAGTATTGATATCGCTCCGCAAACGAAACGCCAAATCTTCTCTATCATACATAGCAACTCCGCCATATCCCTCTTTATTGCCAGTGCGATCTTGCTTTATGCACACAAACCCAGGGAGTTTAATTTCTGCGTCGCTTGTAGAGGAATCCAGCCAAGTTTCGGACAAAGTTAGCACGTCAAAAGTTTTGTTGGTAATTCCCTCAAGACGCAGAGAGTCGGTTTTATTTGCGAGACTTCGTATATTCAAGTGAGCAATCTTGAGACCTCTAGTGGACTTGATATCCCCAAATGTCTGGTAGCCGGGATTAATCTCAATGTCACCAGCAAGAGCAATAAGAGCTAGGGCAAAACAGGCACCATGAAAAAGCTTACAGAGCGTTACACTCTTCAGCCGTCCATTGGACTCTTGCCTTCGGGTCGGTTCGTTTCGATGAAATGAAGCACCTGCAACTTCAGTCCTGCAATTCATCTGGGAAGCAAAATATATCTCCCTATCGTTAAGCAAAGTGCTCTCCCGTAAATATGAGAACCTGTAACTCTCAAAAGTGATGTAAAAACAGAGAAAAACACATAAATTTGCAGAGAGCTTGAAGCTGCGACCGACCGCCATGACCACGTGTGTCAGTGTTCAGAAGTTGCAGACGATCATGCACCTGTCAAAAGACGACGTGTGAAGGGAACACCACTTCCTTGGATGAATAGTAAAATAAGCGAATCAATGAGAGAACGAGACTGGTCTCATCGAAAAGCACGGAAATCGAACTCAGTCAGACACTGGAACACTTACAGGAAACTGAGGAACAAGATAAACCGCTTAGTAAAATCTGCCAAGACGAAATATTACTGTGATATGATTGAGGAAGCCAAAGGGGATCACCAAAAAATGTGGAAAGCTGTAAACGAAGTTTGCAATCGTAATTCAACCTCAGAAATTGTTCAGTGTATCATCTCCGATGGCATCCAGCACACCACGCCCAAATCCATTGCTTCTGCTTTGAATAGCTTCTTTGCGTCTATAGGCAGGCGCCTGGCTGACAAAATAAGGACAACCTGGTCGAATCGCAACCTAGTCTTAAAGCAACCTTTATCTCAGCTCCAGTTAACTGAGTTAGAGGAATCGTTTGTGCTTCAGCAGCTTACCACTTTGAAGGCAAACAAAGCAATTGGTTTGGACAAAATCAGTGCAAGACTGCTGAAGAGCTCTGCTAATACGATCACACCATCTGTCACTAAGCTGTTGAATTTATCGATTCGTACTGGTAAATTTCCTAAATTGTGGAAGTGCTCCAAAATTACAGCTTCAGCTGGTGACCGAACAAATGTGTCGAACTATCGGCCTATCTCTATTTTACCTATACTCAGTAAAATTCTTGAGAAAGCTGTGCATTCACAGTTGTACCAGTACTTCGTTACGAACAATCTACTCACAAGGAAACAGTTTGGATTCAGGAAGGGGCTTTCTACTGTATCTGCTTTGACATCATTTGCCGATGAAGTCTTATTGAATATGGAACAAGGTAAACTATGTGGGGCAGTGGTTTTGGATTTAATCAAGGCCTTCGACACTGTGGACCACGGAATTCTGTTACGTAAGCTTTCAGAGATTGGTTTATGTGAGAACTCGCTTCAGTGGTTTCGCTCTTACATCACTGACAGGAAACAGCGCACATGTTGTGGGAATGAGTTGTCTGATGAGTTACCAGTAACCCACAGGGTTCCTCAGGGAAGTATCTTGGGTCCCCTGCTATTTGTCATCTACATCAACGATTTGCCAAGCGTTCTAGATGCCTCTCAAGCGTCACTCTATGCAGACGATACGGTGATCTACTACTATGGTTCTT
Organism: Siderastrea radians; assembly: GCA_964017195.1. Classification (NCBI taxonomy): domain Eukaryota; kingdom Metazoa; phylum Cnidaria; class Anthozoa; order Scleractinia; family Rhizangiidae; genus Siderastrea; species Siderastrea radians. Next base: position 26,830,949 of record OZ024897.1, read on the forward strand.
CCTCCCAGGAGCTGACTGACAAGCTCAATCAAGACCTCCTGGCGGTGGCGAAATGGCTGAACGAACATAAATTAACACTGAATCTGGACAAAACCAAATGTATGCTCATAGGCAGTAACAGGAAACTAGAGAGCAAAGTTGCTTTAACTGTGTCAATTTTTGATCATTATTTGAACGATGTTACTTGTTTTAAATATCTTGGAATTTTAATATCGTCTGATTTTACTTGGACAAATCATGTCGAGTACATGGCAGGGAAAAGGCTTGGCCTACTTAGGCGCATTAAGCATTTATTACCGTTTAGGGCGCGCATTCATTTTTATAAAAGTCTTGTCATGCCCTTATTCGAGTACGCAGATCTTGTTTGGGGTGACAAGCATAATGTAACGTTAATGTCTAGCCTACAAGTTTTGCAAAATAAGGCGGCTAAAATAATCTTAGATCGACCGCTGTATTCATCTGCGTCGCATGCATTAGCGACTCTGAAGTGGATACCATTAGAAAAAAGGCGTTTCCAGCGAAGATGTGTGCATGTATACAAATGTCTAAATGGACTTATAAATCATGAATTGACTTTAGTAACACAGCAACATCAGCATAATTATAACACCAGACATAAAGTCAATCTTAGACTCCCCTGCGTTAGAAGGAATTGGGGAAAACAAAGAACTGCCTATCACGCTGTAAATGATTTTAATTCTCTCAGCCAGATAATACGAGACTCTGCCAATGTAAATATTTTTAAGCGACAGGTTTTTAATTTTTAATTTAAGTGTTTTATAAATGTTATATTTTTAGTCCTCTTATTTTTATTATTCAATGTAGATATTTTAGTTTTTAGTATTAATCTTTGAGGTCCTTTTCGAAAACCACATGTAAGTGAAAAAGTTTCCTCAATAAATATTATTATTATTATTATTATTATTATTATTATTATTGTTACGTAAAGCACAAGCTTTCGATTCACTCAAGGGATCTTTAGCAAATGACAGCGTTTGAAGTTTTGTCACGTGACTCGATATAGTGAGAGTCACGTGACAAAATGTCCCGGTAGATTGCTTGAAGTTCTTATCTGCTATCCCGATTTAGGATGAGGGCCTAGCATTGTATCTCAGTGGACTATCTGATTCTCCTTCGGAGTGTGTCATCTTCCCTCGCGACGATTGTACTTCATTAATGTCGCGGGAGTGCCCTATGACGGTCTTTGAGGTGTTCACCTAGTGCAGTTAGCGACGCTCTTCAAATGTTGTTATGCTCTCTGAGTCTAGTTCCAAAGCCGTTACATAACCCTTTTTAGGTCCTGATTGAGCAATTGTCTCAAATTTTGATCACTGTGACGGGATCAGGGAATAACATGTTCATTAATGACCATTTCAGTGTGCCGGAGGGCCGTTCTTCGTATAAAATATCGAAATGGTTCTAGATTCTACAAGAATGAAAAACAAACAAAACAAAACCAAAAGAATAAAACAAATCAGGAGACTGAGATAAGAATACCTCGGTAACATTAGCAAAGTCCTGGTCGCCTAGTAGAGCTCTGTAAGCGTACGCAAACTTGAAAGCCTCCACAATCCTGTGGTATGTTAAGACGGAGTTTTGCGTTCCTTGCCGGTCAGAGGGCTTCATGTTGTAACCTTAAAGAAAGAAAAGAAACCTGTTTATTGAGGTAGAGGGGTGTACATGTGCACCTCAGGTGCACATGTACAGTGTAGCCTGCGTGGCAGGCGTTAAAAGAGGAGGGATTGGGGAAATAAGTAAGTACGAGACGCGAGCGCGGAATATCGTGAGACGCGCTTACAAATACCTATCCACTTTCCCTCCCCTTTCGGCGCCTGCCACGCAGGCCAGGGCAACTGTTCCTTGTCATTTGGAGTATTTCAAAGTACTTTTCAATGGAGCTTTTGACTGCGTTGTTTTGTGGTGAAAAGTGAGTGTGAATGGAATTCTCTCCGTTCTTTTCCCTTTGTGAGGTTTGCCTTGCTGATTTACTATAAGTCTGTTGATCCGGTGTTGACCCGCGTTGACAACAGAGTCGAGGTAGCCAAGTTCCTTGAAGAATTGACCCATTTCCAGAAGTCATGAACAACCCACAATTTCTGAATTCGCTCTCACTTAGGGCAAACGCTCAAAACGTCACTTCTGAATTTCTTTACTGTGGCAAACTTAGCTTCAATGTCGTTAATATCAACTCAAAATCCACACGTTCGTGTTCCATTGTGTTCTTTGCGTCTAATGTGATTACGCAGAGTAAACTACTTTGGGTTTGGTTTTACGACACTTGATTGAAAAGCTCTCCAATCAGAACTTGCCACAAAAACCTGCAATTGGAGACTATAATTTTGTTAGGTATGGTGAAATTGGTCCAGTACTGTGTAAAATGGTTCTCAAAGCGCCCCTTCTCCTTAGTAGGGATTTGTAGCTTTCAAGCGGACACGAGGTATCAACAACGACAACAGCGCATGTTTTATTCTCCCTACGCTGACCGGTTCCAAGTCATGTTGTGCACTTCATGTAACACTATCGCAAAGTTGTTCTTTCACCAGTCCCCTTGGGGAGGAAAACGCTGTTATCTAGTAGTCACTTACCCTTTAAAATATTAAGGATAAAGCTCAGCACCACCCCACTCCCCGGGGGAGGTGTGGAGTACCACGAGTAGTTTCCTATGGTGCCGTTCATTGGCCTTCGGAATTTGACTTTGTAGTTCTTCAAATCATCCAGGGTGAAAATTCCGCCATCGTCTTGAATATCTTGAACAATGTCTTTGGCCAGCTCTCCGTAATAAAAATCGTCCGGGTCATCACGAATTCGTTCCAAGGTTATGGCAAACTTGGGCATGTATAACATTTCTCCAGGCTTTTTCAATTCACCGTCCTCGTTAAAGAGAAGTGCCCTTTATACAAAGAAGTACGCTGGAGTCAAGTTACCAAAACCTTGTGGGAACCAGGCAAAAGGTTCAAAATATTAAACTGTGGGAGGGGGGGGGTCGAGATTAAGTCAGTGTCAAAGTACAACTTGTTTAATGAAGATTGCTGTACAGTGAAGCCTCGATTTAACGAACCTCTATATGACGAACTCCGTGGTATGGCGAACGATATTTTTCAGCCCAGTAATAATGTAATGTATATCGATATCGATATAACGAACCCGTGATAATATATAGATTTAGCCAAGCCTAAAAGCGGAGCCCCCCTTTTTGTTTTGTCAGTTTTTTGTTTTGTTTTTTGTTTTGTTTTTGCTGGCAGTTATTAGTTTGTGAAAATACTCTCATTCAAGTCGTTAAATTAAAAAAAAAAAAACAAAGAAAAAAAAGAAAAAAAAACTACCTGCTCCCGCTGAGTGGTGAACCCGGCTCGTCAGCGTGAGATGCCGGTGACTAGTCCACTAGGCCATGGGCGTTTAACGTTATGAACAGAACCGACGAGGCAAATTTGAACTTTTTGCCTGAACTTTATCGCCTAATTTTTTTCGCCTAAATTGAACTTTTCCTCTTCCACTAAAAAGACAACTGAGTGTTCTTTTGAACTTTTTGTTTCCATTAACAAATTTGTTTTTGACTTTTGTAGTCTTTGCTTGTTTTGCTACAACGCGGGTCAACATGCGATTTCGCGCCAAAAACACACGGGGTTTAGCACAGGGTCATATCCAGTGTAGGAAGTGTATTGGTAACCCTGTGGTGCGGACGGACGGACGTACGGATGTACGGACGTACGGATGTACGGCGTACGGACGGATGGTCACGTGTCTATTACGTCACTACCAAAATTTTTTGGCTTGATAGGTTACCAAATTTCCTTAACAATGGAGCTCCGCTGACGCGCTAGCGCGCTGGCTCCGCTATAATGCACAAATTTCTCTTGTCCCTCAGCAATTCGTGAAATCGAGGTTCCACTGGTTCACTGTTCCACTTCTGGTCATTGAGGATAAATTCAAAACGGAAAATGTAGAAATTAAAATTAATTAATTCTTTCTCTCTTTGTCAATAAGCTCTTTCTAGAAGCTCTTCTTTTTGGCTACCTAACGTATCTTCATTCTCCATATACTACCGACTTATCCAGCTTACCTGTGGCCTGGATCATTCTTAATCAGTGGTATAACACTTGTTCTTGTCGCTGCATAGTGAGCGGAGTACCCGAATGGAAACCCATTTCTGGTCATATCGATGGTTGGTTGTACCAGATCCTTCCAGTTCGTCTTGCCGTACTTCTTCCAGGCTTCGTAGAATCCTTTTACTTCACCAGGCACCCCAGCTGCCGTCGCACCTGTTCAACGAGAAACAAGAAAACGGGGAAACCAGGAGCTGAAAAGAAGAAGAGTGAGACCGCGCGAAAGAGAAAGAACAAGTCTTCCCTGAAGCATATTCCAGCCCAAGGAGTATGGATTTTGAGCTGCTTGGGTCTAGGAAAGGTTAATAATCTTACTGGTAAGTCAAATTAAGGAAAGAAAGAAAGAAAGAAAGAAAGAAAGAAAGTAAGAAAGATCGTTTTCCAGACTTCTTGGTTCCTTTTACATTTTAGCATTAAAGCATGATTTTACATCATATAACGCAGTGAATATTGTCCCTCCATGTTGGCAGCTTTTAAGAACTGATGTTGAACTAGCAAGCGAAAATGAAAGTTTTTTAGCCTCACTTTTCTACTGAGATACCCGCAACAGTCATTTTTGTTCCCTTGTAGTCAGAATATCGGGTCTGAATGCCCTTAACTAGTAATCTTAGTAAGACAGCATTAGTCTTTTTTCCAAATACGTTGAACACGTCATACACGCCATACACATAACTCAAAATAAAAACTAAATTTTCATGAACACATGGACTGTAGCACGCACAATTTATCTTGGTTTTGGCGTATTTACCTGATTTAGCGTATCCAGCGGACATGCCATGAACAGATTAACTATTCCTGCTGTTACAGCTCTGTGACTTTAACTTCCTATGTGTTACTGGAGTGTTTACCGGGTTTGGCGTATTTGACGTATATAAAACGAATGAATTAACTAATGCTACTACACACAAAAGTACAACTATCGTGACTAAGTTTCTCCTGATTGTTAGCGTGTTTACCGGGTTTAACGTGTTTAGAATTTAGTACTACTACTACTACTACTATTACTACTACTACTACTACTACTACTATTAATAATAATAATAATAATAATAATAATAATAATTATTATTATTATTTATTGTTAATTATTATTATTATTATTATTATTTATTATCAATTATTATTTATTATTATTATTATTATTATTAATAGTAGTAGTAGTAAATTTCTTCTAAACACGTTAAATACGTTAAACCTGGTAAACACGCTAACAATCAGGAGAAACTTAGTCACGGTAGTAGTATTTGTGCGTGGTAGTAGCAATAGTAATTCATTCGTTTCATATACGTCAAATACGCTAAACCCGGTAAACACTCTACCAACAGCGAGAAAGTCATTTACGATAGTAGTACTTGTGTGTGGAAGTGGCATTAGTTAATTCATTTGTTTCATATTATGTCAAATATGCTAACCCGGTAAACACTTCAAAGACTATTGGAATTCACATCAACTACTTAACACTCTGTAGCACACTGTACACATTTTCTTCCGTTGCTGGCGTGTTTGTAGGTTTTGCCGTATTTAACGGGTATGGCATGGCTTAAACTAAGGGAACTAAGCCAAATTAGGCGGCGATATTGAGTCCTATTCATCACACACCTTCATGCATACATTTGGCTAATGAACCTTGCAAAGCTATTGGCTGGGAAAGACAAAGAAACATAAAATGTGTCACTCTTTAGCCAATGGCATGATATTTGCTATTCTTTAAGGCTGTTTTTTTGGCACCGATTGGTTTATGATTGTGTCTGGTTTGTATTTAAGGGTTAAAAACTTCAAAACGGCCCAGTGCATTGCTCGATTAGGCAAAATGAGCAGACCTTGCTCACAGCTAAATGGCAAGGCTATAAGAGATAAGGCAGAATGCGAAGTCGTGGCAAGGGTGGAAAACCTGTGTTCGATCGTTGCGTTTAAATGCGTTTGGCGGGTTGACGACGAGGAAATTGAAAACGCATGGAATTGGATATGTGAGAAACGGGACGAGTGTGATTCGACTTTATCCAAATTGCAAGAAGTTTGCTTTTTATTCTCGGCTGTTAGCACTTCGAAAAGGGACACTAAGAAGAGAAAAGCCAACAGAAAATCACAAGCAACCAACGAAAGTGACGATTCAAACGACGAAACTACTCTCAACGCTTCTCAAGTGTCATTACCGGGAAAACAAACATTTCCCGCCATATCGTACTGGCTGGCGTGTCAGACAAATAATGGTGCACTTATAAATTCACTGAAAGTCCAAAAAGCGGTTGGTAGTTTTGGCCTGGAATTTTATTCATCCCGAGCGTCTCGGAAAAGGAATAGTCAAAACGTAAACATGCTATGAAATATCTGCATAAGTCCATAATAAAGATTTCCTGTTGAGTTATGCTGTCCTTTATTAAACGCACAATCTCGAGATGCCAACAAACAGCGTGTACACTAAGGCAATTCTTTCTTTACATGAAATTGAGCTCGGCCCTTTTCTTTAAAGAGTCTGCCATTCTTCCCTCTTGAAATTTGAATTCGGAATCTCTCAAGATGGCAGTCCATTGTCCAAATCCGTGTTTATCTATCCCTTCTTTTAGAAATTTGTCCTCGTCGGTCGTAAATTTTAAGGTGGCTCGAAAGGGTTCTTGGTTTTTTCGATGCATTATGTTTGGGAGTTAAAATAGTTAGGTTAGAGTTGGCCAATCATGATCGAATTTTGCTACAAAATAATGCTAATATCAAAGTGTCAATTTTTGGTAGATTCCTTAAGAAATTTGTTGCCATGGCAACGCAGTTGGGTTTCCAAGTATGACCATAAAATAGAGAAATCCTAAGTTTGCTTGAAAATTTGACGGTGAGATTTCTTTAAATTTTGCATACGGCTTTTGATTCTAGTAAGCTACCTAAGGATTAAGTTAAAGAAAATTCTGTCGAAAACTTTCAGCAAAAAACACTTTTTTACGAATTTACCTTTAACTTTTCTCCCGTGCGACAGAATTTTTTTTTATTCTCGCTTGAAAAACTCTTTGGGCATATAAGAGTTAACATGCAAAAAATCAAAGAAATTTACCGAGCGTAAGCGAAATTATGTTCTTCCTAAGTTACAAAATTTTGAAAATTTCGACACGACAAGATAGGCAATTGCGCATGCGCAGAAATTGTCACAACACTCTCGGCACGCGGTTTCAAGTCTGTTTATTCCAGGTTTATTTCGTTGGGCGTTTCTTTCGCCCTGATGACTTTCTTTACGTTTGAAAAGGTGACGTTTTGGGTGGATCGGTGCTTGTCGAAGAACATTGCATCATTTGTTTTCAAATCATTGGATCCTTGGCACCAAATATAGCGGAATGTTTTCCTGCTCGTGCAGATTGATTCTATCTCAAGTGAATTCATCGACACTTCGCTCAGAATGGCGACTAATGCTTCTTTTACACCTTGGGAACAAAGATTGTCTTAATCCTCGCAAGACAGGCTGCTTTCTGTACTTGTTTTGATTTATCGTCTGCCTGAAGAGCCTATTTGAACTCCGTGAAAACTGAACTTATCTCCAAATGTTTGCAAACCTTCGCAGCGTTCGTTCACAAATATCATGTTTTCGAAAGCGGTGGTGAACTTTAGCTTACTGTTTATACCACTGTACAATTATTTACATGTCAACGATTCTTAACCTAAACGAGGATCCAGATTGGAAACGTATGCGATGGAGAGCAAATACTTCTGCCAAAGTGGAATGTGCTTGAAAATATTAAAAACAACGGAGTTTCGAAAATACTGCAATCAGGCAAGGTTGTCCTTCAAACGGAGTTCAGGATTGAGCAACGCGTACATGGACACCACTTCAGGATTATATGTCTTACAGGAGTACAAGGACAGAATTAACAAAAAGACAACATTTCCGGCTATAAAAACAATACATTGAAGAAGTCCTTTATGTAGAAGTATGTATTCAAACGAGGACAAAACTACCTTTGATGATCTTTGATACGTGTCAATGTTGTCAAGAATTTTCTGTTGATGAAACTTGTTCGATTGATTGATCAAAACTCAATTTAAAGAACCGCTTTGAAGGTTTGAAGAATTGTTTTCGCCCCAGGAAAAACCAATTACAGTCAAATTATCAATATTACCACTTCGGTAAGATAGAAACCATTTCTTTTATCATATGGAACATTTGGAGTATTTCGTACCAAACGAATTTACAAAAATAGCGCGCGGTAATGTTTTGAAATTATTCTACAGGTTGGTTTTTCTTATTGCATTACGGAAAAAAAACGTATCACCACCAAACTATCGCACTATCACTTAATTAAGCAAATAAGAGAGCACTTCTTTTATCCGGAAATGTGGAGTATTTCCCAGAAAACTAACTTGAAAAAACTAACTTGTTTTTAGCGAGCCGACTGCTGATAAAAATATAGCGCGCGATGAATTGTTTTGAAATTCTCTTGTACGCTTTTTAATTTTGTTTCGCAAGTAAACAGATTTACGGTGAAACTGAGATTGAAACTACCACTTCAGCAAAATAGAAAGCGAATCTTTCACCTGACTGTTTGTAATATTTTCTTTGTAGCGGCTGATTTGTCAACATTTCGGCATGAATAAGTCTCTTTATTGAGTCAAAATCTGTCTGTTTCACAGGGTATTTTTTCGCTCACGGCAAGTTTAATTTTGTTACACTACTTTTTTCTTTTAAATTCTTGACCTGTTATTTCATTATGTGAAGACAATAAAAACCTTTTACTGTAGTCTACATTGTTTTTGCTAACAACACCGTAAACGTGTGTGTGTGCTGGTTTTTTTTTTCTTTTTTTTTTTTTTGTCTTTTTTCTAAATGGGAATGTTATCTCAGAAACACGAATCGGAGTTAGCGAAAAATTTGCCCTGGCACGGAACGGTGCCAGACTTTTTTCCTGCGACCTGGACGTAGAAAAAGCTTCCGAGGTCAAAACAGCCAGTGAAAGAAACTAATGGTAAAAAGGCGACCATTCTAGGGCCTTTATACGATTTCACTGGAGATGAGAGAGTTTTGAAGTCACCGTCCTCTCTAGCACAGTTCAGTTGCACAGCCTCTGAATATAAGCTTACTGCGCTTCATATGCGGCTGAGTTGACGATCGCGTTGATAACATTGAAAAGGACATGATTCAAGTAAATTGTCACCTAAGTTTAACCTTGCCTACACGCAGCTTTTAAAAGACCGGCGCAAAATATTAAATCCAGACAAGAGCGCGACGCCATTTTTGTTTGTTCGTTTTAATTTTTGGGTCTAACGGGTAAATTGGAACCCAGTCTGCGCGCGCCCAACAAAACTGTTTCGAGCCTCCTTAAGATCCGACGATGGCTCCGTTGAATGCGCAAGGGCGTAGTTGAGGAGACAACCTTTTTGGGAGGCATGATTGTTCTTTCTGCAGTTTCAACTAAAGGCGACGAGCTTGAAGTTGAACAGCCAAACCTCGTGTGGACTTCCTTGTCCACTTCCGATCCCTTGGTACCTTGTAGTTTTTGTAGACACTCGTGGGCCATCGCAGCAACTTCGCGCGACCTCTGCTTTCGATAGTGAACTTTGGCGACGGCTGAACTGTGTTTTTGGTCTTCGGACAAAATCCTTTGTTCTTTACTAGTGAGCTGATTAAGGCTTTCCGTTTCGACAATTTGACGATAGCGCGTCGGATGAATGTAGTTTCCGATTGCATCAAAGACTAGTTTACTCATGACGTCGCCCAATTTGCTGTGTTAGCCTCCAGTTTTCGTGACCAGAACGAACTCGCACTGGGGTTTTAGCAATGGCCTTACAAAATTGATGTAGCTATCAAGCACCTGCATGCTTGCATCGGTCAAAATCAAGGAGTCAAACCCATATTTGCTAGCGGTCTTGAACTTTTTCTGGTCAATGAATCCCCCGTTCTCCTTCGCTGCTCTGACCATGTCCACTGTCAAATACTGATGAGTCATAGGCCGAGATCCCTTCACCTTGATGAACAAATATACTGCGACAAATTTCGTGGCAAATGTTAAGTCCGAAGGATTGATTTGACCTGGACTTGTTTTGCACGTCTTAACGGTGTTTTCGTAACGCGGTAAATGAAAAGTCACCACTTCTAACAGTTCTTCCATGGTTGCCCAGTGCCCCCTAGCATCCAAAGTTTCAATGTCTAGATCTTGTGTCCACTGCAATCTCATCGTCTTTGCCACCGTCTTGCGCGCTCGTTTAAGGTACAACTCCGCTGAGGACAAATTTCGAAGAACTGTGTCTGATGCGCCGTTTATTTTTCTGAAGTCGATTAATTCGGAGATCGCATCAATGTAGCCCAATCGGCCACCGTGTCCGACTTTGCATTCGTCTTGCAAGTAGTCGATAAACTTGAACAACAGACTATGAGAACACAGGCTAAAGTCCAGCACTTCAAAACTCAATTCCTCTTCATCTTCGCAGCAAAATTTGAGAAATTTAAAGCATCTCTTGGTTATCTGCTGAGCTGCACGATCTTTCTTGCAACCCCCACCACTTCCAGTCAACCATTTCGTGAATAACTCGCCAATTTGGCTGGAAACTGAAAACGAAGGCATTACCCTGGCACTTTGTTTTGTGATTTCACCCGATGTAACATCATCGGCATGCAACTTCTTTGGTACTGGAAACGTCGGGTTTTTCGTCAAAGAAAAAGAACCAACTGTGCTTGGTGTTCACATGTTTCCTGCAGCCACGTTGACTTTTAAATCCATCGTGATCACACGCTTGTATTGGACAGTGATACAAGCTATCTGTTTCTTCTTTTTCCAAGTGAAGCCGTTGTGGTTTTGGTGATGAGCCATCAATTTTCGACTAGTCAACCTTACCCTTTTTGTTCATGTCGGACATCTGAGTGATTCACACAATTTGTTCCCCTTACATAAATAGTGAACAAAACACAAAGGCGACAAAAAAACAATGGCTGCATTGTGCAAGTTTAAACTTGCCCCAACCTGCCCCAACTTGCCCCTGCTTGCTCAGGCATGTGTCTGCTTGCCACTGTTCATTATTCTTAAGTAAGTTTACAAATTTAAGGTGATATATGGCGTTGGTGCGATTATATTCAACCTTGCCCGGGCAAGTCTATAAGGGCCTCGAAAAGTCTTTAAAAATCTGCTATTGACTCTGCTTCGTGTTGTTTGAAACTTAAAACACTACACCAGATGTTTTTGCCAATTAAAAAGCGATAAAATCATAGATGGCAAGAAAAGAAGAATGTTTCTATTGAACAAGATGTACAAAGGAACTGTCATTTCTAAATAGGAACCATTTTACATAAATAGGAACTAATGGTTAGGAACAAACTGTTCCACGTGCCAATAAAAAGGAACATTTCGTTCAAAACGGAACCTGTTAATGGGAACAATTGTTCCTCAAATGAATAAAAAGGAACCAATTTTTCAAAGCAGGAACAATGCTAGAAAGGAAGAACCGTTCCTTTACAAAAAAAGGAACGTAATTAATTGGGAACCAAAGTTCCTCGTGTCAGCATAAAGGAACAGCCACTCTAAAAGGGAACGCATTAATAGGAACAATTGTTCCTCAAGCGATTAAAAAGGACCAAAATGATAAAAGAGGAACAATACCATTGGGAACATCTGTTCCTAGGCCACTCATTTAGGAACAAAAAGGTCCTTTCAATGTTAAAAATTCGGAACAAAACGTTCTTTTTAGCTCTAAAGGAACACTTTGTTCCTATTTTTAACAGCAATTTGTTCCTTTTGATGCTAAAAGGGCCACTCCAAAGAGGAACAATCATCTCTTAATCGGAACGTTCCCAAAGCAAAAATGGGAACAGTGCTAAAAAATAAAAGTAAGTTAAAAAGCCACTTAAAGGATGAATAAAACATGCCAAAGCATCTTATGACTCTCTATACTGAACAGATACAACAGCCAAAATTTGATTGATAAAATCATGCTAGAACATGTTCAAATTTGGAAGTAAAAATTTTGGGAAACGTAGAGGAAAGAAAGAAAGGAAGGAAGGAAGGAAGGAAGGAAGTATTTTAGTGTTACAGCGTTGTGTGGAATAAAAAGTGCAATGTCCTTTCAGTAGTTACTGGACTTTTGTCACTTTCCAGAACAGTTGATACAATATCCTTCAATATCCTGGTATTTAGAAGCTTTTTTCCTTAAGAAACTGTGTAACTTACCTATTCGAGACTTCATTCTCCCATCGACATACATTGTTCGGTTAGCTTTCCCCGGGGCTTCCTCGCGAAAATCGATGACCTCTACAAAGTTAGTGCTCTTATTGTACACAACCATAAAGCCCCCACCTCCGACTCCAGCTGAATGCATGTTATAAACCCCGATACATAACAAAGCTGCAATCGCCGAGTCCATAGCTGTTCCTCCTTTCTTTAGAATGTCCCGGCCTATATCCGAACACGGACCAGCGTCCGATGCCACTACGGCGTGTTGGTAGGGGCCATCCGCCCCCGGGGGCCCGGTCGGAGGGGGCTGGATGGGTCTCGGGGTTGGAGTTTCTGGTTCCGACTTCTTGTCTCTTGTGAAGATAATCGCCAATGCAATAACGATTCCCAAAACTACCAAGACCGCTACAACAATGAGAATGATTATGCCCTTGTTTGACCTGGAAAGGAAAGGAAAGCTAAGTTTTTCTGCCCTGGTGCTAGAGGTTTTAATTTGCGTGAAAATTGAAAGGAATTGAGCCACGAAGCGTTCACCCTGGGTATCAAAGGTTTCTTGGAACACTTTATACAGTGTTTTAGTTTTTTTAACGACAGGCTAAACGTAACACTTCTGCAGGGTACTGAAGCGGGGAAAGAAAAAGAATTGGCTCTTCACTCGCCGCTTAGTATCTCATTATTGACGCTAGCGCTTCGTGGCTCAAATTTCAGATGAGAAGAAAAGAAACAAGAAAAAAACTCACAGTAATTGTTCCCTCGGTTCATGCTAGATAGGCAAAAGCAGCTTGTAAATTTGGGATCTTGACTGAACATTTCTTCCCTTAAGTTTCCTTCTACATATACATATTCAGCTAAAGAATCTTAACAGGTCAATAACAGTCCGTTTACATCGTCCCTTTAACTTAAAACTTTATGGGAAAACAAAAAACTGTAATCGGGATAACCTCTTTATTTTTGATTACGGTAAATAACCTTAGAAAAACTTAGAAAAGGAAAACTCCCATTGGCTTAGCTAAAACGGCAAAGGTGTTCTAGGCATTACCTTTACACGCTGCAATTGATTTTCCAAACCCTACAATTTTATCGCAAGATTTGCCTCTCGCTCGAAGAGGGGCAAGTATGACAGTTTGCTGCCTCGCTTCCATCAGATAAATTCCGTAGTTAGGATGTCCGAAATCGCAAATTAAATGCAGACTGGCAATCTTAGTGCCGAAATGAACTTATACGAAGACTCTACCATGTAAGAACTGTAGGAAATATGGGAAGAATAAATTTGAATTTTGGATCAGTAATTCCTTTTAAAAAATGTCAAATTTGTACATGTATGGCTGCGTTTCAACGGTTGCCACCCAGCAACACTGGCGTCTGTAAATGTTGCAGCTATTAAATGCAACGTTTGAAGTTTTGACCCGCGCCATTTTCTCTTCCAACTTGGTACGTTAATTGAATTTTGATTTGTATGTTCGTTCTAGTTTTATTTGTTTCTTTATTAAGCGAATTTCTATATTCGGCAAGATCATTCTATAACTAATCTGGGATTAGATTTGAATGTCACTTGGGTTACGTGACGTCATACCACGGTGTAACTCTTTATGCCTCTTTAGGTGAATTTAAAATCTAAAATCGCCTACGAGCTTTTATATATATTCAAAATTTTATAAAACGTCGGATAAAGCATCCTTCTGATGTCGTTATGTGCCATGTCGTGATTTCATTAATGTGCTTCAAGTGTAAACAAAGCTTAACTTACGTATATTGCTGTGTCAAACTGAGAGGTTATAAGAAACCCATCGAGCCTTTGTTTTTTCTTTCTGGTTGACTTATAATTGCCAATTAATCGACTGTCAGAGATAAATGAGGTATATAAGTTGTATCTAAGCCAATACCTTCAGGACATTCTTGTCTTCTAATCACTGACAGTGCTGGGAAAATACACCCACGCTTATTGAACTCTCAGACGACAAAATTGCCAGACACGTAATAATTGGCCTTATTAACTGAAATTCGCCCCGAGGAAATAATAATACAGCTAAGAAACTTTCGACCGAATGGACACGACTCGAAGGTTGAGAAGTTAGATCCGTTCTTTTGTCTCAAGAAATATGCGGAGATATGAATTGTAAGAAAAATGCAGCTCACAAGCGCAAAGAAACGACAGACGAATATAAGTTTGGTTCGCAATGCAATATCATGTTCCTCCGGCGGTATTATCCATAAGCGGCAAAACATAAAATTGGGTGTTATAAACTTGTACAGACAGAATCAATCGAAACGCAATTTGCATAAGGTATTTTCAACCTCAAAAGATGTGATTTTAATGAGACATTGAGGATAATTAATTTATAATAACACATGCCCTGTCACGTTTACCTTGTTAAAAACATCGATGACGTCTGCATGCAATCTAAACAAATCTGAACTTGATAAAGAAATATGAAAACAACAAGCCGGTGCAACTGATGTTTTTAAAATCTCGGTGACAGGAGTGGTGGCATTTTTCCGGAGGAGGCGCATCGCTTAACAATGTATGAATATGGGGGGAGGGGGTGGGGTGTTTTCAAGTGGAAACCAAGAAACTAACAAGATTGGAGTAGACAGCTTAACTGATGGACACTGTCACCAATTTTTAGGATAACTTTGAAAAGCCAAAAGACATATTCTAGTCAGTGGAAAGCCCAAAACACAGGCTGAGTTTCGTTTGAAACTATCCTACCAGTTCTCTGAGACTATTATAAGTAAGTGTGTTTGGCTGCGGATCGCCAGGATGGAAATGGATTGCAACTTGAAAACTTGTCAGGCTGATGTTTTCAAGTTTATCCTTTATTTGGTGGAGAAATCGCCAGTGCCCGACTATGGTTTGTTCTTCCTTCGAGAAAATCATTTGATTTCCTTCTCTTGACATTCAAGGGTATTTGTGTACCCTCCTCTTCCCCCCCCCCCCTCCACCTCCCCTACCTCTGGGCTAGAATAGTACTAATAGTAGCTGTATTTATACAACCTCTGACGTGAGTATCATTATTCATATCATATCATGCATAAGAAATTTACGTTACGTAAACTAATTGCAAAAACAGCAGACTTGTTGAGGAAATGTGATGGCATATCTGTCTTAAAATACTTGTTGCATAACCATTTTAGGGTCGTTATCTAGGGAAATGATCTCCTCTTATCTCTAAGATTGAAGAATAAGGAGAGCATTCTGGAGGCCCTGTTAGGGTAAATTCTGACAAGCGACATGGCCTTGAAACAACGACATAAGACACATAAAATGGCGACAAACGACACAAAGATGGATTGAAACTGCGACAGCGACGAAGACAAGCGCAAATACAATAGTAAAATACCGACGGGGACATGGCTTCCAACCCCAATACGTGAAACCAAGGGTTTTCAAATTCAGACTAGCGACATTCGTAGCCCCCCTAAAAGGGCCTCATTCTGGACTCCGCAAGAAAGATACATTTTAATTCAATAAATTATATTTATTTCTTCGGCTTACCTAAATTGCGCAAAACTCGCTAACATGAAGGGACTGAAGTCTTCAGTGTAACCGCATGATTGTAAAGCTATTAAATCACTAATATTTCATATTTATTTACTCAGTGATAAAGCGGTGTAGCTTCGACGGATGCACACTAACCCGATAACATCTATTTATTTCTGTTTTAGTCCGTGTGCGACAAGCGCCGGCACACTAAAGTAGGGCAGAGCTAAGGCGTTGCACATTGTAAAGGAAGAAACTCGTCGCAAGAATAGCAGGTTTCTCCGGAACTTAAAAAATGTCTCTAATAAAGCTATTGCAGCTAAGGGAGGTTTGAAGGCGAAGCTTGACCGCAATTTTAAAATTACCCTCGGATCGATATTTGGTCGGTCGCCACAGCATCGCCTGCCCGTTTGGGCGACAAGTCCGTCAGCGCAGCTGAGGCCAGCTTAAGAACCCTTTCACCGACACTTTCTCCATCAAATTATCACTTCTTTGACACATAGTCGTTTATAAGATTAGAGCCTCACCTTTTGCGCGGGGCGTCTTCTCCCCCAGCACTTTTGAATTTGACTGTTGGCTCAGAACCACTACTCATGTTGCTCAGCTGATATGAAATAAACGCTGAGAGACAAGCTCTAGGTTTATAATGCAACAACTACAATCCTTGATCACAAAATCTAGTCACTCAGATGCTCAACAATTGTGCGCTTGAGTGATTGGCAGTTTTGCCGAGCGCACAAACACGCAAACAGACTACAAAATGCAACTAGACAATACCGCCGCTGGGCAGCCACTTCTGTTAAATGAATTGAAATCTCTTGAAGTGACGTCAAACAAAGAACCCGCCTAGTCAAAATAGTTATTCTTATGCATAGTCTCCAGTTGACTTTGCGTTTGGCACTAGCTACGCAATGCTTATTGCCTCATTATCGTTATAACAACAGAAACATTTTTTCTAGAGATCCTTCGTTGCTACTGGACACATCAAGAGAATATTCTCTCACCGGCTGCAGTCGGTGTACTGGAAAGTACGGACTGGATTACTAGATTTAGGCCGATTTAAGTGGCGACCTTTGTTAAAGCAGTTCATTTTAACTAGTTCTAATACATTCGGGCCTTCAAAATAAAATGTTTTTTTTTTCGTTACCTAACATAAAAAATTTAAGAACTCTGGACATCACGACAGGAGACATGTTTGTGAATCTTACACGCTGGCGAAGCTGTAGTGAACATTTTGCTGAGCGGAGATTGCTTGCCGCGCGTGAAGCGACGACAACGCATCTGTACTGGACTTTGGACTGACTTTTATTGACTTGAAATGAACTTAATATTTTACTAATTAGTTAATAATTAAAAATAAAGAGAAATGTTTTTTCTGCATGAATATTTTTCAGGACTAATTTGCAAAAAAATTTTTTTTTCTTTGTGCCGTTATGCACGATTTATATTTCTTCTGTAAAAGTTGTGCAGGAATTTTTTTTCGTATTTGCCCCCACCCCCCTCTTCCCAAAAAAATAAAAATAAAACAAAATGGTCCATCCCTTAAATAAAAACAACTCAATTTAATTATGAGCCAGTTTTTGGAAACATTTTAACAATTTACCAGAAAACCCACGCTCCTCCACGACAGCGCGCAGCTCGCGTGATATAATTTTCGATCTGCGTGGAGCCTGTTAGTGAGTAAAAGATCTATTGTTTTCTTTTCTGGCTTGATATAAAAGGGTGTGGGAAGGCCTGCACGACTCCTACTTCACGTCTTTGTAAGCCGCGCCTTAGATCACTCGGTCTTTCGACCAATTTAGCTTCTTGTATTTTTGTAGTGGGCTAAGTGTGGAGGATTTTTAAATTGCGACTGAATAGAGCCGTTAAAATTAAGGCGTCACATTTCAAGGACTGTTACTGTATAAAGGTCATATCTGCTATTTGTATGAGGCCTCCTACGGCTCTACGCCGCAATTGAAGCAACAACTTCAATTTCTTGACGAGGTGGGTCTATATATCACACTCCGTGATGCGAAACCCTACATCCTGCAACAGAGTTTTTAAGACAATATTAGCCGGGCCCGGCGCTACAAACAGAGAAACTCGTCAAGTTGCAGATAATATTTCGGATCCTTTATTGTCAGAAATTTAAGCATTAGAGGCTGAAAAACCTATCAAGTCCGTAAACGAGCCAAATTCAACAATCTAATATGCCAAGAGCGGCATTAAAAAGTCGCTTTACAGACGATCAAAGGTCAAATATTACAAACAGGCGTAGAGCCGTAGGAGGCCATCATACAAATAGCAGATATGACCTTTATACAGTAACAGTCCTTGAAATGTGACGCCTTAATTTTAATGGCTCTATTCAGTCGCAATTTAAAAATCCTCCAGACTTAACCCACTACAAAAATACAAGAAGCTATTAAAATTGGTCGAAAGACCGAGTGATCTAAGGCGCGGCTTACAAAGACGTGAAGTAGGAGTCGTGCAGGCCTTCCCACACCCTTTTATATCAAGCCAGAAAAGAAAACAGTAGGTCTTTTACTCACTAACAGGCTCCACGCAGATCGAAAATTATATCACGCGAGCTGCGCGCTATCGTGGAGGAGCGTGGGTTTTCTGGTAAATTGTTAAAATGTTTCTAAAAACTGGTTCATAATTAAATTGAGTTGTTTTTATTTAAGGGATGGACCATTTTGTTTTATTTTTATTTTTTCGGAAGAGGGGGGTGGGGGCAAATACGGAAAAAAATTCCTGCACAACTTTTACAGAAGAAATATAAATCGTGCAAAACGGCACAAAGCAAAAAAAAAAAATTGCAAATTAGTCCTGAAAAAATATTCATGCAGAAAAAAATTTTCACTTTATTTTTAATTATTAACTAATTAGTAAAATATTAAGTTCATTTCAAGTCAATAAAAGTCAGTCCAAAGTCCAGACCAGAGTCCAGTCCAGAGTCCAGTCCAAAGTCCAGTCCCAAGTCCAGTCCAGAGTCCAGTCCAGCTTTTCTATCTGGTCGAGCGAGGCTATCTTTGAGATAATAACCGTTAGGCTCTCAGACAACGGGGCAGAGACACTTTATTTATCCGATCAGTTACACAAGAAACTGTGACGTGGGAGCCCGGAGCATAAACAGATAGCGCAAATTACAGATATGAACTTAATAAACATAAGATAACATGAAACAGATGATGACTCTCATTTTAAAAGATGACACATGCTATTTGCTTGTTTGAGAAAAACTAAGGAGGCCTGACGTCTTAATACTCGATTTTTTGTGTCAATAAACTCGTTTCGGATTTACGAATGTCTGTGCTTGCGCTGTCAGTGGAGTGTGGTGACGTAGTTACAAAAATACTGTTTGAAAAAGAATTTCCAAAACAAGCCATGATGTCCCGCCAAATAAAAGTACAAGATCAATACAGTCTCAGTTGCAAAGGACACAGTTACACATTCTTCCTTCCTTCCTCTTCCTCTTCCTTCCTGTGTGCGCAATTTCCTTATCTACTCTAAATATTACGTCTACACCAGCTTTTCGAACCCTTATAGATGAAATAATAAACTTATATGAAAACATCATATAACCTTCATCCTCCACGAATTTAACACGAACCCACAAAATAACTAGCTCCAGGTTGGTTTGTTAGCTCAGTTGGTTAGAGTGCTGCACTGGTATCGCAGAGGTCATGGGTTCAAATCCCTTACAAGCCTGAATTTCTTTTCAGGCTTTCTTTTCGCAACTGCAAAAGTTGCGTATGCATAACATCGATGTTCTTTATACATTTAACCTTATAGATCAGTTCGGGATTGTATATGATCCCTTGATGGCCTCGGGATGACCTTCGGTATTACGTTCGATCCCTCGAAGCTCCCTGAATCTTCTGGAATTGGATTCGAACGCCTAAGGTTCTTGGGATCTCTAGGGATTGAATTCGATTTCCTATAACTTTTATTGGGATCTTCTGGGATTGGTCTCCGTCCTTCGGACGTACTAAGGGTTGCTGGACATGCCACCCCTACCACCACCCATATGTTCTTGTCCGATATTTTCAAGAGCGTGTGTGTGTGTGTGTGTTTTGTGGGCATCTGACTTAAAAACTGTCTGTCCGATTTTTTTGTTTTTTATAACGAAACGGTTGAAAGAACGTCTAAAATGTCTGATGTTATCAGACCATAACGCGGACATTCTGTTAACTACTTAAGTGCGCCTAACGGGAGGTCTTTTTTTTCCCTCAGAAACGAGAAACGGTGGGTAAATGAGCTCAATACTACTTCCTAACCATTTACTTGCATTAAAGGGGCAATGTCACGAGGATTTTCATGTCTTTGAAAGAAATTGAGTGAGTTTCCAAAAGGAGAACAAACCATCATCAATTTCTGGCGATTTTTACAAGAAACAAGGGAGAAACTTAAAAACATAAGCCTAATTTTTACGACCCATTTCCTTCCAAGGAGGAATGAAAGGTCCATCCATGATGCTTTGCGTGAAATTCAATCGGTTCGTCTCATCCCGAAACCGGTTCTCGGCGAGTAAAATAAAGGATTTTGCTCGGATTTTTCTCATTCTCCAAGGTCGATTTCGGCAGGTCTTTTGTTTTGCATTTGTTTTTGGTTATTTAAATTTCCCATAGACGTAGAATTTCTAAATAAATTCGTGGTCGGTGCCCTTTTTCCAAGCCTTTCCTTGGGAGTTATTTGGCGTGAAGAAGCCAGTGTTTTAGTATTGTTTAATATCATTTCCATCCAAGCCCTCCACGGCCAAACTCTCTCAGTTATAGTTTTAGGATTCTGGTAGAGTAACTTTAAACAAAAATTGAACCATTATTTTACATTTGTAAAGTATGGGATGTAGAGAATTATTTGTTTAGTTATTTTTAGGTATTTTTAGGTATTTTAATGTTCTTATTCCCGTCGCCTTATACGCTTTTAATTATATCTTTTATAGCTATGCATGCCGTTTGCACAAAGTTATTTTTTAGCCACTTTTAGCCTTTTATTCTTATTGTCTATTGTTTGTATGTACATATTTTTAGCGCTTTTACTATATTTACACAGGTAATTTTATTCTAACACCGAACTTGAAAATGACCGTTGAACGGTCGAAACGTCGTTCATTACTCGCGTTAACTAAGATTGATTGAGATTATTTATGTATTGGTAGTTTGTTGCGGTGTTATATATAGAGATTTCAGAGACGGATGCTTGTCCATTCACTGATTGGAAAGGAGGCACTGGCCTGATTTTGGGACGCTTGTCCATTCATACATGAGAAAGGAGGCACTGGCCTGATTTTGGGACGCTTGTCTATTCATACATGAGAAAGGAGGCACTGGCCTGATTTTGGGACGGTTGTCCATTCATACATGAGAAAGGAAGCACTGGCCTGATTTTGGGACGTTTGTCTATTCATGCACGAGAAAGGAGGCGCTGGCCTGATTTTGGAGAGCAATTTGTCTACATAAAATATTTCCCTGGAAATAGGATTTTTATGCCGCTTTCAGTCGGGGGAACAAGTGCCATTTGATGGCGAAATCTTTTCTCCGAGAAAAGACTGAGCCCGCGATTTTCGGCATTTGGCCAGTGGGCTACTCAGGGCCTCGATCACCTCGAGTGAAATACCAAAAAGGGCTCCCTATTTAACGTGAGGACCAGCTTATTCTGTTGCTTCGAAAAGCAGCTACTCTCAACTTGGAAGATAAAGCACAGACCGTTAAAAAATCTTTATCAGGACAAACTACGCGCTCGCCATTAAATTTGGGTGACATCTATTTTAAGAATTGTTTGTGACGGGTCGCCGAGTACAGGTAAGGGCCAATATTATAAGTCGGCTGGACGAGTGGTCTCTGAAATATCGTGAGCATGGAAGGGATGGGGAAACTGACTAGCTCTCAGCAAACACGACAACGACAACGATTTCGCCGTCGTACTATTACTAAATCCGTGCGTAATCCGTTGTTTAGACCAGACTGATTGATATGCATGCTCATGGATTCAGATTTGTATTCTTATTCTTTTCAATTTTCCACTTTATCACCCTTTCAGTCTTGATAATGATGGCAGCGATATCAAAGCGCTGTCTCATCTTGCTTTAATTTTTGTATTTATGGCAAAATGCTTGACCAAATGAGCAGTAGTTTGTCTTGAAACCAAGAATTATGAACGCTAGAACCGTATAATAACACTTCAGTTTCAAGTCAGAATTTGTGGGTTTCTCAGTCGGTTCTTCAATGTTAATTCCTTCTGAGCTTGAATAATAAAGAATAACAGATGTGTTTGTCTTGGAAGGCGTTTCTCAGTGGGTCATAAACGAAGTCAGTAATGCTAACAAACAGTTGAGAATTATTGACGAGAAGAATCAATACAACATGCGGACCGCTGAGGAAACAGCAAATTTAGCTCTTGTTTTTGGTTCAAATAAAAAAGCGCGTTGTTTCAGCAGTTTTTTTCTAGTAGAAAATTAACCTGGATCAGAATAGTGGTCATTGGGAATAACACAGACTTAATAAGGCTTTTAAAGCTTTGAAAATGGAGAATTGCTTTGTTCTCCCCCGGCAAGTGCAAGAAGACTTTTATGCACTCAGCTGTTTTCCGCTGCGTGAGTCAACGTTTTCTTCAGATATTGCATGAATGTTAATAAAGACGGGGAAAATATTTAACCAGTGCAGGATACTCTCTTATCTTTCGTGAAGAATACTCCACCACAGTAATCAGCGAAGTGTAAATACAGTTCGAAGCACTTTTAATATAAGCGTAAGCTTAATTATTTCTTTTCTCGCGCGTTCGTGGAAAGCTGTCTTGACTCATGTCAAAACCACGGGTGAACCGCGTTTCACCCGAGCTTAACTGCCTTTCCTAAGATCAGGTAACCCCCTTTTCTATCGGTTCTTTTAACGTGCTTTGAACAACGCTATATTTCAGCCTTGGAAAGCCGTAAAAACAAAATATAATTTGGCAATTCAGTGTTGCGCCCCGGCGAGATTAATGGAGAACAATCTAAATATGTGACCAATTAAGCTTCAACAGACTATCTTTAACCATTATTGAACAGTAACGCATAAATTTCAGAACTTCCAACAGCCAAACTTCTCGCTGATACTGCCAAAGCATGTCTGGAAGTAAGTTTATGGCCTAAAGATTCCTCCTTGCTAGGGACGCCATGTTTAAAACTTGAAAACTTTCCGTTTCATTTTTCTGCACGAGTTCGTAGTTCTCTCTGATTGGACAATATAAATCGGAGTTTCTTCGGATCCCTTCGGGCTTCTTCGGGCATAGATACGAAAACTGACCAAAACAAGTACTTGTTCCCCCGACTGCTTTTTCTCTGATTGCATATTGATTAATTTGGAGAGGGCCTGAGACCGGCAGGAGGGTTATTTAGCACAATGCATTAGACCCCCTATAAGGGTTTCGCGTAGATCACGTGACCTACCAAGCTGCGTCCATGTTTATCTGCGGTGCAAGACGTGTTTTCATACTTCAAGGTGAGGCATTTTTTCTTTCCTTGTGATACCCTCTTTTGATTGGGTTGTGGTGCCTTTTATATCGAGTTTTTAGCGTCTATTTGTGCTCCCTTTGCGAAGTTTTGCTTTGTAGTCTCGGATATTGTTTTGTTTTCCTTTGCTATTGATCGTCGTTGTGTTGTTGTAGTCAGAGCTTCGCGCGAGCATTTCTTTGGCTTTATTGTGCATTCAGATGGCTTCTTCGCTTCACCCTGTCCTTTTGCTTGGTCATTCGTTTGTTAGGAGGCTTAGCGAGGACCTTCGATCACAGTTCGATAAGCGGGCGGACGAGAATTTTAAGCTCTCGAACGATGCCATTGTTCATTTGCACGGCGTCGGCGGTCTTACTGGGCGAAGACTAGTCCAGTCTAAACTTGGCGTTGTTTCTTCTCTTTCTCCGCATGCTGTTGTTTTGGAAATAAGTACCAATGACCTTTCTGCCCTGCGGCCCGAGGTCGTTGGATCGGAGATCGAGAAATTGGTTCGGTTGTTGCTCGAAACTTACTCCTTTCGAGTTCTTGGTGTGTGCGAAGTGTTACCTCGTGTTCGAGCGCCGTTTTTAACCGACGAAGTCGAGTTAGAGCAGTCGTGTCAAGGGCGTCGACTGGTTTGGTCGGTCAAAATACGTCGTGTAAGGCTCACAAGGTGTGTATTTCGCTATGGCCCACGGGATGGGATGACGTATTCTGCAGTTAAGCCCATCGATTAGCACACACACGCACGCACGATAGGACAAGGGTCCACATAAAAAGTATCGTAGGTATAGAAGGACACTTCCGCCGAACAGTGTTGGTTTTGACCGGACTGAAATATCTGTGCAATACTAGTGAAAGAAAGCAAGGAGGACTGATAATAACAGGAGGTGAAGTCCAGTGGCACTGTTGATGCTGGTGGGACCAAAGTCTTGCTGAGACATCGTAAGGATAGAATCGTTCTCAGTAAAGGTTATGAAAGGAAAACTCTGGTGTATGTTGTTGTGGTTATGTTTATTACTTGAAAATGTCTAGCTGCCAACGTTAAGAAAGGTTATTGGCAGGTGGGAAATGAATTACGACACGAGGCTGGATCTTCTTGGATAGTATACTATAAGCGGCACAGAAGGATATACCAGTTAGTCTTTTTAATTTTTCTGCTTTACTTTTGATTTTGAACCGATTTGTTCGATTTTAGAGTTCGAGACACTGACTTGCTGACTGCGGAAGAGGAAACCAGATTTAACGATTACGTCATAAGACATGCTTTAACGTGTTTGAGATAAAGCGACGACTTCGCTTTTTACTAATTTCTCCAGATCGATAATCATGTTTGTATAGTGCCATATTCACAACAGTATATAAATGCTTCGCTTACAACTCTTGATAACGGCATGTTCAGTTGTGGACAAAATTCAATTAATTCTTTTAATTCAACAAAATATTCAAAGCGATAAGACAGATGAGCTGAGTCATCCGATTTTAAACATTACGTCATTCGGTAACGCAAAAGACAGAATACTGTCACAATTTTCGTCACGCCGGTTAGCACGTTGAGATTCTATAATCATGTTTTTATAGTGCCCTATTCACAACAGTATATAAATACATTGCTCACAACTCTTGGTAAAAGCATGTTCAGTTGTGGACAGATGTATATCAACATTTAACTTTTTAGTTTAATTCAACAAAATTAAATATTCAGAGCGATAAGACAGATGAGCTGAGTCATCAGATTTTAAACATAACGTCATTCGGTAACGCAAAGGGCAAAATACTGTCACAATTTTCGTCACGCCAGTCAGCACATTGACCCAAGTAAAAGCATTTGTCGAGGGTGGAGTGGGTCAAAACGACTGGTAAATGCTTATAATGCATTAGGGCCTGGGACGCGAAAGATGGCGGACACGTTTTCCAGCGCTCCGCTAGTCCCTATGTAATTTCAAGATGTCTGCAGGGGCAGATGACGGATTAAAGCAACCTTCGACCAGAGAATCTAAAGAAGAAGTAAGAGAAAGTCGAAGAAGAAAACGAATTCGAGAGTGTGGCTCACAAACGGACGAAGAGGGTGCTGGTGAAGAAGAACACAATCATGGCTGCACCATGTGCAGCAAGAAGCTAGATGGCATACAAGAGAAACTGGACAAAGTTCTGTCGATGCTTCCTGAAATAAAACAACTTCAAGCCAAAGTGGTAAAGCTCGAAAAGGAAAAGAACGACTTGAAAGAAAGTTTGGAGCTTTCGCAGGCCGAAATAGCCGAACTAAAGAATGAAGCCGCTTCAACCGTGACTAAGCTTGCAGCCGCGAGCGACAAAATTGCCAAAGTAGATGAACTCGAGAGGCGACTGATCAAACAGGAATGCCACAACCGACGAAACAATATCAAATTCTTCGGTATACAGGATGATGACCACGAATAACCCAAAGATACCGAAAGGAAACTTAGGCAATTTTTGCAGAAAGAAATGAAGATACCGAGTGGCGAACTCGAAGATATCGAATTTGAAAGAGTGCATAGGATACCAACGCGACCAAAGGAAGACAAAGGACAACCAAGGCCTATAATCGCAAAAGTATCCTTCTTTCAAGACAAAGAATTTATTAAATCATGCATCAAGAACTTGCCTAAAGGTAAAAAATATGGCGTTGCTGATGACTTCCCGAAGGAAGTAGACGAAATTAGGAAAAAGCTACATCCAGTGCTCAAGAAAGCAAAGGAACAAAGGAAGATGGCTTTCTTTAACGTCGAAAAACTGATTATTGAAAATGCGGTTTATCGCGGTCCTGAGACAAAGAACTTTCCGCTTTATGGTCGAATAATGGAAAGTGGCTAAGCCAGATACTGTAATTTGCCTTTGTGGAACTCTAAGGAGTGCTTTCGCACGTTTCAGACAAGGTAACCTGCTTCAGATGCGCAGCAGGTTTTTTTGTGTTTTATTTCAGTTGCTAGTTTTGTTTACGTCTATCTCTAGGTCTATAGTGTTAGCCGTAAAAGGTACGGTTGTTCAATGTCGCTTTGTTTATATTCGAGCTAAATCACAAATTAGAAGTCTTTCCAGTTTTTTTTTATTTATTATTATTACTTTCATTATTTATCACCATCGCCGAACCGTCAAAATTCGCAAATTGCAAAGATCAGAGCGTTTTTTTGTATGCACAGCTTAGATGAGCCTTAAAATCATATCACTCAATGTAAGAGGTTTGAACAAGACCTCAAAGCGAAGACAAGTATTTAGATGGCTCCATCAACAAAAATCGGACGTTATTTTCTTACAAGAGACATATTCTTCTTCGCAAAATATAAATTTATGGGAAGCCGAATGGGGCGGAAAAATTTTTTCTAGTCATGGCTCAACACACAGCCGAGGCGTTATGATTATGTTTAAACCCCGACTAGACGTAACGATCGAGAAACAAATCGCCGACAAAAACGGTAGATATATTCTTGTAGAAGCGTTTGTCGATGGATCAAAACTTAATTTCTTGAATGTTTATGCACCAAACGATCAACAACAGCAGGTGAAGTTCCTTTGGGACTTGTCGACATCAGTGTTAAACCAAGTTGTTAATGAAAAGGTGTTAGTTGGTGGAGATTTTACTTGGGCTCTGAGCAACCGCGATAAACGTGGCGGGCGCTCTTTTGAAAGCAAAAAAACTGTTATTCAAGAAATCAATCAGCTGAAAAATACCTTTGATCTTGTGGACATGTGGAGACAAAAGCATCCGAATATGCCTGGCTTCACTTGGAGCAACACATCCTTGAAAATTCAATGCAGATTAGACTATTTTTTCGCGTCTCAAAATAGGCAAAACCTTATTACCGATTGCCAAATAGTTTCCAACATTTTTTCAGATCATTCAGCACTTCAGCTCCACATAAACTATGAGCAAAAAGAAGCGAAACGAGGCCCAGGATTTTGGAAATTTAATAACTCATTACTTACAGACAATGAATATATCGAACGTATCACCAAGAGTGTTCCCACGTTCTTATCAAAGTATGCAGACCTTACAGACAAAGGACTATTCTGGGAAATGGTTAAAATGGAAATTAGGGGCTGACCATTTAACTCTTGAGGGGGGGTGTGGATGATTTCGAAAAAAAATTTCCTGCAAGCCCTTGTCGGAAGAAAAAAATTGCATGCAGCACAACTGAAATAGAAAAAAAATTCTTGCACTGCTGCAAGCAAGAAAAAAAAATGTTGCAACGCTATTTCATCATTCCGGGGGGACTTTACAAAATCCCAGCAAAACTGCAACCATTCTTCCCTTGCTCCCTTTAAACTCTGGAGTTGGTTATGCTTCAGAATGTGCAATGCATTCTTAGCTTTATAGGGTCCGACAATCTGCGAGCCAGCGAGCCACTCCAGTTAGCCTAAAGCTATTTTTCAAATTAGACCAACTAACTTCAATTCTGCTTTCACACTTGTTTTGGAGATTTCAGTCCACTTTTAAATTGTAACTAGTGAATAGCAGCATTAACCATGTTTAGAAGTGGACTGAAAAAAGGCTGAGCAAAAATTATAAGTGCTATTTTTCAAATAAGACCATGATCAACTAACTTCAATTCTGCTTTCACATTTGTTTTTGAGATTTCAGTCCTCTTTTAAATTTTAACTTATGATTCTAGCAGTAATTACCATGCTATGAGCATTTCTGAACTGCCTTTTGCTTTTTTTTAAATAAGAAACTAAACATTTTCAAATCTACCTGTGGAGCATCACTAATATTATGACGTAATATTAAATGAGTGTAAAGAATGACTTTCCGAAAACATATTTTTGTATAGCATGATTTTGTATAGCTTACAACATTTTAAGGCTTTGCAGCTCCATATTGAACTATTACAACAATAACCACAATGTAAATGTAAATACATTCTGTAAATGTAAACACATGACACTTTTTTGAGGAAAAAAAATCCTGCAGAGAAATGAAGAGGAAAAAAAAATATCCTGCAGAGCATTTAGAAGGGAAAAAAATATCCTGCCCACCAGGTTGCTAGAAAAAAAAAAGCTTGCTGACCAGAAATCATCCACCCCCCCACTCAAGAGTTAAATGGACGGCCCCTTAGAGCTACTACAATCGTGTTTGCCAAAAGAAAGGCCAAACAAAAACGTGATGAAGAGAAAGAACTTTTACAACAATTTAGTAAATTACAAGAACAACTACGTTCTAATTTTAGTGATACCACCAAAGCCGAAATGGATCGCGTCAAAAGTAAATTAAAAAAAATAGTCGCGGGTAGAACTCAAGGTGCCATGCTCCGTAGCAAAGTTAGATGGTACGAGTTCGGGGAAAAAAACAGCAAATACTTCTACAACCTAGAGAAAAGAAATCATAAGAAAAAACACATAACTTCGCTGACAACCGATAACGATACTATTTTATCCGACCCCAAACTAATCCTAGAAGAAGAAGCTAACTTTTATAAAAAAAATTTACAGTTCCAAACAAACTGACCCAGAAAGCAAAACTTTCGCTTTCTTCTTTGAATCTGAAGGGCTTACTTCTTTAAACAACGTCGAAGCTGAGCAGTGCGAAGGGATGCTAACACTTGAAGAATGCGCGAAAGCAATTAGTAACTTTCAAAACGATAAAACACCTGGATCAGACGGCTTTACCATTGAGTTTTATCGTCGCTTTTGGAATCCCCTAGGAAAATTAATGGTTGACAGTTTCAATTATGCTTTTCAAACAGGAAAGCTTTCAATTTGCCAAAGACTCGGAATTATATCGCTTATTCCTAAAAAAGACAAGAACTTAGAGTTTTTGAAAAACTGGAGACCAATAACCTTGCTAAACACTGATTATAAAATCGCCACTAAAGCCATTGCAATGCGTCTAGAGAAAGTATTACCAAAGATTATTCATCCTTGTCAAGCAGGGTATATAAAAGGTAGATATATTGGAGAATGTATAAGAGCTATTTCCGATATAATGTCGTTCACAAAACAAAGAAATATGCCTGGTGCAGCAGTGTTCCTGGACTTCGAAAAAGCCTTTGACTCTATCGAATGGAATTACTTACAAAAATGTCTTGAAATATTTAAATTTGGTCCTCAACTCCAACAATGGGTTAAAATATTCTATAACGACATATCTAGTTGCGTACTTAATAACGGTTTTGCAAGTAAACACTTTACGCTATCCAGAGGCGTGAGGCAGGGATGCCCTTTGTCGGGATTACTTTTTATTATAGGTATAGAAGTCTAAGGTAATGCGATTAGACAATCAGCTACAATAAAAGGTATTGAAATCACACCCGGAAAAACTGCGAAACTTGCTCAGTATGCCGATGACACCACCGTATTTGTAAAGGACACTCAATCGATAACCAATCTGTTTAACCTTCTAGAAAAATTTGAACGTGTTTCCGGCCTTCGGATAAACCAGACCAAGTCGGAACTCCTTTGGTTAGGATCATGGCGTCTGCGCAAAGATAAAATCTTGAGCTTAAAACTTAGTGAAGAGCCGATATATGCGCTCGGAATTTATTTTTCATATAATGACGAACGCGCAATTGAAAAAAACTTTTATGATAAACTCGGGTCGCTTAAAAAAGTTCTCAACATTTGGTCATCAAGAGACATTTCTGTTTATGGCAAAATTAATATAGTCAAAACACTTGCGCTGTCGAAACTCACGTTTGTGTGTAGCGTGCTGGATACTCCTAATGGCTTTACGGAAGAGGTCAACAAAATTATTTTTAATTTCATTTGGAAGTATAAGCAGCCTAAAATAAAAAGATCTACGATCATCAAATGCAAAGAAGAAGGAGGTCTTAATATGACTGACTTCACGGTATTCGATAAAGCTCTAAAACTATGTTGGGTAAAGCGCTTATGTTCTACAGATGACGCACCATGGAAAGCTATACCAATTTCACTGCTATCAAGCGTAGGTGGCAAACTAATTTTCGAGTGCAACTACGATGTCAAACGCATAAATTTAGATAAATCGCTTCCGAAATTTTACAACGATGTAATAACTTACTGGCAAGAGTTATCCAATAACGTACCTAAGACGAAGTGCGACGTATTAAACCAAATTATATGGAATAATCAGTTTATAAAAATAAATAAAAAGTCAGTGTTCTTCCAAAACTGGCACACCGGCGGCATAAAAAACGTATCCAGTCTCGTAGATGAACAAAAAAAACGCTTTCTGTCTTTTCAGTCCTTCCAACAGAAATTCGATATAAACTGCAACTTTCTACAATACTACGGGCTTTTATCTGCGATACCAAGTGTTTGGAAAGAGCTTTTAAAATCACAAACCGGAAACCTCTCCTCCTCGACGCCAACTATAGAAAACCTACGTGTAAAGCCTTATATCATCTGTTGATTAATGGAAAAAATCTTCCTCCACCTACGGCAGAAAAAAGACTCATCAAGTGCAGTTTTGATCCATCGCAACGTCGCAAAATATACTCACTTCCCTTTGTTGTAACAAAAGAAGTTAAATTATCTGTTTTTCAGTTTAAATTAATACATAATATTCTAAACACGAATAGTCTTCTGTACAAAATGCAAATTATCGATTAACCTACTTGCCCGTTTTGCCCTGATACAGAGCAATCTATCTCTCATTTATTTGTGTACTGTTCATTGGCTGTATCTTTCTGGAACGAATTTACCGAGTGGTACTGCTCACAATGCAAAGAGCATAGCGTGACAGCCTTGACAGAAAACGAAATATTATATGGCGTCCTAAAAGGCTCATCTTCGCTTCAAACCATCAACCACCTTATACTCTTTGGCAAGTTTTTCCTGTTCATCTGCGCTAAAAATGACAAAAAATATCAATTTGCGGATTTTGTCGTCTACGTGCGAGAAAAAATAGATCTCGAAAAGTATATCGCCTTACGTGCAAATAAACTCGCTCATTTTAATTTTAAGTGGAAAGATTTCTTTTAAATAATTATCACATCATCGGTAGCATGTCATTCTCTTTGTTGTTTTTTTTTTGTGTGTAACAATTTAATTAATTGTCGTTTGCAGTAAGTAAGTAAGTAACGTAGTGTGAATAGTGTTTGTATTGTAAGCTATTAGGGACGAAGTGTCAGTAATCAAAGATGTAGAATAATAAAGGAACCGTTGTACAAATAAGCTATGCATTTCAAGTTAGTAAGTAATTATTTAAAATGTGTCTTGTTGTATTAATGTAATTAGCGTAAGGTATTGTACTCTTGTAAGTAAGAATTATATTTTAGAAGTAGTCAAAATCAGTTATCCTTATAATTAACAATTACTTTTTTTCCTTTTGAAAGTGTACATGTAAAAATTACGTCTCTTGTAAATAGCCCGTTGTAAATATGTATTTATCTGTAGTACCTATGTAATTAGTGTTGCGTGTAAATAAAGTTGCATTATTAAAAAAAAAAAAAAGAAAAAAATGCTTGTAATGCGCTTTCTTGTAACCTGTGCGATAGAGCATAGCAATGATTTATTTCGTATTTGCATTCACAATTTGGCTTAAGGAGCCCTTGACATGATTAAAGGAAACTGTGCACAAAGCGTGGTTCCCAGGTATGGGGAAACGTTCAATTCTTTTGTGCTGTTACGGTGCCCATACTGATCAATCGTGAAGATGTGGTTACTTTTATATTGGGAAATTTGTCGCCCATTTTTGAGCTATTTTGTCTACAAAATAGCCTCATAGTCGGCATGCAGCTTCAAGTTTCTGGGAAGGTTGGTTCTTTGGTTGGTTGGTTTTTGGGTGGACCATGTTCGGCATTCCCGATGACTATCGAATTTTACCGAAAGGCTAATTGTCGGGGCCGGAATGAAAATGAGGAAGAGAACGCACGGAAAATCCCCCTACTAAAGCCACACGACGAGAGTGTCCGAATTTTAATTGCGTGACGTTGGGTATTTATATATCAAATAGAAATGGCTGGCTTCCTTGTGGTAGACTTCCTTAGAAAACGAAACGTTAGCGCAAACCTGGTTTACACGTAAGCGAAAGCAAGTTCTAGTAAATAATTCGTGGGTTATCCGATATTTATGATGTTCGGTCTAAGAAATATTTGTAAGCTTCGTTTGTTTTGGTAGATAAGAAGTGGAACAAATCCTTTGTACGCATGCTTATAACGTACGTTTGGGGTTACATGGTTCAACTTTAGAGTGTGAGAAATAACGTGACTTCTGTGCAGGGATGTCCCAAAGTAAATGATGGTAAACAGATGGTAGAGAGCTTGAAGGTATAAAAAGGGCAGAATCGTGAATTTCGAACTAAAATGAATTGTTGTTCGCACCTTTGGTAGGTTTTAAAATTATTGCCCACTTGTTCACTAGGTCAGTCAAAGGTACAAGGTCGACAAGGAAAAAAAGTGTATCCCTGGGTGGCATAAACGTTGGTCGTCCGTGCGACTAGCTAGGCGCAAAGTTAGAGGCGACTTAACATAAGAATGGGGTTCTTGTTAGCCTGCGTGGAGGTAGCGGGATTGTTTGTGCAAAGTTTGAGCGGAAAGAGCAGCAGGGCAAGGAGCAAATCAAAACAATTATCACTTGCAATGCGAAGACTAACACACAATAGCCCCACGCAAGACTCGTTTCACAGTTTATAGACACAAAAATCGGTTATCATTTTTCAGATTACAAAAACGCATAAATTTACTCATTCCCCGCTTCCTTAGTTAAGTTTCTCCCTTTGTGTAATCCACAACTACAGCTGCCACGAAAGCCAGTAAAAAGCGCCGAAGACGAACTTATGACAGTCTCATGAAAGTCTCGTGACTTGCCATTGAACTTTGTATCATCACATGTTTGTACGTGACAAAACCCCACTTGTTTACATAAAACAGTAACCTGATCTCACGCTCAATCAACATATCACGTTCTTTACACGTGAAACGACCCACACTAAACATTTATCACATGACTGCCTGCCCGTGTGGTAAGATTTTAATTGTTTACCACAAGCTAGATGTTTTCTTCCATCTCCCAACATAACTCCCTTTTACAACAACTCTGAACTACTATCTATCTAAAGTAATGTAACCTTGTAAGTATCAAAATTTCACTTCCGTTTTACGGCTATTGAAGCAAAATTTGACCTTTACCTGATCACACATGTACTCCACGTGTTAAAATTCACGTTCTTTACCACACAGGCGAGCCACTCCATTATTCTCAAATTCGCCCGTTTAAAATTCCAATGATTCATTCCCCCATTTCCACCTCTCTACGTAACAAAACATCCCTTAAAATTGCTTTCACCCAATTTCGCATCCTACTTTCACATCAAAACGCTCATCAAAACAAAATTTATTCGCTGAACACAGCCACTGATTTTTGTGTGGCGTCAGCCGCAAGTGCGATGTTTCTGGCTTTTTTGACAGTTTGTTCCGTGACTAGTCACGCAAGACACAGGTCACACAATGGTATGATCTTTTCTAACAAGGCAAGCTTATTACTTGATTTTAGCCGTATGTTCCAAAATGTGAGTCCGTGTGAAATAATGTGAAAATAGAACAGAGCTTATTTATTTATATATTTGTCTGGGCACGGAAGTTGCCACGTTCGCAAAGCATGATGTCACGCAAGAAGCGAAGAGACAAGTTAGTAACCAGTGACGGAAGACGTGACTTTCAAGATCGGCTATTCTCTTCTGGTTCAAACATTAAAGAATTAATGTTTGTGACAAGTTACGCTCCCTACTAGATCCAAAATATTTGTTCGTGGAAAAAATATTTATAATAGAAAGCCACAAAATTAAATTTCCATCCGTTGAGGTTACGAGGAACATCTGAGAATGGGCTTCAGAAGAGACTGTTTTCTATTATTTTGTTTGTCACATTTCTTAGTTATATGCGTCAGCACGCGACTAATGTGAGAACATTACTCGAACTATCTATCTAACATTCACACTTCGTCTTACGTAAATTTGTAAAATCAGCCAAAGTGCGCGCTTTCCAAACACTTGTTATAATTTCGCATGTATTATAATAAGAAAACGTGTTTCTCGACCATATTCCGAGAAATCGTCCCGTCAATATGACGGAACTAATCCAAGCCGTGCTCACGGGCACGCTTATCCCAAAAAGTCCAACTTCGCTCTGGTAACTAGGCAATAACGTTAATTTTCGACTGGGTGTCAGATTTTTACAGATTTTATCGCACTTTCGTCTTGTTTTGTCGTAATTTGAAGCCACAATTGTACGCATTAGCGTACCATTTATTGATCAATCACGTATACGCAATCACTAACATAACCCCATTGGCTGACTCAAACATTGATGTTTGATCATCTTCAAATCTGGGAAAGGCCGGGGAACGAGGTTGCACAATATTGGACACAGCTCCACTTATAAGTTAAACTCTGTCTAAAAACCAATACTTTTCGAATGCTCAATGCTACTCAAATAAAGAACATCACAATAGTGTACCTTCGTACTCGCACGTTCATTCAATAACCATTTCCGTACCTCTCATTGACAGCTACAAAATAGCTCACGCACGCTATGCGTGCCTATGTTTTGAAATGCGTCTGTTTTGAGAATTTTTGTTCCGGGTTTTGAGGAAGACCGACTAAAAGGCAGCGAAAAATGATCTTGAGTGAAGAATGCATAGTCTGTGGAGCAGATGTTTGGTGAGGAGAGGGTGAATAATTCAGTTGACCTCCTTTCCAGGGTATTGGTCGCCTTTTCAGTTGGTCAAATTTAAGCGTTAGTTACAGTTACACACTTTTACTGCAACTTGCTGTTACAGATGCTTGAATGTTATTGAAGCTGCAGTCACGCACTGCTCGCTTGCTTTCTTTTCGAGACGAACCAACACTTCGTCGGTTCTGCACGCATTGCGGGCCTATGTTTGAACGACGCTGCACAAACGCTCAACCAGTATCTTCGCGGAGTTTTGGAACCCATTCCAAATGTTTTCTGTTGGGAGCATCGCGATGTTTCTGAGCCATCTCAGGACCCTTATTTACCGGACGGAGTCCATATGAATTCGTTTGGGCAGTACATGTTGTATCGCAGCTATCTTGCAGGCTTTACGCATGTTGCCTTGTCCACCTTCGTCGTAAACCTTTTCTTCCTTGCTGGATTTGCCTCGATTTATTAGTTATTTATTCACTTATGTTTAAGCATTATGCCCTTCTCCTTATATTTTTCGTAATGCCTGCTTACCACTTAATTTGTTCATGTTTTATTGTTGAGTTTCAAGTGTTGTTATTGAGCCCCTGTTGCTCAATTCTATATTGTTCATTATTGATGAGCCCTTGTTGCTCATTTATTTGATTTTGTTATTGAGCCCCCGTTGCTCAAATTATTGTCATTATTGAGCCCTTGTTGCTCTCATTTCAATATTGTTCATTATTTATGAGCCCTTGTTGCTCAGTTATTTGATTTTGTTATTGAGCCCCCGTTGCCCAAGTTATTGTCATTATTGAGCCCTTGTTGCTCTCATTTCAATATTGTTCATTATTTATGAGCCCTTGTTGGTTATTTGATTTTGTTATTGAGCCACTGTTGCCCAAATTATTTTCATTATTGAGCCCTTGTTGCTCTCATTTCAATATTGTTTATTATTATGAGCCCTTGTTGCTCAGTTATTTGATTTTGTTATTGAGCCCCCGTTGCCCAAATTATTGTCATTATTGAGCCCTTGTTGCTCTCATTTCAATATTGTTCATTATTTATGAGCCCTTGTTGCTCAGTTATTTGATTTTGTTATTGAGCCCCTGTTGCCCAAAATATTTTCATTATTGAGCCCTTGTTGCTCTCATTTCAATGTTGTTCATTATTATGAGCCCTTGTTGCTCAGTTATTTGATTTTGTTATTGAGCCCCCGTTGCCCAAATTATTGTCATTATTGAGCTCTTCTTGCTCTCATTTCAATATTGTCAATTAATTATGAGCCCTTGTTGCTCATTTATTTGCTTTGGTTATTGTACCCCTGCTGCTCAAATTGTTATAATTGAGCCCTTGTTGCTCTCATTTCAATATTGTTAAATATTTATGAGCCCTTGTTGCTCGGTTATTTGATTTTGTTATTGAACCCCTGCTGCTCAAATTATTGTCATTATTGAGACCTTGTTGCCCTTGTTTCTATATTGTTATTTATGGATGAGACCTTGTTGCTCATTTATTGGAGTTATTTATGGGACTTGCTACTGCGGCAACAGTTGTTGGCCATGCTTGTCCATACCCCAATTTTGCTTGGTTTTCGCTTGTTCCTTTTTTAAATTTTCAGATGCCTCCCAGAAGATCTGTGCGCCAGAAGCGCCCCTCCACTCAAGCCTGGGAGGCTTTAGCGGGCTCAGAAGGTCCCCCACAGCGCTCAGGCAAGGCAGCACTGGGGGGTGTTCTTTTGGGGTAAGGGAAAAAGGGCATAAATTCAGCTTTTGTTTACTGGATTTAGTTTGTGCCCGCTTCCATCTTTTCTATGGAAGATCGTTCAGTTTACCTCCCATATAGGTTTATATGGATGCAAATGCTTTTCTCTTCATTATAGGTGTTTGCTAATCAAGGTTATTAGAGAAACCCCCAGCTAGCATGAAATTAAGCACGAAGGACGTCCTGAAGTTGCTAACGAAGTTTAAGATGGATTTGTAAAGTAATCCTAAAAATAAGTTACTGATTCCCTCTAATAGAACACTGTCAGCTATTGTCATTATGACCACACATTACACGTGCAAGCATTTCTGGTAGTGAAATTGCCAAATAATCGGCTGCAAAAGTATCATCACAACCAGGCCACAAAAGCAGAATTGGGTGCTTCGACTTTAATTGGAAGGGCTGAAAATCAGCTCACCGAATTGTCCTTCATTAGCCGAAAAAAAGGTAAATGTCATACCAGAACACTGCACAGTACGGTTGCCTTGGATACCGTACCAACTCTTCGGTCCAGGAGGGAGACATTGGGTTTTTCGATTTGCGGTTTTGGTCACTTTTGAGATCGGTTTTTCGGTTTTTGCGCTCAAAATCCCCGGTTTTTCGGTTCTGGTATCTACTGCAGTTTTCGATTTTTCCCTTTTTGATATTCGGGTTTCGGTTTTTATGAACAAAAAAGCGGTTATTCGGTTCTTGCGAGCAATTCGCGCATTGTACCAACCTTTTTGAGTTCATTACAAAAGTTACACTTTCATATGAGACAAAGACACTGGAAGAATCGGTTGCTTTGGTTGAACATTGCAAAAATTTTCTTCGGGATAATGCGCATCAAATTCGCGCTGCAAGCAGTATAACAGTAGATAAGTCGGGAAGTCGACTTCCTTTGATTTGCCGCTCATCCACCGAAACGGATGAGTCAGTCCGGTTTGGAACCAGTTTTTCCCGTTTTTGCTCAGTGCGCATGTGCCTCGTTAGAAACTGCTGACTAAATATGCGCCCAAGGTACGTTCGGTACGCTCGTGAAGTTCACAACAGCGGACGTTTCTCTTTCGAAAGATGTCTTTGATAAAGCCGTGAAAAGTGCACTGGGAAGAGTGAATACTCGTGGAATAAGCAATCTCACACAACAGCAGTCGAAGGCCTTGCTTAATTTTCTATGTGGTAAAGATTCTTTTGTCTGTTTGCCAACCGGCCATGGCAAATTGCTAATTTACCAACTGGAACAAAAGAATCTGGGTTGCGGTTTCTTTCGGACCAAAAAATTTTACTTCTGGTTTGAGCGCTTATTTTTATGGCGAAATGGCGAAATAACATTTATTTTGGTCAACGGCGAGACAAGCAAACGGCAAGAGAAACAATTATTTGCCGACTGGCGGCCGGTAATTTTGAAGACGAAATGGTCTCAGTACAAAATATAATTTTTTCCGCATGACGGCCGAGAAGTTTAAATACGAAACAAACTCGACACAAATGCGTTTTGTTGAATGAAATCCGAGAATGTTGAGGACGAAAGAGACTCGACACGAAAATACTTCTGAATGACAGGGATAAAAAGAGGCACAAAATAAAATAAATATCTCGAAGACCAAGATTTCTATGCGGGCTTTCCGTGACTCGCTAATTGCAAATCACTGGACTGTAGCAACACGTTAATAATAATAAAATAATAATAAACTTTATTAACGTGTCTTAAAATATCTAGCTTACACTAAAGTAAGCTAATTGGGGACACCTATCTATACCTATCAAAAGTAGTAAAAATATATAAAATATTACAATATATACAATATAAAATATAAAATATTGACAGTCGACAAATCGCTGTTTCTTGATCAACAAAAATATTTCGAGGCTGATAAGTTTTCAACCTGTGACATAAATTCGAACAGAATTATTCTCAGCCTTACGGTTTAATTAAAGCTTTCCTCAAATCTCTTGTGTTACGACCGAAGTCAGAATAGTTTGTTGTGGACGCGGCTGTCATTCACTAAGCATGTTAATTGAGCGAGGCCGACAAGGCTCGGTTACATTTGAATTTAGCGCATGCTCAACAGGGAAAGTCGAGGCGGCTGGCAGAGGTCCCTTCCTCTTCCCGACTCATCTAGGAAGATCGAAGGGCCTCTGCTCGCAGGGTATATAACAGGGGCATTGAATGGTCCCTAACGCCAATATTTCGCTGTTATATCAAGGGTCGAAAGATTGAAAATCACGAATTTGCGGTTTTGATCATTATTCTCGGCGTTTTTTTCGGTTTTGAGCGATTTTTTTTCCGGTTTTTCGGTTTTGGTGAAAATTTTGGCCGGTTTTTCGGTTTCTGATAGGCCCCAATGCCCCCCTCGTCCAGAGATGAAAGCCTCAAGACAGTACACGACGCCTTTTCTTAAAAATATTGGTTCGTTTAACAAAACATCAAAGCCATAATATCGTGATGTCGTGTGGCGAATAGATGAAAAAGCACTTTCTGAAGAAGCCAGAATTGATCCATATAAGTCATCCCTGAGCACAAGAGTAACTGAATAATCATTGTCCTCACTACCAAACAAGTATACTCCGTGACATAGTATGTCATGGTCCGCAGAAAAAGACAAGCACTCTAAAGTGTCCGATTCGATCCCATCAAAAAACCCAAACGGACTCGAATAAGATCGTAGCAAGCATAAAATATATTGGCCATGCAAATCACCGTTTTTCTTTAATTTGTGATGATCAGTACTCTTTATTTTCAGTGTCTATATATTTTGGCGATAAACACTGAATTCAGGCGATAAACAAACAAACACACGCACGCGCTCGTTTTGAAATAATCTTATGATTATGACATTATAAGACGTAAACAATTGAAGTGAAAAACTTTCTTGAGAAACACAAGATGGTTATCGCTACGTTTTGTTGCAGCTATATAGCAGCTTACAAGATGTGGCGATGTACTTTTGGAAGAAATAACTTTGCAGTGACGAATTTAACTTTTCTACGAAGGTAAAATTTGATGATACAGTTCTTTTCGCACGGAAAAACTGAGCGCAGTACGTTTCCTAAATAGACCATTTTCATTATCTTTTTTTTGGTTATATTTTTTTTTACAGTAACTTAACTTACAATACACGTTACAGTACTTACAATACATTATTTACAATAACTTACTCTTACTTTCAATACACGTTACATTACTTACAATAAATCCCTTACAAGAAATTATTTACAATACACTACCTGCTTTACTTAACAGGAAGAAAACACTAATTAGCTAATCAGCACAAAATATACTTAAACAATATTTTCTATATATGAGTACAAGGGTGTTTACAGGTTTGCTAAAAAAAAAAAAGAATAACAGCCCTTCAGTCAGGGGGACAGGAGATAAACTCTTTATAAACATTCTGCAAAAGGAATCCATTTTTTTGTGTCGCCCGCTTTTGTCTCTAATACATATCTTGATTTAACAAGACGTAGAAAAGATGTGAAATTTGGTGAGGTTTCCTCTAATCTGGCTTGCCATATATGATACCGCGCTAGCAACAAGATATAGTTTAATTGAAGAGAATATTTAGAATGAGGATCCGGCCTCAGGCCCAAAGCTGTTGTATTTCAATAGAGTGAATTCGCCTGTTATCGAGAGGTTGTCCTGAGGCCAGTCAGTCACTCTTTTCCAAAAGGAGGATGTAACATGACATGACCAAAAAAGGTGGATTAATGACTCTGAGGCACTGTGACAAAAAGTGCAATTTTCGTTTTCCTTTCTTCCTATTTTAAAAAGGAACTTGTTAGTTGGTATGCATCTATGTACAACTTGGAGCCATGAGGTACGCTTGTTCCCAGTTGAAAGTAGTTTTTTCATCTAAAAAATTGCAATCCTGAAACCATTTGTTTTGGCTGTTGCTCGGGGTTAGACCTTTTGTACTGATTAGCTTTTTGTAAATTATCGGGCCTGGTCTTTGACTTTTTGTAATCTTATAGCAGAGTGTTTCAGAGTTGCCTCCTCTAATCTCAGCAGCTCCGGTAGCGGTTTTTCGAAGGGACTTTACAGCTGATAATACGCCATAGAAACTAAGAGGATCGCCGTAATTTTATGTCATACTTTGACGCAAGAGCCTTAAGGGACAGAAATCCTTTGTTTTCCGTCCCTTGAAGGTGTTTAACTGATTCCCTCTAATAGAACACTGTCAGCTATTGTCATTATGACCACACAGTACACGTGCAAGCATTTCTGGTAGTGAAATTGCCAAATAATCGGCTGCAAAAGTATCATCACAACCAGGCCACAAAAGCAGAATTGGGTGCCTCGACTTTAATTGGAAGGGCTGAAAATCAGCTCACCGAATTGTCCTTCATTAGCCGAAAAAAAGGTAAATGTCATACCAGAACACTGCACAGTACGGTTGCCTTGGATACCGTACCAACTCTTCGGTCCAGGTCGTCCAGAGATGAAAGCCTCAAGACAGTACACGACGCCTTTTCTTAAAAATATTGGTTCGTTTAACAAAACATCAAAGCCATAATATCGTGATGTCGTGTGGCGAATAGATGAAAAAGCACCTTCTGAAGAAGCCAGAATTGATCCATATAAGTCATCCCTGAGCACAAGAGTAACCACAGGTAACCAAAGCGTAATATGAGAGCTTGTATGGAGCTGAAATTCGATCGAAAATAATCGGCGGTTTTCCGCCGAAAATACATTAAAATCGAAATAAAGTTTAAAAACCTTACCTGTTGTGTGTTTGCTGTGTTTTTATCGCTTTTCCGAGATTCCGGAGGCCGTTTTGGGCGATTTTCTGCTTAACGGTCGACGCGACGGCATGTCACGTACTAAAGAGAGCTAAAGGTAGGAAAACGGGAATTCAAAATTGCCAACCGACACTCGAGGTCCCGATCAAAATACCCGCTAAAAATCGATTCAATCTAAAGTCAGCGCTTTAAAACCACAACACATTTCAAAAAGGATAAATCTCCTACCTTTCTAATGTGACTCAATCGTCAATTAGTTTATCTCTCGAAGTACAGCCCTGCATTAAAAACGAACTAACTTTTCGAAATCGCCGCCATCACGGGCTTGTAAGGAAAAGAGGGTCAAAACTAACGGTCAAGCCTGGG
Organism: Siderastrea radians; assembly: GCA_964017195.1. Taxonomy (NCBI): domain Eukaryota; kingdom Metazoa; phylum Cnidaria; class Anthozoa; order Scleractinia; family Rhizangiidae; genus Siderastrea; species Siderastrea radians. The sequence goes on from OZ024897.1 coordinate 26,872,549, forward strand.
ACAAAGTGCCAAATTTCGCTCCACCGGGGGACGACTTGAGTGACTTCTATGTCGCCAAATGCCAAACTCACCCTCTCTCCGGTAAGTCAAGTTTTATACCTGAATGCGACCCGCGCGTGATTTCCCGCCGAAATTTGAGCGGTACAACACTTGGTTTACCGGAGACAGGGTGAGTTTTCCATTTGGTGACACAGAAGTCACTCATGTCGTCCCCCGGTGGAGCGAAATTTGGCGCTTTGTCCCAGGCTTGACCGTTAGTTTTGACCCTCTTTTCCTTACAAGCCTGTGATGGCGGCGATTTCGAAAAGTTAGTTCGTTTTTAATGCAGGGCTGTACAATAGTAAGTAAAAGACACATTTTAACAGTATTTACTAGCCCTTTCATCAAAGCGTTGATTATTTTGCAGTGCATTTACTATTACTAGGCAAAAACTAAGGTTGAAAATGTTTTTGTGATTTACTTCAAAACAAACATACAGAATTTTTTTGTTCTTGTATATTTTGTTTGCCATACACCACAGTTTAAGACACTGGTATTCTCTTTTCGAAGCGAAAGCTGGATCGTGCAAAATTTCAATTTTACTGTTTTCGAGGATTTTTGTTTATCGTTGTCATGGGAATATCGATTTTTACAAAATGTAAACCACGCTAAAGTTCAATCCAAAACCAACAAGTATTGCAAATTTCACGTTGATCTGACAAGAAGAAGACTGTCTAAGAGCCGACTCAAAAAGTTAGGTATGGTCCTAAAAAAACTGTATCGAAACACCTTAAGCTTTGGCAAACGACGCATTAACGTGACAGGCTAGTGAAAGAAGGTCTATAAATTTGATTGCGCAGCATTTTGCTCAAAGATTTCAGATAAAATTTAACGCTAATCGTCTTAATTGAATGTGTATTCATTTATCCTTTCGCAGAAATTTTTCGCCTTTTGTGCAAACAACAATAATCGGTTTATTGCGGTTCCGGTGTAACCATAACATCGATGTCAAAACAGACACGAAATAAAGTTTAATTGCGAACTGCGTTAACCTAAACTGTTCGAAGGGAAGGCAACTACAAAATCGACTCTTAACTGTAAGAAATAAAGAACAACATTTCGCGTGATAAACACTAAGAGATCGCAAATACAACCACAATATTATAAATGATGTCTACACACAAAAGTCATTGAAGGCACAGTGGATTGTTCGTCTCGCCAAATATGTAACTTACATTATTCATCACTGGTTAAAAGCTCTAATCTGTATGTTTCATAAACGTGAGCTTACAACTTACCCTTTACTAAAAAAAAGTGTTGCAGTTACCGTTGAGTCTCAAAGCAAAAGTATTCTGCCAAACGGGGTCAACTTCAGAATATGCCAAGCGCGAAATCGTTAAGTATACGCGTCAATTACTCACATCATGTCGTCCACCGGAGTGGCGAGGGACTAAAGTTTAAGTAACAATTTTGCGTCGTTATCTTTAACTCAGTAGCTGAACTTAACTCAAAGAGGAAGGAGATTTCTTCTGACACGAATGAACGACGTCCATACGAGACAATTTTTTTTTTTTAGTTTCGGCAAAATATTTATTACTTGCAAGCACAAAAAAGAAAACAACGCATACAGTACAAACACTAAAGCACGTAACTAGACAATACAGCAGAGTGAAAAGTAAGTGATCCTAATTACAATGGTTTAGGTGCATTACCAAAATTACAAAGAGTAAGTCAGTCGAGGGAAGGGGAAGTAACATTTTGAAAGTTATTTGGGTTTGCCAAAGTTACATACATATACAAAATATACTTAAACAATATTTTCTATATATGAGTACAAGGGTGTTTACAGGTTTGCTAAAAAAAAAAAAGAATGACAGTCCTTCAGTCAGGGGGACAGGAGATAAACTCTTTATAAACATTCTGCAAAAGGAATCCATTTTTTTGTGTCGCCCGCCTTTGTCTCTAATACATATCTTGATTTAACAAGACGTAGAAAAGATGTGAAATTTGGTGAGGTTTCCTCTAATCTGGCTTGCCATGTATGATACCGCGCTAGCAACAAGATATAGTTTAATTGAAGTGAATATTTAGAATGAGGATCCGGCCTCAGGCCCAAAGCTGTTGTATTCAATAGAGTGAATTCGCCTGTTATCGAGAGGTTGTCCTGAAGCCAGTCAGTCACTCTTTTCCCATTCTCGTCCCCAGAGCTACGCGGCTTTTTTTAGATTACGTTTCTTGTAGCTCTGGTAACGGCCAAAAATTTATTTTTTTGATTGGCCGATTCAAACTGTATGCGCAATAACGTAAAAATTTTTTTGGCTTCTACGCATAACGTTTTATTTCCGATTGAATTAATCAGATATCAGGGCATTAATTAACCGGCCGTCGCCATGATGGCGACCGCCGGTTTATAAAATGGACACGGTTTTTCGTGAAAGCAAGTTGGCTTAACATACGAAGAAAGTGCTGTAAAGCTTGTGGTACGGGTACTCAAGAGCGGTACTGTCTTATATAAGACGCATGCGCATGTTAGTCTTCTGAATGTTACCTTCCTATGTTTTTGTCTTTTAATTTACAGTATTTAAGATATGAACGGCGATATGAAGGGACCGCAAGTAAGCGCAAGAACGTCTTTGCGCTAACATCTTAAAAAACCGGAACCCGGAGAAGGTAAAAAAGAGACCACTTTGTAGCGCAAGGCACGTTCGAAATTCGCTGCCTTTGTAACTTGCAATCAGTTGTTTATTTGGTCCCTTGTAAGTTTTTTCTTCGGTTTTGAATTTTCTATCCGATAAAGAGTTCATTAGGTTCTGAATTTGACACTGGTCGCCTTCTATGTTATTTTTTAACGGCTAGGGAGAAACGAGACTCAAACGAAGCACGCGTATGTTATTGTTTATGTGTCCTGGAGTCCCAGACATGCGGTACGCTTAGCGGCGCGAAAGATTTCGCTCGATTTATTTCACTTAAATGAGGAACAATGGCAAAGCACAGTCCATCAGTCACATTATTAAAGAACCGACATTCACCTGTTCAGTGTTGCTGTACTTCCACCAACGTATTAAACTCGGACAAATACTTTTAATTAGTTGCGCTCACACGTGTGAGAAATGAACATGGTCACTCAGATGAGAAGAAATAATACCCGAAGTCTTAATTGGAAAAACACATTATGTTTGTAAAAATAGTTCCACTCATTACGCTGAAGTCGATATCATATTTTAAATCTTCGAAGTAAACCAAAAAAGTCTGAAGGAAACTAAAACTCCGCGATCTGAAAGAAATTCGGCACGTCAATTCTAACCTGAGTAAACACAAATCTGCCGTATGCAAATTTGGTATGATTTGCTTGAATGACATTTTGTAACGCAATGCATGAGCAGTTCTCTAAGCCGTCAAGACAGTAAGCCCCGGGCAGCAAGCTGTGTCGAAAGGCGAATGTGTAGTTGAAATCATATGTCTATGCTATTTCTTCGAGTATCCCTTTTTTGCTGGGAAATTAAACTGGTAAAGATGCAGGGATTCTTGATGACTTCACCCACGCGATGGCATGACCTCCTGCATGTGTAAGTCTTGTCTTGTCTTGCCTGTCAAAGGAGAGTTCGCGCAGTTTGCCACAATTATAGCTTTTGGACCTTTTTGTTTCTATTTCTTGGATGGAATAAAAAACTGAATTGAGTCAGTTCTGACTTGAACCCGTATCACTGTATCTGGGTCACGCTTAAAAAAATTGTTCATGTTTTGTCATGTGCCGGAGATCATGTTTACCGGGTGTTTATCTTGCAGTCGGAAAGCTGGCGGATTCGTGATGTGAATTTTCTTCGATACTTCGGTTGTTCGAACATTTGCTTCCTTGATTTTTTGATTAGCCTTGTGAACTTTCGCTTGACTTGGCGAATTGTCGCGCCAACACGCCAACACGCCAACACGGCGAAAAATTGCTCGAAAGCTCGGTGATATTTCAAAGAGAATAGAGCGCGAGATTCGCTCTCATTACTTCTGCAATACCTCACACTAACACGAGCACTACAAGTTTCTTCGGCTGGACCCTCAGTACTTCTTGCGCCTTCTTGCGGCTTGCGGTAACATTAGTAACTTCTTGCGGCTAGATTTTCAACTTCTTGCGTTTCGAATGTTATTGCGGGTAAACTGCAAAAACCTAGCACTTTCACTTCTTGCGCGGGCTTGCGTGTTCTTGCGCGTGCATTATTTTTGATAGGATTGAATGCCAAAATAGGATTGAATGCGAAATTGACTGTGTTGTCTGATCTAGTTAGTGGTTATGGTGAAAATTTTTTTAGCGCAGGAGTTTTTTTTATTGGGATTGACATTTTGAGGGGTGTAAAAATGTGGGAGTCAGAAGGATTTGTGAATGTCGGGAGCATATCACGCTTCTGTGAATGTGATTTGCTTTGAAAGTTGCGTTTTGCGTGAGAGGCAGTTTCCCTTGGCGTTTTATGGGGGGGGGGGTGGTTTGCGAAGTGGATTGTAAGGTTTCTGATTGGCTAACTTGTATTTCGCAGCGGACAAAAATGACAGTTGCGTTTTGCCGGCGTGGGCTAGGAAGAGAAGGAATTGGTATTAGTATGATGATGCAATATTAGTTGATTGCACATCAGTACAGGATAGTTCTTGTGAACGGAGAGAAATGAGTGTTTATTTGAGGCGAGAAGTTGATACGAAGGAATCGTCATTAATAAGGAGATTAATTAATAAGGCAGGTGTTACGAGTCTTTTTGCATTGAAAGAAGGAAAATATCTGAATATTATCGACGGATTTGTGTGGTTTGCGTGTGGTGTTCGCTAAAGGCTACGAGCAGTCTCACTTTCCGTTCAGAGATAGATAGTGAAGGAAAAGAAAAACAGGCGAGTAAGCGCGAAATCGATTGCGGCTCGACAGGCGCGTTAGCTTTCAAAGACGTGGGCGACTTTCGTCCCCGCTCGCTTGTTTACCGGGTTAGCAAACTGGATTTAAACATCACGTCACGAGATATCTTGACGTGCCCCATACTCTGACGATCTGCTCGAGCTCGTGTTTATCAAGCGTTATATTTTGATTCTACTGCTATGTTCACTGTTTGTATTTAAGGTCTAGGCACAACAGTAATACTTCGTCGTCCCTGTGTGAGCATTCTCAGTTGTAGACGAATTCATATCGACATTCAACGTTTGAGTGATTTTGCGTTTTTCAGCACAAATAAAGCGATAAGAAAGATAAGCTGAGTCATCAGAGTTTAAACATTACGTCATCCAGTACCGCTATAGTCAAAATATTGTGTCACACAATCACACTTTTCGTCACGCCAGTTCGTAAAAAAAGAGGATCGCGCTAACATTTGTGAAACCTAGGGGTAGGGAGGGTCAGAATGGCCGGTTAAAATGCCCCCTGGGCTTTCTTGTTAATATATTGACTAGATCAATTTCCACGCAAAGAATGCTCGCTTCAGCATTTTCTACAAAACTACAGCTTGTCTATAAATAAACTTACATGTAACTGTCTCATCAACTTTTGTAATGACCTCTTGATGTCGATGTTTAAGAACTTGGGCGCCAAATGCTTCTGGAAATTTTCGATGGGGTAAAACGTAACACAGTATAGCGTTTAGGGGTGGCGAAACGATATGTACACAGTTGACATTCTCATACAACAGAAACCAGACGAATGTAATAAAATAACTGTACAATTCAATATAACGCAAATGCAATAAAATTACACCTTTAATCAGGCAAGGTACAAATCCAAAACCCGTGAGCAAAATGCAGGGACAATCGTTCTTCTGAACAACTACGGCACGAAAGGCAGCTTCTTAAGTTTGTTCCTTTTAAAGTTCCAGGTTTTGCGCTAATTGCAGGAGATTAAGAGGGTCCCCGAACAGCTTTTAGTCGATCCATAAAGCACCACGCCTCGATCGAGAGGAATTCAAATCTCTCAGTTGTTGTCAGAATTGCCATGCCCAGAGCTCCACGGACGAGAAGGGAGCAGGCGCAATAGCACCTTAACGAATTAGACATGCGCTACCGGATGTCGTGAATTTCACGACATCCGGTAATGGCTGATACCAGAGCCCTACGATCCCACCGCTGACAGAACAGATCGCAGGTTCTGGGAACGAGAATGCTCTTTTCCAAAAGGAGGATGTAACGTGATATGACCAAAAAAGGTGGATTAATGACTCTGAGGCACTGTGACAAAAAGTGCAATTTTCGTTTTCCTTTCTTCCTATTTTAAAAAGGAACTTGTTAGTTGGTATGCATCTATGCAAAAGTTTAAACAGGAACTCGATCAGTTTGGTGCTTTAGTACAACTTGGAGCCATGAGGTACGCTTGTTCCCAGTTGAAAGTAGTTTTTTCATCTAAAAAATTGCAATCCTGAAACCATTTGTTTTGGCTGTTGCTCGCGGTTAGACCTTTTGTACTGATTAGCTTTTTGTAATTTATCGGGCCTGGTCTTTGACTTTTTATAATCTTATCGCAGAGTGTTTCAGAGTTGCCTCCTCTAATCTCAGCAGCTCCGGTAGCGGTTTTTCGAAGGGACTTTACAGCTGATAATAAGCCATCGAAACTAAGAGGACGTAATTTTATGTCATACTTTGACGCAAGAGCCTTAAGGGACAGAAATCCTTTGTTTTCCGTCCCTTGAAGGTGTTTAACTTTTGTTATTCCTTTTTCAAGCCAATCCTTAAAAAAATTGGCTTGTTATCAACCCTTATTAAAGAGTTGAACCATAAACTCTGTTCGCGAAAATTGATTTCAGAAGTTACTTGGCGCTCAAAATTGGTTTCGGCCCAGTATTCTAATATTTCCTTAAGGAAGGGATCCGTGACCTTTATCATTGTCTTTGTGTCATTAACGTTAAGGTTACCCCGGAAGAGATTTTCACAGCCATAGTTCTTGAGTTCCATATCGAAGAGGAGTTTCCATTTTCCTTTGTTGGTCGTGTCCAAGTACTTTTTTACCCAAGTTGTTTTGAGAGATTTGTTAAAAGGGCAGAGATCAATCATTTTCAGACCTCCACATCTGGGATCGTTAATCACAACTTTTCTCTTTATTTTGTCACCTTTGCCATTCCATAGGAAATGGTAGAACATGCCGTTTATTTCTTTTATAGCATGGTGGTTAGAATGCAGCGGCGCTAATAAATAGACCAACTGTGATGCGGCCAGTGTCTTAACTACGGTGATTTTTCCTAACAGCGAAAGCCTACGGTATTGCCAGCAACTTAATAGCTTTCTAATTTTTACAGTTTTTTCTTTATAATAAAATCGCCAGGTCTGGCTCGGTTGACAGCCATAGACCAAGTGCTGTTACCTTTCATTTTGGCCATTTTAAGTCCTTTCCTGGTAAATAGATTTTTTCTTGCCCAGTCTTAGAGCCGATCCAAAGAGCTTCCGTTTTACTATCATTGAGCCTGAGGCCGGAGATCTTGCTGAAATCTTCTAAAGTTTCAGAAAGTTTGTAGGGCAGCGACAAGGGACTCCCTTGACCCGTCTAAGATAAGAGTAGTATCATCCGCGTATTGGCTTATCTTAACTTCGTTTTTATCTACATAGATACCTTTTATTCTCCTGTTACTCCGGATTGTCTTGGCCAACATCTCCGCTGCTAGAATAAATTAATATGGCGAAAGGGGACAGCCCTGCCTAACACCTCTTTGAGGCTGGAAGAAGTTACTTATTAAATAACCAGCCATTGTTAAGAATACAGCTTTCAATTTTGCAGTAAAAGGTCTTGATCCACTTAATAATTGACGGACCAAAGCCGAAGAAACGCAAAGTATCAAGGATGAAAGGCCATTCAAGTGAATCGAAGGCTTTTTCCGCAAAATCTATAAAAAGCAGGAGACCTGGGACATTATGTTGTGCAGCGTATTGGATGATGCCAGAAATAAGTCGTATGTTTTCACCAATGAACCTTCCTTTTATAAAGCCTGTCTGATCATTATTTATAAGTTTTGAAATTACGGACTTCAGACGGCTTGCAATGGCCTTTGCTGCGATTTTGTAATCCGTGTTGAGCAGAGTTATAGGACGGCAATTTTTAATTAAAAAAGGTTCTGTGTCTTTTTTTGGAATAAGTTTAATGATTCCGCGCCTTTGAGAAATGGATAGGCAGCCGGACTCGAAGGCAAAGTTGGGGGCGGAGAGTAAATAAGTAGAAATGTCATTCCAGAATAATTTATAAAATTCAGCTGGAAGACCGTCGGTGCCAGGTGTTTTTTCTAAATCCATACATTTTAAGGCTTCCGCGCATTCTTTTTCGGTTAAGATAGCGTCGCAAGCCTGTTGATCCATAAAGCTTAAGGAAGTTTCGTTTTCTTGCTGGAAAAAATTGGATTGAGAGGATTTTTCTATTTTCGAAGCATAGAGATTTTTGTAAAAGGATACACATTCTGATAAAATTTCCTTGTCGGAAGTGACAAGAGTATTATCGTCCAGTTTTAATTGGCTTATCGTTCCTTGTTTAAAGTGTCTCTTTTCCAGGCTGAGGAAGTATTTTGTGTTCTTTTCACCTTCGTTATACCACTTTGACTTTGACCGAAGAATGGCTCCTTTGGTTCGATGTTCAATGATTTAGAGATCGCAAATACAACCACAATATTATAAATGATGTCTACACACAAAAGTCATTGAAAGCACAGTGGATTGTTTGTCTCGCCAAATATGTAACTTACATTATTCATCACTGGTTAAAAGCTCTGATCTGTATGTTTCGTAGACGTGAGCTTACAACTTACCCTTTACTAAAAAAAAGTGTTGCAGTTACCGTTGAGTCTCAAAGCAAAAGTATTCTGCCAAACGGGGTCAACTTCAGAATATGCCAAGCGCGAAATCGTTAAGTATACGCGTCAATTACTCACATCATGTCGTCAACCGGAGTGGCGAGGGACTAAAGTTTAAGTAACAATTTTGCGTCGTTATCTTTAACTCAGTAGCTGAACTTAACTCAAAGAGGAAGGAGATTTCTTCTGACACGAATGAACGGCGTCTATACGAGACAATTTGTCGGATCTAGACTTTAGCGTATAGCAACTATCGTGAAGCGGAAACTGAGCACTTTACGAAAGTGCGAACTGCGAATGTCGTAATCTCTACAAAAACATGCCGAGTCAAGGAACTGGTAACTAATGTACAGCTCCCAGCCCCTCGCTTCTGCAGCAACAAAAAACAAAACAAATCACAAATGCAAAACAAGAACAAACAAACTAACAAACAAACAAACAAAAATCAACAACAGCAACAAGAATCAACGACCTTTATACAAATTCTTTGGTTTGCTAGCTTACGTTTCCGTATATTTCCTCTTTGAATTTAGAAATAAATATCAGATAATCATTCTTCTCTTTTTATCTAACGTTCGTAAAGAAGGAAGGAATAGTGGAGATTTACTGAAATTTAGGGAACTTTTTCAGTACAGAAAATAGGAAGTGAAGGTGATTTTCAGCCCGATTAGCTTCCTATGCAGACGCTTGCTTTAAAGCTGAGTTTGGGTCGTCACATGACCATCAGTTCCTTCCCCACGAGCATACAACGAGCCCAAAGAACATCGACCCTTTCCCTCATTTATTTCTTGCTGCTGTTAGGTAGGTACAAGAAAGCGACTGAGTCTATTACAGGTGTAAACCCAGAATTCGATAAAAAGCGCCCAGTTTGATTCACGCAAGCCGGTTTCAGGGACGGGGTTCAATTGCAATTTACGGTATGTGTCCGAGAATTTTGAGTCTCCAGTTCCTCTCTCCCTGATCAAGAAGTGGGTTGGAGAGGGGGCTAAACTGCCCGCTTCCCGTACCCTTTAATCGCAGCTCCCACCCCCTTTTTTCGACTGTAAAATATTGCGTTGTGTAATGTTTTCCTTTTTCTCCCTCTTCCCGCCACCTTTGCACTTTCTGCCCTCTCAGGCTTTTTCCACTTCCCGAGCACCTTCCGCCGGCCTTTCTCCTGGGTCCCCGCCCCCATCCCCCCATCCCGTAATATACAACAGCATTCAAGGAACTAAATGAAACGGGTTTCGACAGATAGCGCACTTCTAACACCGCCCAAGGTTGAGAGGAGAGAGAGCAAGAAAACAACCAGTCGGACCATTTGAGAATCAGGCTCGTTGCCACATTACTATACAAAGCGAGAATCTTGTGTATCACACTAATCAGGTAGTTTAGTGCTACATCTTTCAGTAGTCCAGTAAAGCAACTGCCCTGCCGCTACAGTCGAAAAGCTGGAAGCCATTACAGGACGGAGAAAGCGCGAACTGTAAGTACCTTCTGTTGTCCCATACCAATTCTTAGAAAACTTTTCTAAGAATTTGTGAGGGGTTTTTCAAGCGTATCTAATGGGCTTACCACAAGGCGTCCTAATCTGCTGCTTCATGATTGAAATGTCACTGCATCAAATGTAAACCAGAACCGCGGAGACGTAAGGACCGACTTATACATGTCATCAAGTCATAATAAAATTAAAACGTGACTTGATTTTCCCATAGAGGAGTGTTACGCATCATTCAGAAGTCATCACCAGACAATTTTGGAAATTCGAACCAAAAACTCGAAATAGGAAATTCGAACAGGAAATAGGAAATAGGAAATAGGAAATAGGAAATAGGAAATAGGAAATAGGAAATAGGAAATAGGAAATAGGAAATAGGAAATAGGAAATAGGAAATAGGAAACAGGAAACAGGAAATAGGAAATTCGAATAGGAAATTCGAACCAAAAACTCATTTATAAAATTTATCTGCGGCAAGGTGAGACCGCTCAATGTGTAAGCAATCGAAAAATTAAAAATTAAAAAAAAAACGCGACGAAAAGCAAAATAATGACGCTTGTTCTGTTCGTTGGATGCGACTAGTATTTGACTGTTGACTTTTGTACATTATTATTTGTCACCGGATGCCAGTAACGAAAAGGATCAATGAAGTGTTTTCTTGCAGTTTCTGGTTTCATTTTCTTGAGAAACGATGCGATGTTACAAATGGTTGTTAAACGCTGATTTCAGTGGTTATTTTCCTTTCAATACCGTCAGTGCACTCGTTTCCGAAGCCTAAAAGGGATGTGATTAGATTGACGTTATACTTGAAGTCTGGGAATCGACATCTGGGAATCGACAATGGGATAAATTCAAACTAGATTACAGTGAACAAGATTAGAAAAATCTTCCCTGGTGTCCTTTACAAAAGTCTCGCGTAGTGGACTCTGTTAAGTTGAATCTGTATGTAAGCCGCGCAAAATCATTACCGGTATAATTGTAGCTGCTAGCTCAGTAGTCTTGTCGGCATGGGAAAATATCAGAGGGCTTCAAGAACTGAACAAAGCCACATGTCCGGTATATGAGAGACGACTGACCCCACGTGTTCGATCTGTAATTCTCTGAATTTAACAGCGTTGTTATTTATCTCAGATATGGCTTGGTTGCATTTAAGATTTCGTCGACTCATTACGGCTATAAATCATTGCTAATCACAAACGCGAAGTTACATGAATTACATGCCAGGTTTTTCTCGCCACTATTTTGGATCGGCTTCGATCAGCAGAGGCGTTTTCGGTATGCAGGAACTTTTTTCTGGGCTACTCGTTGTGTATGAATTTTTTCACTCAATTTTCCGTTGCATGAATTTTTTTGTACTTTGCTCGCCCCCCCCCCCCCCCTTCCTCCCCATAACTTTTCTAATGGTCCTTCCCTTAGGCGAAGGGAGACAAACATAGTTACAGATTATGATTACAGTCAGAAAAAACATTTATTATTTCAATCGTATTGTCGTTCTCGCATAATAACATAGGCTACAGCTAATTTTGTTTTCCAGCAGTGTTTGTATCTCCTGTTATACAATTGCACGCACTTATATCAGTTTTACTTGAAAGTACAAGACAAAAAGAGAATATAATACGTCCGGGCGCACTCCTCCGTACTATGAAGTGTGTTGAAGAAAATGCCAATAATGAAATTGCACAACATTACCTTATCTACTTATACTTGAGTTCTAATTTCCTCTTCTATATTATAAGCCGTCAAATAGAAAAATATCATATTAAAGGCGAGAAATTCTGGTACGCATTTGCATATTTCGCGTAAAGGCAGGAACGCCCCCGATCAGTGATCAGTGCTCAATAAAAGCACTATAATGTCTATAATTTCGGCGGGAATTTGTGTGGACCGAACAAACGCAAAACAGCATTGTATGACAAGTTGGATACCAAATTTATTTATTAAAATTAATTTTAGCTAATCCACATTAATTTGTTTACAAGGTCTGGTTGCAGTAAGATGTTAAGGAAAGAATCAGAAGAAATCAGTAGTGTTTGAAATCGGCTTTGCTTTTTCGGTCTATTAAACAAGTCAGACGATGGCAGAGGCACCTCTTCTGTTAGAAGGTCTGTCCACTAAGTTGACAGTATTTTTGCCACTTACTAACTCTGATTCATGGAATGATACTTGAAATTTCAGTTATTGCGATGTTCATTTTGCCAGTCCATAATTTAGTTAATACAGGCTAATCCCTCTGAGTAACATTACGAGTCTTCTCAGCTCTCACAGGAGTAACGTTTAAGCAAAAATATGGAAGAGTTGAAACTCAGTTGAAGAATATTTGTGTTTTTGTGACGGTAGCAACCATCCCTGCTCTTAAGATGACTCATCTTTCGCTAGCATAGACTGCGAGTAGTCTCTAATTTTGGCGATGGCGATTGTGGGGTGGGCGAAATACACACGCGCACGCGCGAAATTTCGAGGCGACGTGACGCGAAGGGAGCGCCGAAAATTAGATCTCCCTTTCGGCGCTCCCTTCGCGTCACGTCGCCTCGAAATTTCGCGCGCGCGCGTGTGTATTTCGCCCACCCAACAATCGCCATCGCCAAAATTAGAGACTACTCGCAGTCTATCACTAGCAGGGCTGCCAAGGTGGCACATCTTTTGCCAGTTTGTGTTTGCTGTTGTCACAAGAAATATGTAGCAGTTGATAAAAAGCAAAAAAAGCAACAACGACGACAAACAAACAAAGAAACATAAGATAATAATGACCCGTCCGTGAATAAGAAACGAAAGCTATGGTTACGAAGCCTTTGTGATCAGATAATTTCTTGAAACAATTTGTCAAGCTACTCGGCCACAGTAAGTAGAGTTAAGGACGAGAGCAGCCTGCATAACTAAGTCTCGAACTGGCAAAATGAACATAGAAATATTTAAAAAGTTCAAAGCAGCGACCTTTAGTCGGAAAGCAGCTTTTAGCGAAATACGTGATCAACCTGAGCCATAAGTAGTCTTCTCACTTCTCATAGCAATGAAGTTTGAGAAAAAAACAAAATAAAAACAAAAAAGGAAGAGTTGAAACCCTGGTTGAAACTCAATCAGCGGAAGACTATTTCTTTCTTTGTGACGGTGGCAAGCATTCCTGCTTTTAAGATGACACATCTTTTATTAGCGGGGCTGCTAAGATGGCACATCTTTTGCCAGTTTTTGTTTACTGCTGTCACGAGAAATAAATGTCGCTACACCAAGAGCAGTTGGTAAAAACAAAACAAAAAGCACACACAAGAAAAACAGAACAACAACAACTATGACCCGGCCGAGAAGAGAGCGAGAAGGCTATGGCTAAAACCCCTATGTATTAGGAAACTGTTGTCAAACAATTTGGCAGCCTACTAAGACAGTTAAGTAGACTTTACTTAAAATTTTGAAACTGTCACATAAACGGGGGGTAATTTTTTAAAATACCCACTTTCGGGGAGGGGTAAATTTTTCATATGCCTGAATTGGTTGAAAATCACCTACCCCCCTTAGCCATAAATAACGAACAGTCCCTAAAGCAGTGATAAAAGTTCGCTGAGTCTTGGGAGATGTTTCCCGTTTGCTCAATATCAGGATCGGAAAGAATTACATTTGAAGGCTTATGTTACGAATATACATGCATCAAAGAGGGTTCATCACGTGCAGTATATGTTGAAATTCAGTTATAGACTTCGAGCAGTCTCTCTTTCCTCTCAGGGATAGTCTCACTACACTAGCGGCTCGACACGCGCGTCACGTTTCAACCCCGCAGGCGATTTCGCGGTCGCTCCGTCGCTTGCTCGTTTTCCTCGACTGTCCCTGTCAGAGCGGAAAGAGAGACTTCCCGTAGTCTAATTCAGTTTAAAAAGGATTTGTGGAAGCGAAACATTTTTCATAAAATCTACGAATGCGGTTCAAACTTGCAACTGAAGAAGGTGACAAGAATCACAGACGCATTGACTCATGTTGACTGAGTCTTTTAAAACTCGCGCGAGAATATTTATACAGGCATACGCTGAGCGAGCACAAATCGAGTTTCGCCCGTACCAGTTGATGGGTCTCTGTACGTATTTAGAACTTTCGGAGAAACTAGAAATAGCAGACATTGCAAATTAAATAAATAAAATAAGATACTGAAAACTGAACTTTACGAAATAGTGAGAAAATTATATCAGTTAGAAGGGAATAAATGCAGCTTGTACATGTGACCATCATTCCTGTAGAGATTGTACAATGATACATTTTGGGGTGCACAGTTACACACTCGTTGTGCTCGGCTCAATGCAAAAGCGAGGCAAGTTTTCTCGCGGCAGGCGGTTTTTGCAAATCAAAATAAAATAACTTTATTCTAGTCTCAATCGCTCGCACGCTCGCACACTCGCACACATATATTTTTGCTCGAATAACCTGTGTAGAGAAGCCAGAGACACTGCTCCTTGTTTTTTGATGATCGCGACAGGATAACAAAGAACCTCATGTTTTCCTTTCCATTCTTCGAGAACTTAGTTTTACCCTCTGTATGTAAAATCGAAAAGTTTACTAACAGGATGGACGGAAATCCGCGTGAATTATTGAGAGACATTAGATCACTTCCTCTGATACGCCTTGATTTACGCTTTGTTAGCCTCCAAGAATAGTCGGAGGATAAATAACGAGGGTAAATTCGAAATCGAACACAGCTTTGCCTTAGAAAACAATTTCATCGGCTAGCGAAGGGGTGGAAGACTGTGTACAACTTACTCGTGGCGGAATGTCACAAAATTCAGTCTTTTATTTATTTCAGGGAATCACGTTTCGACGAAAACCAGAACTTTATGTCTTTCATTCAGAGCATCGTGTCATTTTACAATATTCACCGTGGCTTCATTAGAAGCGATGATAGCTTGATTTCCAACAGTTAAACAGATTTTCACACTTTCCTAAGAAAAGCCGAAAAAAGCTCTGCGTGAAACGATACTTACAGTTAACCCTTTATCCGTCCTCTCATGACCAGCAAGCACATCTCGTAGGTTGGTTGCGTCACTTCTATTTCTATTTCCTTAGGTTTTTATAAACAAAGCTTTTACTTGCCTTAGGGTAGGGAAATAAAAGAAATACTCCTATAAATCGAAACTATAACAGTGACAAGCTTGTGGATAGTAATGTTTCTCATCGTAATTAATAAGCATAGTATGTTTTCACAAACAGATGATAGTTTTGTTTTCTTTACTTTTTTCGGAACATTTTTGGGGAAACTACGTTCTCTTCTCACGTTTGACCGGTATGCAGGTAAAAGATAATCAAATATCAATAATAACCAGTCAAAAGAAAAAGCATGCGAGTCACAGTAGGGGAAAAGCAAGAATAGACGTGTTATTTTGGGAAGTTGTTTCAGTAACTGGACGAATCTAGTAAACTAGAAATCAGCTGATATTAAAATTAGTGTTTCACTCTCCCAGTGACGCTAAACTAATCTCTATATCTTTTCTAAAAAAAAAATTTGAAGCCTGATGTGTACATGTGCTGAAAGAACTATACGCCTGTCATTTCAACCCTTCATGAAATCCATTTTCGCTCCCTGCACTAAATCCACAAAAACGTTCCCCCGGGCTCAAGTCCTTCGCAAGGTCTTTCAGCAATTAAATCCAAATTTAACTTATGCATTTATCACTAAATATATAAATGATTGTCGTCTAACGTGAGTGAAACGCAAGAGCAAATATACATACAAGGCAATGTACAATCTACTGATAAAAACGTTGTCGAGTAAAAAGCACAAACTATAAAAGACGACACAATGGAGTCATGGGAAGAAGATGCTGGCAAGCTTGCTAACGTTTCGGGTTTTTTTTTTCCTTTTTGCACTTCTTTCTTTTTTTAGAGTACGGCTTACTACGACAGTAGGCATACTGTCTTATTATAATCAGACGTGTTTTCGGTCTGAGAACTCAAGTAAATCTCCCCGACAACGTTTTAAACTTTTTTTTGAGTTAGCTGTATAGTTTGTGCACATATTACAAATACGCCAAGTGTATAAACTCGTCATCAGTACCCCGCGGCCCAACCGTGCTTTCTGGGGTCGGATTTGCCCGTCAGAGTACCGTCCTCGTTTCTGGCGACGGCCTGAACCACAGCAAACCCACTTACGTTCCTAACTTCATGCCCAAGCGCCTGCAGTCCCGTTTGAATGTCGAGGGGCATCTGGAAGTCTTTGTCGATGCGAATGTACATCGGCAGCAACTGATGGTGAAGCCTAGGGTCGACTACGGCTTCCGGCAATGTCCGGTTGAACCACAAATAGTTCATCATAACCTAAAATACACACTCTCATTATAAATGTACTGTAAGTTAATTATATCGAAAAGTATAGCGTTACTAGCTCACTCAGTCTTAATTATCGTAGACAGTGGCGTTTCTGTTCGCTTTCTCAGTTCTTTTGTATTATAAAATAAAACATTAAATAAAACTGAAGTTGTGAGCGTTTTGAGTGTCTTGTAGAACGTGTTATCTCAGATCAGTTACATACTAACAAAACGGGTAAAATGTGGTTTGCCGTTTTTAATGGGCATGTGCATTCCTTGAGAAGTTTGGTGGCTTTGGTTTGGCCACTAAAAAAAGTTACGATGTTTGAAATCAGCTCGGGAACTGTTTTACTCGAAAGTACTAGCTAGTCCTGTGATAAAACGGAAACTTAAATATCAGAGGACCAATATTAATCATGATCGCAAAAATTAGACTCTATACAAGTTACTTTTGAGCTGACGTCGCTACTTTCAGCGGGTCGTTATTTCAAAGCGGTCCCTGCCGTAAGAATTTATTAGCAAACAAATTCAGTATCAAAACTTTTAGTCATTGCTCAGGATCTCTTACTTCAAGGAACTTCATGAAACATGTAAAAGTCATACCAAGGAAATAGCTGTTGTTATTTTAGTTCCCCCAGAAGCTCCGATTACTAAACGGGCCGCTCCATCCTTGTCCAAAAACAGCGAGGGTGCAGTAGAAGACTGGGGCCGCTTTCCAGGGGATATCATGTTCGATTCAGAGGGTTCCACGCCATAAGCGTTCTTTGTGCCTGGGGTTGAAAAGTCGTCCATTTCGTTGTTGTAAATTATGCCAGTTCGAGTGGATCGATACTTGGATCCAAAGCTGATGAAGGAAATTGGTAAAATATCGTCAGGTTTCAATAAAGAAATAAGCCTACACAATAACGTTTACCTCGAATTCTGCTTGTGATTTTACAATGCTTTTCATGGTTCTTTAGAGTTAAATTGACTTGGAATCTCAAGCTACATAAAGTTCAAGATTACATATAAACTTTTGTTATTGTTAAAAACAAAATCCTGATATTTAGTCATTGTACGTAATCTTGTAGACAATCAATGGCATGTTGTCAAAGCATGGTCAAACTACTAGACAGTCACGCTGAATCTACCGCTCTCGTAATTCAGTCCTCACTCAGTTTTGACCATAAATGCATCCTTTAACGTCATACCACTTATACAAGGGTATCTGCAATGGCTAAATATCTTTTTTTTTTTTCATTTTTGCACGGCATGTTTCAGGCAGAAGCCAAATCTTCTTCCCAGGTTCCACCTTTTATTCAGTACCACCGAAAGAAAGTTTGGCTTTCTCTTACGAAAAAAACGAGGGCTTTGGTAAAGACGTCGAATGGCATTCAAAAGGCGTGCTGGCGCGCAACTTGTGGGTAATGCACTGCTTATGTGTGCAACAGTCTTCAAAACAAGGGCAACCTGAACGCCGAAAGTAATACTCACAAAAGATTTATCGTCGTGGTTGCAGAGACAGCGTCGCCATTTTCAGCGATGACGGACAAGTGAGAAGTCCCTTCATGGCTAGAGTTGTGATAAAAGTCTCCATAGTACCTGTAATCTGCAAACGTCTGGTTGTCCGAAATCTTCTGGCGTATAGATTCGGCAAATTCCGCATTGGTCATGTTTTTGACAATCTACAAGATAGCGTTAATTGAAATAAAATAACTGGTTAGCAAAATTTATAGGTGTGATATCATCATTTTCTTCCATATGCCAGTTTCACTTTAAAAACATAATAAATAAACTTGGGTGCCTTTCTAAGCTTGAAAAGGTATTCCTGATCTATTACTTTTGTTATTTCAGTACATTCACTTTTATAAAACATGACCGTTTCACTGTGCCAAAAAGCCGTTCTCAGTGCTTTCATCCCAGTGTATCGAAGTGACTCTGGGATTTCAAGAAAGAACCAATTTAGGACGCTGAGACAATAATACCTCGGTGACATTAGCAAAGTCTTGGTCTCCTAGTAGAGCTCTGTAAGCGTATGCAAACTTGAAGGCTTCCACAATCCTATGGTACGTCAATACAGAGTTTTGCGTTCCTTGCCGGTCCGAAGGTTTCATGTTGTAACCTTTAAAAAAGAAACAAAACGTGTTTATTGAGGTAGTGGGAGGTACGTGTGCATCTGTAGTGGGGGGGGGGGACAGGGGGGCGGGAGACCGGGAGAAAAGGGGGCGGGAGGTGTACGGGAGGCGGGAGAAGAGGGGGCGGGAAGCGGGAGAAAAAGGGGAAAATTACGCAACATTGCGCAATATTTCGCAATCGAAAAAATGCAAAGGGGCGGGAGCCAAAAAATACAGGGCGGGAACCGGGATTAAAAGGTACGGGAAGCGGGAGGTTTAAACCCCCCTGTCCCCCCCCCCCACTCTGTAGCCTGCGTGGAAAGCCGGCTAAAAGAGGAGAGAGTGGGGAAATATTAAAGTAAGCGCGAGAAGCGAGCGCGGAAGCCGCGCTTTGCGCTTGCAAATAGTTGCCCCTTTTCTCTCCCCTTTCAGCGCCTGCCGCGCTGGCTAGGGCACCTGTTTCCTTGTCATTTTTTATTATTTCAACGGTTCTTTTCAATGAAGCTTTTGACTGCGTTGTTGTGAGGGTAAAAAGTAACGTTGCAGTATAATTGTCCGTCGATCTGGTGAGTGCAATGATAAGCCGTGTTAACAACAGAGTCGAGATAGCCACGATTCTTGAAGAATTGATGCATTTCCTCTGATTTGTTGGAAAATAGAAGTCATGAACAACCCGCAATTTCGAAATTCGCTCTCACGAAGGGAAAACGCCTAAAACCGTCAACATTTTAATTTCGTTAAGGTGGCCTATTTACCCGTATCAACTCAGTTGATAAATCCATCCCTTTTACCAGTCCATTTTGAGGGGAAACCGCTGTTATCTAGTATACAACTGTTTTCGGGTTTTACATACCTTTTAAAATATTAAGGATAAAGCTCAGCACCACCCCACTCCCCGGGGGCGGTGTGGAGTACCACGAGTAGTTTCCCATCGTGCCGTTCATTGGCCTTCGGAATTTGGCCTTGTAGTTCTTCAAATCATCCAGGGTGAAAATTCCACCACCATCTTGAATATCTTGAACAATATCTTTGGCCAGCTCTCCGTAATAAAAATCCTCTGGATTATCGCGGATTCGTTCCAAGGTTTTGGCAAACCTGGGCATGTATAACATTTCTCCTGGCTTTTTCAATTCACCGTCCTCGTTAAACAGAAGTGCCCTTTAAACAAAGAAGTACACTGCAGTCAAGTTATCTCGAACCTTGTGGGAACCAGGAAAACGAGACTTGGGGGATCGAGGTAGCGAGGACGGTGTCAAATTACAGACTGTTTAATGAAGAGTATTGTAGTATACACTCTTTTTTTTAAGAATATATTTTATAAGAATATCGAGGCTGAAATTTGCGAAATTTTAAGAATATTTTAAGAATAAAGCCGAGACTGAGATTTTGAAAGGAAATAATTTTTGTGTGTTGAAAATCTGTAAATACAATACAATTATATGTTTTTAACTTAACCGTATAAAATTATTCCTTTCTCTAAACGGCAAAACCAGCCAACAAAACGAAAAAACCTGCACTAGCAGATCTAGACACCGAACACTTGTAATTGATACCCCAATAAATTCTAAAATGGAAATGTCATAAGCTATAATTTAAGAACAATACAAGAATATTTTCAGCCTAAAATCGGCAGAAAAATAAGAATATTCAGCCTGGGCCGGAAAAACAACATTCTTGTAGAGCAAGAGTGTATTCGAATTAGAATGTAGAGCAAAACTGCCACACTAGTGGTCTTTTTTCGAGGCAAAAAAACAAACAAACAAAGAAACAAGCAAAAACAAGCAAACAAATAAAACAAACGTTCATTGAAGATACCGATAATGTGTAAATTTTTTAACTGTTCCCGAGCTTTCTTTCTTTCTTTACCCAAATTGGTTAAATATATATCTGGGCAAGTCGCTATGAATGGTCATAATTATATGTCAATGAGCAATTTCTCTAGAAGCTCTACTCTTAGGCTACCTAGCCTATCTCCATCTGCTACTGACTTATTTAGCCAGCTTACGTACCTGTGGCCTGGATCATTCTTAAGCAGTGGTGTATAACGCGTTCTTGTCGCGGCGTAGTGAGCGGAGTAGCCGAACGGAAACCCATTTCTGGCCATGTCGATGGTTGGTTGCACCAGATCCTTCCAGGTCATTTTGCCGTACTTCTTCCAGGCTTCGTAGAATCCTTTCACCTCACCCGGCACCCCAGCAGCCGTCGCACCTGTTCAACGAGGAACAAGGCAAGAAAAATGACCAGTCGCTTAGACAACGAAAAGAGAGAGAGAGAGAGAGAGAGAGAGAGAGAGAGAGAGAGAGAGAGAGAGAGAGAGAGAGAGAGAGAGACAGAGACAGAGAGAGACAGAGACAGAGAGAGACAGAGAGAGACAGAGAGAGAGAAAGAGAGTGTGTGTGTGTGTGTGTGACACCGCACGAAAAAAATACGATCTACCTGAGTATGTTACAAAACAAGCAGTATGCATTTTGAGTTGCTTGGATCTAAGAAAGGTTATTAATCTTGGTGTTGGGTCTGAATCAATAAATAGATGGACAAATGAACGAACGAACGAACGAACGAACAAACAAGAAATTAAGAAAGAAACTTTTTCACCTAGCTTTACTAGCTCCTGACTCCTGATAAAGGCTAGTTTTGCCTAATTTGAACTATTTGGGACTAAGGGGTAGGATTTCAATGATGGAAGGAAATATAGTAAAAGTGAATATAAAGCCACCTTAGTGCTCAGGAAAACACAACTCGTTTTAAGTCATAAACTTATTAAAATTCTAGCTGTTCGATCAGCTTTGCATCTTTCAAGTTTTTTCTTAGCCCAAGGAGTTTTAATATTAGCTATACAGTATCTTTAACAGGAAATATGGGCATATGGTGTATCCTTTGTTTCAAACAATATATATCTTTTGCTTCTGGTAGCAGTATACTATGTTTTTGTCTATTTTGAAGGGAACGTTAAGGTATACCGGGTAAATTAATTTAGAGGCACTTGTTATTCTTTCTTGTAAAAATTAATATAATTCAGCCTCTGGCTGCAATTTTAATTTTAATAAACTATCTATCTATCTATCTATCTTGTGCCGTCCCACCACCCACGCAGCCAACCCTCGGCTGACGTAAATAAAGTTTTTAGTGTAACATGTTCTACTGTGAAATGATTGAAAGGGTTTTGCCAGTGAAATAAAAGTGTAATATCCAAGACTGTTTAGTAGTCATTGGACTTTATCACTGTCTGGAACAGTTTAATACAATCCCTTCTGGCATTTTTTAGGAAAGCCTTTTTAGGTAAGTGTAAAACTTACCTAACGTGGAACTCATTTTCCCTCCGACATACATTGTTCGGTTGGCTTTGCCCGGGGCTTCTTCGCGAAAATCGATCACCTCTACAAAGTTAGCACTCTTCTTGTACACAACCATAAAGCCTCCACCTCCGACTCCAGCCGAATGCATGTTATAAACTCCAATACAAAACAAAGCGGCAATCGCCGAGTCCATAGCTGTTCCCCCTTTCTTTAGAATGTCCCGGCCTATTTCCGAGCAAGGACCGGCGTCCGATGCCACTACGGCGTGTTGGTAGGGGCCATCCGCCCCCGGGGGCCCGGTCGGAGGCGGTTGGATGGGTCTCGGGGTTGGAGTTTCTGGTTCCGACTTCTTGTCTCTTGTGAATATAATCGCCAATGCAATAACGATTCCCAAAACTACCAAGACCGCTACAACAATGAGAATGATTATGCCCTTGTTTGACCTGGAAAGGAAAGGAAAGCTATGTTTTTCTACCCTGGTGCTAGAGGTTTTAATTTGCGTGAAAATTGAAAGGAATTGCGCCACAAAGCGTTCACCCTGGGTGTCAAAGGTTTCTTGGAACACTTTAGACAGTGTTTTAGTTTTATAAGCGACAGGCTAAACGTAACACTTCTGCAGGGTATTGAAGCGGGGAAAGAAAAAGAATTGGCTCTTCACTCGCCGCTTAGTATCTCGTTATTGACGCTAGCGCTTCGTGGCTCAAATTTCAGATGAGAAGAAAAGAAACAAGAAAAAAACTCACAGTAATTGTTCCCTCGGTTCATGCTAGATAGGCAAAAGCAGCTTCTAAATTTGGGATCTTGACTGAACATTTCTTCCCTTAACTTTTCTTCTACATATACATATTCAGCTAAAGAATCTTAACAGGTCAATAACAGTCCGTTTACATCGTCCCTTTAACTTAAAACTTTATGGGAAAACAAAAAAACTGTAATCGGGATAACCTCTTTATTTTTGATTACGGTAAATAACCTTAGAAAAACTTAGAAAAGGAAAACTCCATTGGCTTAGCTAAAACGGCAAAGGTGTTCTAGGCATTACCTTTACACGCTGCAATTGATTTTCCAAACCCTACAATTTTACTCGCAAGATTTGCCTCTCGCTCGAAGAGGGGCAAGTATGACAATTTGCTGCCTCGCTTCCATCAGACAAATTCCGTAGTTAGGATGTCCGAAATCGCAAATTAAATGCAGACTGGCAATCTTAGTGCCGAAATGAACTTATACGGAAGACTGTGCCATGTAAGAACTGTAGGAAATATGGGAAGAATAAATGTGAATTTTCGATCAGTAATTCCTTTTAAAAAAATGTCAAATTTGTACATGTATGGCTGCGTTTCAACGGTTGCCACCCAGCAACACTGACGTCTGTAAATGTTGTAGCTATTAAATGCAACGTTTGAAGTCTTGACCCGCGCCGTTTTCTCTTCCAGCTTGGTACGTTAATTGAATTTTGATTTGTATGTTCTTTCTAGTTTTATTTGTTTCTTTATCAAGTGAATTTCCTATATTCGGGAAAATCATTCTATAACTAATCTGGGATTAGAAAACTTTGAATGTCACGTGGGTGACGTGACGTCATACCACGGTGTAACTCTTTATGTCTCTTTAGGTGAATTTCCTAAAATCGCCTACGCGCTTTTATATATAATCAAAATTTTATAAAACGTCGGATAAAGCATCCTTCTGATGTCGTTAAGTGCCATGTCGTGATTTCATTAATGTGCTTCAAGTGTAAACAAAGCTTAACTTACGTACATTGCTGTGTCAAACTGTGAGGTTATAAGAAACCCTTCGAGCCTATGTTTTTTCTTTCTGGTTGACTTATAATTGCCAATTAATCGACTGTCAGAGATAAATGAGCTATATAAGTTGTATCTAAGCCAATACCTTCAGGGCATTCTTATCTTCTAATTACCGACAGTGCTGGGAAAATACACCCGCGCTTATTGAACTCTCAGACGACAAAATTGCCAGAGACGTAATAATTGACCTCATTAACTGAAACTCTCCCCGAGGAAATAATACTACAGCTAAGAAACTTTCGACCGAATGGACACGACTCGAAGGTTGAGAAGTTAGATCCGTTCTTTTGTCTCAAGAAATATGTGGAGATATGAATTGTAAGAAAAATGCGGCTCACAAGTGCAAAGAAACGACAGACGAATATAAGTTTGGTTCGCAATCTTATGTTCCTCCGGCGGTATTATCCATACGCGGCAAAACAAAATTGGGTGTCATAAACTTGTACAGACAGAATCACTCGAAACGCAATTTGCATAACCCCACAGAAACCATCTGTGACCTTATACGTATAATCCTTAACATGAACAATTTTACATTTAACGGAAGACATTATCTACAAAAACACGGTACTGCTATGGGCGCCAAAATGGCCCCTTCATTTGCCAACCTTTTTCTTGCTAAATTTGAACATGATGCTCTCCGAAACGCACCTTATTTACCTCATACATGGCTGAGATTTTTGGACGATATTTTCTTTATCTGGACCGAAGGTTCAGATAAACTGAAAGTATTTGTCTATTATCTCAATAACCTCCACCCCACCATTAAGTTCACCTGTTCACATTCCCTTACTAATGTCCCATTCCTTGATGTTATGGTTTCACTCAAGGATGGTCTTATAGAAACTGATCTTTACACTAAACCCACTGACAAACATCAGTATTTACTTATCTCTTCATGTCATCCTCCACACACTAAACGTTCTATTCCATATAGCCTTGCACTTCGCCTTCGACGCATATGCTCCAACTACGACACTTACAAACAACGTTCTCAGGAACTTATGAACTACCTCGTCAATCGGGGTTATAGACTAGATTTTCTTAAAACCCAAATACAACGGGCTTCTGAGGTTTCCCGCAACGACGCTATTAAAACCAACTATTTCCATCAACAGTCGCTGGTTTCATGAACAATTGCAAAGAAATCAATACATCTCAGGTAGAATCTATCTTAAATTACTGACCCAAGAATGCCGCAGGACCATACAAGCACTTCAAGAGGAACTTGTACTCAAAAAGGAACTTTTACGTAAGAACGGTAGCATAGAGTCCTTTAACTACTACAATGATAAGTTAGCCTCTATGGCTCACTCGTTAGAATCAGTACTTTTTAATCGCCGACTCCGCAAAAACAATCTCATGCGCCGGGATAACTCTAACAATTCATTTCATGGTCATTCATATTTTCATTTCGCCATCCACCCCACTTCTTCCACTCCTCAAAACCACAATGACAGACGAAAACGGATGCGACGAAAAAATACTAAACGACTACCCATTTCTAATACCACTGCACCCCTTAACCCCAATTCTGTTGTTAATTTATCTAACATCACTCTCACGCACGACGAAACGCAACTTCTCGCAAGAGGTCTTACCTTTTGCCCTAATCCACGACAAATCAACTGGTCTGAAGTTAATGCAGACTTCGACGAATTCGCCCGACGTCTACGCATTGCAGAATTTTTTCATGACGACACTTCCAGTGACGAACCCAACCCCTTTCACCCTAAAAGCCCTTGGACTCCCCCCCCCCGACTAACAGAGACGATGCACTTGACGCTTTTCTCAATGCCGTTAAACATGACTTACTGACCTCCCAACTCAAACGCATTGGCGATAATCTCCCAAAAACACAACGTGAGGCTTTACGTCAACTTAAACAGAGACATGACATTATCATCAAATCAGCCGATAAAGGGTCGGCGACTGTGATAATGGACAGATCCTGGTACATAGACGAATGCAACCGACAACTTAATAATCCCACCTTCTACGAACAACAAGATAACGACAAGACTGACACTATACAAAAACGGGTTACTGAATATGTCAAACGCATGTTTAACGACAAACTCATCGACAATAAAAGCAAACAATATCTTATACAGAGAGACCCCAGACCTGGACGCTTTTACATACTCCCCAAAATTCGTAAAGTTAACAATCCTGGACGACCCATACTTTCTTCTAACAACCACCCAACTGAACGCATCTCACAGTTTGTTGACTATCACCTCAAACCTATAGTTTGTACTGTACCATCCTACGTTAAAGACAAAACTGATTTTCTTAACAAACTTGCCAGCTTGAACAGACTTGCCGACACTGCCATACTTGGCACCCTTGAGGTCACTTCACTTTACACTAACATCCCTCACAACAAAGGAATCGAGGCTTGCCGTTTTTTCCTTCAAAAACGCCACGACAAACACATCCCCACAGAAACCATCTGTGACCTTATACGTATAATCCTTAACATGAACAATTTTACATTTAACGGAAGACATTATCTACAAAAACACGGTACTGCTATGGGCGCCAAAATGGCCCCTTCATTTGCCAACCTTTTTCTTGCTAAATTTGAACATGATGCTCTCCGAAACGCACCTTATTTACCTCATACATGGCTGAGATTTTTGGACGATATTTTCTTTATCTGGACCGAAGGTTCAGATAAACTGAAAGTATTTGTCTATTATCTCAATAACCTCCACCCCACCATTAAGTTCACCTGTTCACATTCCCTTACTAATGTCCCATTCCTTGATGTTATGGTTTCACTCAAGGATGGTCTTATAGAAACTGATCTTTACACTAAACCCACTGACAAACATCAGTATTTACTTATCTCTTCATGTCATCCTCCACACACTAAACGTTCTATTCCATATAGCCTTGCACTTCGCCTTCGACGCATATGCTCCAACTACGACACTTACAAACAACGTTCTCAAGAACTTACGAACTACCTCGTCAATCGGGGTTATAGACTAGATTTTCTTAAAACCCAAATACAACGGGCTTCTGAGGTTTCCCGCAACGACGCTATTAAAACCAAACCTAAACGACAGACAGATACTGTTCCTTTTGTCATTACATACAATCCTGCTTTACCTAACATAACCCGCATAATCCATAAACACTCTCATCTACTCTACTCATCTGATCGTTGTAAAAAGGTTTTCACCAGTCTTCCTCTAGTAGCCCACCGGCGTTGTAAAAATATTAGTGACATTCTTGTTAGAGCTAAGTTACCGGAACCTGTCAACATTGACAACTCACGGTTTCCTCCCGGCTCTTTTCGGTGCAATAAAAATAATTGTCCCACCTGCCCTTATATCGAAGATGGCCGCAGGCAATATACTTTTAATAGTACTGGACAAATGAATCAAATCAAATCGCACATTACTTGTGAAACGTCTAATGTGATTTACATGATTCAATGTACTAAGTGTAATCTTCAATATATCGGAGAAACTAAACGTCGCCTCAAAGAACGCTTTAATGAACATAGGCGACCCATTATCAACACCTCCAGCTACAATCCTACCGCTGTCTCACGACACTTTATTACTGGCAATCGTACGGTTAATCATATGCTTCTTATACCACTTGAAAAATTATATACTAATCGTGATTCACTTAGAAAGGCTCGTGAGGCATTCCTCATCCACCGAGGAAACACACTGGAGCCTGCAGGTCTTAACATGCAGAAGAGATGAAATGTAATCCAACCAGCTTTTTCCTTATCTCTATTATACTGTATTTCCGCTTTTATTTCATTATTATTATTATTTTTTCTGTATTTTTAACACATCACGTAGCCCTGTCCTGTTATTTCCGGTTCGTTATATAAAGACCATGTAAATTCGCGTTTCATTCAATAAACCTGAAGAAGGCTGGTGTTGGCCAGCCGAAATATTGTATTTACGCCTCGTGCACGTTGTCTGACCAGTCT
The DNA here is from genome assembly GCA_964017195.1 of Siderastrea radians. Taxonomy (NCBI): domain Eukaryota; kingdom Metazoa; phylum Cnidaria; class Anthozoa; order Scleractinia; family Rhizangiidae; genus Siderastrea; species Siderastrea radians. Next base: position 26,900,218 of record OZ024897.1, read on the forward strand.
TCGCATTATTTCCATATTTATCTTCTTTTGACTGGTCACGATCTACTGATCCAACGTAGAGCAAGCTTTGATCGTACACGGTTTTGCAGTGGTCTAAACCTTGAAAATTTGTTAAAAAAACATCGATGACCTCTGCATGCAATCTAAACAAATAACTTGATAAAGAAATATGAAAACAACAAGCCGGTGCAACTGATGTTTAATCTCGGTGACGTGAGTGGTGGCATTTTTCTGGAGGAGGCGCATCGATTAACAATGTATGAATGTGGGAGGAGAGGATGGGGTGTTTTGAAGTGGAAACCAAGAAACTAACAAACTTGGAGTAGACAGCTTAACAGATGGACACTGTCACCAATTTTTAGGATAACTTTGAAAAGCCAAAAGACATAGTCTAGTCAGTGGAAAGCCCAAAACACAGGTTGAGTCTCGTTTGAAACTATTCTACCAGTTCTCTGAGACTATTATAAGTAAGTGTGTTTGGCTGCGGATAGCCAGGATGGAAATGGATTGCAACTTGAAAACTTGTCAGGCTGATGTTTTCAAGTTTATCCTTTATTTGGTGGAGAAATCGCCAATGCCCGACTATGGTTTGTTCTTCCTTTGAGAAAATCATTTGATTTCCTTCTCTTGACGTTCAAGGGTATTTGTGTACGTCAAAAGGCGCCTATTTTAAATTTCAGCACATTTTTTCACACCAAAAAGTAAAAATCCCATTGACAGTGTCCCCTTAAATGTTAAAGTGGTGAAAATGCTGCTAGAATTTTAAAATGAGCCCTTAAACGTACAAAGACGGTAGAGCCAACACAAACTAGTTGATGTTTTCAGAACTGTTCCCATGCAGGCTCCCCAATCAGTCCAAGCCTCCCCCCACCTCCACCTCCCCTACCTCTGGGCTAGAATAGTGGCTGTATTTATACAATCCTCTGACCTGAGTATCATTATTCATATCATATCATACATAAGAAATTTACGTTACGTAACCTGATTGCAAAAACAGCAGACTTGTTGAGGAAATGTGATGGCATATCTGTCTTAAAATACTTGTTGCATAACCATTTTAGGGTCGTTATCTAGGGAAATGATCTTCTCTTATCTCTAAGGTTGAAGAATAAGAAGAGCATTCTGGACGCTGCAAGAAAGATACATTTTAATTCAATAAATTATATTTATTTCTTCGGTTTACCTGAATTGCGCAAAACTCGCTGAACATGAAGGGACTGAAGGTCCGCACGATTGTAAAGCTATTAAATCACTAATATTTCATATTTATTTACTCAGTGATAAAGCAGAGTGGCTTCGACGGATGTACGCTAACCCGATAACGTCTATTTATTTCTGTTTTAGTCCGTGTGCGACAAGCGCCGGCACACTAAAGTAGGGCAGAGTTAGGTGCTGCACATTTAAAGGAAGAAACTCGTCGCAAGAATATCAGCAGGTTTCTCCGGAACTAAAAAAATGTCTCTAATAAAGCTATTGCAGCTAAAGGAGGTTTGAAGGCGAAGCTTCACCGCAATATTAAAATTACCCTCGGATCGATATTTCGTCGGTCGCCACAGCATCGCCTGCCCGTTTGGGCGACGAGTCCGTCAGCGAACCCTCCTTAATAAAACAAGAATGGCAGATATGCTGAGGCCAGCTTAAGAACTCTTTCACCGACACTTTCTTCATCAAATTATCGCTTCTTTGACACATAGTCGTTTATAAGATTAGAGCCTCACCTTTTGCGCGGGGCGTCTTCTCCCCCAACACTTTTGAATTTGACTCTTGGCTCAGAACCACTTCTCATGTTGCTCAGCTGATATGAAATGAACGCTGAGAGACAAGCTCTAGGTTTATAATGCAACCAACTACAATCCTTGATCACAAAATCTAGTCACTCGGATGCTCAACAATTGTGCGCTTGAGTGGTTGGCAGTTTTGCCGAGCGCACAAACACACAAACAGATCTTTTGAAGTGACGTCAAACAAAGAACCCACCTGACCTTGTCAAAATAGTTATTCTTATGCATAGTCGCCAGTTGACTTTGTGTTTGGCACTAGCTACGCAATGCTTATTGCCTCATTATCCTTATAACAACAGAAACATTTTTTCTAGAGATCCTTCGTTGCTACTGGACACATCAAGAGAATATTCTCTCACCGGCTGCAGTCGGTGCACTGGAAAGTACGGACTGGATTACTAGATTTAGGCCGATTTAAGTGGCGACATTTGTTAAAGCAGTTCATTTTAACTAGTTCTAATACATTCGGGCCTTCAAAATAGAATGTTTCTTTTTTCGTTACCTATTAAACATAAAAAATTGAAGAACTCTGGACATCACGACAGGAGACATGTTTGTGAATCTTACACGCTGGCGAAGCTGTAGTGAACATTTTGCTGAGCGGAAATTGCTTGCCGCGCGTGTAGCGACGACAACGCATGAGTTCACGCTCGGGTGTTCTCTTAACTCTTAAGTATCGCTCGGCTATCTTTGAGATAATAACCGTTAGGCTCTCAGACAACGGGGCACAGACACTTTATTTATCCGATCAGTTACACAAGAAACTGTTTTACGTGGGAGCCCGGAGCATAAACAGATAGCGCAAATTACATATATGAACTTAATAAACATAAGATAACACGAAACAGATGATGACTCTCATTTTAAAAGATGACACATGCTATTTGCTTGTTTGAGAAAAACTGGAAGGTCATTCCACAGCTTAATGCTACTGTAAGCAAAGCTTTACTATTATATATATTCAGTCCGAGGTTTGCAAAGAAACAGTTAATTTTCGTGTCATTATTTCAAAGATAGTATTTCGCATTCATCGTTGCTCTTACGAGATTTTGTAGACAAGTAGGCACAGAAGAAAACGAAATCGAATATAAAACACAGAGAGTTGGAACAGGCCCCTGAGAGGTGAAAGAAGGACTGCGCTTTATTGAAGACCTTTTCTGCAGTTGAGGGGGAAAACACTAAAAAGTGTTCTCTTTCACACTGTTTAATCGTTTCTGAACACAAACGAACTTGTCAGTAATAGCAAGCGATAAATTGGAATGAGTCGTGTGTATGTGCCTGTATAACTAAGGAGGCCTGACGTCTTAATACTCGAGGTTTTGTGTCAGTAAACTCATTCCGGATTTACGAATGTCTGTGCTTGCGCTGTGGTGACGCAGTTACAAAAATACTGTTTGAAAAAGAATTTCCAAAACAAGCGGCATGATGTCTCGCCAAATAAAAGTACAAGATCAATACAGTCTCAGTTGCAAAGGACACAGTTACACACTCTTCCTTCCTTCCTCTATCTCTTCCTTCCTGTGTGCGCAATTTCCTTATCTACTCTAAATATTACGTCTGCACCAGCGTTTCGAACCCTTATAGATGAAATAATGAACTTATATGAAAACATCATATAACCTTCATCCTCCACGGATTTAACACGAACCCACAAAATAACTAGCTCCAAGTTGGTTTGTTAGCTCAGTTGGTTAGAGTGCTGCACCGGTATCGCAGAGGTCATGCGTTCAAATCCCTTACAAACCTGAATTTTTCTTTTCAGGCTTTCTTTTCGCAACTGCAAAAGTTGCGTACATAACAGCGATGATCTTTATACATTTAACCTTATAGATCAGTTCGGGATTGTATATGATCCCTTGATGGCCTCGGTCCTGACCCTCGGGATTACGTTCGATCCCTCGAAGCTCCCTGAATCTTCTGGAATTGGATGATGATGATGATGATGATGATGATGATGATAAACTTTATTAATGTGTCAAGGCCACATAGCCTGGGAAAATCCCATACTAATTTGGGGACACAATTAATAGATATTAAAAATATGTAGAAAGAAATACATACGCCTGAGGTTCTTGGGATCTCTGGGGATTGAATTCGATTTCCTATAACTTTTATTGGGATCTTCTGGGATTAGTCTCCGTCCTTCGGACGTACTAAGGGTTGTTGGACATGCCACCCCTACCACCCACATGTTTTTGTCCGATATTTTCAAAAGCGTGTGTGTGTGTGTGTTTTGTGGGCATCTGACTTAAACACTGTCTGTCCGATGTTCCCTTAGAAAACTATTGAGAAAGTTTTTGTTTTATATAACGAAACGGTTGAAAGAATGTCTAAAATGTCTGATGTTATCAGACCATAACGCGGACATTCTGTTAACTACTTAAGTACGCCTAACGGGAGGTCTTTTTTTCCCTCAGAAACGAGAAACGGTGGGTAAATGAGTTCAATACTACTTCCTAACCATTTACTTGCATTAAAGGGGCAATGTCACGAGGATTTTCATGTCTTTGAAAGAAATTGAGTGAGTTTCCCAAAAGGAGAACAAACCGTCATCAATTTCTGGCGATTTTTACAAGAAACAAGGGAGAAACTTAAAAACATAAGCCTAATTTTTTGCGACCCATTTCCTTCCAAGGAGGAATGAAAGGTCCATCCATGATGCTTTGCGTGAAATTCAATCGGTTCGTCTTATCCCGAACCCGGTTCTCGGCGAGTAACACAAAGGATTTTGCTTGGATTTTTATCATTCTCCAAGGTCGATTTCAGCAGGTCTTTTGTTGTGCATTTGTTTTTGGTTATTTAAAGCTCCCATAGACGTAAAATTTCTTAATAAATTCGTGGTCGGTGCCCTTTTTCCAAGCCTTTCCTTGGGAGTTATTAGGCGTGAAGAAGCCAGTGTTAGGTAAGGTAAGGTAAGGTAACTTTATTTAAACACGGTATTTCCTTCAGGTATACATTTACAATGAAGTATAGAAAAAACTAACTTCCTAACTAATCTGAAAACTAAGATAAAAGAAACTAAAATAATAAAGATGAAAAGAAAACACCTGCTTTTCAAGGAGGCCGTGTGTAAAAACAGAATATCGCTAATTAAATTATTTGTCAATCGAAATTTATGTCTCTTAATTTTCCCTTAAATATACTAGGGGATGTCAATTGCCACACCTCCAGAGGCAAGCCGTTCCATAACACACTACCGCTGTAAGAAAGACTTCTTTTGTAAAATTCAGTACGGGGTCGCGGAACAGCAAGCTTGTATTCATTCTCTCTAAGGTTATAACTAGTTAAATCACAGCGACAAACAAAACGGGAAGTCAGATATTCTGGAGCAGTGTTATTTACAATGCTATGCATCATTATTGCTTTACTAACTGCGCGCTGATGGACAAGTTTCGACCACTTTAAATTTTTAGTATTGTTTAATATCATTTCCATCCAAGCCCTCCACAGCCAAACTCCCTCAATTATATATAGTTTTAGGATTCTGGTAGAGTAACTTTAAACAAAAATTGAACCATTATTTTACATTTGTAAAGTGTGGGAGGTAGAGAATTATTTGTTTAGTTATTTTTAGGTATTTTAATGTTCTTATTCCCGTCGCCTTATACGCTTTTAATTATATCTTTTACAGCTATGCATGCCATTTGCACAAAGTTATTTTTTAGCCACTTTTAGCCTTTTATTCTTATTGTCTATTGTTTGTATGTACATATTTTTAGCGCTTTTACTATATTTACACATGTAATTTTATTCTAACACCGAAATTGAAAATGACCGTTACTCGCGTTAACTAAGATTGGTTGAGATTATTTATGTATTGGTAGTTTGTTGCGGTATTATATATAGAGATTTCAGAGAAGGATGCTCATCCATTCACTGATTGGAAAGGAGGCACTGGCCTGATTTTGGGACGCTTGTCCATTCATACATGAGAAAGGAGGCACTGGCCAGATTTTGGGACGCTTGTCTATTCATACATGAGAAAGGAGGCACTGTCCTGATTTTGGGACGCTTGTCCATTCATACATGAGAAACGAAGCATTGGCCTGATTTTGGGACGTTTGTCCATTCATACACGAGAAAGGAGGCGCTAGCCTGATTTTGGAGAGCAATTTGTCTACATTCAGCTTATGCTTATTGGATTTAGTTTGTGCCCGTTTCCATCTTTTCTATGGAAGATCGTTCAGTTTACCTCCCATATAGGTTTATATGGATGCAAATGCTTTTCTCTTCATTATAGGTGTTTGCTAATCAAGGTTATTGGAGAAACCCCCAGCTAGCATGAAATTAAGCACGAAGGACGTCCTGAAGTTGCTAACGAAGTTTAAGATGGATTTGTAAAGTAATCCTAAAAATAAGTTACTGATTCCCTCTAATAGAACACTGTCAGCTATTGTCATTATGACCACAAAGTACACGTGCAAGCATTTCTGGTAGTGAAATTGCCAAATAATCGGCTGCAAAAGTATCATCACAACCAGGCCACAAAAGCAGAATTGGGTGCCTCGACTTTAATTGGAAGGGCTGAAAATCAGTTCACCGAATTGTCCTTCATTAGCCGAAAAAAAGGTAAATGTCATACCAGAACACTGCACAGTACGGTTGCCTTGGATACCGTACCAACTCTTCGGTCCAGAGATGAAAGCCTCAAGACAGTACACGACGCCTTTTCTTAAAAATATTGGTTCGTTTAACAAAACATCAAAGCCATAATATCGTGATGTAGTGTGGCGAATAGATGAAAAAGCACCTCCTGAAGAAGCCAGAATTGATCCATATAAGTCATCCCTGAGCACAAGAGTAACTGAATAATCATTGTCCTCACTACCAAATAAGTATACTCCGTGACATAGTATGTCATGGTCCGCAGAAAAAGATAAACTGGACTTTCTTCCGTTATTTATCCAACCGAACATCACTGAACGATACTTGCAGCAGCGTTTCAGATAACGAGGACCAGATCTTTTCGTCTCTGGAAACCCTATGGGAATATTTTGCACTGAATTAAAGTCTGCCTTGAACTTGACTTCACCGAGAACGAGTACTCTACTCTTGAGGACTACGGAATTAAATTCTTCCTCCGTCACGAGGGGAAAGCGAATCGCCTTTATGATTCGTTCTCCAATAATTCTTCTCTTTTCTTGACCATCTGCCACTATGCCTAGTTTTTCAGACTGCTTTGTCGCCCATTCAATTACTCCCTTAAATAATTCCACTTCGGCAATATTAAGAGTGTCTCTTTCGACTATGGCTTCAAGTAAAGGCCTCTCGATTGTCGCAAATCCATCCGATTTCAATGCCGCTTCTGTGTGTTCATCGATCACTTTCCAGCATCGATCCACTAGGTCGGTTTCCTCTTCAAATTTCAGCGCAGATGGCAGAATGCTAAAAACATTTGAAGGGTGTAAATTATACCGTAGATATTCCGTGCATTTTTCAACGAGTGTAGGCACTATGTACTTCTTAGCCAAGTATAACACTTCCATCACATTACTTCCGCTCAAGTTCACTTCATCGCTGTACATGTAACGAAACAACTCCAACAGACTCTCGTGCTCACAGTCAGGCAGTTCAATAGAGTCTCTTGTCTCTGCCAGCTCACCGTAAAACATGGCTTCAAACACAGGACTGCCAATCGACAACACAAACTTGTGAGCTGAAATCACTTTCTTACTTTCACTTTCACCATCGCTCTTACGAACAGCAAACTTCACATCGCTAAAGAAACTGTTGTTGAGCATAAACTTGGTTCTTTCTCTGATATTTGGTCTTGTTGCTCGCCAGTTTTCTTCGACGGCACTCATACTTTATTTGGCAGGCGAACTGGAAATTGAATATTTCATTTAACATAAGATTAAACGGAAGGGAGAACTGACTCTTTCCTTGAAGAGGTCGCTGGTAATTTCAGCTCTTTGTATCTGTATTGACCAGGGGTCATGTTGGTCACCTCTGTCACGTATTTTCTAAAAAAGTGACTCTTTTTCCGGTCTTTTCCCGAGGTGCTGGAGGCTGCCAGTAGCTCCCTGCCGTCACACTGTCAATTTAATTCAAGAAAGCGTTTAATTCAAAATATTTAAGAGCTGAAATCACTATTGGACGAACTTTGAATTTATGACGATTTTAATGCTACATGTACAAGGACAGTTTTGAATTCTTGAGGGTAACGTTGGAATAATTTCTGATTCCGCCAGTTACGGTTTGTAGCGCGCCCATGAGCTTTCTAAAGTGTCCGATTCGATTCCATCAAAAAACCCAAATGGACTCGGATAAGATCGTAGCAAGCAGAAACTATATTAGTAAGTAAGTAAGTAAGTAAGTAAGTAAAGCCTTTATTTAAAGAGGGTAAAACACATAATAGTATATACATACTAATAAACTTGTGGCCCTCTGTACTAAAACTATATAATATTAAAAATACATATATATATACACGTAACTATTACAATTTATAATACTGAGTAGAAAGAATTTAAAAATATAAATAAATAAATAATCAAGAAAAATAAGTAAATGAAGAAACAAATAATTAATAAGTAAATAAATAAAATAAATAAATGAATAAACAAATAAACTAAAAGAATAAAAAATTATAAAAATAAAATTATGGACAAAAATGGCGCAAAAATTTCTGGCCTGCTAAAAACCGTTTCCTAAGACTATTTCTAAGGGCCATTGCAGATGAGCTTTGCCGGATAGTAATAGGTAGCGAGTTCCAAAGTGTAGTCGTGGTTACGCTTAATGTGCTTCCACCTTCCGTTTTTCTTTTAAAACGGGGACAAATAAAATTATTAGCCATGCAAATCACCGCATTTCTTTAATTTGTGCATGGTGATCAGTACTCTTTATTTTCAGTGACTATATATTTTGGCGATAAACACTGAATTCTGGCGATAAACCAACAAACACACGCACGCGCTCGTTTTGAAACAATCTTATGATTATGACGTTATAAGACGTAAACAATTGAAGTGAAAACTTTCTTGAAAAACACAAGATAGTTATCGCAAAGTTTTGGTGCAGCTATATAGCAGCTTACAAGATCTGGCGATGTACTTTTGGAAGAAATTACTCCGCAGTGACGAATTTAACTTTTCTACGAAGGTAAAATTTGATGATACAGTTCTTTTCGCACGGAAAAACTGAGCGCAGTACCGCTTAAATTCAAATTCAGATTGGCTACTTGCAAACGTCAAATTTCCTACTTACACTTAAATCTCAATACTTTACAAGAATCTAGATAAAAAATAGCCAGTGAATCCTAAAACACTTAAATTGAGTTTTGCATTCGTTTTGCATTTGTTTTATTTTTTAATTAAGAACGGTATATCGCAGTTATAGGTACCTATTTTAAACCTGCTTTTTAAAAATGAAAAAAAAATGCAAAACTAACAAATCAAAATTCAATCACATGTCACTGGCATATTTAGAGATAGAGAAGATTTATTAATGTAACGTTTATGCAAATTTTAGCTTGAAGAACAACTGAAACAATGTAGGAAAACAATACAGTCGGAAAGGGTGAGTGGAACACGTCCGCATAGAGTTATATACTACAACACAATAATGTCGTCCTTACAAATGTTAAGACGCGATGGGTTTTCAACTTTTCGTTTTCCGCTTGATGTTGTTGAAAACGGATGATACCTGTTGTATTTGTAGTGAGCGATTTAGGCAACCTCGTCCCCAGTGCCTTCCCCTTGTTCAAAATGTGGCTCCGAAAGTTCTTTGGAATTTCGTCATACAAACACGATGAAATTTCTTCGTTTTTTTTAAATAACGGTTTCCGATTGCAGAAAACAAGCAGGTTTTGCCAGACGCTGGAGACAACCTCCGAAAAAGCCATTTCATCATGTATCATGTAACAAAATACTCCACGATTCGTGGAGTATTTCAGCAGCCTTGGCCAGGGGTTTCTCCGGCCGCCATTTTGAATGAGGAGAAGGTCCTGGCGGGGACGAGGTTGCGATTTTGGAGCATTTTTTACGGTTCACACTAGTGACTACACGTTTACATTCCCGCCCGTCAACATTAGTTCGACGACCGGCCTCCGTTTCGAAAAGTCTTCGTTTTGGAGAGCATTATAGAAAACCTCCCTCTGGAGGTAGAGGTCCCCTTTTTCCATCGTCTTGTCATACCAGTCTAGATCGAGGATTGACAGAAACGCGTAAAAATAGCGCATAAAAGTAGCGTTGTCCAAGGAAAACGTGAGCGCCCTAGTTAAATCGCACAATTCAAGCATGTGAGGCCTGACAACACAAAAAGGGTCTTAGGCCATTCCACATGAGTGGTGAAAAAATGAAAATTTTTCAATCCAGTGACTAGAGAATAAAATTGAAGCCATTCGACAGTATAAACATCGTTCTGTTCAAACTTGTATGTTTGGTTAAAACTGTTGCCATGGTGACTCCACAGGGGGCTCTTGCATTTTGACATTTAAGAAGGTAGATGAGACTGGTGACAAAAGCTGAAACTTCATGTTGAATGTATCAAGAGACCAGGAAAAAATCCAGATTGTGAGTGCTAATATTCTAGCAGCCTTTAGTCCCAGTTTGCACTGGAGAATGAAAATTCCAGCTTTGGATTACTGCTACCAGATTTTTAACTTGTTAAAAATTGCAATGGCATCTGTTGGTAATGGTAATCTGTCAGTTATATTACTTCTGCTGCTCTAATAGTTTGTTAACAGCTTCATTTTAGTCTTTCTTATTTTACTTTAATTAACTTCTTTATTTAGAAAAACAGGATGAAAGGTGTGCAAAAGAAATAATGATTAGTTTCTGTTCTGGAGGGGAAATTTGGTTGCTAAGGGGAATGCTGCTACAGGGAGGAAAAGTGTCTGAGGAAACTTATTTTTAACTTAGATGGCTTTCAAAAGAGATCATTTTCTATCACAATTTTACAGCCTTTTCTTATCTCACATCTGCATGTGCACCGTGATGGTACATTTGCACTCTTGCCTTCGCAATACTGTGGAAAGACCCTTGTCTAGCTTAGATTAGGGACTCACCATGCAGTTTTAGATAAGACTTAATGTCTAAATTTTTTGGCAGGTTGACATGGCCTGCATGAGGAACATTGGCTGGCACCCATTCTGAGCTGTTTTCCATTGGTCTTTCAGGTGAGAATGAAGGAGAACTTGCTGCTCAATGAAAATCCTTGTATAAGCTTAGATTTCTTGTCAGACTGAAGGCAACTAAACATGTTCTTGCTGTTGTTAAATGTCACCATTATCACAAGTGAAACACTTTCAGGTGTTTTTAACCTTAAAAGGGTATCACCCTCTTATAATTATGGACAGAAATTGTTACATTTGATTTTGTTTCATGGGATTGGGTTGCAGGTTGGCAGCCTTGGGAAGGGCAGGGGTAGGCATATTTACTGGGCAGAGAGATATATCACAATGATGAACCTACTCATGGCTCCTATTGATTGAGATATGGTTTAAATTCTGGGAGTCACTCAAAGGAAAAGTGACAATTCATTATCTGGTCAATCTTAGGGACTTGTCAGAAATTAGCAGGGGGGAGGGGAGTGTAAATAGGTCCCTGAAAAGGGAGAGCCATGAAAAAATAGGCAGTGAAAGAGCTAGGAGGGTCACATGAATTTACAGTGATGTGATCATAACAGGCATTGTGATGTAATGTTATATTATGACAGGAATGGCAAATTAATATACAAAAGATCATCATTGTGATGTAATGTTATATTATGACAGGAATAGCAAATTAATATACAAAAGATCATCATCATCATCATGATAATTGACTCACTCGTGGTAAAGGGCAGATTTTGCTTGATAGTGTCCTGTGCTGCCTTGGTAAACAGTCATTTGTCAGTGGCAAGACAGATGCATGGCAATATTGTTTCTTTGTTATACCACTTCTTCCTTCATAATGGAGTTGTGAGTTTGCCAACACGCCGGGCCAGCAGAGGGCACGAAGCTGCACGCTCGGAAAAACTTTTGCGTCTTTTATCCGATAGAGCTCAAACTTTGCACAATGATAGAACTTTTTATTCCAAACAATCGTATCGTTTTTGTTTTTTCATTTTAACGGTTTTTGGCGGGGAAATGACGTCACAGTGCTAAAGGCAAATTTTCAATTGTCTCTTATGGCACAAAAAGTATATGATTCTGAAAGAACTCATTGAGATAAAGTGAAATGCGAAGAAATTATTGAAAAAGCTCGATCCATCTTGAAGATATAAAGTTCGGAAGTTTGAATTTTCCGCCATTTTGTTACTATTTTTAGAACATTTATAAAATTCAGATCTTTATATCTTCAAGACGGATTGAGGTTTTTCAATGATTTTTTCGCATTTCACTTTATCTCAATGAGTTCTTTCAGAATCATTTACTTTTTGTGCCATAAGAGACAATTGAAAATTTGCCTTTAGCACTGTGACGTCATTTTCCCGCCAAAAACCGTTAAAATCAAAAAACAAAAACGATACGATTGTTTGGAATAAAAAGTTCTATCATTGTGCAAAGTTTGAGCTCTATCGGATAAAAGACGCAAAAGTTTTTCCGAGCATGCAGCCTCGTGCCCTCTCCTGGCCCGGCGTGCAATGGACTCTATACCATCTTAGCATAACCCACTGACCATCTATTAGTTAATCGCACAATCAGATTATCTACACAGGTGCCGTCTACTGATCAATAGACGGCTCTCAGAGCGGTTGCTCAGATTTTCACTGAATTTTATCAACCAAAAGCTTCAATAAATCAATTTTAGCGACATTCTGTGTTTAATAGACCGGTCAGTAGGTTATGCTAAAACAATTAGACAGCTCACTCTCGGTTTCTATCCACTTTGATAGTTGGCTCGGGGCTTGGCCCCTTGCCAACTATCAGCCGATAGAAACCTCGAGCTCGCTGTCTAATTGTTAATTAGTGTGTAGTGGCTGAAGGTTGTCTACAGAATGGTGACATTTTCTTGTTTCCCTGAAGTTTCAGAGGAAGTTTAGAAATATGGTTGGATAATTCAATTCCCAAGAAGACAAAAACACATGAATATTCACCATCGCACGAGTTTAAAACGTCAAGATTACTGAATGAACTGAAGTTTTAAATGACAATTTAGTCTAAGCACGCGATTTGGCTAAGGCGGAAAGTTTAATCTAGTTCACATTGTAGAAAAAAGGTTAAAAATTATTGTTTCAAGGAAAATGAGTTATAGTTCTACTAAAACAATTACATTATTCACTATCGATTTCTATGAAGTGATTGTAGTTGATTCGGCCAAAATCTTAAGCTCATAATCTTATTGTTAAATATGACTTATGTTGGGGTGCAGTGGTTTCAATTAGTAACTTACAGTTTGTCGGCATTCTTGTTTTTTTAGTCATCTTGTTTTGTTTCTGTTTCTTTTTTTCTTTTACTTGGCCTAGAACTTAGATTTTTTTTATTTGTTTGGCCTTCTCCAATATTACCATCGGGAATCAGGGTATAATTGCTAACAAGAACAGCTCCTGCTATGGCATTATTGGAGGTATAATCTGTGCACATGCAGGGGGGGGGGGGGTCGTGATGTTTGAGGCCAAGCCCAAAGGGTCAGCAAATTTCATTCCCATCAACAAAGAGGGTACTTCACTTCATTGCTCAATTTTAAATCTCAACCCCCCTCCTCCCCCTGCTAATTTCGAACAAGTCCCTTAAACATTTTTGTTTTTGTCTCTATAGGTCTCCAAGAAGAGGTTTTCATTGTTTTGTTTTGGTCTTCTGTGTTCATTGTCCTTGTGGAATAGCCTACCACCCGACATCAGTTAAATGATAATAATAATAATAATAATAATAATAATAATAATAATAATAATAATAATAATCACTAATACAGGTAGTTAAACATAAGACACATTATGTATGCATTTTTTTGGTTCAATAGCGAAGCGCGCGAGTGACGTCATGACTCAGACAAGACTCAGACAAACAAACCGGAATGGCGGACGGTTTTCCTAAAACACTTTCTTAAACAGCTGGTGTCCGTAAAACATTTCTTTAAAACGAAAACTTCACCTAGATTTTCTCCATTTCTTTTAGAACACGCTCATGTTGTCTGAGCCTGGGGGGAGTAATCATTTGCATTTTATTTTTAAACCCTGCGCGCTTTGCTATTAAAAAATGAATTTTACGAGACAACTCTTGACAGCACGACTCGCTTAGCTTAAAGGGAAAATTCTTGATTTTTGTTTAAATGGTTGGTTGAAGACTGCAATTCCTTAATGTCTACCAAAAATATTAGTCTGCGAACCCGAGTTCTCCGTTAACAATAGTCAACTGGGCTGTGCCTCGTTGACTACTCACTCATGGAAAACGCGGTCTCCAACTTTTTTTATCTATTATTATTATTTTTTTTTGAGAAAGAAAGCAACATCCAGGATTTTTTGAGCAACTTTTTGACAAATTTCGAGCAACCTGTTCGTGCAATTCCGAGCAACTTCTCAAACAGCCATACGCTTAAGCCCATACTTTTTTTAGTGCATAGCCTTTCTTAGTCCTTTATCACTTGGGACAAAAGTTCATCTGCACCAGAATTTTTTTTATTCCATTATCTGATTTTAAAAGCAACATTCAGCACAAAGCTGAGTTTTACATAACAATCGCATAAACGCACGTCCGATCTCTGACGATTTAGTACATAGTTGCTGCTTCAGTGGGTCACGACTGTTCGTGTCTCCACGTTGGGGGCAGTTTCCAATCAAGGCCGTCTCTGTTTTTAACTTGTATTAACACGTTGAAATCAAAGTAGTTCTCATCGTAGTGTTTTTGAACGTCTTGCCAATGCATTTCTTGAAGAGTCCTTGTTTCGGCGACTTCTTCTGCGCTGGTAGAATGGTTTATTACCATTTGTATGCTGTCGCATTTTCCACAAGTATCTTTTCTGGGTTTTCGGAAGCTTAGATTATAACTAAAGAAAATCTTTCTAAAAGAACTTATACTGAGGGGAGGCTTGGCAGCTGTCCCTAAAACATGACCTTTTAGTTTTAAAAAATCGTTGTAGATCTTGGTCAAATTCAGGGATGGCTCCAGATATCTCTTCTCTGGTGCTTTATGTCGCGTGTAATGTGATTGTTCCGGCTCATATGACCAGATGTGTTCTACAACCTGTGTGAGGAAAGGAAATGGGTACAACAATAAGCTCAATCGATCAAAACACAACAAGAAACGTACTGTCCCTTTACTGTGTGTGTATTGTGTTTTCCTCATTCTTTTGTTGGTACTGTAACTAAATTTGAATATGTTTTGTAAACTAAATTTAATTTAAATTATGTTTTACGGCGATCGTGCGTTTTCTGTAGCTGGCCCGAATTTATGGAATACTTTACCTCCAGAGATTATGAAGTCAGGAAATATATTAAATAGTTTTAACTAGGCTTTGAAAACGCACCTTTTCAAGCAGGCGTATAACTTGTAGAATATTTATATTTTTAGTTGAGACCTGCATGTAATTTTTCTTTTCAATTAGTTTTTCCTTCTGTAATGTAATAGTTTTATAAATCTTGTAATTTAGTAGTTTTATACCTATTGTAATTTAATTAGTTATGTAAAGCGCCTAGGACAAATCGTGCTTTGGCGCTATATAAAATATTTGAATTAAATTAAATTAAATTTTGTTATTGTGAGTCATGTGTTTGACCAATAGAAAAAAAAAATAAAATAATAATAATAATAATAATAAGCTCAATCAAGCCGGCCTCATAAAGAGCAATTTCAATGCGTCCCCCTCATCTGATTCACAGCCATCCTAAAAGTCCAACAAATAATCCCCTCACCGCCCTCCCTCGTATTCTCCGTATTCAACTGGAACTAGCGTGCAATGGACGCTAATGCGGAGGAATATCATTAAAAGAGCTTCATGTGCATTGGCTTCAATTGCAAGCTAGTTACAGTTCTACAACGAGAATACGAATATGGTCTATCGAGAAGCCGAAAAGGGTGGCCGCTTTTGATTCGCATTCTTTCCTGCAGTCACGGTCCAATCAAAAGTCACCTTCTAATTGGATTATACGAAAGAATGAAAAATTTGTTAATAGTGGTCACATTTTGGGCTCCTTGTTTACAATTGACTCAGAACAATCTTCCTGCATGGAGCCCTTACCATTACAGTTTTTACAATAACTGACAGCATTCTCGAGCGCTCATTGGTAGCAAGTTTTAGGGGATGAAAGTGCAGACCGTGAAAATTTATAGCGCTATTTCTATCACTATTCAATAGCGCCTTGCAAAATTGACAACAAGAAAAGATTCTCTTAACAATATCATAGTTAAAAAGATCTGTCGGGAGAAGTTAACATACCTCTGCTTTCAGTTGAGGGCTCAAGCGTTTTTGATTACTCTGTAAGACTCGTCTATCTTTTTCTACAGCTCCACTGAATGGCCTCCGCTTTTTAAGCAACACTCTAAGTCGTTTCTTTCCGACTCCGTAAATCTTCATAAATGCTCTTTTGCATATTTGTAGTTTCTGATTCGCGTTTCCAGTGGTGTAATATCGGATCACAGTTCTAGGATTATCCACTCGGTTCTGCCTTCTCGCATCCGTGGTTTCTATACGCGCGGCCAAATGTTCGTTCTGTGCTTGATAAGCCATGCGGTCGAAATCGTTTCTTATCTGCATTACAACGTCTATTCCAATATTCAACAGACAGGTGGTACTGCAACATTCCAACCGCATTTCACGAACAAATCGAAATGGTCTGTTTTTCCTTGGTCTTATTTTCTTTTTGATGACTTTAAGAATAGGCTCTCGGCGCCGGCGCGTTGCAAGTTCGTCTGCTCGTTTTCTCTCCCGGTGGGAAACCACTTTTTGTTTCTCGAACTTATAGTGAAAACCTTGATCCATAACGACGACGAAAAAAGATTCGACGGACGTACGTAGCAGAAAAAAGATGACGTTTCAAAACCGCACACGTTGTAATTGCTGTTGCCGTGCGCGCACTATAGTTACAAATGGTTTGTTCACTCGCGCGAGACGCCTAAAGCTACGCGTGCGACTTAGAAATTAAAGCTTGAACGTTAACAACGTTAACCCGGGGAAGAAAAGATGTCACGGGCGTCAAATGAACCAACTCATGGGGTGTCAGTGTTTCACATGGATTTCCACAAGAATGTAATGATTCCCAAGCTGACTGCCCAACAAACGTACTACTTGCGAAAGATTAAATTGTATGCTTTTGGGATTCACAGTGCAGAAACGAACAAAGGGACGACATATGCTTGGAGCGAATGCACGGCTGAGAAAAATCCAGAAACTCTTGTATCCTGCCTCGATTTACATCTACGTCAGACAGAATCCAACAATCGCAAGTGGAACATATTTTGGACTGATAACACAAGGTCCCAGAACAAGAATCACACGGTCGTTTTTTATTTTGACTATCTCGTGGCGAAGTGGATTCCGTGAGAGAATCGATTACAAGTTCCTCGAAGCAGGCCATTCCTTTGGCGCCGTAGATCGCGATGGTGGCTTAGCGGAAGGCTTGTTCAGAAATGCAGAACATCTAGAAACACCTGTGGACTACGCAGAGACAATAAACAACAGTTCTTTGTTTCCAAAACTAACCTGGATTCTCCCACCGCAATCAGCGTTCAAAAGTTACGCCACGTGGCTTCGTAAAACTTACAGAGTAAGGAGGAAAGACATTTTCAATCAGGCCTACCGATTTAGCGACACCATGTATTTTAATTTCGGGATAGGCGAGCGTGTTGATCCTACGGACGGGATCGTCAAAACTTTCAGGCACCCCAACTGCGTTTGGCTAAGAAAGACGCTAGATGATCGAGAACAACCTATCGAAGTGGACTTTAGAAGACGAACCTTAGAACGAACTCGCTTCCGCGAAGAAGACCTCTCCGCCTTAAGTACCGTTTCCATCAAACCAAATGAGAAAACCTGTCAGGACTTAGAAAAAATGTTACCATATCTTAGACCCGCTGGAAAGGCTTACTACAATAGTATTTTGTCTTCAGACTAACCGGTGATCAGTGACATCAAAAGGTCAGCGCGAATTCTTTTAGTGCAAAGGCGCGTGACGATAATCAACATTCATTTGTTAAGTTCAGTAGTTAATGACAACATTACAGTAGAATCCCGATCACGGGGTCGAACCCTCGTTTCCCTCTGTAATTTTACCCCCGATTTCTCGAACAAATTTCCATTTCCCGTGGAGGTTCGAAAAATCGGGATTCTACTGTATTTGCGACAACTTCCTTGTGGTTCCATACTGCAAGTTAAGACTGAGTCCCATTTGTATGACTACGGTGATTTTATTTAATCCGTGAATCGACATCCAACAGATTAATGAGTAATAGTCCAAACTAAACAAAAGAAATCAATGGAATTAGTGTGTAATAGTATTTGAAAGTTTAGTCACTATTTCACGGGTTAAGTAAAACCAGTCTATTTTCATGAAATGGAACTGTTACATTAATTGTGTTTGCTTTAACCGACGGACAGAGATCGTGGACTGCGGCTCAGGTGACGCCTGTCACATCTTTTCTTCCTAGTTATCCAACGTTGCGAATTTCTCTTTTTTTTTCTTTTTTTCGCCTAATAGTTTTTTTATTGCAAGACACGTACACGTTACATTACTTACATAACGGTATGAAACAAAACACTAAATACATTACATTACATTACATTACAAATCCTACACAAGAGCGCTAGTTATAGTATAACACTTGCATTACTCCACTTACAATACTCTATTCTAATTGCACTTAATGGATACGATAATAATACTTTTTTTTGTTTGCCCTACACAGTGACACATACAAACCATGCAGATGCGCAATTAATTCACTTACAAGATTAAATAGCAATTTCCTAGCACAAAAAAATATTAAAAACTTAATTTAACCGGCGGACTTCCATTTTTTTCCTTGTAGTAGACTACTATAAGATTACAACAGAAGCTCCCATCTTGTATAAAAATTGCGAAGCTTTCGGTTCTTAATAGCAATTAACTTTTCAACTTCTTGTTTAGCTTCAACCTTGTGCAGAAACAATCAAAATTTTGGAAGGTACTTATTTTTTCTACTCTCCCAGATAGTTATCTTACCAAGAATTATCAAATAATTTAATAAATCGTTCCTCTAAAGAAAGCCAATTATGATGTCTTTTAAAGACAAAGATAAATTTTCACCACTTATACCAGACCACCAGACTGTAAAACTATTCCAGAACACCTGCACAAAGGAGCAGTTAAAGAAGAGGTGGTACAAATCTTCCGTATAGGTTCCACAAAATGAGCACTTATCTGAATCGCTTAAACCTATTTTGAATAATTTATCATTTGTAAACAAAATGAAATTCAACAATCTATATTGAAAAGACCAAGCATACGTTTCGCTTGCAGCTAGATACGAAATAGAAAAAGCATCTTATGGATTTGAGAGTTTAAAATCAGCTATCAACCTTTCAAAGCTATTCGGAGTTTTCGCTTTAGTTGATATCATCATTGAATAGAATTGTTTGCACTTTGCCGTATACACATTAAAATCTTTAGCATTATACTCAAAATTCATAGGATCGAATTTTCCCACTGTTAGGAGATTGGAAGAATTTTTTGAATTCATATTTATGATAGCAGACCTCAATGCTGTCCATGTAAGGAAATTAGTATTAAAGTGGTACTATGATCAAAAAGTCACTTTTATTTTTTCTTCGGATTTCGAAACTATGTTTGTTAAACACTCCCCAAGCGAAATTATAAGCGTTAATTTTGAGAAGAAGACCGTTAATTTAAACTGCAATTTTCCGGTTTAATGGTCCGCCATTATTACACCAGAAAGGATACAATGACGTCATACACTCAAGAGCTGTAAAATGTAGTGTGTGAACGCGGCTTACAAATTATGCAAAACACGAGTTTGAGAGTGTGAAAGCTCAAAACCCCCGTGCTGCATACTAAATAAGGCACTTTCACACACACTGCATTCTACATCTCTTGAGTGTATGACGTCATTGTATCCTTTCTGGTGTAATAATGGCGGACCATTAAAACGGAAAATTGCAGTTTAAATTAACGGTCTTCTTCTCAAAATTAAGGCTTATAATTTCGCTTGGGGAGTGTTTAATAAACATAGTTTCGAAATCCAAAGAAAAAATAAAAGTGATTTTTTGATCATAGTAGCACTTTAAGACCTTTTTGTTTAAAGGACTCAAAAGAACGTACATTATCAATATTAAACTGTAAATCATTCAAATAAATTATGCCCTTATCAAAGGACATTTTATAAAATACTGGTCTGTTATTTATCCTTATGTTCTTATTTTTCCAGATAACATTTTGGGAATAATTAACATCGGAAAAGGAACTTCTAAATTCCACCCACCTGTCCACCTAAGGAGCTCTAAGTAAAAGTTACTAACGCTTAAATCAAGGTCATTGACATCATAATTGCATCTAAGAACCCCTCACCCTCTTTTTTCCATTCCTCTCAGTAACTTTTCTTTCATCTTAATTTGGACAAAAATTTTATCGGTCAATATCGAAGTATTCATTTTCCAAAACCCTGGGCCTCGCTTGCATTCCTCAAGTTCCTGCAGGTGTAGAAGAATTGCCGAGTGATCAGTTCTAATTGCAGCAATAATATCAGCGTCGTTAATTAAGTCCTGAAGTGAGTTTGAGATAAGCCAATAGTCTAATCTACAGAAAACAAAATGAGACTTTTGTGACCAAGTAAAGCTTTTCGTTTGAGGGTTTTTTTACGCGCCAAACATCATGTAAATTGAATATTGTTTGTAATTGTTCAATGCGATCAGTAATTTTTTTCCTTGTTACCAGTATACCGCCTTGTTTGTCAAGAAGTGGATAAAGGGCAATAAAATTATTACCCTTCTTAGCTGTCCGATCAGCCTTGTAATTGGTTTTTTTGTTTTATTCAACATTGCTGATCCTGATCTACACCAAGATCCGGCTTCACCTCGTCACTGTTTGTCCAAGTGGTCCTTGCATCGAGTTACCTGATTTGGCGTCATAACATACCATCGAATAGCTAATTGCATCGCACTACACAAAGATACGCAAACACAAACACAAAAACACATACACAAAGTACATATTTTACGCTGGAAAACAATTTTAAATTTCAAATTTTTCTCCTCTTTCCTGAAGGAGTGCAGCATTCTTCCTCTCTCCCTCAGCCGTGCCCGCTCCTAGCCGATACACATTAACTTAAATACGTTGAAATTGAAATATATATGTCTATCTTTGCCAATCTACCTACCAACAAGGTATTTAAGAGCAGCACTCGACTTAAAAAATGAAAGCTAAGTATTTAACAATAAATAAATAAATAACGTGTGCAAACCATTATATGGAGTGAAGGTTAAGTTTGCGGCAATAATAAGCACGTTGCGAATTTCTGATACCCCGTCTTTAGGGTAGGGTTCGTGGGCGGGGGGGAGGGAGGGGGGAAGGCGAGTATGGAGTCGTGACCCGACCAAGTCCAGGGACAAATGTTTATAAAATCCGCGTGCCAAGCATAGAGTGATTTCATTTAATCCGTGAAACAATATCTCACAGTGTGTAATAGTCCAAACTAAAGAAAAGAAAACAATGTAATTGGTGTCTAACAGATCTAAAAGTGTAGTACCTATTTCACAGGTTTAGTAAAATCACTCTACTTTAACATATTTAGTTTAACTCACGAAGCACGTTTCTCTTCTAGCTTATATCTCCACGCGTCACGGTCTATTTTTCTCTGGGAACTTTTGAGGAGGGAGGGGGTGGGGCTTGCCGTAGCGAGGGACAGGTTTATTTAAAATCGTGTACAGATACAGTCATATCGAGTATCAGAGTTTTGGCCATCAATCACGTGACTTCTATATTTAGAAACCAACATTTGCGAAAAACATCGGGTTGTTCCAAAAAATTAGTATCAGACAAAACAAACTATAATAAGTAAACGTGGTGGATGATTGCCTTTAAGCAATTAAGTTGGAGGTGAGCGTGGCCTAGTGGTTAGGGTGCTGGACTTGTAATCTGGAGGTCCCGAGTTCAAATCCTCCTCCCTGCCATTGGATGAATTTGTCAGTCGGTGGTCCCGAATTTAACTCCTCCACGCTTTGTAGCGGAATGTTGATGTTCACCAGGGAGCTATTAGCCACGTGCACATGGTCTGAAATTGATAAAGGCGATAATCTGTCAGAATGACTGTGCAATCTCGACAAAATGTTAGAATCTTGCCATTTTCTAGTCTCCTACGCACCCGTTTTTAGATGTTTTGGGAGCGTTGCGTGACGCCACTAAAAACGGCTGCGTACAGGAGACTGGCCATTTTCTTGTATTTTTAGAATCTTGTCAGTTGAATTTCTGTAGGAGAATGAAAATTTGAACAATATTTCATTTATTCTTTCTTATCCTTGATATATCTAAGCTGCAGGTCTTGTTGGAAAGTCGTTGTAAGTATAAAATAATATGTTTACTTTTCAGACAACAGTCCCTCACACAAGCCCCAAGCGCAGTCGAAAATATTAAATTACAAGACTACAAGCTTATATGTATTCTAGGTATACAACTGAAAAGTTAACCGCGTTCACAAACATGTATATAAAGAGGATTTTGAAAATATTCAGCAAAAACAACGGCCGTTTCCATTTATCTAAGGTTTGCTTTGTCCGCTTCGCGAAATGTAAGTTCTCCAGGGTCATAGGTCGCGCACCAAGGACCCATATGCGAAAATTGTTGATATTTTTCGACAGTCGTTAAAACAAAAGTTTTAAACTCTGCAGCAAATTCCTTCACAACCACAGAAATTGGTTTATCTGTAAACTTCTTTTTCAAAACAACACGTCCTCCCGTTGCGTTTTATCTATGCGCAAGCTAAGTAAACATGACCATGTAATTTACGGAGACGCAAAAGTAGAAAGACAAATTGGCCTACTGAAGTGTTCGATAAACCTTCAAGGACAGTTTCGTCTAAATACATGGTACGACAAACCCAGCAATGGTCGTTGGTTGTTTGTTCTTGCACTGACTGCAAAAATATATAAGCTTACTGGACATGACGGAACAATTAATTCGGCCGGGTGAGCAAGGGAAGCCACCGGTTGCAGAGGCCTGGGTTTTTGCCCCAAACGGGGCAAAAACCCAGGCTCTCGCTGCCAGAGCTTAAAATAGCGATGATAAGGCTCGGGACTATTCAGAGCTAAAAATACCACAAAGTGGGACTTTCCATGACGCATGGTTCAGCTCGCAACAAAATCCAGCTGCGAGCGTTGAAAACCATCATCAAGACCAAATTCCCTTTCACTCTGTGATTGGCTTAAACGATGCAGTTACTAAATTGGATTTTCTAAAATTTTAATTACCTCAATGTACGTTAGCGTCCATAGCAACTTTGGCTTCCAACGGCGAGCCAAAAAATACTCTATGAGGGTTCTCATGTTGCCAACAAACTTGAATTCCCCGCCTTCACCAACAGCAGGAAAGTCGAAACATCGTCATATGGAAGAAGACTAATCAATAAATCATCGGATACATTCGGTTTTTGTCGTATTTTTATTAACGAGCAAATATGACATCTGTTCGGAAAGGTCGCAGAACAAGGACCTCGCCGACCAAGGACCGCATACTGTACCTTAAGTTGCAGTGAGCTTGCACATAAACAAGCTTGTCCCCAATTCTCAAATGCAGCTAATTCATGTGAGGGTAGGGTATTTTCTGCCAATCCCATAGTCCTTAGCACTGCGGGCATGGAAGTAACTTACCAACCCCAGGAACTTTTAAAACCTTAATTTCACCAACTTAAAACCACGCGCAGCGCGAAATTTGTCTCCAATACATATATTCCCACAGTTCTTCAAACGGCCACAATAAAACCCCTCTGAGATATAACGGTTCAAAGTTGTCAAACTCTCTCGTTCCCAATCCCCCTACACCCTACGCGAGCACTGGAGCCCAGGCGCTACACCGCCAAACATATGAAGACTGTCATTTTGGAAACACTTCAAATATGGCCATCTTTACGCCATGATTATCTCCAAACTACACGTCCATTTCCGCTTCAAACACCAGTTTCGCTACGAAGAAACATTACCCATAGTTTCTCGCCGATCCGGAAGACCTCCAAGGAAAATGACAGCTGTCCAAAGATTACCGCTTGTGACGGTATGAACTGGGTTTGTTTGTTTTCCATCTCTTGATTCCATTACACAGTTCCATTTCTCCTCAACAAGCTTCCAGCTGCAAGTAGCTACGTGCTTACATCAGAACAAGCAGGTTTTCAGGTAAGAAATGGGTCTGGAAGAATGACATCGACGGAACCTGACAACACAAAAGGGGTCCAACAGAATAAGACCCTTTTTGAAAAATGGCGCCTCATGTATTTACGCAGGTGAACTTGGGTTGGTTTTCTGTGAGCTCCCTTCGAATTCTGCTTGAATAGTCCGCGTCACAAAATGATGCGAAATATTCGCTGATTACACTTCTACGCGCTGTGCGTTAGCGGAAAATTTTACCCCTTCTCAATAGTATTAGGTGTAATTGGAAAAACAGATGATTGGGGTCACTAACGATAAGCACTTGGAAGGTAATTCCACAAGTGGAGAGAAAATTAGTACGTGGAATCGTGGAAAAAGTCAAAGTGAAAAATACCTCACTGCCTACTTTGTGAAATCATGATGCTGGCATTTGTTTGGAATTGTTTGATTGTTTATTGTCACATAACTTATTTTGTTTTTAATTTCTTAGAATAACAGTACAAAAGCCAAGGAAAATGATGACAAGGTCCCAGTCGCGTTGGAATCAGCTACCACAATTGGTCATGAAATTGCAGTTGACATGGAAACTGTTCGCGTGGTTGAGCCCGAATTCTCCTTCCCGTTGGAAAGCGTCACCGCTATTAGGGATAACATCTCATTCGAGAAGGAAACATTCACCGGGTATGCTCATGAATTCAACTTAGAATTTCAGGCGTAGAGGCGTCTATGCCGGAGTTTGCTTCAGGAAATTGAAAGTGTCACTTCGGTCACAGAGATTCCCATTGAAGCGGAAGTTGTAAGCGGCTGTACTCACGAGTTTGCTTTAAATACAGAAACGGTCACCAAGTTTATGCCACAGTTTGCTTTGGGAATTAAACTGTCAGTGAAATCAAAGATATCCCCTTCGAAAAGGAGATGACAACCACAATTGCTCATGAATTTGCTTTAGAAGAGCAAACCGTAAGCACGAATGAACATGAGTTTCCTTTCGAGATCGAAACTGTCACTGAGATCAAGGAAATCCTCTTTGAAGGAAGAGGTAACCACTGCGATTGCGCATGAATACACATTGCAAGAGGACAACAACAACAACAACACTTGCGCTTTATTTGCATGACCATAAAACATTACAGTATTGCAAAAGCATAAGATAATATATAATAACAATAATTACAATAAAGAGTCATTAAACAAAACTAATCAAATAATCACTGATCAAGAATTTGACAATAATTTGTCTCTCATTTCAAAACAGGACGATATAAACTGCACTAATTGCATATTAATATAATAGTCAGTGGAGTTCATTAATTGCACAATCAAGGTTGAAGTTGATAGCTGCTTGGGATTCGAAATTACATGATCTATTTTACTGAAAAAGTTGTCTCTAAGTGATGAATATCTTGGACAATGAAATAGAAAATGGGTTTCATCTTCAACATTATGCCCACAAATAGTGCATAGTCTGTCACTTCTGGGGACATTGTTATATCTTCCTGTTTCAATCAGGAGTTTGTGATTACTTATTCTTAGTTTCACAAGCGTTTTTCGATTGGGATTTTTTCTAGTCAAATGTAAATAAGGCGAAGGTGTATAACTGTCTTTAATAGTATTATAAACTTCTAGTTTTTGAGAATTACAAAGAGAATGTTTCCAATAAGCGAAGAGTATATGTAAGGTACTTTTGTGGATTCATAATTAATTAGGTAGATAATGTATGCAGAGCGGCCATCTTGTTTTGTAACCCTAGCCGCCATCTTGGATTTTTAACCCTAGTCGCCATCTTGTTTCTCTGGCTACTAACCCTAATTTATGCAAGCGGGAAGGTTTCTTCTCCGCCATGTTGTAACCCTAGTCGCCATCTTGGATTTCTAACCCTAAGTTTATTTTTGGTTTTAAGTCCGCCATCTTGGATTTTCAGGAAGGTTTCTTCTCCAATTCTAGCGGGAAGGTTTCTTCTCCGAATCCGTCATGTTCTAACCCTAAGTTTTATTTTGGTTTGTAACCCTAAGTTCCTTCCCCGTTTTTAAAGTCTCTATGTGACTTTCACCTTATTTCTTACGAAAGTCATCTTTGAGACTTTATCCCTTATCCTCTTACTAAGAAAAAAGAAAAAAGAAGTTTGGAGAAGAGTGGACTCGAACCCCTGACCTCCCGCGTGCAAAGCGGGCGCTCTAGCCACTGAGCTACTCCCCCATCGATACAAATAGACACCAAAAACAACGGGTCTAAGTTTATTCGAGAGAGTCTTAAGTCCCTCATGGAACGAAAATGCATCTCCCGTTGAATAAACTCAAGTCCGCTGTATTTTCTTAGTGGGATCTTTTAGGTTTATATGTGTTGTGGTGAATAAAGTCTGTTCCTTGTGGAAAACCCAAAAATGTACCCCAACTAGGACTCGAACCTAGATTTTTGCGGCCACATCGCACTGTCTTACCGTTAGACGATTGAGGGTCTCGGTACCAGATCTCCTAGCTATATTTGAAATATTCGGACGAACTCTCCCAAATACACTCTAGTTACCTAGTACTTAGGGTGACGTGACTCATGGTTTTATATAAGACTTTTTTATTTCATTCGCCTCCTTGTGGGATGGCCCGGTAGCGTAATGGTTATCGCATCTGACTCCAGATCAGAAGGTTAGTGGTTCGAATCCACTTTGGGTCACTCTTTTTTATTTCGTAAGAACTTTTTGGTCAAACGCTTTATTAGATGGGGTGGCTCCTAAAAGAGCCGTTTTGGTTTTGTAGAGCTTCTACTCTTCCTCCTCTTCTTCTTTACGGCAACCTAAGGTTTTCAGCGCCCAACTTTTGTTAAATCGGTAGCCTTGGATTCCGAGGGATTGTCGTATACCACAGGTCACCTTCCATTTTCTTTTCTTGATGAAGTTGTACTCTTTCAGGACATGGATGGGACCGCAATTACAAATCTTCCACAGCTTTTCTAGAATCTGTTGAATAAAATTTTATCATCAAAACTTTACCAAGAACTTTACCAAGAACTTTACCTAGATCAAATAGTCACCAAACTGTGTACACCAAACTGTGGAGGTCTAGAAATATAAACTATGTACACCAAACTGTGTACACCAAACTGTGGAGGCTTAGAAATTTTTATCAACAAACGATAATAAACACTAAACTCTAGTGACTTAGACAAAGCTGTAAATACCATCACGAAGTAGTGTAAACACCATTTAGTTTCACCGCTGATCCCAACAACATGTCGGATCCTTGCTTCTATTGCGGACGTGTTTTTGCTCATCATTCCTGTGAACGGCGTTTGGACAGAGCTGAGCACCAACTGGATCTGCATGAAATTCAACTCTCCGAACAAGATCTTCAGATTCAAATGTTAGCAGCTATTTCATACGATGGGATTTATCTTTGGAAAATAGATCAGTACAACCGACGGTTTCAGGAAGCTCTTTCTGGCAAGATCCTATCGATCTATAGCCCTCCGTTCTACGTCGGACGATTTGGGTACAAAGTGTGCGCCCGTCTCTACCCTAATGGGGATGGAATGGGTAGAGGAACACATATGTCAATGTTTTTTGTCATCATGCGCGGTGAATACGATACCTTATTACCTTGGCCATTTAATCAAAAGGTTCATTTCAAACTTTTGGACCAAGACAGAATTCGAGACGCCTATGATGCATTTCGACCAGATCCCCTGAGCTCAAGTTTTAAAAAGCCAACTTCAGACATGAACATAGCCTCGGGCTGTCCGACATTTATTTCCCACACAGAGCTCGAACGAGGTGGATATGTCCGAAATGATACAATGTTTGTCAAAATTACGGTGGATATGTTGGATCTTCAAGGAGAGCTATGGAGCTGAATATATTGAAAACTTATTAGTGATACTGTAGGAAATTTTCTGCCCTTATGCAAGCTTAAAAGTTGGTACTGCAATTTAGCTTTTGTTGAGATACGAAAACAATCGGAGGAATGAAGTTTGTGTAAAAACCAACGGTTCTTTTAGGAGTCACCACATCGTAAGAAAGCTTTTGACCACCAAGTAAATGAACCAATCAGCGTAAAGTAAATACTAGGAGGGTTGGGTCTAGCTTGGTTATGTATACGCTACAAAATTGACTATAAAGGGGTCATTCTAGACAAAGAGGTCATTCAACCCTTGATGGACAAACATGTCTTATCTATGTCAATATTGCGACAAACCCTTTAACAGCAATCGGAATCGAAATCGTCACGAAAAACATTACTGTTGGAAACATAAGCTAAAGGTATCAAAACCGAAGGATGACATACATCAGGCTTTGGAAAAAATTCAAAAAGCGCTTCAAGAGGTACTAGCGGACTTATCACAGTCAGTCTCATATTGTGAGCAATGTATATAAGTCGCAATTCTGATCATTTTAGATCATTTTTGTTCACTAACCTGTGATAAATACCAACTCGTGTAGACTTAGAAAAGACGTAAATACCATCACGAAGTAGTGTAAACACCATTTAGTTTCACCGCTGATCCCGTCAACATGTCGGATCCTTGCTTTTATTGCGGACGTGTTTTTAAAACCAACTGGGTCAGAAAACGACACGAACGATTGAACTGTTGGAAAAGAAAACAACCTTCACCACCTAATTCTCCAAAACATAACCCCAAAGATGAGATGATACAACAGCTGGAAAAAATTCAGAAAAACATTCAAGATCTGATCCTAGATTTAACCAAGTTAGAAACAGGCCCTCCTCAAATGGATGAAAACAACTATAAAAGTACTGAGTTTACTACGTTTACCGCATTTTAGTCAAGTCACCAACCAGTGCAGATGTCTCTCGATGAGTAGTCACGATTGCAACTATTGTGGGAAAAAATTTAGTCGAGCGGATAGTCGAAAACGACACGAAAAAACTTGTAAAGTCAAAGAGTATTTGATCAACCCCGGACAAACAGAACCAACGAGTCCACTTTTAGGACCCGAGGTAACTTCACCCAGACCTACTGAACCGACGAGTCCGGTAGAAACAGTTGAACCACTTAGTCCGACAGACACAACGGTGGAACCTACAGATCCTACTAAAGTACACATTGATCCAAAAACAGGACGAAAATTTATATTTGACGCCTTCGGAGACCCCATGTCCCCCGATAGTTTGAAACCCCTGGAAATATTCCCAGAAGCTCCGACATCCCCCGTCAAGATGGAGGATGATGTCTCAGATATGGACCCCTGGGAGGTGTTTAGGGATAGGGTTAAAGCCCTCAATCTCAAAGACTTTAAGCACTTGGTTAAGAGTCAGCAAAAAGAGGGATTGAGTAAGAAACGAGCGAAAGTTCGAGCCTATAATGAGATGTTGCCGGAACTACGGAAAGCGCTCAGATCGGTCTATATTGACCATCTCAAATGGGTTAGGGTTCTGCGAGAGGATCCGATCCATGAGGCCATCCTTGAAACCCGTAAGAAATTCCAAGATGAGGAAGAGATGGACTTTAACGAAGCCGTTGAGGCTGCGGTCAACCAGCGCAAATATCTGTTGAATCGGGTTTTTCAGCCGATAGAAGAACCTGACACAGATGAAGAGGATTCAGATGAAGAGGACTCAGATGAAGAGGACTCAGATGAAGAGGAGGTTGACGAGGATGAAGAGGATAAGGAGGCGGACGATGAAGAGGATGAAGACGAGGACGAAAGTCCCGACGAGGATGAAAGTCCCGAAGAGGACAACCCTGAAAACAGTTCACCCCAACCATTTAGCCAGGGTCAAATGGGGTATATTCCAGGACCATGACTGTAGAAGTGAATAGTCCTAAAGAGCAAGGCAGCTCAACCATTTAGTTAGGGTCAAATGGGGTATATTCCCGGACCAGGCTTTGCTGGATAGTAGTGAAAAATAAAATACAGCTGTAACTAATGTATTGGTCAAAAGCTTTTCTTAGAACAGCATGCATCCCCAAGCTAGACCCAGTCCCTACTCATTTTTCAAAGAACTTCTAAAAACTTCTAAAAGCGCTCATACTTAACGCTGATTGGTTCATTTACTTTATGGGTCTACGAGCTAGAAAATAAACATTTAATGAGATAAAGATGAGATAAAGATGAATCTCCCTAGCAACCGAGTAAACAAGGTGGACCAGAAAGTAAACAACTACCTATTTAATGAGGTGGAGATGAATCTCCCTAGCAACCGAGTAAACAAGTATGAATGAGGTAAACATTGAATGAGGTAAACATGAAGTGGGTAGCTAGAGACACACAAACCGGAAGTGAATTTTCAGGGAGTTAATGAGGGCCAACCGGAAGTGAATTTGCAAGGGAGTGAATGAGGTCTAACCGGAAGTGAATAGTTAATAGTTAATGAGGTAAACCGGAAGTAAGTTCGACATGGAAGTGAGGGTCCCTTAACAACAGACAATGTCAGTTCAGACAGATTTTTTCACACCTTTCAGACAGATTTTCACACCTTTGAAGAAATGAGATCTATGACGCATGCGTTGACACTTATCTTAATTCATGACACTAGTGACTTTATGACCCCGTGTAGTGGGTGATTTTATGGTTTTATTGTCGTGAGTGCTTCTATGTAGTGAGTGACAATTTATTCACACGAATTGGTTACCAGACAAGCTGACACTAAGTTTCTAGTCCCTGTAGTGAGTGAGTATAGGTTTGTTATAACTTTGTTGATCATACACTTTATTAAAATTGGTGGTTCCTAAAAGAACCGTTGGTTTTAGTCTTGTTGTTTCCTCCTAAGCGTACAGCCATCGTTGACATTCTTCGATCGTAGCTAACCGTTTCTTCATGGTTTCATGATCCAAACCCAGATAACAGAGTCTATCGTCTTGAGACAACCAATATCCATAGCTGGTTCCATTGGAGGCATGAACATATCCTTGCCAAACTTCAGGGTTGTGTTGAAGAATCTGTAATTTTTCAATTCGATCTTTCATCCGTTCTTCTCCCATCGGTTCTAGTGGGGCTTGACAACAATAACCTTCATGTCTCTGACGTTGTCCATCCGTAGGGAATGTGGCGTCGCAATAGCTACAAGGAAATCTATGTTTTTCTTTACAAGTCTTTTCGTGTCGTTGTTGACTGTCTTTGCGAGTGAACTTGGATACACAGAATCGACATTGATATCTTTTTCGTTCTACCAGAGGTCTTATACAAATGTTGTCTCTAACATGAGAATCGCGATAAGTTCTTTGAGTAAACATTTCATCACAACGAAAGCAAAGGTAAGCCATAGTCAAAGTTAGGTTGTCTGATGTTGAGTTGTCTCTTTTAACCGTAGCAGACCATCCAACGTCACAATAGAAGGAATCGTGTAGCGTCGGCGTATTTCTTGAAAACAATAGAATGCGTTTGGACATGTTTCCAACCAAACCATAAACACGATCCAACGCCCGATATTCCCTTGACAAAAAGCTTCTAAAGGGTTTTCTATAGGTTGGGGTAAATCATGTCCTTCATAGAGTTGCTTACACAAGTAGAGATGTGTCTTGTAAAGAAAATAATCCGTAAAACTTGACGAGAGATAGAGAAAACAACCAGCCATCTTTGTTTTTAGAAAATGACAACCCATTGGGTTTAAGTGTGACGTCATTGGGCATGTTGGGACATGTTTAGGATGTAACACGTGACACTGACAAAGAGATAGCAACCATGACGTCAAGGTATGTTAGTTATGATCAGTTAACAGTAAGCTTAGTTGACATGGAACACATCTGTATGATTGTTGATTTGGATGGATATCAGGTCAAACATCAACCGTATATTGTTAGAGAATTAGGTCTTTACAGTTTACAACACGGTAGTTTTAGCTGGTTTTTCGAAAACAAACTACCTTACCTCTCGTTGGAAAAGCGAGATCGTAAAACAGTCAACTATGTCTACCATCATATTCACGGCTTACGATTTGAATCAAGCAAGCAAGAAAAAGCCCTACCTCAACCTATGGTCAAACCCATCATGGAGTCAGCCTATCTACGGTCCAGAACACAACAACATACCATCGTCGCTTACAAGGGAGGATGTTTGGAAAAGAATCTACTCAACGAACTACAGATTCCCTGTGTGAACTTAGAAGACTTTGGTTGTCCGAAAGTAGAGAAACTCATGGGGATGGATGAAGGGTTCACCTGTGGTCGTCACAAGAAACCCACTCACCACTGTCCCAAGCAAGAAACCTATTTGTTTTACCAATGGATGCAGTCTCAACTTTGAAACCTTTTTTCTCAGTAAGACTAAAAACCAACGGCTCTTTTAGGAGCCACCCATTTTAATAAAGTTATGACCAACAGGTATTTTTACAAGATTAAGTTTTTACAAGAGTCATAAACTGTTTGAAATCTTTAACAACATCAAAATGGTAGTTTTCTTTCAGTAAAACCAGTTCTGTGTTTCCCTCTTGTCCAAAGGATTGCCAACTAAAACATTCCTCCGCATAAATGATAATGAGATTGTAGTCGTGTAGATGATGTTGAAATCGTTTCAGATCGCCTTCAAAATACGATTCCATTTGCCATTTTCTAACTCCTTTTCGCATCGGTACTCCAGTCTCCTGATGTAACTGTTCGGCTGCCTCTTTAATTTCCTTATCCCACCAATGTAGATTTTCTGATCGCGCTTTTGCATAGACTAAAGCTCTGGCTAAGATCATCGCTCCAGGTTTTAAATTCAACACAACCCAGACAACTTTTTGACGCCAAGGTTGACTTTTCATTTGGTGAAAGTCACAATTTTGTTTGCGTGTAAATGCTTCTTGACAGTGTTCACAGACATATCTGTTTCGACAACAATGATCGGCATCCGATTTTAGAGTCCACATACGTCCACATTCTTGACACTTGTGTTTCATTCGTTCCAACAACGCTTGCATGTAGACTTTTTCAAACCCGTTACAACAGACATCACGGTCATCCGGTGTGTCGTAGTGTGTCCTACAGGATCGACAGAGAAAACCATAGTTGTAACATAGGTGTTTGTTCGTACCAAAAAATTCATCACATTGTCGTTTGTAACGAAGGTACATTTGTTTTTCCACCTCCTCATCATCTATACGTGAACGTTTGACGTTTAGGTAGCCATATCGACAACTCTCTATCTCATCATAGACTGTCACAACCTGTTGATATTCGTCACATAGAATCTTGCATTCCGCTTCAGTCAACGACATCTTGACTCTTTCTGAAATAACTACCGTTGGATTGGGTGTGACGTCATTGGGCAAGTTTGAACATGTTTAGGGTGTAACACGTGACACTGACAAAGAGATAGCAACAATGACGTCAAGGGTAAGTCAAGACCTGTAAAAATAATGTTTTATTTAATTTTGATAACTAGGTTGAGAGATAAAAATCTGATCGATAAGTGAAGTTTTTACCTAGTTCGAAACAAGTTTCTACATCACTGGTTGGGTGACTATCCGTAACCCTACCCTCAGTTTTGTTTTTATTTCATTAAATACAACCGTGGAACTGCTGGTTGTAAGAATTCTCGCACTAGTAGAAGGCTTAGAAGCTAGTAGAAAACTGCTTAGTGTCAGCTTGTCTGGTAACCAATTTGTACGGTTATCAATTTAAACGGTAAAAAGTTCGTGAGACATCAACCTAAGACTGTTGTTTTTATTTTATAAACGGTTGTACCTTTGGGGTCCCCCACCGTTTTATGGTGGTCCCAGTTTGACCTAGTCCCCCACCGTTTTATGGTGGTCCCAGTTTGACCTAGTCCCCCACCGTTTTATGGTGGTCCCAGTTTGACCTAGTCCCCCACCGTTTTATGGTGGTCCCAGTTTGACAAGCTTTTAAAGCTATGCTAATACAACCAGTCACTAGATTTTATTTACGTCCTTTCTCAGCCCGCCGCGGCGTGGCGCACGTAGGTAGGTAACGGGTTACTAATTCTAATTCTCTTCTACTCTTGCAGGTTCGAATCCAGCAACAGCATCCCAAATTTCTTTTTTTCTTTTAGGGTTAGAAGGGAATAAGGGATAAAGTCTCAAAGATGACTTTCGTAAGAAATAAGAAGGGAAAGTCACATAGAGACTTTAAAAACGGGGAAGGAACTTAGGATTAAAACAAAATAAAAACTTAGGGTTAGAAATCCAAAATGGCGACCGAGCAAGAAACCTTCCCGATAGAATAAATTAACTAGTTGAAGAAGAAACCTTCCCGAAAATCCAACATGGCGGACTTAAATAAAAACTTAGGGTTAGAAATCCAAGATGGCGACTAGGGTTACAACATGGCGGAGAAGAAACCTTCCCGCTTGCATAAATTAGGGTTAGTAGCCAGAGA
The DNA here is from genome assembly GCA_964017195.1 of Siderastrea radians. Taxonomy (NCBI): domain Eukaryota; kingdom Metazoa; phylum Cnidaria; class Anthozoa; order Scleractinia; family Rhizangiidae; genus Siderastrea; species Siderastrea radians. The sequence goes on from OZ024897.1 coordinate 26,934,467, forward strand.
AACAAGATGGCGACTAGGGTTAAAAATCCAAGATGGCGGCTAGGGTTACAAAACAAGATGGCCGCTCTGCATACATTATCTACCTAATTAATTATGAATCCACAAAAGTACCTTACATATACTCTAAGCGATATATTTCTTTTTCATTTGATCTACAAGGTACGTTATCTTAGTGTCATCTAAAGTGTCATGATTAAAGTTAAAGGGAATGTCATAATAATTGAGCATATTTATAACACTGGAATAGAAACTATTTTTACCATTACAGTGCAAATCTATTGACATTATCAGTGATTGCACGACGAAGGAGTTTTGATCTTTATTTTGAAGATAACTTATGTACTTAAGAATTCGTTTATTTATATCAAAGGTTAAAGGGAAGCGACCCATTTCAGCCCGGCATGCAATATTAGATGCCTTGTTATTAACTTGTAAGTAGCGTTTGCAAAATTGTAAGTGACTTTTTTCAATTGGTGAAGTGTCCCAAGACTTGAAATCTGATTTAGCAAAGACACCCCAGGCTTCGCTATTATAAGTCAAAATGGGTGAAATCATCGTGTCGAAAATTTTGCAAGCAAGAGAGGGTTTTAAACGGCTTAAGTCAACGTGCCGTCTTAAAGCAAAGAGAGCATGAAGAGCCTTTTCTCTCAAGTAATCCAACGACAGTGTGAAATTTCCAGATGAAGAAATTCGCGTTCCTAGATAAGTATAATTCTGAACAGTGTCAATCTTTTCTTTGTCAATATAAAAGTTACATTCATATTTTTTCGCGCGTTTTTGAAAAACCATTATTTTAGTTTTCTTAGGATTAATCTGTAACATCCACGATGTACAGTACTGGGCTAATGCATTGAGACAATTTTGCAGCCCTGTTTTTGATCGTGATAGTATAATCAAGTCATCTGCATACAAAAGAGAGTTTAATTTGGTTCCATTGGGTAAAACAAATGGATCAGATAGAATATTGTCGAAAGAGAAAGGTAAGTCATTAATGTATAGGTTAAACAGAAGTGGACTCAGAATGCAGCCTTGGCGTACACCTCTTGCATATTGAAAAGGTCGCGTTTGGTTATTGCCAATCCTTATAGAACCGGTAGAATTGTAGTAGAGGCTTTTGATTAGGTTATAAAAATTTCCTCCAACATTATTTTGCAGCAGTTTATAAAGGAGCCCATCGTGCCATACCGAGTCGAAAGCTTTCCTGAAATCGACAAAACAGGCGTATACCTTTTCATGGTGACAATTAACGTACTTATCTATCAATGTTCGCAAAGTAAGAACATGGTCTGCAGTTCGGTTATTCGGTAAAAAACCGATTTGAGATTTGTGAAGGATGTTCAACGAGTTGACATGTTCTAGAAGTCGATTTAAAATCGAACAAAATAATTTTCCTAGACAGCTAGAAACGCAAATTCCTCGGTAATTTGAGGGGTCATTTCTTCCACCAGACTTGAATATTGGTGTAATGAGCCCACCACACCACATTTGAGGCATTGATCCCAAATCAAGAATATTGTTGAAAAGTTTCTGATAAACGAGTATCATTTCATTTAAACTAGTTTTAATCATTTCGTTTCGTATTTTGTCTGAATAGGGTGATTTGTTATTCTTTAATTTTTTTACTGCTGTACGTATTTCGGCTTCTGTGATGAAGAAGTCCAATGGATGCGATTGCATTTTGTTGTCTTCTTGTTTTCGTAACTCATAGATAAGGTTTTGTTGATCGGAGTTAAGAGGGTCATTTGAATGAAGAGACTGGAAATGTTTCACCCAATTTTCTTCTGAAATCAGTGGAGTATGTTTTAATTTCACTGAGTCATCAATTGATTTCAGACAATTCCAAAAGTGTTTCTTGTCTGAATCGAGGGCGGTTTCCTCTAGCTCAGAAATCTTGTTATTGTAGTATTCATTTCTTTTATTATTTAGAAGGTTCTTATACTGTTTTAAGACAGTATGATATTCTTCACGGAGAATGACGTTTAAGGGATCTCTGTGTTTTTGATTTGCTAATTTTCTTAATTCATGTCTTTTCAAGCGACATTCTTTATCAAACCATTTTTTGTTTGAAGATAATTGGGCGCGTTTATGTTTTTTTATAGTTTTTATCTTTAAGCAGCGTTTTGCATTTGCGATGAAAATGTTTTCTACTTTTTGAAGGGAGATGTTAACATTTGCGATTGATTCGTTGTCGTTTAGAAACTCTCGGATTAACGTTTGGGTACTTGGAGACCGTAGTGCCTCTTTGAATTTTTGTGTGGAGTCATGCTCCCAGCAGAACTGTTTCGGTAAACTCGTCAAAGTATCATTTGCAGGTATTGCATCCCGATTAGAAATATTCGTGTTAATATTCAGCCAAGTCACTATTGGGCTATGATCTGATAAACAGGATGGCTCTTTAACAATAAAATTTGCTACATGTTGAAATAAATCTTGTTCACATATTGAATAATCGACGACACTTGTTCCGTTTCTACCATGAAACGTGGCTCTTCCTAATGAATCACCACCAACTCTGCCATTGAGTATTCGGAGGTCCGCGCTTCGGCAGAGTTCAAGAAGGCGCTTTCCGTGGTTATTAAGCTCATTGTCAAAACTATTCCTCTGAGTGGAACATATCGCAAATTCGGATTGGTCGTTGGTTATCATGTTATTTCCTTCTTGACAGACAGAGTCCGAATATTTTCCTGTTCTAGAGTTTAGGTCACCCATGAGTAGAATCGACCCTTGGGAAGAATAGATTTCAATGTCGTTTTCGAGATCTTCGAACAATTCGGGGTGAAAGTAATTGGAGCCGCATGGTGGAATGTAGATACCACATACAAAGATATCTTTTGCAGTTTTCGTGTACTGTCTGCTAATTTTAAACCAGAGAAAATTTGGAGAAGCCTTTTCCACGGTAATCCAATCATGAAATTCATTCTTGTAAAGTAAAGCTAATCCACCCGAATTTCGGCCACTTTTCGTCGTTTTTGAGGTGCCTGTAACTACAGATCGATATCCTGCTACCTCAATATTGGTCTCATTCCAAGTCTCACAAAAGATTAGAAAATCAAAATCATTAATCATGTTCAAACAATCAACATTCTGTAATTTATCCCCTAACGATTTCGAAGAGAGGCCATTAATATTCCAGGCAAAGAAAGAAAGAAAGAAGGAAAGTGTTTGCACGATTGCGCCTGAGTCTCCTATCGAGATCGAAACTGTGAGTGCAGTCAAGGAGATTCTCTTTGCAGAGCAGGATACAACCAACATTGCCCACGAGTTTGATTTGCAAGTCGAATCTGTCAGTGTGGTGGAGCCTGAATTTGCTCCCGAAATTGAAAGTGTCAGTGAGGTGAAAGAGATTTCATTTGAAGAAGAGGCAGCGCGCGAAGTTGATGATGAGTCACCAGACGAAGTAACAACTCTCCGCCCCCTCAACAATAAGGACATTGTCGAGGTGGGCACTGTGAACTGGGAATCACTAAGAACTTTTTGGCCCAGTTTTTTAAAGCAAGGTTAACCTACCCAGGACAAGCGTCAATTTTTAGCTCCGTTCTGTAGCCAAACGTCACGGATTCCTCTAAATCTTTTTTTCTTTTTTTTTTTGCGTTACATTTTAACTTTGGTTCTTTCGAACGGTGACTTGGAATTTGCCAAGAAAACTCTTTTGAAATAAGAGAAACAGGGACCTTGGTTAAATTTTAATCCCAGGTAAGTGTTAGCCGGCTTTCGAACAACCGGGCCCTAGTTCATTGTTCAGTGTTCACAGGAGGTACTGATACCTTTGTACAGTACCTTTGTACCTTTGTTTTGATTGTGCAAAACAAAACAAAAAAAACAGCATGGAAATTTAAAGATTTTGTTTTTTGTTTTTTTTTTATTTTGTTTTATTTCCACTTTGGTACCATAAATAATGTCACGAACTAAAGTAAAACTATACTTCCCGTTAATTATCATAAGTTCCCACATTCTTTGCCTGTTCAAATGAGTATAATCGCATACAAAAGAATAATACAGAAGAATAATACCAATTCACGACAAAGATGAAGGGTTAGATGCTAATAACTGTAAGTGAAATAAATAAAATGCCTCCTGGATTCGATGTATAAAAGCAACTTGAGTATTGCTTGTTTAGCCTGAGAACAGATACCCCTCCCCCCTCTCCCCCCACCCTACCTCCCACCCCCGATACCGGTGCGTCCCTCTAACAGCTTGGCTGAAACCGTGAGTCAGTTGTGGTCGTAATATTCCTAATGTGAAAAGGTTAATATTTTAAACTTTTAAAAGATATATTTGTGAACTGCAGTTAATTTTTTTAAAATAGGGCGTCACCTTAAAATACCGGTATTTTCGACTGGGAAATAGGTTTTCGAACACGTGACTGTTAGGTGATGAAAATGCTGTTCTCTGATTAGTTACGTTTCAAAGACGCTCGGTTGCGGTATTCTTTTTTAACCGTGCATCCATTGTTTTTTTATTCATATATGCATCTTGTTGCTAATTTATAGTTTGATACCTCAGCTTAAGAAACTCCAGTGAGATCATATCGAACAGTTAAGGCTTATTGACATCAGTTTTAAGTTGAATGTACGTTAATGTTTGTTTTACGAATTTGTTTACTTTTAGGTTGATTCAGGTCTAGTAACAAAAAGTCCACCAAATTTGAATGCTGAAGCAAAAGAATTCGTGCCTCACATAAGAACGAAAATTTTGCCATGTGCTGTATTAGAAATGAAACTGGAACCTCTTTTCGTCTGTGTACATCAGTTCTTAGTTCATTCTGAGTTACAAAATAGAAGGAGGGGGTGCCGCAGCCCTCAATAAGGTTTTTCTTTAATTTTTTCTACAGGATTTTATGCTAACACCTGGTGTGTTCTCTCAGCTGTACGCATGCCTCTTAGACACATTTTGGCGAAGGCTTGGTGACAATCGGTTGCCCTGACGTCCAATTAAAATGAAGAGCATGTGGTCAAGCCATTTTTGAAATAAAAATGCTATTTTCGCCTTTTCAGTGACAAAAGTACAAAATATCGATCAAAACCAGCGAATTGTTCAATTGTCGTATTTTAATTTTAGGTTGATGATAATGAAATTAAAAGATGTCCATCCCTTTTGAACGCTGAAGCGAAAGAATTTGTACCTCAAGTAAGATGTTAAATCAGAATAAATTTTCACCGTGTATCAGCATAAAAATTATAATCAGACAGTGTTTTTATCATTGTTTCACGCTTTTATTTAACAAGATTTCTTAATATCTAACCAACGTTCGTTCACCATTTGTAATTTACTTTTTTAACAATTCTAATCCATTTCTCTTCATCAGATAAATCGAAATTCGGACTCGCCATTCGTCGGAGAAGGTAGTGACGGAAATGTGGCTGCTACCAACGGACAAGACACTGAGTAAGTTACTGAAAAAAAATTCCAATGAGATTGTTCACTATCTATCGTTTATCATTTCTTTCACAGTTGTAGCAACAAATGACCCAAAAGAAAACGTCTGCTGGCTTTAAACTAAAGTTTTAGAAAGGTTATCTTTCTCTTCTGAAAACTGTAGTAAGCCACCTTAAAAAGGCTTTAACGCTTTACGTGAAAGCTACGTTGTAGTTCCTGTGGCCATGGTACTGTTTATAAGCCCGTTTGATGTTCACACTTTCGAGTCTGGAGTAAGAATATACTTCCATGTAGTAGGGATCTCTGCATGTTTGATGGTCGATATCTTACAAAACAAAATATAGGAACTTTTTCAGTTGCGTTCTAGATTGAATTCGTACCTTCATCTTTACGATTCTTACCCAGTCTCTTCTCTGTAGGGCTGTAAGTCATTTTGAAAGACCAGTTCAGTGCAAAAATTGGCTATAAGTGATCTTCCCTTTGTTCTCTGCGGAGTTGCCGAATCGCAGCCTTTTCTAAAAGTATTTGTCAGGGAATTTGTTCCTTCTAATTTCCAGGTTAGCATTTGATCTCAGTCTGGAAATTTTAAAGCAGTACGATGCGGACGTCGTTTTAATGCAGATTTTATGTTGTCTGCGGGAACGTATTTGGAGTATAGTGTATCAAGGTCTTAATAAGTTGATTTAGGATTGCTCAGTATCAGTCTTAGCTTAATAGGAAGAAGAAAGCAAATGTAATTTTTCTTAATGCAATATCCTGATGATTTGGATAACATCAAGCTCTATAAAAATTGAGAAATTTCTACTGAAAAAGTAGGAAACTAGTCAACTCTCTGACGCCCGTTTACGTTTGATTGATATTATTTTTAAAATTTGTTTTCTTTTTGTCGTTGTTAATTGCCTTTTTTATTACACCAGCACCATGCATTCGCTCAGCCAAGAAGTCCACCCCAGAGTTATATTGCGTCCGCTATGGCTCCGCTTTATAGACCAGCTCCATCACGCCCAGCACCAGGCTTCAGATCGCGCGGTCATGCTAGATTCCAGCACAGGCCACCAGCTTGGAGATTTCCTTTCAGTCATCCAAGAGGTTTGTTGCCAACCTTTGCCAAGCACTTAGTCTCTCTATTTTTTATATCAAACGCTGTCAACGAAGCTAAATCCCTTTGCACCTCATTTTCATATATTTTTTTCGGCTAGAACAAACACATTTCAAGATACTTTAGAGAGGAAAATATAGTCTTCTAGATAATTTGAACGTGTCAAATACAATCGGTAGCCTTTGAATTACAACAGCTGCTAAGAATCTTACCATGACTTTGCTTCGGTTTAGGAACTGTCTGACTTAGACAACGCTATTATTCCCATCCAAAATGAATCAATTGTCACGGGTAACAGAGTTACCGGCAAAACTTTTATAGTGAAACAACGAGCATTTAATCCAAGAGCATTTAATCCAAGTAGTTCCATGCAATCCGATGTTGTAAAGCCAAAAAAAAATTGCTTCCTTTTTGCTTCCAGATAGCAAGACCTCCCGTCCATGGTGCTCTTCACGTGTCTTATCCTATCAGGATGCCGCACTGGCCAACAGCTGACAGGTTTGTTCTCCTTTACTATCACTATGGTCATAGCAAAAGGGAGTCTCTCTTGGTTCATAGCGAGTGCTGGTTCGAATCCCGACAGGACTATGATCACTTCGGGCTCTGCCCAATACCTTGTCTCAGTTCAAAGGATTGTGACATTGGAATGTGACGCAAAACAAGCTACTTACAATAGCTACTTATTCTTAGAAGAAAATTTACTAAGCAGAATATTCTGCAGGACCTGCACGTGCGAAAGCGGGGTGGTGTAGTGGTTAGCGGGTCGGACTCTTGATCGAAAGATTGGAGAGTTGGTAGTTCAAGGTCTGGTGCGTTTAAATCTCCGAACAAAAACTCCTTGTAAAGTTAAAATCCGAAGTGCAGTTAAAGGGCTGTTTTATAAAAAGGGTCATGTGACACAGTTTGTTCCTTAATATCTACTCAAAAAAGAAAGTCTCTCCATTCAGGACACGGATTGTCTCCATTTAGTAGAACAAATGATACTGTATGAATTTTTTCCAGCCAAAGTGAACCCATCCTCGGCACATTTCAAAAGATGTTTTTGCCTTAATTATGACGTATTAGACACGTGACCACAGCAAGTAAACCTAAAGGCTAATGAGGACGTATCCTTTACATGCCTTAACATGATTGAGGCCATCTGTGTCCCAAAGTACGACTTTACGTTTCTTAACCCTCGGGCGTACAAGAGGAGGGGGGGGGGGGGAGAATGCCACTCCCCCATAAGGTTTTTCTTCAATTTTCCCAAGACGATTTTTCATGAGCACCTGCCGTTTTCAGTAGGGATATCCCTTTGGCACATTTTGACGCAAGTTTGATGAGAATCGGTTGCTATGGTTACGAGATATGACGTCATAAGTGGCAAGTGGACAAGCCATTTTTGGGTAAAACTGTGCGTTTTGTCGCGTTTTTTAGGTGAAAAGGCACAAATTGTACAGTAAAGCAGCAAAGTGTTTAATTATGTCATATTTTACATGTCTAGCATTAACAATTTCCAGTTTCCGCCGTTTTTCATGATTTCTAATTTTTGGTAAAATCCAAGATGGCGGCCAATATGGCCGCCATCTTGGATTCCTCCATCAGCGCCCCAACCCATAATATATCCCTCATCTTGTAGAGCACATCAAAGGCTTTCTACCAAAGGCAAAATCTCTCCAAAATATTGGAACACAGCAAAAAAAAAAAAAAACCAGGGGAGGGGTTCCATCAACCCCCCCTCCTTTGTACCACGGCGGGGGTGTGACTTTGATTGTACGTCCGAGGGTTAATATTTAGGACAGGTTTGATTTACGTTAGCTTTGTTCTTTTGCAGCAGATAACTCTCCCCGTGGGAAGGCAGATACCAATCTGACCTTTTTCTGAAGCACTATCTTTGTTTCTGACACATTTGGACTGAGATAAAGCTTGAAGACATCTGTGTAAAAACTGTACATAATTTACAAAAAAAAATATTTATTAAAACAAGCATAATTATACATAAACAAGCTTCCATCTTAATGTGCAGCCTCCTTGCTTGTGTGCTTGCTGCTTTTAGCCGCTGTCGGAAAACCCATGGCCAACACTTATTTAAGGACATTTTCTGATCCGTCAAATCATTTATCAAAGAAAATTTTATCACAGAAACTAGCTGTAGGAAATTTGTTTAATGTGCGCTTGATTCCTCTCAGTGTGGACTGATAAAACTTACAGATGAATGTATGGAAACTGCGAAAGCTTGTCTTTTGTGATAATGTGACTTTTTCCTGAGGCTCGCGAAACTATTTTAACAAACCAAAAGTCAGTTAGAGAATTGAATTAGAGAACGACGATGGATAATGTCTACGTACAGGTGAAGGTTGACTGTTGCCTAGCAACCTAAGAAGTTGAAAATCAATTTCAAAGCAGAGAAAGATGTTTTTATTCTGTTAGTGACACAGGCGACTCGGAAAAAAAAATCCGAATTCACCCAACAGGAGTCGAAGCTATGACCTTCTGGTTACTAGTCCAGATGCTCTACCACTGAGCTACAGGACACTCGTGGGAGCTAAAGCCATTAAACTAGGTTCATGTGACAAACGTCCTGCATACTGCTAGGACTGAAATGTCGATAGGTGGCGTATTCGCAATGAGTCGCCTGTGTCACTATAGAATAAAAACATCTTTCTCATAAATTCACCATCACATTTGTGTCAATTTCAAAGCTGTAAAATTTAGAACTCAGTACTTCTTAGAAAGAAATGTTGTTTCTGGCCCTCCATCCAAAGTTATCAGCCTGCAGCTTAGTAAAATATTATTTTCCCATCAGTTATGGCACAGCAGTTATCTTTCGGTTGAAAGAGTCATCCCTAGGAATACTGATGAATTTGGCCTTTATTCGTGGTCGTGCCAGATAAAATTTTAAGACGATTTCCGCTCAACGTTCGAGCAGTAAGTGCAAAAATTAAGTTACCAAAAAAATACTTGCAGCACTGTCACATTTTGAGAACAGATAAGAAGAACTTATCGTTACTTTTGCTCCCAAGCTGACCCCGCGAGAGAAAATTGGATTTGAAGTTATCCATATTTCAATTAAAAAGACGCTTCATGGCAGTTCAAAACAAAATGGCGCCCGTTTTTAGCATACTTTTACGAGATTTGAAATTAATTTTCTTGAAAATGCTTGAGAATTTCATCGCGGGGTCACTTGGGCAAGTGAACTAGAGTGAGATGTTTTAAATAGCATTTAAAATGTTACCGTGCTATGAGTAGTTTTTTGGTAAATATTTTTTGCACTTATTGCTCGAACGTTGAGCGGAAACCGTCTTAATCTCGATAACATGCACACAATTCAGAATTTCTGTTGCGTTACTTGCCTTAGCCCCTCCTTTTTCCAGCGCACGAAACAAAGCTTGAAGATCATTAAACACATAATAAAGTAACTTAATCAGTGAATGTTATCTTTTTCAGAGTACTTTTGACGACCTTGACAACTGTTTGGTGGTTTTTTTTTTTCAACTGATTAACCAAAATCATGGGCTCCTGTCAAACTGCAGGAACTGTGGGGACGAAGTTGAAAATGTTTTACAAAGGAAATGCCAGCAAATGTGGCACTTGACAGCCCGCCTTCCTCAGTTCCTGCGTATTGATCAACCTCGTTCCCAGGGTCTCAGGGACGGGAAGAAGAGAGACCCTGGGAACGAGGTTGCGTTTTGATTGGCCAGTTGAAACAGACACCATCAGAATGACGTCGAAAGTGAGGCAAGAATTGGGAGGGACGCTGGAAGTTATCTCTTTATTTATCGAGCCAAAGTTTACTGAACTGAGCCTGGAACAGCGTTTCAGATTACTGAGAGCACCGGATCGTCTGGTTTCTGGAAACCCCACGAAAATATTTTGCACTGAATCGCAGTCCGCCTTGAAAGTGACTTCGCTGAGTGTGAGAATGTTAGTCTCGAGGACAGAATTAAATTCTATGCCTAATGTTTCCTATTGCTTCGTCGCCCATTCAATGACTCCTTTGAACAATTCCACTTCATCTGCAATATTGAGAGTGTCTTTCTCGACTAACTCTTCAAGTAAGGGCCTCTCAATAGTCGTAAATCCGTCCGATTTCAATGCCTCTTGTGTGTGTTTATCGATCACCTCCCAGCATCGATCCATCAGGTTTTTCTCTTCACATGGCAGGATGCTAAAATCAATTGATGGATCTAAATTATCTTGCAAATATTCCGTGCATTTATCAGCGAGTGAGGGCACAAAGTATTTCTTAGCCAAGTATAACACTTCCCACATTACTTCCGCTCAAGTTCACCTCATCGCTGTACATGTAACGAAACAACTCCAGCAGACTCTCTTACTCACAGTTAGGCAGTTCAATAGTCTCTTGTCTCTGCCAGCTCACCGTAAAACATCATATGGCTTCAAGCGCAGGGCTGCTAATCGACAACACAAACTAGTGAGCTGGAATCACTTCCTTACTTTCACTTTCACCACAGCTGAAGGCCTTGGGGGCTTCGGGTGCTGGCTTTAGTGCAACGATGCCCTTGGTTTTCTTCGGGATAGGGCTAGGGCATTTTTTTTGTAATTCAATCATTTTTATTGTTCTTCCACACTAAAACACAACATTTACAAATTACTTAACCCTACCGCACAGTTACAATATTACAAACAACTACACTTACATAATTACAACTCAGGATAACAACTACAAAAAGACAGTACCATATTGTCACTACAGTAGATACCAACTCGAAATTACACTCATCCACGAAAACTGAAAAACGAAAAAGGGAACTTATAAGAGACAGAGGGGTAACATAGTCTATAAGCTAACATGTGGCAGAAGCTTCTCCCATTCTGGAAATGTCTTGTCAGTTTATTCTGCTTTGTTGCTATCGTTTTCTCCACTTGGTATACATCTCTAATCTTGGCCTTATAAACTCGTAAGGAGGGATTCACAATATTCAACTTACACTTGTAAATATAAAATTTTGCTGTCAGTATCAGATGATTCAAAAGAATAAAATCATCTTCCGTATTGAAAACTCCAAAGAAAATATCCATTATTGTAAACCCTACATTCACCAAGCCAAGAGCAGAGAGCTTCCCAGAAAGTCTTTGTCACATTGCAGAAGAAAAATAAATGTTCGAAGGATTCAACCTCTCGTTTACAAAAGGCACATAAAGGCGAGTCCGTCATTTTTAACCTAAACATCTTTTCATTTATAAATACTATATTATTCAATACTTTATATTGGAATTCCCTAATTTTAGTTTCACTCGTGACTGTAAAAGGCAAGGAGTATATTTTCTTACAGTCAAAAGGAAACCGTGGAAATTTCTCCTTAAACTTTTTTCGAGCAGTTGGGGGAACCTGTTTTTTACTTTTAAAAGCCCTATAAAGCAATTTGGACGAAACATTTGTCAGAGCTACCTCAGAATTTTCCATCTTTAACTGAATTGAGTCACCAGTATTTGAAGGGAGGTGTATTGTGCTTTGTCTAATGATCTGTCTCCATTCACAAGGGATTGCGTCGACGATGCTCATTAATTTAAAATGCTCTATGGGAGACAGATTTGCATTTAACACCTTAACACCCTTTAGGAAGATTCCAGTATCGGAAAGAAGATCGCCGATCGTTACAATTCCTTTAGAAAACAAATGTGTTTCGAAAAGCGAGAGCCCTTGAACAGTAATATTTTTATTGTTCCAAATACCCTGATGAACAACGTCCTCGTACGATAGTACCAAAGATTGATTTAACACGGACCAAGCGTCAAGGCACTCTTTATAAAAAACTGGAAGGTAGACAGGTAACTTTCGGGTATCAAAATTGCTCTTAAGAATCAACTCTCCGCCTATTTTAGAGAAAAAGTGGTTCAATGTTATCTTCTAAGCACTGGTATTATCCTTATCCGCAAATCTCTTTAATACCATCACCCTCTGTGCGAGGATCATCGATTGAATGTCTAACATCTTAAATCCACCATCCTCGATATCGTTAATAGGAGCGGCACGTTTGATTTTATCGTTTCCTTTCCAAATAAAACGGTAAATTAGACTGTTTATCTCTTTGATCAAATCTCCTGTAACTGTAATCAATGCCGCTTTACTTAAAACTTTAGGAATAATAAAGGATTTAACAATCTGTATTTTTCCTAGTAATGTAAGCCCTCTCCACTTCCACATATTCAATGTATCTTTGATAGACTTGAGAATTGAATCGATCCACTACGCTTATATTTGGAGGTTTTAAGGGACTCTTAGCCTGCGTAGCAAGCGTTTCCGTTGGGCTTTCCATCCGTTGGAGGCGTTTTTCGCTTTTTGGCTGCGCAAAAATTGGGGCGGGCGCAACACTTATGGAAGCAGCGGGGAGGGGGAGGGGAGGCGAGAAAAGGAAACGCTTGCCTGCAAACCCCATGATTTTGAAAAACGCCCCTTTGACACTTTCGCAGTTGGAAAGCTGGTGAATAAAGTATTTTACGAATAACAGATCACCGCAGGATACAAATTTACTTCCATCAAAATCAAAACAAACTCTGAACGATCGCTTCAGGATGTGTCGTAATTTCAAAGTTAAATTTGGAACTTTATCTCAGCCTGGAAAATCGGGTTTAGTTTCTTCGGAAAACCGTTTCAAAGCGTCGCAAAGAAAGGACTCTTATGGAACAATTCTCGCTGATCTTTGCAGAGCGGTTGGAGTGAAAGTTGTTCAAAACTTGGAGCTGTTTCCGGACCGTATGCCTGTGCAATTCTTGTGCTAAAAAAATTCGACATTTAGGGGCATTATTCGAAGTTATTCGGAGTGCGATAGGTAGCGAGTCTGCTGTTTCCCAAACTTCGCCAAAACAGTCTATCCACTTGTGTATGAAAACGGCTGCTCCAAACTCTATCAGGCAACAGTCCTTGTCGCAAGAATGTTCGTGTAGATTCCTCCGTGTCGGAAAAAGCTTGCCGCAAGTCTTTGAGATCTGCTGTCGGATCAGGACAAAAATGATCTTGAGAGGAACTTCAGGTAAAAATAGTGATAGTGAGAAGAATTCCCCGATATCGAGAACCGGTTCGTTGTGTTCATGCGGGTCACGCTCAAATGAACATACCTGATTTGATTGACGGATCTATCACTTGGCAATCAACACTACCATGCCGCGCCAATCAGGAAACTCCGTTCGTGGACGAACGGGTTTTTCAAAATCGTGGGGTTTGCGGGCAAGCGTTTCCTTCTCTCCTTTCCCCTCCCCCGCCACGCACTTTTTTGCGCCCGCCCCAACTTTCCCGCGGCCAAAAAAGCGAAAAGTGCCTTGAACGTGCGGAAAGCCTTACCGAAACGCTTGCTACGCAGGCTAAGGGACTCTAGAAAGAGTTTGCTAGTAACTGATCAAAATTACACACTTGAATCAAAATGATGACCGGGCCTATTATTGTGCACAACCATTTTCAAGAGGTTTTGGCACTATACCGTCAAAAAATGCCATTTAAAAGCTGAAAATAAAAACAAGCGAACAAATAAACACGACCAAAATGACAAGGAATTATAGAGTAATTTGAGTTGATCGTGTCTCCTTATGATAACGGTAGTCTTTTAACATAACATAACATAAACATAACATGAACTTTATTTACACACGAATTTTGAGTAGCCAGAAAGGCTAATATCTCCGTGCAACAAAAAAAAAAACGTGAAAACAAGGAGAGAGAGAGAGAGAGAGAGAGAGAGAAAAAAAAGAGAAACTTATTTACTTAACAAATATCTAAAATAATCACCTAAAATTTTGCATTGTTCATTGAAAAGAAACTGTTTCCAAAAGATGTTTCTATTAATAATAATCCTGTATAGAGCGGTTTTCAAATGAGTGTCGTAAAACCAAAACCAAAGCAATTACTCTGACCAATCACAACAGGAACAAAACACAAAATGAACCAATCAGAAATCAAATCAAATACAAGCAATTGGCGCTAAGCGCGGGAAAACGCGTGCGAACAAGTCACGATTGGTTTTGGTTTTACGCCTGATTGGTTGAGAAAGTGGCGCGAGTTTTTTTAACCAATCAGAGAGCCTAGTAATGCAAAACCAAAGCAAACACAGCATTACTTTCGACACTCAATTGAAAACTGCTCTAAATGGACTATTAATAATAGTATTACTTTTAACAACTGTTCGATGGCTTTCGTTTCAACCGGTGAATCACACTGCGGGGAGGTGTGGAATGCAAATGTGGCACGCTCCGGCTTTCGTGGTTCTGGCATTTTGATTGGCCAGTGGAAAGGAAGCCATTCGAATGTTATTGAAAATGTGCTAAAAATAAAGCAAACAAGTGGCAACGGCACGACGCACATTTCTGCATCAACCAGGGGAAGACAGCCCAGAGGGAGAACCACCCTCCCCTTCTCCCTTCAGTGGAAACCTGAACTGGGTCTTTGATTCCTTAAACAATCAAACGTATTCGCAAAGGGCGGTTTCAGGGGTGGGGTTGAGGGGGTTGAGCCCCCCCCCAATTTGACCAGTTCATGGGAAAATATTTCATAGGATAATTTATCGCCGGAGTCCAAACATCCTTTGCCCAGGGACGTTTGCCTTCCCCTTAGTACTTACCCCACTGGGGTAAGTAAAGACCTAAAGAAAATCCTGTACCCACCCCTGATTTGCAATTGTGTTATAAATTCGCCAAAATGTGGTCCGAAGCGGAGTGGTAATTCTCTTGCGTCTGAAACATCGAGCTGGATGCCTGACTGATCGGCCTCTTATAGGACTTACCTTGACAGATTTTTTGATGTTAAAAACTTTGCAGTTTCAATCATCAAACACAAAAGAAGCATGTTTTAAGGATGTGATGCTTAGAAATAAAAATTATTCTAATATGCAAAATAAGTGCAATGATGTACAGAAAACACGGGTAGCCATGAGAGAGCGTAAGCTGTAATTTATTTTCCGATGGCGTTTACTTTGTCAAAGTTGCCATTAGTATCGCCCGTGTAGTATTATTGCTAACTCGTATTCTAAGGGAATCGCTTTATACACGTTATACATTGCATCTACGCTTACTGCAAACAACTATTATTTAAAGAAGAAATTATTCTTGAGACCCCAACAACTAAAGGAAAAGTTCGTCAGAGTTTCGAACCTCTTTTATTTACTTTAAAATCTGCAGCTTCATTAATGCTTTATCTTCGTTAAAAAAAAAAACTTCAGGGACCAGTTGTTCAAAACATGATTAAGCTAAAAAACCCAGGATTAACATGAACTTTGATTCCAGTTTAATTACTAATCAATGAAGACTTCTCCAAAATATTTTTGCCCTTCAATTTTGAATTAGAGTTTCCTTTATCATAAGCTTGAAATTATCTTTTAATACATTTTAAACGAGCAAGATAAAAACCGTGGTTAACCTTTAATCGTGGTTTAGCGTTAATCGGCTTTCAGACAACCAGCCCCAGTACAATATATACGCCGAGTGTCTTCTGCGTGTCCTGAGTGCAATTTCCAAGAAAAGGTGGTTTATTTAATTAAGATAATTGGTTATTTTCGGGTACTTTTTTTAGACATTCTAGGTTAAGGAGCCCTATAAACAGCCCTGCTTATACTGCTCTGTCCACTAACGTTGTGTTTCGGCTAAAAACATAACATCCAGTCTCTTCATACATACTACTTTCTAGGGCCCACCTGCAAACACTAACATTACTATTTTATCTCAGTAAAAAAGCCTACAGTATTCTCCTACGTGTTCTCTGTGTTGTGAGTACAATTTTCAATTAAAGGTGGTTTATTTATAATTCCAATAATTGGTTATTTTAGGTACTTTTTTGAGACATTCTGGGTTAAGAAGCCCTATAAATACCCCGCTTACACTGTTCTGTTTATTAACGATGTGTTTCTGTTAAAAACGTGACATCCACTCTCCTTAAAATCCTGCTGCATAAGATTTCTTTCTAGGGTCCGCCTTGCCATAAAGTTTCCCATCAGCACTTGTGGCCGCCGCCTGTACAACTGATATACCGCTTAAGCTTCTAACCTCGTGCCCCAACCCCCGCAGTCCTGCTTGAATGGCGGGGGGTATCGGGCGGTCTTTCTCCATGCGGATGTACATCGGCAGCAACTGATGGTGAACCCTGGGTTCAACTACGGCTTCGGAAAGGTTTCGGTTGAACCACAGATAATTCATCACAACCTAAACCATTGGAAAAAGAAGAGGTACAGTTATTAAAAACAGAAATACGTGACACGCAAAAAACACTCGCCAAACACATCAGCTGGTCATATGCACGACAACGGTTCACATACACACGAAGCGACAAGTGACAGGGACTTTTTAGACCGGCTTTATTATATAATTTTATCGACTTTGTACTTTTAGGACTGTATTTTTGTACTTTTACTGTATTGTTTGTAATTTTTTTGTAAGTAATTTTTAAAGTGCCAATGGGCCATATGGAATTAGCGCTATAGAAATATTATTATTATTATTATTATTATTATATAATAATTGTTATTATTATTATTACTACTATTGCTGCTGCTGCTACTGCTGCTACTACTACTACTGCTACTGTTACTGCTACCGCTACCGCTGTTGCTGCTGCTACTGCTACTGCTACTGCTACTGCTACTGCTACTGCTACTGCTACTGCTACTGCTACTGCTACTGCTGCTGCTACTGCTGCTGCTGCTGCTGCTACTGCTACTGCTACTGCTACTGCTACTGCTACTGCTACTGCCACTACTAGTAGGGACTTTAAGATACGGTGACTACGGATTACGGACTACGGACGGGAGGCACTTTAGGACTGGAACGAGACATATGTGTTCTGTTGTCCCCACCGTCGCAAGCTCACGACGGTGCGTAGTGCAAGGATTTCACGTAGTGCAGCGTGGTGTAGTACGAGGAACTGAAGATGGTATGAAAAAGTAGTCTAAAGTTAGAAAATTGAGGTGCTCTTGTACTGTAACGCTTGAACTACAAACTAATACCCATTTGGAACAATTTCAAGTGCTTATGAACTCAGAACAGCGAAAAATGTACGCTTACTTTGTTTACTGATTTTGATCGCCGCGTTGTTTTCCAGAATGAAATTACACTCAAACGAAGAAAACCGTGAACACTGAAAATATTTCTGGAATGTTCATTGTGTTTTGACCAATCACATGCGATACCTTGTAACTGCAGAAAACGAATGGGTTGCTCAGTCACGGAAAGGATTTGGTTCTCAATTTGTTTCGAAAGACCTCAAGATTTAACGATTTCGGCCTAAATAAACCGAGTCAGCTGTGCTATCAGAAATAATAGCAGCTTTGGGCGAATTTTAAGGGAGGACATTGCAAGTTTTACATCAAGGTGAAATAACTGCCGCTTGATTTGCTTTTATTTGAAATGTTGGAACCGCTAACCGTTGGGCCGCCATGTCGAAAAATTTTATTCTCCAAAAGTGCTCAAACATATTTTCACTTGCGTAGTGCATGTGGCTCTCCGATAGAAAGGAATAGTAATTTCAATTCCTGTAAGATAAAGATGAAGATTAAATCTTGAGGCCTTTCAAAACAATTCGAGAACCAACTCGATTCCGTGACTGAGAAACCCATTCGTTTTCTGCGGTTACAAGGTCTCTTGCGCGATTGGTCAAAACACACATTCCAGGAATATTTTCAGTGTTCACGGTTTTCTTCGTTTGAGTGTAAATTTGAGGTTTTGAATATAGCTTGTAATGTCAACTCTTCTCTTTGCTCTTTCTAAATACAAATGGCTTCCCTTCAAGTTGAGAAGTAATTAATTTAGTAAAATATGTCAAATTTGCTTTTGAAGTCGTTTTGCAATAGAAGTAATTTGAAAACGAGCCCTGAAAATTTGATTAAGCTTGCACGCAAGCCTCACGTGCAATTACATTTTGAATTGCAGTGCGACGATTACAACTCAAAACCAAAGCATCTCGAATCTTTTTAAAAGACATTTTGTGTCTGTTTAGTGTAGAGTTGACCTTCGCTCTTCGTTCGTAGGACTTTGTAGTCTGTTGTCGCATTTTCGCGCCACTCGTTGTGTACTCGGCCCAGTGTTTCAGCCAGAGAAAAACACACGTCCAACCGTAGTCCGCAGTCCGTAGTCACCGTATCTTAAAGTCCCTACTGCTACTGCTACTACCACTGCTACTGCTACTGCTACTGCTACTGCTACTGCTACTGCTACTGCTACTGTTACTGCTACTGCTACTGCTACTGCTACTGCTACTGCTACTGCTGCTGCTACTGCTACTGCTACTGCTACTGCTACTGCTACTGCTACTGCTACTGCTACTGCTACTGCTACTGCTACTGCTACTGCTACTGCTACTGCTACTACTACTACTACTACTACTACTACTACTACTACTACTACTACTTCTACTACTACTACTACTACTACTACTTAACCCTGCACGGTACAAACGTATGGACTAGTCCCCTGCCGCGCTTACAGGTGTGGACTTGTAGCCGGGACAGTTCAATTCGGTTGTTGATTTGTTGAAAACATATGGGGACCGTGCTTTTTCCGTGGTGGCCCCGAAATTGTGGAACACTCTTCCATTAGAATTAAGATTGAGTGACTCTGGAGACATTTTTAAGAAGCGTTTGAAAACTTATCTTTTTATAATGGTGTTTAACTTGTAAATACATCTTTAATGTTTAGCTTTTATAATTAGTTTCCGTTTTTAACTTTTTTACTTTATATATAATATAATTAACTTTTATTGTGAAGTGCCATGAGCAAGTAGTGATAATGGCGCTATATAATAATAATAATAATAATAATAATAATGATAATAATAATAATAATAATTATTATTATTATTATTATTATTATTATTATTATTATAACGTTTTTTCCATCACATAATCGCCCTGTGATTCATTCTTTTTTCAGGGAATTTTAACCTCGGGCACCGTATTTCAACCACAATTCTTATTATCATCGTCACCTTTTACTTACTCATGGAGTCAAATTTGTTATGGAAGAAATTATGCTGCGCACGGGACTTCTAAGTTTTGAGTCTGAGGATGAGAATTTCCCTTGAAATGTGAGCTAATAAATTAAATGAAGATTTGTCTTTTGCACGCTGTTGGCAGTGAAAATGTTAAAACTACCGTAACAGGGTAACAAAACTAACCAAAGAAATGGCAGTTGTTATTCTAGTACCGCCTGAAGCTCCAACCACTAAACGAGGAACTCCATTGTGGTCCACAAATATTGAAGGGGTCATGGAGGACATGGGGCGTTTCCCAGGCGCGATATAGTTGCTCCTCGACGGCTCCACCCCAAAAGCGTTCTTTTTGCCAGGTGTGGAGAAGTCGTCCATTTCGTTGTTGTAAATTATACCAGTACGGGTAGAGCGATACTTTGAACCAAAGCTGTCAGTAAAAAGAAAGGAATAATGTATGTAACCTCACATTCGAACCTCGGTAAAACGGATATTAAAGAAATGTACAACTTAGAATTTATTTTTTAGCTTAGAATGTGAACTCCCAACTGGTTTAGACCAATGCTAAGGAAATACAATTATAAGGGCTTGCAAAAACGTTACAATACATGAATTGTAGGTTGAGTAAATATGAAGCGTTTGATAAGACCACGGAATACGATTTGAGCACGAGTGGTGAAATAAATGATAAAGGAAGTGGAAACATGGCCTCCTTAGATGTACAGGTGAGTTCATCTTGTGTATCTCCGGCAGCGCTAGTGTCTTAAAATTCCTTATATTGTGTGTAAGTACAACTGGTTATAACAAATGTTCGAATGATAAGGGCCTCTTCCGGCCAGCGGAGTAAGCGCGGTGGCTAAGTGGTTACAGAACCTTCACAGCGATCAAATGCACGACGCGTGCTCAGTTGCCACCATAATTTTTCAGAGGAAAATACAGACGAATGTCGAAAGTTTCACTTTAACCGCAAAACTTAACGCCGTTTCGTTTTCATGCGAACTTCGCCCTCGTAAGCTTTTGACCGGATTCAAACTTCAAGGCTCTGAAAGACCAGATGTGACTTAGCTTTTTGCGTTTGACCGCTGTGAAGTATACAGGACCGGTCTTTCAACCTGAAAGTCGGTCTTTGCCGTCGTGGCATTTCCCGCTCGGTCAGTCTTGACTAAGCGGTTCTACATTTTTAATCTGTGCATTAAATCCTAGCGTGGCCATTCAGTAAAGCTTTTAAGTAGTCCCTTTTTTTCTGTACAAGGCGGTTCTTACTTTTGAGTCTTTTTATATAATCCTAAAGTGTGACAATCCAAATTCATATGAAAGCTAATGTGCTGCACTTTTTGTCATGTAAGTAAATGATGCCGTACAAGGTGGCTTGAACACTATTCGGCCTGGGCTCTTTTTTTCGTTCCTGACCACAAAGTGCCCCCTCCCCCTCCCCCGCCCTTCCCCTCCCATCTTTAACTCCAAGAGTATTGATCCTGTGGCAACGAATCTTCAAGAGTACATAATGATGACGTCACTTGACGTGGAAATTACGTCATGATTTTAAAATGGCGGCCATCTTGGATCGGCCATCTTGGATTTCTGGCTTTTTTCAAAACCTTCATAAACCCATAAAATTGGCCAGAAAGTGATAAAAAGCAATAAAATAACACTCAAATGATACAAAAAAGAAAACGTTAGTGAAATAAAGTTAAAATGGTTCATTTAAACCAGTAAAATTCGAAATTGTGAGAATACTGCCTGTCATAATATGGTTGCCATGGCAGGGTCACATTTGATGAACAACGACATGTCACACCGAATTGTTCCTAGATAAAGTTTTGAAAAGTCACAAAGTTTGGTGGCTTTTGCTTGCATATTTAAAAAAAAGTCATAAACGTTCTATGTCGCTGATGAGCGACACGTTCCCGCTTTGGCACTGGTATACTCTGTTTCCTGTACAAGGTGGTTCTAACTTTTGAGTCTGTGTTTCAAATCGTAAGGCATGTCAAATCAAACAAATTACATATGTAGTTCTTTCCGTTCGTTAAATGACAGCATTTTTAAGGTAGTCTGAGAAGTCAAGGAATAAAAGTGTACGTACTAGAGGTTAATCGTAGTGGTGGCAGCGACTGCGTCCCCGTCTGGAGAAATAACGGACAGATGCGATGTCCCTGAGTCATTTGCTCTCGAGTAAAAATCTCCGTAGTAAGTGTAGTTGACAAAGGTCCGGTTATCGTAGATCTTATGGCGAAGATATTCTCCAAAGGCATCGCTGGTCATATTTTTAACAACCTACAGAGGAAAAAGGAGAAAAATATTTCTGTTATCCGTTTATCTTGAGATATGAGCTGAATCAGGACAGAAGGGACGTTTGCAATCCCTTATTGTATTTGAATAGGGGAGCATAGGTCGCAATGTTGTTAAATGCCGGTTTGATTGTACAAAGGCAAGAGAGGATGAAGTAAGAGAGTGAATCCCCGTGGCCAAAGATAATTATTTCAAAATTATTATTAGTTCGCACCCATGCTGCGAAGTTATTTTTATCTGTTGTTTCCATGTTAACAATCTAAAATTACATGACGTCATTCTAACTGACCAATGAGGTGTCGTCCTTAAAATAACCACGCAGTATGACACAGTACCAAAAATAGATTTCAAATAATTTTCATCGGAAGAGGCCCATGTATGGGGGATTCGCTCTCTCCCTTCATCCTCTCTTGACAAAGGCTAATCAAAGAGTTTTCAAAGGGCCCAATAAAGCTCTGTTATCGACAAAAAGCTTTCCAAGTCTGCGCATACACCTAATTGAAAAAAAAATGTCGGGTTAAAAGCATGAACCATGAACAACACGACCCAATGGTCTTCTGAAAAGCGTTAAAACTTGCTTCTAAATTCCCAGATACTGCACATTATATTGACACAGAATGCCGAAGTATGCGCCAAAATCTTTGCTAATTGGAATGAAAGAAACTTGAATATCATTAAACGGAACCGAGTAATACTTGCGTGACAGTGCTGTCTTCTCAGAATTCCGTTATCTAATGAACTGATCGTTCAAGGCTAATACTTGTTACCCGACAACGTTTTATGAAAATGTTTCTTTTTATCCCGTAGATCTTCTTTTCAACTGCTTAAGTTGAAACAGCTTCACTGCAATGATCTTCATATAATTCTAACTTTATCCGCAGTTCAAATATATGATTATTTCATATATTCATATTCATTTCTCCATCTACGGGATAGATGGATTGACCAGCTCCCAGTTGGCTTGATAGCTCAGTTGGTTAGAGCGCTGCACCGGTATCGCAGAGGTCATGGGTTCGATTCCCGTTCAAACCTGAACTTTTTCAGGTTTCTTCTTTTCAACTGCTTAAGTTGAAACAGCTTCACTGCGATGATCTTCATATAATTCTGCTTTTTTTTTTGTCAGCCAGTTTCTAGGCGTAGTGATTTAAGCGAAAACTTGTGAGCAGTGCTTTTCCATGGTGTTGCTTGTTTTTAACTATTCAAACGCATGCTCAAAGCAGACGCAACTAGCGTGAAAGGTTTCCTTGGCAAGGCGTTGGTTACGTTACTTTCGAGATGAATCTTAATGCTGCTTGTAAGGACGGTGCCTCCTTTTGTTACTGCGCATGCGTTCTGCGCATCTCGGGATATTCGCGTTTCTTAAGGAATTTGCCCACTAATGCAACAATATTTTTGCGCGGTTTAAGACTACGTGGAAAAAGCAGATCTTAGCTAGGGCTATCAGAATCCAAAAAGAAAATTGGGGGTAACCACGCACCTTTAAGAGATAATTGAGCTTATATTTGGTTTTCATTATCTCTGAAAAATGCGTGGTTACCCACATTTTTCTTTTTGGATTCCTATAACCCTTGGTAAGATCTACTTTTTCCCCATAGTAAAAAAAATACATCTACTTTAAGAGGCACCGTCCTTAATTACGTAAATTAAGACAACGCTCTCAGAAAAGATCCGATTCTATTATGGTTTACTATTTGGCTGTTGAAGTTTTTGGTCGGTTGCAACCGTCCAGAAAAATTTCATGCATGCACTTCTCTTTCCGTGTGATTATTTGCTCCAAGAACTGGGCATTATTTTGAAACAACTGTGCAGACGAGATGCTCTTCGTGTCTAATTTTTACTCACTGAAGCGATTGCTATAATATTGCATCAACGGAACAAATTACCTCTTTCACGTCCCAGAATTTCTCATCCCCCAGCAACGCCCTGTAAGCATAAGCAAATTTGAAAGCCTCTACTATTCGATGGTAAGTCAGAACTGAGCTGTTTACGTCTTTGCGGCTATCCTCTGTGAAATTATAACCTGTATCAAAGGAAACCACAGATTTTAATATCGGTTTGATAAAATGACTTCAGTCGTCATACCTTACATAAAACAACTCACTATATGATTACTGCCTTACTGCTGTCCTACATGCGCTCCCAAGCTTATGTCAGTGAAGTGTATTTCATTCTTTTACGTTTCAGTTCACTTGTTGGCACGTGACTTTCACAGAGGGCATTTTTAACCCTATTTCGCCTGGGCTTATTTTGAGTTTCTGAGCCTGGGCGGGGGGGAGCACTTTGTGCCACCCTACAGATCTCGAAAACTATTAACGCTCTTGTGGTGAAAGTTGGCACGTTTTTAGTACGTCATTAGCTTAACAGATTGGCGTTATGAGGTGTCAATTATGACATGTTATGACGTCATAATGGCGTCACAAACCCGCCAATTTGAATTTGAGGCCGCCATCTTGGATCCCGAGCCTGCAGTCATACAGTTGACAATGACGACATCAAAAAAATATGAATTTGTTCTAGGAAACATACTGAATCAAAATAAGCACAAAAAAGCAAAGGATTGTCTTTTTCTTACAAACGATGGGTAAAAACTGAAAAAAAGACTGAAAAACGACAGAAAATAGTCGAAATACACTCCTGAGAAGACGGTTGCTATGGAAACGTCAATCATCATGGGCACGTCATTGACACAGAAAAATTTTCTCTGATAAATTTTAGGAAAAGTCACGAGATTTGGTGATTATTCGGCTAGCCGTTTAAAAGTTGTAGTTCGTTAAAGTCAGCGCGTGCCCCCCCCCAGGCTAAATAGGGTTAAATCCAATAGTCATAAAGAAGCTGCTGATCGCCAAATCGGCGATTGATAAACTGGCCCGAGTTGCTCGCGGGTGGGCGAAGCCGAAGGCGAGATCTGGTCAAGTAAGAAAATTCGATTATTTTGATTGGCTGTTTCAAAACATGGCTGTCACAGCGCTAAAATTTGAACGTGCGTTGCGAGGCTTCTCAGGGCCTCTAGGGAATTCAATGTCTGTTTTTATGCAAATTAGACATCGTGCACGGAATCATAATATATGCATTCTTGGGTCATTTCGTTGTTTACAGTCGGCCTCAAAAGTCAAGAAGATTTCTTCTCAATTCTTTATAGCATTATAAAGCTATTTCTAATGAATAACGATGTTCCGCCTTAAGAATCCGCCGTAAGAATATTTACGTGGCCCGATCAAATTTGCATAAAACCTAGACATGTCTAGTCATTGCATGTAGCCGCCGAATGAACACTTAATCAAATAAAATGTTATTTACCCGAACTGAGCTTTGATGATTGCCTTCTGCTTTATTCTTTAGTAAAATACTTTGCTAGATATCATTCCAGGAAAGACGAGATTGGTTAAGCATTCGTTATTCATTTGGTTAAGCGTTGGTTATTCATTTGATTGCCATTTTCTTAGAATTGTCTCGGGCATGTGCTATTGACTTGCCTGCCACATTCCTGACAGGCAATCACGTGGTACAAATCGGATTTGACCAGATCTCGCCTTCGGCTTCGCCCACCGGCGAGATCTGGGAACGAGATTAGTCTGTCAAGGTTCACCGTCCTGGTGACAGTAGGAACCTGTAGATTTGACTACGAGCGCGAGATTGAGTACAAGTACGTCTTTTCAGCTTCGGTTTGCAGGCTTTACATTGTCTAGTCACATACCAAACTCATTCCTGGAGCTTTATTCTCTACTGGTAAACAACAAGAAGGAGTGAGGACTTTACTAAGGAACGTCACCGGTTTGAAATTTGAAAGTCGAACTCGTACTCAATCTCGTACTCGAAGTCCGATCTAAAGGTCGCTAGTAGTCTTGAGAAGGACTGCTGTTTGCGAGGTTGACTGTGGTGTCCGATAGACTGAGGGAAAGTTATAGTCTAAGACTTCTAGGCTCAAACCATTTATTACGAATTTAAAATTGGCGCTAATCTTGCAATTGCCTTTTTCTACTTCACTGAGAAAGAGGAAGGATTTTATTACTGCTTTTTATTTCTCCATAGCTATGGACGGTGGTTAATCACATAATTAAACGGTTTTATCCGTTCTCTTTCTAGCTGCATAAACACCCCTCCGTAAGATAACCGGTGAAACACGGATGTTAGTCAGGGATACAAATCCCACTAGGAATGAAAAAATACACCAAGTTGTTTCATTTGTCACCTGCGGAGGTCAGTGATAAAATTTAGTTGCGTTCATATTGCTGTGCAGACAAGACACTCGAGGTGGTCTCCAACTGTCCTTAATCCTTTTACACAGCAACAAACTCCGCTTCATTCCAGACAAACTAATTTCTGCACCAGGGTGGGGGGGGGGGGTATAAGACTCACCAAGGATATTTTAGAATCTGCGAAGGAGTAGAGAAGTTCACCAGGGGAGGTCTGTTACAGAAGGGGATCACAGAGAGGGCCTAAGGGTAAACGACCCTCTGCTTGCAGGGGTACGACATTAACCTTAGACTACAACAAGGTCACTATATGTTTCTGCTTTAGCTCAGTATTCCTGAAAAAAAAATCAAAATTACCTAAGTTACAGGAAAAAAGAAAAAGCAAAACAAAGAAAACAAATTAGATTCCCGACATATTTCCCTGTCCATTAGCCCTTGAACTCTCCTTCAACAAAGAAAGTGAAACATCTCTGTAATTACCTTTTAAAATGTTCAGGATCATTGAAAGAACAGCGCCGCTGCCCGGGGGTGGGTTCGTGTACCACGTGTAGTTTCCCATCGTCTCAGAAAGCGGTGTACGAACCTCGGTTCGGTAGTTTTTCAAGTCCTCAAGTGTAATTATACCCCCGCGATCGTGAATATCTTTCACTATATCCTTGGCCAGATTACCAGAATAGAAGCTGTCTGGATCATCGCGAATTATCTCCAAAGTTTTCGCAAACTTAGGCATTTTTAGAACGCTTCCCAACTTCTTTAACTGCTTTTTGTTGTCCAGAAGAAGTTCACTGAAAAACAACAAGAACAACAAATTTCAGTCTCTTTACCGACAGGTTCTCAGAGATACCAAAACCTATACATACTCCAATCCCTTCATATACGGTGGTTGTACTTTACTAATGTAAAACGAGACCAATCTGGCGAGGGCTTTTAGGCCGAGCCAATAAGGCCAGGGCCAAACGTCGAACTCAACGTGCATCGAACCTAACATTAATGAGCAAAAGCTATTGTTTATGCTAATATGCATTAGGTTCGACGCATGTAAAGTTTGGTCTTGGCCTAAGAGGTTGGGAATTTAGGAAAGTTCAAACTGACTCTCTTCGTGAGCCAGTGCGAGGAAAATGAACTCCAATCGATCATATAAATAAAATGGAAATTTGAGCAGTCTTCAGAGCGGACAGTTTCAGATCAAACGAGAGTGGAAATTTTGATCTTAAACTTTACAGCTTTCATCACTTTTGCCGAAATTGTACAATCTACAAAATGCAAGCCCAAACAAAATATTGAACGTCTACAGAAAAGCAAAACTGCTTGAATTAACAGACCCCTACAAATGGCCATTACGCAAATAGCATACCTCTTGTCAACTCTAGAAAGGTCTCATTCTCTTTTGGCCCGGGACTAAGACCCACGTGTTGTAAAGAGAAACTTTTTAACGACTTCCTGCCTCGTCCCCAGGCACCGGTTTAGCGCGGGCAAACAGGGAGCGCGGGGCGTCGTGGGAAGGATGTCCACCGGCTGCAGTGCACCTATCCCACAACGCCACAGCACCATGATGTAATAAGGAGGGACGCCTGGGGACGAGGTAGAACGACTTCAATAACGTTTAAGAATGCAGACAACTAGAATGCAAAGTTCTAAATAAATCAAGACATTTTTCGTAACAAAGTCCTTCGAAAGCCTACGTGAAAAACTTTCATATAATCTAGCACATTTACATTAAATACATGTTAATTTGCGACATATTAATTATTATTATTATTATTATTATTATTATTATTCATCTAACGTTTTACATTCTGTTTCTTCGAAGAGCCAAGGCTACAACAAACTCATAAACAGCCCCTTCTTATCAGTGTACCTCAATCCAGCATCTTTCCTGATCCAGCTTAACGAAGATCCGCTAGCAGCAGCATATGCCGCGTAACCAAATCGAAATCCTCTCTTGGCCAAGTTAATAGCGGGTTGAACAAGATCCTTCCACGGTAATCTGCCGTATTTTTTCCAAGCTAAACGGAATCCGCTCACTTCTCCAGGAACACCTGCAGCGGATGGGCCTACAACAGTGACGGGACAGTGATGCCGCATTGAATAGACAATACTAGCACGATCGTGATCGCAAAATGATGCGTCATCCACTAGACAGTAATGCGACAACGTGAAAATGACAGAATTAAATGATAGGACAGCATAATGGAAAAAAGACTGTTTCGATAAAAACTAGTGATTCGTTGATTAATAATTGATTGACTGCGAGAATCAGAACATGCACATGCTTTAGTTAATAAGTATACAGTATTTGATATTGATTGACACTGCACGCACAAAGTGATGCGAGTAAGGACTTGATTTAGTCGGATCGGAATTGTTGAGCTAGCCAGGATTATACGTACACGAACAGCTAACCAGGATTTATCAGGAAACGTCGCTAACCAGGATTAAGAAGCAAACATTGTTAACCAGGATCCAATTTAACCCGCCACAGAAGTAAGTGATAATTTACATAGGATTTGTACTATGGCATTGCAAGTTGTAATGTAAGTCAGGAGATTTAAGACGCGCTTATATTTTGGTTTTAGATCGAATAAATTATCTCAGAATCCGCAACTGTAATCAACTACAAGAATCACCAAATAAATCAGGAGCAAGAATTATACGATATGTGGCTGGTTTATACTGAGTAATCCGAGGGAACATTACATTCGATTTCTCGATAACTTGGAGGCGTTCCCGAGGATAAACAATGGAGGAAGGTCTTGAAGCCGCGAAGAAAACGGCAAAAATCAGCAGAAGGACTGCCAAGTCGGCACTTACAAGATCGGAAAGCTGGTAAACAATCTTATCGAAGGCAAGCGCCCGAAGCAAGAGGTAAGAGAGATGCTTGATAAACTGCAAGCTAATTTCAATGAATTAGTAACGAAACACGAAGCTTACACGGCACTCATAGACGATGATCACGAGTTTGAAGAAGAAGAGGCATGGCTGGGAGAATGTCAGGAAAACTTTATGAATATGGAATACCGGGCTAAGATTTATCTAGACACGATTGTTGAAGGGAAAGGGAAGACCGTAATCGACGAGAAAAGGGGTTCGAATAAACAAACAATTGATTTAGCGGGAAGTGATGGAATTTCAGTTATGCCTGCCAGCGACACAACCTTGCCTAATACAAGTAATGGAAGTAACAGTGACATTAACCAGAACACCCCTAGCACGAGCGGTACGCAGCATGACACTAGTTCCGGTGACATTATCCAGACCGCTGACCCTTCAGGCCCGAGCGGCGGCGCGGCACACAGTAATAAAGACAGTGTTGACAACATCCAGACTAATAAAGATAATGTTGACAACAGCCAGACTGAAAAGCAAACAACAGGCGTCACGGACGGTGAACGAGCTAGAAACATAACAGGGGAACAGTTAACATGCAATTTCAAACTGGAAAAACCCAAGCTTCCAAAATTTACTGGAGACGTAAGGGAATACGCCATTTTCCGTTCAGATTGGAAACACATTGTCGACACGCGATATGCAAAGCGAGACGCGATAACTCTCCTTCGCGCAAACTTAAGTAACAAACCACTTGAACTTATCAAGGGTATCGGGACGGATTATGACGCGGCGTGGGAGTATTTGGACGCCATTTATGGAGACCCGCGCTTCGTGTCGGATAGCGTCACGCAAGACATCAGTAAGTTTAAACCGCTACAAGACGGAGAAGACTCGAGATTTTGCGATCTTGTGCACCTCGTAAGGCGTTCGTACAATACCCTAAAGGAAGTCGGAGTTCCAGGAGACATGGATAATAGCCATATGTTGTCCATTATCGAGCGTAAGATGGGTCCCGACGACAGGAAAGTGTGGTCACGTGACCTCGAGCGGGAAGGCAAGCCAGCGACTCTCCAAGGGCTACTGAGCTGGATGACATCTGAAATGAAGTCACGCATGCGCGCCATCGCACCAGTGAGAAGTGATTCGAGCCACCGGTCGATCAACCATTTTAAAACAGAGGAGGATAGCCAAGAAAAGCACAAATGTTGGATCTGCAAGGTCTCAACGCACTGGCCAGACCAATGTCGTAAATTCCAATCGCTTAGCATTGATGATCGCATCAAAGCCATCAAAGATAATCACGCGTGTTTTAGTTGCTTGAAAAAGGCTGGAAGGAATCATCGAGCGTTTAACTGCAGCAGACGCAAAAAATGTGTCAAGTCTGAGAATGGCCAGGAATGCCAGGCATACCACCACCCACTCCTGCACAAGACAGCAGCCGTGGGCGTCGCAGCAACGGCTGCACTTGACAGCATTGGAATCATCTTACCAGTAGTAACCGCCACACTTCAAGGCCAAGACGGAATGCAAAAGCAAGGGAACATTTTATTGGACTCCGGAGCACAGATAAGCCTGATTCGAAATGAAACCGCCGCCTCGCTAGGCTTGAAAGGAAGGGACACTTCCATAACGATCACAAAGGTTGGTGGAGATGAGGAAACGATTGCGACTAAAGTTTACAAGGTACCAGTTTGTACTTCCGACCGGGGTAACACGTACTCTGTGAAGGCAATCGGAATCACAAACATCAGCGACGATGTCACACCAGTGCAGATAAAGCCAATGGCTAAGCAGCTCGGAATAGAGAACGAGAAGATTCGCCGCGGAAAGGGACCGGTTGACCTGCTCATCGGCATCGACCACGCCCAGTTACACACAGGCGAAACAAAGCAGTCCGGACAGCTAGTAGCAAGGAAGACGCCCCTAGGATGGGTACTGTTCGGAGGCAGTTCATCAGGTACCGAGGCAGCCAGTCAAATCTATCACGTGGCGTACGCAACACCAGTGGAGTTAACCGATTTTTGGAAGACCGAGGTCATGGGGGTAGAAGTGAAACCCTGCATCTGCGACGCGGACAAGTTAAGCCAAATTGAGAGAGAGGAAGCTGAGATTATTAGCAATTCATGTAAGAAAATTGGAGACCAGTGGCTAGTCCCATACCCCTGGAAAAAGAACCCAAGGCTTCTCCCAGATAACAAAGCCGTAGCAACAAAACGACTGGAGGCTACGGAGCGACGACTAAAGAAAAATCCTGAGCATGCTACCGCGTACAACAAGCAAATGAATGAGATGTGTGAAATGGGGTTTGCCAGAAAGCTCACAGAGGACGAGTTGACAAGCTATCAGGGACCCGTGCATTACATAAGTCACCATGAAATAGTTCGCCCTGGGAACCGAAGCACCCCAATCCGTATTGTTTTCAATTCTTCTTCCAGTTATCAAGGACATGTTCTCAATGACTATTGGATGAAAGGGCCGGACTTGTTGAATGACTTATTTGGAGTTATTCTGCGATTCAGGGAGAGAGAATGTGCATTAATGGGAGACTTGTCCAAGATGTACCACCGGGTCTTAATACCGGAAGTGCCAGATCAACATGTTCATCGCTATCTATGGCGAAACATGGAAACTGAAAGACCGCCAGATGTCTATGTCAAAACAGTTTTGACATTTGGAGATAAACCCGCACCAGCTATGGCGCAAATTGCGTTGAGGAAAACTGCAGAGGAAGGAGAGGAGTTCTATCCCGAGGCAGCGAAGGTGCTGAAGGAAGACGTATACATGGATGACATTTGCCACTCAGAGGACACTGTACAAGAAACTCGAAAGGTAGCTGAAGACTTAGACAAGATCTTAATGAAGGGAGGCTTTAGTGTGAAAAACTGGAAATCAAACAAGCCATTGACACCCGTTAACGAGGATTCAAGCGAAGAAGAAACGAAGGTGTTCCATACAACGAGTCCTGGAGAAGACGATAGTGTCTTAGGAACAGCATGGAATAGTGCGACAGACACCATCTCCCTGAAAGTCCGTTCAGACCTCCTGAAACTCTCCGCAACAGATCATCAGAGAATGGAGGAAATCAAGCTAACAAAGAGAATGTTGCTAAGGAACATAGCGAAGATTTACGACCCCATCGGATTAGCAGCTGCGCTCACCATCCGCGCCAAGATTGGAATGCAAGAGCTCTGGAGAATGGGTTTCGACTGGGATGATGAGTTACCACTACAGGTGAAGACAAAGTGGGTACAACTCCTGGATGAAATGCAAGAGCTTGGCAATGTTACATTTGCAAGGTGTCTTCTAACACCCGGAGCCGTGGAGCCGCCACTACTGTGCGTCTTCTCAGATGCGTCAACCGAAGCTTTTGGATGTTGCGCATACATCAGGAAGAGGAATCCAGACAGCACTTATGAAGTTAAACTAGTAGCTGCTAAGTCACGAGTGGCCCCCCTCAAACAGTTGACCGTCCCGCGCCTTGAGTTGCAAGCCGCGGTACTCGCCTCACGACTCGCCAAGACAATACGGGAGGAGTCTAGGATACAGTTCAAGTCCGTCCACTTTTTCACAGACAGTACTATCACCCTGGCTTGGATAAAGAGCCCTTCACGCGCCTTCAAGCCGTTCGTATCTGCAAGAATTGGAGAGATCCAAAGTAATTCCGAACCAAGTCAGTGGAGGCATATTCCTGGAGAGGTAAACGTGGCTGACGACTTGTCCAGAGGAATTAGCGTTCAGGATTTGACGGGGAGATGGATTGATGGGCCAGAGTTTCTACGACTTCCGGAAGAACTCTGGCCACAGCCAGACGTAGCGCAGGCACCCCCAGAAGAGCACATGGAGCGCCGGCGAGCAGAAGCGGTTTGCCAGGTGAAGATAGCTGAAAATCCGATTGACCCTCAAGCGTTTTCCAGCTGGAGGAGACTGATTAGAGTCACAGCACGTATAAGGAGACTGGCCGAGAAAATACGTCTCAGGAAACACGCCCAAGAGGGGCGCCAGGGTCCGCTAACCCCCGAGGAACTTCTGCAAGCAGAATTATACTGGATCAAAGATGCACAGAAAAGCCTACATGATCGCATGGCAAAGGGCGAGTTGAAGACACTGAGCCCCTTCAGTGACGACAAGGGAATTATCAGAGTTGGAGGAAGACTGGACAAAGCCATTGTGTCCTTCGAGACAAAACACCCCGCCCTGCTCCCGAGTACACACTGGATATCACTCTTGATAACACGACACATGCATCAATTCGGCCATCCAGGAGTGGTTACTACAACCGCCAAGGCAAGACAGCAATACTGGATCTTGAAGGCCAACAAGCTGAGCAAATTGGTGAAATCCCGTTGTGTTTTCTGCAGAGAAATGGCGCATAAGGCCGAGGAGCAACTGATGGCTGACCTGCCCGATCTACGTCTGGCTCCGCATACCCCGCCATTCTACTATACTTCCTGTGATTACTTCGGACCTTACAATGTCAAGATTGGAAGAAACAAACAGATGAAGCACTATGGCGTAATATTTACCTGCCTGAACACGCGAGCAGTCCACCTGGAGTTAGCCGTGGACTTATCTACGATGGAATTCATGCAAGTCTTGCGGAGATTTTTCTCCATTCGAGGTCATCCAGCGCTCATGATGAGTGACAACGGGTCACAGATGGTTGGAGCAGAGAGAGAGTTACGAGAGATGATCGAAGGTTGGGATGTTGACGAGCTCAAGACGTTTTGTGCGGAAAAAGGAATCCAATGGAAGTTTGTTACACCTGCAGCTCCGCATCAGAATGGCTGTGCTGAGTCTCTCGTAAAGACGTGCAAGAAAGCGCTGAAAGGTGCAATAGGTGACCAAGTGTTAACGCCGTTTGAGTTATACACCTGTCTGATGGAAGTCGGTAACCTCGTCAACCAACGCCCGATCGGTCACATTCCTAACGACCCGGATGATGGTACGTACCTGTGCCCAAACGACATGCTGCTAGGACGAGCTTCATCGACAGTACCACAGGGACCGTTCAAGGAAACAAGGAATCCACGGCGCAGGGTAGAGTTCATTCAACGGATTGTGGACTCGTTCTGGAAGCGCTGGGCCAGAGATGTTTTCCCGACACTCATTCCGAGGAAGAGATGGCACACAGAGCGACGCAATGTACGAGTTGGTGATGTCGCAGTACTTTCAGATGACAACAAAGCTATCAGAGGAAAGTGGACCATCTGCAGAGTGATAGAAGTCTACCCTGGTCCAGACGGTCGAGTCAGGAACGTGAAAGTGAAGACAGCAGAATCAGAGTACCTCAGGCCGGTCACCAAGATCGCTATTATCTGCCCTGCTGAAGGATACGATTGCTGAGCTGAATGAAAAGGACTACGCCCTTTTCGGGGCGGAGAATGTTTCGATAAAAACTAGTGATTCGTTGATTAATAATTGATTGACTGCGAGAATCAGAACATGCACATGCTTTAGTTAATAAGTATACAGTATTTGATATTGATTGACACTGCACGCACAAAGTGATGCGAGTAAGGACTTGATTTAGTCGGATCGGAATTGTTGAGCTAGCCAGGATTATACGTACACGAACAGCTAACCAGGATTTATTAGGAAACGTCGCTAACCAGGATTAAGAAGCAAACATTGTTAAACAGGATCCAATTTAACCCGCCACAGAAGTAAGTGATAATTTACATAGGATTTGTACTATGGCATTGCAAGTTGTAATGTAAGTCAGGAGATTTAAGACGCGCTTATATTTTGGTTTTAGATCGAATAAATTATCTCAGAATCCGCAACTGTAATCAACTACAAGAATCACCAAATAAATCAGGAGCAAGAATTATACGATATGTGGCTGGTTTATACTGAGTAATCCGAGGGAACAAAGACTAACAGCGATTTTATGTGATCTGACTGTGTTTTGTGTTACGCACTAATGACGCCACAATATCGAAACCAAAGGCAGAGTCGTGTAGCCCGCGTGGTCAGGCAGCAAACAAAGAATAACAGCGACCGATACTCGGTCGATATTCCATCGATACATTCCCCGACACTCGATTGATATTAGGCCGAAAGTTGGCCGATCATACCTGGCGTTGACCTATGGGTGAATGTCGCCAGTTTGTTATATGAAAGAGGATACTAGAAACATTGGTGTCAGGAAGTCTAAGAACGTATCGATGAAAACTCAAGAAACTATGAATGATCAAAAGAAGCCGTGACTGGCTGCAACATACACCTTAACCAGGAACCCATCTGCCTTACCGTATCTGGAACTGAGGCTGCTGTTAACATACATTGTAGCGTTTGCCATTCCAGGTGCCACTTCTCTAAAGTCAAACACTTCGGCTTTATTCGTACTCCGATTGTAAATCGTCATAAACCCGCCGCCGCCGATGCCAGCCGAGTGCATATTGATGACACCTATACAAAGCAGAGTTGCGATGGCAGAGTCAACCGCTGACCCTTTTTTCTTGAGGATATCTCGACCCACTTCTGAGCACACACCGGCGTCTGCTGCAACCACTCCATTTGAATAAGGTCCATCGGCTCCAAGAGGAACTGTGGGCATGGGGATAAAGAAGAACGTTAGAAACTGCACTATTCTGCAGGCGGAAAGGATTTTTGCAGGGTATAATGAACCTAAACTATTACTGAAGGGGCGGCCCAAGACTGCTCTTCAACATATTGGATTTTCTGCCTCAATTTATCAGCAAAATTTAGACGATTTTGGTTTCAAGTGATATGTAGCTAATATTATTATTAGTATATTCTACACATGTGAGTAGTGTTCTTTGCACTCCGAGTAGCCATTCAAATGCGTAAGAAGTGAACTGAAAGTTGCTCAGTGTAAACCATAAGTCCTCAATACTTGTGGTAGCTGTGGCTTGGACTGCAAAACCGTCCTCGGCAAAGTACAAGGAGCAGGGGCCAATCCAGGATTTTCTTTATAAGCGCGGGTTGTAGGTATTAGGGGGAGGCAAAATTCCCTGGTATGTTGACTCTGGCGGTGAAATGTCTCAGTTAGGTTTCAAAGAGCAGATTGTAAATAACACGAATTTTGGCAAAGTGGGTCCAACCCCCTTAATCCCACCCCGGATCCACCACTATGAAGATGTGAGTTCGACTCTGGAGTAAGTAGCAAGTTACAGTTACAGAAGTAACTTTCGAGACCTGCTCTTGCCTGGCTGACTATGCATATGTCGTGCTAACGAGTCCTCAGTAACAAGGACGAAGCAGCTGTTCATGGCTGTTACTAGACGAATAATGTGGCTGTGTGCATACGTAAGATTCTGGCCAAAACACAGAGTTTGTGTTTGTGTGGCTTTTGCTGTTTATTGGTCATACAGAATAAGGTAATACGCATGTTTCTCTGATAACACCGTAAAAACTCGATACCAGGGTCTTCGCACTTGAGTTTCAGGCAATTTTTGGATCACCCAAACGAAAATTGTTATCAACTAAATTAATAAGAAGGAAACTAAATCTAACGGTCTAATGTTTGCCGCCGAGCTTAACCAATAACTCTGTTTCTGTTATTAAAAAATCCGTTAAATATCTCATTACTAAAACTAATTAGTTAATTTATTAGTGAACGGCCAGTTGAGTGTAATAGGTATGAGTACCAGGAGTGACAGAAGTGATAAAATGCGTTTCTTGAGGTGTTTGTTGTGCCTAAGTTATGAATTTATGCCAGAAATTTAATTTTTAAAAATACAAATTTTTATGGAACAAGTTTTGTGCAACATTGATCGATGCTTTCATTCAATCAATACGTTACATTTACTGCCGTTTGAGATACGGGAAATCCCACTTTACTCGAGATAGCGGAGGAATCAAGATAACCAATTTCGAGATAAGAAATAGGAAATCACTGAAAAGTAGTAAGGAAATCCAAAGGAAAAGAATTTCACTTCGACTGTTAGCTGGAGTCTACAATATTACTCTTAGAGCAGTCATGACGAGGGAACGTAAAAGAAACTTCAAGGCTCGAAGGAATTGGGCGTCAAGACAATGTGTTACAAAAGAGCACTTATCTCGATAAACAACATACCGCTTTAGGCAAATCATCAGGAAATCACTAAATACTTGAGATATGCATGTAGAGAAGCCTCCCTCCCGGAACATTTCCAAGAGAAGAACCGTCTTACCTTTCAGCTTCTTTGAAAAAGTGAGATTTCCTAGGATGGCTAAAATCAGCAAATAAGCTGAAAGATGCATCTTGAAGAGGATTCTGTCGAGTCAAAAAGTGCACTATCTTGAGCGCAATTTGTTTTAAAAACAGACCTAGCTAATGAATCTTCGTCGAAACTGAGTCACTTGAATCTATATTATGAAAACATCTATAAAAATTACATCCTGAATTGTTGCCTTGTTTTATCTCGGTTAAATGAACGATGAAGATATACAGATTCACTGCACACACCTGTTGCCAAATCATGGAAAACAAGTGTTCGCTCGCTCCGTCTTTTTTTGAAGGAAAACTTGGTATGGCATTAGAAAAATGTTTAAAAAGTACAAATTTTAATTAGGCCTTTATAGAAAAAGGTAAATACAGGTGTGTTCGTGAATATTAACAACTATACTCTCCTGACTCACTTAGCAATTCCACTAAACTGAAAGAAAACAAAATTCCGCGAGCAAATTCAAATTTGGTGCAATTTCCAATATTTTGGTGCGCTTCGATTGTGTGGTTGCCCTCTCTGTGGAAACGTTGCTTGGAACCATTAAGGTTTATTCAAATTTCTTCAATTTCCAACTTAGTGGCGCCTCTTGTTTACTTGTATGGTATAGACGATGATGAGTGCAAGCCGTTTTCTTGAAACAAATGACAAAGATATTGATTCAGATTCTCAAAGCTGCACGTTATCTTCATCCGAAACAAAACATCTATCCAGACTTATTCGAGTTTAGTTCCGAACTGAATACTGTAACTCACATAAGGACTGTAGTGTTGTTTGACGGTAAATTCAGGAATTTTTGGCGATCTTGTTGCCACTGTTATCAGTCGGAAAACGCCTAAACAACTCGAGCTGGGGAAAATAACACTGCCAATCTTGTAGGCTAGATTTCACAGTCTCTTAACAAGTAATCAACCATTGCAGTTGAGACAGTAAAGATTCGCGTCTTCGGCCACCGATTTTTTGAGCCACTGGGTAAATAGATTAGACTAGGAGCAGTCTCTCTTTCCGCTCAGGGATAGTCGACGAAAACGAACAAGCGAGCGAGCGCGAAAATCATCTGCCGCGTTCAATTGCCTGCCGTGTTGGCGATTTTCCCCAAAACCGACAAAGAGAGGAATGTAATATAATTGGCAAAATATTTCATATTAACAGCTGATTTAAAAAAATGATTAGTTTGGCAACATTTTGTAAACTGAAACGGTCACCTACTTATCTCCTTCGCTTAAGGCAACACAACTACAGATCGAGGCTATTATACTAAGATGCTCTTGTAACTGTTTAACGTTTTGCAGATGTCGCTATGTGAGCAAAGTTTTTTTGCTACTCGGTTCTGTAATTATCTCATACTTTCTTAAATACATACCTCGTTGGTTCAAGCAATGTACACACAAAATCTTTTACTGGCTGTCGAGCAGGAAGTTAGTTAACTCAAGCGCCTTGCCTAAGCGACTTCCTCTCGTTGAAAATATTTCGAAACGTGACCTGATAAAATATATATTTCTGAAAATTATAAGGTGTATTTACAATACAATACAGTACAATACAATACAAGTTTATTCAAGGTTACACGAGAAGATAAGTAAATGGACAGTCTGTCAAACAGACAGACACTGACATAGTTGGGCATTCTCATGTGCTAGATG
The DNA here is from genome assembly GCA_964017195.1 of Siderastrea radians. NCBI lineage: Eukaryota > Metazoa > Cnidaria > Anthozoa > Scleractinia > Rhizangiidae > Siderastrea > Siderastrea radians. The sequence continues at coordinate 26,972,968 of OZ024897.1, forward strand.
AACACCTCCCCCCTACAGTTTCACCGATATATGTCAGATCACTTGAGCGCAGCACGCGGTTATTTCTCAATTCTCATTTTTGTCGATTTCAAGATACGGTTAACCAGAATTTCGATGCCGCACTTTCTCAAAAGCAAGAAACGGAAAAGAACGAGGATACGAGTTGCGATTCACCCCACTCGTCCATCAGTGTTCCACCGGGAACGATAAACGATAAACTAGAGGTTCGTTGACCGCCTGAGTCTTCGGTTCCACAATACCTGAGGACGAACAGAGAAATTCTTCGAAATTTCGACAAACTTCGACAATTTTTTCTCGTGCAGTGCAAAGAAATTATGTTTCATGCACATTTAGTTTGATTCAAAGCTTTTTACTGACGATAAAGTGCTTGGAATGACTAATGTTTTTTTGGGCAAATATCCTCAATTTTGGAAAAATCTGGAACACTAGCCGAGCCTCTTTTGGATAAAAGTATGAGTACTCTAGAGGCGGATCCCCCCCCCCCCCCCCCATACGAACAAAGTTTGGGAGTCAGGAGTCAAACGAGCACAGGGGCTGTGGGGGAAGAGTTTTGGAAGCTGCAATTTTATCACGGTAGGTATCGTCGATTTTTGTTTACTACAAAAGTCCCTAAAGCGATTGTCCAGGATAGCAGCTGTTTACAGCTCTTTTTATAGGAGGCACTCAGTTGGTGGACATTAAGATGGAAGCGAATGAGGACGATTTTTTCTTATCAATCCCAGCATCGGAGAATACTTTATCACTACCTCCTCCACAGGCCCTTCGCTTTTGAACCAGCGATAACGTGGGTGACTGGAAAGGAGCGCGAAGGGCGAGCGCGAGGCGTCACAGGAAGGAGAAAAAAAAAAGCGAAGCTCCTTTCACGTTCCCGCTCTCCTATTCTCGCACATATTTTTCGCAACATAAAAGAGACGACTGAATACGAGGCAGACTTCATCACGTTACAAGGAACTAAACATGTGAAAATTTCCTTGAGTTATGAGTGACATGTTTGTTTGGACGTCAGGAAATATCCACAACTTCTCAGATTGGATAGTTCGCCTGGCACTATTGCCATTTATAAATTAGTTACTCCTGGCACTCATTCCCCTTGCATACCATCTCTAGTTTAAATTAGAATCTTTTTGGATGAAAGATTAGAGTTCTATTTCGATTACAGGAATAAGGGATTACTGCAGATGGACCGCCCTTGTAAGTTACTACTTCAAAGTATCTTCCTTAAGCGAACGACGCTCATATCTGGCTTTATTGAGACATCTCAGCATCTATCATAAGCGACCACCTTCCGTCAGTGATCTCTAGAGAGTTCAGTTACCAAAGATTCATCTGATGTATAATACGTAGATCTATAATGCCGTGTTTGCAGTAATAAATATGACACACGGAGGGGGGGGGGGAGGTGTAATCTCTTAGGTGGCCTATACGGGGATGTGTCGCTGGACAGAGTATGGTTTTTGGCCTGTCTGTCTTAAACGAGGTATATAATTTTATGCGAGTCTGTCCTAAACAGGATATGGTCGGTACGATTGTCGTCGTTAAATATGGCCCACACATTATTTAGCAGTCCTATATCGTGGACGTTTGCTGGTTTTTGAAACAGCTTAAAATTGTGTAAAACAATAGAGTGTGTATCTTGTCATTTGTCCTAAACAGGGACCTAAAATGCAGGGTGTTGCCCTACACAGGGTAAGTATTTTAAGGCTTTTTGTCCTAAAGAGGGTCAGGGTTCAAACTCTCAGCGGCACCCCTATACCCAAACAGGGGTCAAGTACCCCCTCACCCCGGGACATGACGCCGCTCATGGATTAGGCCGCTTTCTGCCAGTAGCAATACAAAACATATGCAACACTTTTTTGTAATGCGATTTAACCGGGTTCTTTCTTCTGGAAAGTGTTTTGTATTCATTCAGTTCACTTCCTTCTTAGCTACACCAAAGATTTAACATGCCCTAATAAAATGATGGTCTTGTTTTGGACCTACTTAAAGGACTTAATCGATGATTCAGAAGCTCGTGTGTGGGTACATACACTATACCACTTTCCGCACATTCGTGTGGGAATATTTGAAAATCGAAGTACACATGTTTTGGAATCCAGTTGGCACCTATAGCCGACAGAGCTATAGCCTGCGTGGCAGTTTCCTCCCTTTTTAGTAACTGCCACGCAGGCCAACAGAGTTATTAAATTAACGCAAACGTGCTTCTGATTAACGCCAAAACAAAGCGGACACGAGTGGTGCTAGCCCGCGAAGCTAGCGGAATTGTTTGTGCGAAGTTTGGGCGGCGAACCCGTTTAGGGCTCGTTGTCGAGGCTTACGCTGCCAAAACTTTACCTTCGCAGACAATACCGCCAGCTATCGTAACGCAGGCTAGGGTGGTACTTGACTATTTCTGGGGCTTTTGTCTGCGGCGCAGCTGGAAAAACAATGCTAACGGTTCAGCTGTGGATGGCAACGCCTGACGACAACGGCGCTTTGAGATGGCTATGCTTATATTCTTTTAAATTCAGTTTCAGTAAATTTAATCTTTGTCTCCTCTCGTGAAAGAGAGAAAAAAAATGTTCAAAACCTTAGCAAGGAAGACAGTAAGCGCTGAGACTACGGTAATTAATTAGCTTTGTCCCTAAGCACCAAAACGAAAACCATTAAACCATACAATAGTGATAATAATAACAATTCTCACCAACCATTGTTTTCCATCAAGCGCGCTATATATATGAGTGGTTCCTCTGTCCGTGATTGTTTTTTTTGTGTGTGTACGTAATACCCTATACACATGAAAACTTGTCCGAACCCGAAAAACTGTGTGTTAACATTACGCTCTATAAACCCGTCCGCGGAGACCCAGGGAAATGGGTCTTCCCTTGACTTTTATCGCCGATTATTTCTCGCCCCTTTAAATTTCCTGACCCTCTCCTTCCCTCCCTCCCGGTTTATCTGTCCCTGAGTCTCCTAGAATGTTCTGAAGCAAGTCTTCCAAGTACTATTTACTCGACCCGTATCAAAATTATTGTGTTGCAGATTTTTCAACGGAACTGGGTCCAAATGTCAAATTGGAGGAGCAGCGATGGCGCAGTGGTAAGAGCACTCGCGTCCCACCACACAATGTGGCCCGGGTTCGAGTCTCGGACTCGGCGTCAGAGGTGGGTGGAGTTTGTTGTTCTCGTCCTTAGTTCTGAGAGGTTTTTCTCCGGGTACTCCGGTTTTCCCCTCTCCTCAAAATCCAACATTTCTAAATTCCAGTTCGATCTGGACACAGTGGACGAAGAGCCACCTTTTGGATGTGCCACTGTTAATTCCCATTTATTTTTTATTTTTATTTATTTTTCACTTATGTTCAGCGCCTTTAATCTTACCTCCCGTGGGCAGTGGTGGTATGACATACTCTGTAGTTGGAGCTACCGTGGGGGGTGCCGTAGTGGGTTCTTTATCTTTCTTAGATGGCTTCAACACCAAGATCAGCACTACACAGAGAATGATCACAAGCACAAATGCCACGATCACCGCTGTGATTATTTTGCACTTTTTAGAACTGCAAAAAAAAAAAAAAAAAGAAAAAAAAAGAGAAAATTTTCCGTCTTATTACAGAGTCATTGTACCCCAGCTACGAACCCTTTGTGTCCCAGATATGCAGATATGGAGTCGTATCATACGTCGGTAAATTATGATCGCCCGGGTGAGTGTAGTCCCGAGAGGGACTGTTTGTGATGACATGACTTACGTTTCAACAACCTGAGCGGAAGTCATCATCAAAGTCAAGTGACTTGTGAATCGTCTCTGGTCCTTGTCCTGATTGGTCGACGAACTCGTGGCGTTATTGGTCGTCTTGCTAACAATTTTGGATGATTGAATTTTGCTAGCGTAGTTAAACTTCGTGGACGGGGAAACCATCGACAGGAGCGACAAATCATAGAACCGAGGCCAGGTGGGGAAAAGGTCGGAGATTAAACTAAAATATCGCCTGAACAAAAAAAAAGGTAAATATTGTTTACATCCGGGAAGTTCAGAAACAGGGGACATAGCGTTTGAGACGAAAGCGTAGCCTCGCGAAAGTGGCGCGACAACCTGCACCTTCCCCATCAGAAAATTAAAAAATCTAGGTAGGTTCTCTGAGACTTATCTCCTGCACTGAAGATTGAACCACTAAAGAGAAAAGTCTGATGACTGCGAATACCCAGATTGGAAAATCCCATTTTAAAGACGCTGTTTATAGTTAATTTAACGTGCCAAGAGGAAACTGAAAAAAAAAAACAGATTTGAAGAAGATTCGAACCATATTTAAGTCTGATTTTTTTCCAGTTCTACATTTCAACTACTTAAAGTCGATACTGCTTCACTGCGATGGCCGCCATTGTGTCAGATTTCATTCGCAGTTCACTATGTTCACTATAATATGAATGTCGATATAAGATTATTTCGTATATCGACATTCATAAAATTAAAATTCCTAGACAAATGAAGGAAGACAGGGGGATTTAGGCGTTACCCCATGGCAAGCCACTGGTGATTTGGCAAAGGATTTTATGGGTTCCCCGGTTTTTTATTTCAAAAGTCCTTCGCTTCTCATTTCCAGTTCCGGTGGTGGGCTCGCATGCTCCCGCTCCTCGCTCGGTTTTTGGGTTTTTCTCGACTACGAAACGATTACCTCGAAATCACCATAAAATCGCTTTACGTTTGCACAGGAAATTTGAAATAGAGTTCTAAATCCTGCTAAATTTACCAGAAAATCGGCCAAAAAAAAAATTAAGAATATCTACGATACTCACAAGGTGCGGCCTTTGCCAAACTTGATATCGGCTTCATGATCCTCTGTAGGTTCTTTTAGCGCCCTGCAAATGAAACGAATAAAATCGATCACAATTTCTAACGTTTCTCTATAAAACAACGGTAAATCTTAACCTCAGGTTTTGTTTTTAACAAACTAAAATTCACGTCACCAGTTCATCTGCTATTTACAAGATTACTCGTTAAAGTCGATGACCTGTGTGACGTACAAACAAATACTTGGAGCAGCGCTTTACACCTTGCATTGATCTACATTGACGTTTAAAAATGGTCACACTTCAGCATTTCACCCATAGACTTAAACGTTAAAACCACTTTTTACACGGTAATTTGCAGACGCTAAAAAAGGAGGGGGGGGGGTAGCAAACGGGAGATGCGACCGGGGAACGGAAAGGAAAGGGAAAGGCCCCCTCCACCTTCCTCTTGCAATTTATGCTCGCGTCTCGCGCGAACTCGCGCTTGGCGCTTGCGAATATTAAATTGCTCCATTTCCCTTCCTTTTTAACGCCTGCTACGCAGGCTACAAATGGTCAAAGTTTAGCAATTCATTCACCAAGACTTAAAAGTTTGAATCTCTTTGCACTTTAAAACAATTATTGCATGCATGCGCGTTGGATGTGAGGTGATAAATAACCAATGAGGAGAGTAGCGCCGAGTCAGTCATACTGCTATCACCTCATATACAGCAAACGCTAATGGAATAATTGTTTTGTCAAATTCGGTAATCGCTGCTAAACTTTTTGGCGTATTCAACCTCGTTCCCAGGGTCCCCTCTCTTCCTCCCTCGAGACAGTTTCCCGAGAGGACCCTGGAAACGAGGTTAGGCATATTTTTGAACGCCGCAGCACTTGACATGGCACTCAATTTCCTAAAAAGGGAAAAAGCTGATAACCTGTGTGCGGTGATTGCGACAAACCAATTGTAAGGCTGGAAATAATTTAAGCGAGATTAAGAATTAGTAGAGCACAATAATCAGCAAAACAAAACAAAAAAATTAGCTCCACAGCGAATGGTCGCATCACTTATTTTTGAGACTCGATTAAAAGAACCGTTTTATGACTCAATTTTTGTTTGATTTTGATGATCACTCATTTTGACTGGTTAAGCGGGTTTGTTTTATTTATTTACTTGTATAGATGCATGTATGAATGTATGTATGTATGTGTGCGTGCGTGCATGCATGCATGCATGCATGTATGTATGTATGTATGTATGTATTTATTTCTATTTATTCATTTATATCTGACTTTTCTTGGTTAAGATTTTTTTTACCTTTGGCTTTCTCTAACCTCTAGCTCCATTCTTCAGTACCTTAAAAAACAATAAATAAATATATTCTAACTGTCTAGTGGATTTGATGAGCGTGTGTGCTGTCGCATTTTGCAACAACTGTAACATTCCTTGGTAATCTTTGTCACATTTTGCAACAGCGCACCTGTTGCAAATTGAATACGTTGTCGTCGCATTTTGTAATGACGCAGTTGCCACATCAAATGAAATTTTGGTGGAGTTAGTTTATTTTTGCGGGTTTCACAACTTTCTGAATTTTCCCTGACAGAAAGGAAGGACTTCTATTTGTACGCCAATTCAAGAGGTAACTTATGTTTTTTTTTTCTACTTCGCGGCGATTACGTCATATTGTATTCTGTGGTCGAACCAGTCTAGTACCCAGGCGTTCTCATCGCGCTCACTCGACTTGGTGCTAAATGTGTGACGTCACCAAAGGCAAATGCGACTCTCGCAGTATGCCATTCGGTGACGTCACGAAATTTTGCGCCAAGTCGAGTGAGCGGGACTGAGAACAACTGGGTAGGTATTTAAGGCTGTGGCTAAACTGTGCAAAAGCTAACTTAGCGGGGATGGCATTCAGGAAGATTCTCTATAAACCCTTCGACCCAGTCATTTCACGTTTTAAATGTGCAGCAAATGACGTTTTCGGTGCTGATTCTTTTTCTCTCGCGGTAAAACTGTGCAAAGGTTAACAGCAGGCTCACCTGTTCTCTAACCTGCGTAGCAAGCATTTTCGTAGTTTTGTTTTTTGCGCGTGAGGAGGTTTTGCTTTTTTTCGCGTGGAAAATTATGCGTGGGAGGCTAATACAAAAAGGCTGATACAAAAACCGACGGAAACGCTTGATAAGCAGGCTACAGCCGCAGGGCGCAGCGACCCTCCGGCCAAAATCGTTGCGTGCCTCTGTCACGAGGAATATACGTTTTAGTTTGCTTTTTAAAGCTCGGCGGCTTTCTAATAAAATAGTTTCTGTGAATGGAACGCATTACTTTAATAAGCCGTGTACCCTATTTTAAAAAGAAATGCTTTGTTAGCAAGACTGAAAAGCAAAAAAAGACATTTCGGTGGTTAACATGAGGAAAGTCAGATTCTCTTTTGAAGTTATGCGTGGTTATAATAAAAATAAAACGTTTTTTGGCTGAGCTTTCGACAACCGTCCTGTTGTCTCCAACGGATAGAAAAAAGCGACTATGTAAAATGAATATTTAAAAAGTAGAGAAATAATAAAAGCGAAAGAATGTAAAGTAAGAATGCTAAGAGTGTGAAAGCTAACGTTTGCTTTAAAAAAACATATGCGTGGTCATTTTTGCATGGGAGGTCCAATTTTGGGGGGGTGGGGGTACAAATCCGTTAGGACTAAACACATAGCCATATGTCATCAGATCTTGTTTTGACAGCTTGCGTGACACAGCGCATTTGAGAATAGGTACAAAAGCTCTCGTTTTTCCCAAGAAGGGTCCAGTATATCGAACACAGAATGGTGAGAAAGTCTTGGCGCAACATTTCTTTCAATGCCCGTAGTGTCGATACCTTGATGAGAAAAACTCCGATTTGATGAGCGTTTTAAGCTTTTGAGAATCTTTTTTTGAAATTCCATGACTCTGAGAATTAAGGCTGCAATAATTCTCACACACCCTTGGCCTTTTGTGTAATACCTGCCCAATATCATTTGGAATAGATTAAACTGATCATCCGACTAGCTGCTAAGTACAGTGGGTAAAGTGTCGAGTTATGGACTCGAAATGTCAGCGCCAGATTGCAATGAGCTGCATTTGTTCAAAGTCAATTTCACCAGGAAGGAAAAAAGGTTTCGTTTTCGTCGAATAAAGCTCAAGGTTACTTCTTCTGCAATATTCAACTTTTGTCACGCTTTGTCGAAAGAGAAATGAATTGAACGGTGATTGAATAACCTTATTTTATGCCACCCTTTTTGAATACATGAAACTTCTTCAACTTACATCGACTCAGTTGAGTATTTAAAAAAATCAGGGTAATATTTCCGCAAACTCCATTCTTTTTAGTCATTTCCGCAAAGTGGGAAGAAAAGTTTTGTTTTCGACAAAATATAGGCCCTTTGACCTGATTGATTCTGCTCTGATCTGTAATATAAAGCTTTTGTCACACATAGCTGGTGGAAAATCCGGCACTGAATGACCTTTCGTTTTCAGATTGTAATTTATACAATGTGCGGGTGAAAAGAAACATGACTTCTTTGAAAGTTGGTTTGGTTTTCAGACACACAAAAATAATTTCAAACAGAAAATTGTATTTTCTTTGGCCAGATTTGAGGTCTAAATGATTGCGGCTTTTAAGCTTCTAAAGCTCTTACACGGTGAATACCGGATACGCATTCATTCTCTGCATTGTAACAGCAACAACACAATAATAACAATTCATATTCATATTAATTAATCATGTTTTCTTTTTACGAAAACCTCTGCCTGTCTGGAAAATTCGCGCGGAATATAGCTCCATTTGCTCAAACCAGTCTTAACGACCACGTATAAATGAGCGGACACTGATAAGTTTGAACGATTTGCAGGTCTTTCTTGTCGCGTTTGCTCAGACAGAGTTCCTAATTCAAATGAATAACAGCTACCACAAATCCGTGCCTGTGAAGGCCAGTTTCTGTCTTCCACGACAGGTTTGCCTGTCAAATAAGAAGCGCCATATAGCCCAGTAAAGCTGTGCGTTACGTTTGTTGCGATGAGCCCTACAGAAATGGTAGTTTCGAAAGATTCGGTTTGAAACTTATTAGGCATTTTAACACTGATCTTCAGTGCCGATGCCCTTAAAGTACTAGCTTACCTCAGTTCTGTGGTCACAAAGTTTCCCTCAGTAGTCAGTCCCGCTCTATTTTCTTCCACGCGCAGCTACAACCTCCTGCCGATTAGGCTCGGTGTCGATGAAGATAAACCACACCACAGATAAACACTACAGAATTTTCCGCGTTAACTTAATGCTGATTGGTTACACTGCATAATCAGTCACGACACACAATTAAACGCGGAAAATGCAGTATCAATTCTAACATGCCTAAAATCATGTCAAAGGGAAATAGGTCACGGAAGGATCAGTATTAAACTGCCGGCAATGCAGAAGACCGCCGTTCGTGTTGGTCTTGTTTTCTGTCTCCTCTGGGAATTAAGACACAAAACAAATCTAAACGTATTTGCAAATTTGCGCAGATCGACCCTTGGACTGGTTTGATTCGTGTCGACCCATACGAAAGCCGCAATGAGCTACCATGAGCTGTAAGCTGAATGAGCTAACAAGAGCATTCAAAGACCTTCAACAAAAATGCAAAAATTGTTTACTTTGTTTCCAGTCATGAAATTAGTTGAGTTTCCTTCACTCCCATCCATATTGCTGCGATCGTTTAAAAGTACCTTGTTGCAGGAATTTGTTGTCAATACTTGAATTGCTAAATTATTCGCGAATTTGGGGAATTCGTCGAAACTTATGTACTCTATCTCCTGGCTTTTGGATTTCCTCGGGGTTTAGAATTCGCAAAATTGCCCGCATATTAACATCTTTTCGGGTATTAAAAAAATTCCGGAATATTTGATTAGTTATTAACGTTATTTTAAAATACAAGAACTGAGGACAGTATAAAGCTTCTGGTAAGCAAAAATGAACAGTTTTATCGTAGCAAACACCTACAACAACCAACCGAAACATCTTTTTAGGTTAAGTGTCGGACACAAGTGTCGGACACTGATAAGTTTCAACGATTTGCAGGTCTTTCTTGTCGCGTTTGCTCAGACAGAGTTCCTAATTCAAATGAATAACAGCTACCACAAATCCGTGCCTGTGAAGGCCAGTTTCCGTCTTCCACGACAGGTTTGCCTGTCAAATAAGAAGCGCCATATAGCCCAGTAAAGCTGTGCGTTACGTTTGTTGCGATGAGCCCTAAGGAAAAGGTAGTTTCGAACGATTCGTTTTGAAACTTATTAGGCATTTTAACACTGATCTTCAGTGCCGATGCCCTTAAATTACTAGCTTACCTCAGTTTCTAATTCAAATGAATAACAGCTACCACAAATCTGTGCCTGTGAAGGCCAGTTTCCGTCTTCCACGACAGGTTTGCCTGTCAAATAAGACGCGCCATATAGCCCAGTAAAGCTGTGCGTTACGTTTGTTGCGATGAGCCCTAAGGAAAAGGTAGTTTCGAACGATTCGTTTTGAAACTTATTAGGCATTTTAACACTTGTTAAAGTACTAGCTTACCTCAGTTCTGCGGTCGCAAAGTTTCCCTCAGTAGTCAGTCCCGCTCTATTTTCTTCCACGTGCAGCTACAACCTCCTGCCGATTAGGCTCGGTGTCGATGAAGATAAACCACACCACAGATAAACACTACAGAATTTTCCGCGTTAACTTAATGCTGATTGGTTACACTGCATAATCAGTCAGGACACAATTAAACGCGGAAAATGCAGTATCAATAGCCCTTTTCACAGTTAACTTTTCTCATTTGCATTACAATGTATTTGAACATGGATGTGAGGCAATTTCGGGCAGAAACTGCAAAATTGCCCGAAATTGCCTCACATCCACGTTCAAAAACATTGTAATGTAAACGAGAAAAGGTAACTGTGAAAAGGGCTATTCTAACATGCCTAAAATCATGTCAAAGGGAAATAGGTCACGGAAGGATCAGTATTAAACTGCCGGCCATGCAGAAGACCGCCGTTCGTGTTGGTCTTGTTTTCTGTCTCCTCTGGGAATTAAGACACAAAACAAATCTAAACGTATTTGCAAATTTGCGCAGATCGACCCTTGGACTGGTTTGATTCGTGTCGACCCGTACGAAAGCCGCAATGAGCTACCATGAGCTGTAAGCTGAATGAGCTGACAAGAGCATTCAAAGACCTTCAAACAAAAATGCAAAAATTGTTTACTTTGTTTCCAGTCATGAAATTAGTTCAGTTTCCTTCACTCCCATCTATATTGCTGCAATCGTTTAAAAGTACCTTGTTGCAGGAATTTTTTGTCAATAGCTGAATTGTAAACTATTCGCGAATTTGGGGAATTCGTCGAAACTTATGTACTCTACCTCCTGGCTTTTGGATTTTCTCGGGGTTTAGAACTAGAATTCGCAAAATTGCCCGCATAAACATCTTTGCGGGTATTACAAAATTCCGGAATATTTGATTAGTTATTAACGTTATTTTAAAATACAAGAACTGAGGACAGTATAAAGCTTCTGGGGGTTTACCTCGGTGTAAGAACCTGACAAGATTTTCTTTGTTTGTTAGCTTTTGTTTTGCTGTACGGTATTGTTTAAAATGTTTTTGTTTCCTTTGTTTTACGTCATCCGTGACCTACAACAACCAACCGAAACATCTTTTTGGGTTAAGTGTCGGACAGACTATACTACCACCCTAAAGTTGTGTCATCCCAAGCTAGGAAGAAGCACTTTCACTTTTCTTTTAGGTGGAGAAATGTTTGCGGGCGTAACTAAAAGCCACGCGAATAGAAGAAATTAGTGAAATACTTTTAAAAAGGGAAGGGTTCACGGTTTAGCGCATGCTCATGAATTTAAATGCTGTTTTTTCGCCTGTGCACCGCTGTAGCAAGTACGCAAGCAATATTATTTCATAACATTGTTAAAGAACCAATCAGAAGCGAGTAGATTGCTCGGGTGTGAAATTTTCTCACCAAAGTTTCGCGTTTAATGATTTTTCAGCTATCTGCACACGCCCCTGGCAGGCACTTGACCAAAGCGCGTGCAAATAGCGGGAAATTCATCAACCGTGGAATAAAACCTTCGGGTCAACAATAAATTCAACGTTGCCAGTGTTGGTGTAATCCACTAATGTTTCCTGCGAATTTAGTCCTCCGCTGTTCTACTTGGGTTTACTATAATATGTGATCGCTGAGATACAAGTGAGTGGGATTACATGTATTAACCAATATAATTACTAATTAATCGGAAAAAAGTAATTTGATTAATGCACATGCGCCGTGCCTTGAACCTGTCCCTTTAATAATCAAGTAAATTACCCCGGGAGTTAATTAAAACTTTCTGTCTTCAGCGGGGTTAAACATATCCTCGGGGACCCAGGGGCAGAAAGTGCAGTAGAAATCGCGTTTTATCGAACAAGTTTTAGGCTAATACTATTCACTGATTAATGTGACTGGGACATAACTACTAGCACATATGCCAAACCGCGCCGGACGCGAACCTCCCACGTGACGCAGGACTGTACGGAAAGTCACGGGTTCCGTTCCCACCCCCCCCCCCCCCCAACCAGATTGTTCACACCCCGTTAAATAGAGTGAATTCGCATAACCCGTTTTTCATATGCTAATGAGAATCACTAAATGCTAATGAGAAGAACAATAAAAAACTGAGCACGAACGATTGAAACCATTGCTTCAAATTCCTCACTGTGAACATTTGAAACTTAACAAGTCTGAGCTATTCTTTTCTTCCACTGTTTGCATACCAGCGTGAGAAAGAACCGGCACGAGTGTTTCCCTGCCACAGGCGTCAGAAAGTCAGCCTTTTAATTTAACGCAGGGCTGCATGTGGGTTACGCGTGGGAGGCGTTGAATTGAAATTTAGTTCACTGTTACATGTTCAGAATGTTGAAAGTCGTGTGATACAGGTACATGTAAAGCGAGCTGTCATGTGGAGTTTGTGGCGTCCTTTTTGAAATGACAAACTTGAAACCTAGTGTACCAAGTATTATTTTTCTGCAGTTGTACTCCGTATCTTTTTCAAAATGCTTATTTTTCTTTGACGTATGCTGAACACAGGTACCCATTTCAATCGTGAATCGCTGGTGCGTACCCAAGCCGGTCATTAGAATATTATGCGCCTCATAAGCATATAAGAAACGGGTTATACAAATTCACTCTATTAATACAGCACGTGAGAGAAGCGTACAACGAGGCGTCGTCGTCCTTGTCATTTATAGCCGACCCAGAAATACCCAGTGCAGCGCAATAAAGAAACACAGTCATAATAAAAAACCAAATGACCGTCATTTTGTATTCCGTTTATTTCAATATCAGAGGCAGGACCGTCATTACGATGTACTTCGTGTAATATCAAATCAAACATCTCAGCACAGGATGCACAAAAATTCTCTTTTGTCACACGATGACACTGCAAACATCCAAGTACAGGACGCTTTTATTTTGAAAGGCTATCGAGGTCTTCGAGCAGCGAGTAGTTTTGACAGAGTACAACTCAAAACAAAACAAAACAACGTTCTGAAAGACGTGGTCAAACCCAACAAGATGAGCGACCTAATTGACAATATGCGCGGTTCCCTGTGGTATTAGATTTTGGCATTTTCCGAAAAAGTAAAAGCCCGATTTACTTCCATTAAAAAGGACATGTATCTGGTACAGTCGAACCTTTTCGAGCGTCCAAATCCTGGAAAGGAGCCACTTGTCAAACGTCAGTTATATCACTAAAGATGGACTTCCGCTACTACCTACTTTTTACGTGCGTAAATTAATAAAAACGAAACAGCGTTCGGAAGCCTTGCGTATACATAAAACATTGAGCGCGGTTAAGCTTTTTACGTTCACATAAGCTTTTCATACATTTCATCACGTAAAACGTACGTAAAAAAATACGCGACAGGGTAAGTCCGTTCAGCTTGAAACCTCACATAACCGACGACCAGTTCCAGAAGACTGCCTCTCATGTCATTTTGGGTGGTCGCCCACAAGAATTCAGGCTGTAACTGTAGAAGTTCCAAAAACACATTTGTTCGCTTCACCTTAACCTCTACTACCTCATATCAAACAAAGGGATGGGAGGGGTGGGGCGTGTTGTATGTCCAGTAAAAATAAATTGACAGTGGCTACTCTCTCACACACCAATGTAAATTCCCTATTTTGCCCACCCACCCCTCCCTTGAAAGTGCTTTAAAAGTCTAGTGAACAACGCCGACATTAAAGTTGTCTTTTAGAGTCATATTGTCAAACTGTTGGCGAAGTTTCTCTCGAAGCTTGCGCCGCTGTTGAGACACGGACGAATGATTGGCTTTAAAATGAAGAATCTCCTGCTCTGATATGCACAGATCTTCCTCGGACGAAACACACTCCTGAAAAATAGAATGAAGAATTGGGAAAGTCAGGGCCCAGTTGTTCAAAGCAGGATTAAGCTAACCCAGGATTATCGTCAATTTTCGATTACGTCCTATGGCCAAACGATGAGGGTTCCTGCAAATCCTTTTTCTCCTACGTTTTGACTTTGGTTGCTTTCAAACAGCTGCCGAAAATTAGTAGTGAAAACTCTTTTAAACAAGAGAAACAGGAACATTGGTTAAATTTTAATCCCGGGTTAGCGCTACCCGGCTTTTGAACAAATTGAGAGTCGCACCACAAACCATATAATCCGGTCTACACTCCTGTGGTGCTGTGATGTGACGTACAAGTGTTTGAAACTTTCGAATCTGTGGACGACATTCCCAAGTGAGATCATTCAAATGAAACATATACCGAGCAGTACTTTCCTGTGGTACCATATATGACGCTGTACAAGGTGGTTTTAACTGTTGAGTCGAGATGAAATCCTAAAGCGTGAGCGTTCAAATAAAAGCTACCGAGCAGCACTTCCCTTTGGTGCTGTTTATTGTGCTGTATACCGTGGTTCTACCTTTTGTGTGTGTGGATCAAGTACTCGAGTATGACCATTCAAATGAAACCTACCGGGCAATACTTTCCAGAGGTGTTCTTTAATATGCGATACAAGTGAATTAAATCTTGTTACTATTCAAATGAAAGCTACATATTTAAGTAGCTCTATTCTGTGGTGTTTTTTTTTTTTTTGCTGTACAAGGTGGTTCAGATTTTGAGTCTGTGGATGAAATCCTCAAGTGTGACAATTCAAATGAAAGCTACTGAGTAGTAGACTTTTACTGCTCAGTCCCAAAGTAACGAGGGTTGTTAGACGACTGTTGTCCTTGAAAAATGCTGTTAAGTTGTTACTAGTAGCGAATCTTTACTCCAACTTTCTCAAACAAATTTGCACTTCTCTTGAATGTTAGGTGGAATCCTATAGGTTTTCAATTTTGCCAAAATTCTTAATTTGGCTCATGTCTCACCAGTGACCCCGTTCCTCCGCCCTTCCAACCCATTGACTTTAACAGCCTTTTTTCTTCATCGTCTATATGTTCTACATGATTTTCTTGTGTCTCGCGTCTGGGTGAATTTGGCTGAAGAAAAAAAAGACATTGTTTAGTACAACTGATTAAGGGACTGTAAATGGTTTGAACCCAGGAGTCATATCATAATTCGGTAAATTGTGATCGTCCGGGTGAGTGTAGTCCTGAGAAGGACTGTTTGAGGTGACATTGACTGACGTTTTGACAACCTGAGCGGAAGTCATCATCAGAGTCAAGTGAACTGTGAATCGTCAGGAGATGTTACAAGTCTCTGGTCGTTGTCCTGATTGGTCGACGATCTTGTGATGTTATTGGTCGTCTGTCAGTTAAACCGTGATGTTATTGGCTTTGAAGACTGTTAAACGTGATTGGTGCGTTTCGATCCGTCTTTTGTTAGTCAAATGTCCGTTGGTCTATTGTTAGTCAAATAAGTCGGTTTGTCTATTGTTTGTCTGTCTTGCTATTGTCGGCAATCAGTCCTTTGTAAGGTGCAGGTAGCTGTTGGCAACGGTTCAGTGGTGTTTGTTCTAAGTTAGTAAACCAGCTTTCCAGAGCGATTCGTTGATAGTAGTCCGTACTGTAGGTAACGCATTCAGCAGAGTCCCAGTCGATTCTAGACCAACGGACATTTGACTAACAAAAGACGGATCGAAACGCACCAATCACGTTTAACAGTCTTCACAGCCAATAACATCACGGCTTAACTGACAGACGACCAATAACATCACGAGATCGTCGACCAATGAGGACAACGACCAGAGACTTATAACATCTACTGACGATTCACAGTTCACTTGACTCTGATGATGACTTCCGCTCAGGTTGTCGAAACGTCAGTCAATGTCACCTCAAACAGTCCTTCTCAGGACTACACTCACCCGGACGATCACAATTTACCGAATTATGATTAAGGGACATAACTATTCTCAAGAAACAGAAAACGCACGATTACTGACAAACCCCAACAGTGCAAACATGAAAGGGAGTTTGGGAGAATATGAACGTTTATAAGAATCAGAGCCATACACAAGGGTTTGCAAATGTAGTACTTTTTAAATTCCCCCGAACATCCTCGAGTGTTTGCATAAGGTTGTTAACGTTAATGTAAGCACAAATCAGCGACTTTTCTTAGTTTTGACTTTTATGAACGCCCACAAATTGCACCACAATTTAAACTGCCTATGCAACCAGAGTAAGTCTTATATAATCAGAATCTTACAACACTAGTTTGGTTTTTGCGTGCCATTTTAAAAAGAAGCAAGTGTTTGTAAAAACTATGTAAATGAGGAAACATCGTTGCTGAATTTGTTTCAAAATGGCATAAAAACAGAAAATTAACCTCTTCCAGCTTCTCACCTTCTTCTCTTTATTTTTGCCTTTCTTCTTTTTCCCTTTTCCATTAATGCTAGGCGAGGATCCTCCACTGCTGGGGCTCCCAGATAAACAGTCCTCACACGTGTCCTCTTCCTCAGCCCCTAACCCAGAAGGATCTTTGACATGAGAACAAGTGTCCCCGCCCTGATGTACTCCCCCGGACCATCTATTGTACTCTGCCACATACCTAGAGGGAGAACAAAAAAGTCATCAAACAAGTTTAAACAAAGAAAAACAATCCTGCATGTCTAGCCTGCGTTGCTGGTGGGATTGCTTGTGCGAAGGGAATGGGGAGAAGCAGATACGCCGCTTTACCTTCGCATACAATTCCGCCAGCTAAGCAGGCTATGCATGTCTTGTTGACGTTGGTCCTGTCAGAAACATAAAGGAGATGTACAACAGCTGATAAATAAGTAGCTAATAAGTCCTCTGAGATGCATGTGTTTTTAACAGTACTGAAGTTTACTGTAAATAATTTCACCAGACGTTGCATATTACAAGTGAGATAATGCCAGCTGCTAATGTAGCCGAAACCAGCTCACACAAATTAGTTTCAAATACAAATGTGCATTCCTACAACCAAAATGTGCGACCTGAAAAATGATACCTTCAATGAAATATGTGGTTTGTTGGTCTACTCCACAAGACACTTACCCACAATGACCTTTTCTGTAGCCCATCCTCTTTGAATTTCTCCGCTCACAATTACTCAAATCTTCACTACTGCAAGGTGATCCACCACTATCACCATCATCTTCATCATCCTCCCAGCTATCTCTGTGACCATTCAATTCTTCTGTCTCTTCCACATTTTCATGCACACAAACTTCTTCTTCTTCTTCTTCTTCTTCCTTTGGGGATTCTTCCTCTTTCAATTCATTATTAGTCGAGAGAGTTATCTGTGAATGGCATTTACATTTCTTGCGTTTTGCCTTCTTTTTCAATCGTTTTTGCTCTCTTTTAAGTTCCTTTGCTCTTTCTGCCTCGGATATTTCCTCGACAACTTGTTCTAGTCGTGAAATACCTTGTTTTTCTTCAACAGCCACCTATGGAGTTGAAAACATCCCAGAACTTTGTATTATCAACTACTGCAGTACCCTGCCAAATGTTAACAAATTAATGCAGGTTGAAGACTTGCATCAACTCGTATTGCACTCGATCTGCATCCACTTTGAGAAAGCTAAAATTTGCACTGGAAGTCGACTTAATTTTTTCACTGCCGGCTTGACCACCCAGCATAAGCTTGACTCACCATTGTTTGGTATGGCATGTATGAGAATCAATAGCTTTTTTGCAGCTTGTACCTACTTGCAAGATTATGCAGTAGCAATTTCATGGTGCTTGTAACTGTTGGCAGTCATAATACATCAACAAAGTGTGTTACTGTGCCCCCTGCATACCCCAGCCTCTCCACGTGGGGGCAAAAAAAAAAAAAAAAAACATGCTTGACAATTACTTAAGAACTTTTTTTGTATGTTTGAAGTCCTAAAAAAATTCGAGTTGTCTGGCTGCCCTGTATATCCATGGTGATAACTTTGGCTCCTACTTTGCAGCCTTGAAATCCTCATAAAATTGAAGTTGCCTTCCACCTCACCTCAAAACTTTTCCTAAGGGCATCGACTCCCAGATAAAAAAGCATTTGCCAGGTTTGCTCCTCGGCTTTTAGTTTCTGCCACAGGCGATGAAGTCTTTCCCAAAGGTGAATTCCAAGACATGTCAAAACCTTATGAGAAAAGACAAACAAAATTTGATGCATTAGTAGAGTTTAAACAGAGGAGGAAACACTCTGCCTGGCCATACCGCTTAGGTATCCTCATCACTGGCGTGTACAGGGCTCCATATACATTTTAAAGCCAGGGAGTAAATGAGGAATTTTAAAAAGCTGTCAACGAAAGTGTACATGTGTCTCTCCAAATCAGAAGAAACTTAATGGTCTACATTGTCTGGACATGTAACCAGCTTTACAGGCTTTTTGACCCAAGGTCCAATTTTTATCCAGACACTCCTACATCCTTATGGTGGCATGACAATTTTCACAGTATGCATCATGTTTACCACAGAGATCAGTTTTCCAAATTCCCTGACTTTTGCTTATAAAACTTAAACTTCCCCGACCAGATAAACACAGATAGTAAACAATGATCAGTGCTACGATGGCAAAATTGCCAGGAAATTTTGCTTGGGGGCAAAGAAAACAACTGACAAGGAAAATAAAAGCAATGCTTAACACACGAACAAATGCATAAGTGAAACTAAAGGCCCTTTTGTCCTAAAATCTTTCCTTATCCTCCTCTTGTACCCAGTCCTTCAACTGTTCACTGAACACTTGCCTTGAGAACAAAACTCAGAAAACTATCTTTGACAGTGCTTCTTCAAAGTTGAATTGACAAAGCTGCTTCTTACCAACTGCAACACAATTTGTATGCAATGGTCACATATCTCAAAACCTGTCAGAAGGTTTTGCTTCAGTCAAAAGCAAAAGGTAATAATATGATTATGGTGGAACTCCCATGACAACCACTCCATTAGTATGACTAGCTTCTTTTGGTCCATGCAAAAATTCATGCAGGACATTTTCTAATAAAATTAATCGTTAAGATCCCTCATTAGTGAAACGGCCTGATTTTTGTGACACGTTGGTGGCCAGACTACAAAGTATGAAAAGCTCAGCAGTGAAGTTACATATTATAAATTAAATTCAAACGGAAGTTTGCTCCTTACTTCTTCCTGAGCGATGTCCAATGTCTTGGCATGTCTTTCTCTTCTTCTAAAATGACAAATTTAAATTAATTAGCTTTTTGCCTCAAAAAAGAAGCCAGATGAATCCTTGAACCCCTCAAAACAACACTGAATGCAGAGACAGCAGAAGTGGCAGCACCTCTGCAATCTTCATTTCTGTTTTCATTTTACAGATTCAAGTAGAATGTCAACTACACCCATACTTGGTGTCACCTAACTTTGTCCAGGTTGTTGTTACATATCTTAGTGGGGATATTGTCTGCACAATGATCACAACAGACAAAACATTTTTTAGTAGATTTAAATGCTCACAACAAATAGGCCTTTCTAGTATTTTGTTAAAGACAGAGTTCACAGCCTGGTGTTTGTTTCTTTTACAGTTTTTCAAAAACTAATTACTTAACATTTAAGAAATACATTTGCATGCCAAGAGAAACAGTGCAACCTACTATTAAACATGTACACCCAGAATTCCTCCAAAAAAATTTCTAACTGCAATGAAAATTTCATTATTTACAAATTTCTTTTTTATTGGTATGCTGAAGCTGTAGTGTACTGTAACATTGAAGAATGTACCTGCAGCCTGCAATTTTGCTGCCTAAAGTGACTATTTGCTGCTAATTTCACCCTGGACTGTACCAGTGCCCCCTAGCAGGCGACGGAAACTAGTCCTCGCTGCTTACTACCAGAGTTATGCTGCCTTTTTATTGGTAAACTGGTAGCCACAGCTTGGTTTTAAAACTGCTGCAGATCTTACCCTCCAGCAAGCTCTGGTTCAGCTCTACCAATTAGATGAGCAATATAGTCTGTGTCACAAAGTACATGGACATGCCGTTCTTGAGGACAGCTCTTGAGACCGTCATACAATGCTGCGCAATAACTGGAGAATGACAGAAAGAAATAATAATAATACTCTTTCACTCCAAAAAGAATATCACTCTAAAAACAATTCATGTTGAAACAGACTGTGTACACCTGCTTAGGTGTTAGAACTTGTTCAGAAACTCACCCCTTTTCACTTGGTCCATCTAAATCTCCAGCCAAAATACTATAAGCTCTTAGAACCTTTGATTTGCATTCTGTGCAAAACCTTGTTAAGCAATAAAACAACAAAGGAGAAATTAAAATTAATACTAATAAAAGTGTATACCTTTTTCGGTTACTAAAAAGTTGTAATGCAGTAACTTAGATACACGTACAAAAGACATGTACAAAGAAGTAGCGTGTAAGTAGTTTAAAGAGCTTGGCATTCAAGGTTGATAAATCCAAAATTTTGTGTTTCACGTCCTGGGCACCGATGCAGCACCACGATTTCTTTACAAATTAACACCCTTGTTTATTTTACGTAGTACATTAAGATACAAGTTACTGTACAAATAAATTAGTACATTCAGATACCATTTAATCACTCACCTATGCTTTCTAAGATAATTCTCTAATGTATCCAGGAGAGCATCTGAGTCAATCAGTACCACCTAAGAAGGGCAGAAATTTTTATGAGGGTCAAGTTTCTCATGAAATAAGAAATGAACAGTAAAGGCAGGTCAAAGTCAGCTGTGAAGTAATACTGTTTTACTATACCTCATCTCGACATTCTTGGGACAACAAATCCCACACATCTATCCAGCTTCTAAACATGAACAACAATGATGTTAATATCAGTGAAAATGAGTACCAAAAAGACACAACCTCTGTACATCATGATTCTTACAGTAGTGTTTTTTGATAACGTGCATTGGAACTCAAACTTGGGCTTTTTGTACCATACAAGTCAAAGTTAAATTTAGTTTTGACTGCCTTTTGTCACTTTCATACCAAGATAAATGTAGATCTTATCTCTAACTGTCAGGATACGAGACAAAACAGTAGGATAAAAGGATCATTTACTACACCTACACTTATGGTAAAGTGATCCAAAAAATGTGTAGTATTTACAAGCTAATTCATAGCACTTTGTTTAGTTAGTTTGACATCTTGACATCACAGAAGTGCTCTTAAGTCAACAAACTTTTACACATTATCATGAGGTAACTTTTTTTTCCTTTCTACACCATATCTTAAGAAAAGCTCTTTAAATATGCAGCAAACTCTCAAGTCTGGCCTTAAGCAATACAGCAGAACCCGCATGTGGCAACCTCATTATTAAAACCAATTTACTTTGTACTAAAAGTGAAAGCTCCTTGTAACTTGTAAGTCATTTTCTTAATATACATGTAAAAACCTCCTAATCTGGTCACACTCTTTTTAAGGTCAGATATTATTCCTTGTTCATTGTTGGTGGCTTGATTTAGGGTGTTCCACTGTACTTTTAACATATTTCTGAGAAGTAAGAATTATTTTACTATGAAAGAAGACAAAAATATTAAACTTACCCAGATGGTCTTGATTTGTGGGTTTCTAGAGAATGAAGAGGGCACCGTCTACACATTGGTAGAAAAGATAATTATTAGAAAAAATATGGCATTTTGCAACAAAATCTTGTCTTTGTTAGATATGCCCGCATTAGCACTCTGATGGAGGCCCGGGGGGGGGGGGGGTACTCCAGATTTCAAGTGAAGGGGATGATTGAAGGATTTTTTTGGGTTTGAAATTTTCGATTCTGGGATTTTTTTTGGGTAGGAAAATTTGGCAAGTATTTTTTTGGGCGGCTTGATTTAAGTAGGGATTTTTTTGGGTATTCAAAACAATCTGGAGATTCGTGGTAGTGCCGGCATATCCCGGCCACATAGTTCTGCAAACAAAGTACAACCAAACTTGTTCTTGCCCAGGTGGTCTTGTTTAGATTTGTCATTCATGTTATTGTTGAAACAGAAGATGTTCTTGAGTGTCCCTAGCGTTGTTAGAATGACTACCAGATGAAGAAAAGATAAAAACAGCTGGTATGATGAATATAAATGAACACAAACATTCAATTTCTAGTGTTTTTTTTTTCGTATTATATCATTTTATCCTTTCTGGGAATTTTAAGGCTCGGAAATTCGGCATGGGATTTTTTGGGGTTAAAATTTGGATCCAGGGATTTTTTTGGGTTTTGTTGGAAGCCCTAGGGATTTTTTTAGGTTTTGATTTTTGCCCCCATTCAATCATCCCGTCACTATGAAACTCGGAGTACCCCCCTGGAGGGCTACCATTTTAGTTATCTTTGGTTAATAAATCCAAATTTGCAAATGTGCAGCGTTTTTTGACCAATTTTTTTCGTGGAGTTTTTGGTCGAGCTCGACGTTACCTCGACTGGTTGTGTTGTGTTGCGCTGTGTTGCGTTTTGTTGTCTGCTTTGTATTGCGAATCTGCAGCGTTTTTTGACCAATTTTGTTGGCTAGTTTGTTGGCTTAAAATTTCTCAGTTTTCCTGTTCCTTCGTTGCACGACTCGACACGACAACTAGACAGCGTACAACGGTTTGACCAGCTCAACCAACTCGACGACTTAATAAGCAAAACTTCTACTGTGTATTCTCCACAGGAAAACACCTTTTTCTCCGTGGAGGTTTCGTAATCAAGACTACTTTTTTATTTGCCTTCAGTTGCCCTGTTTAAGTTAGCCAAAATTTCATCTCTTTCACTAACGAGCGCATTTTGGTGACCATTTCATATGCTAAAAAGAATCGCTAGCCTTAAAGGGGCACCGTAAACAATTTTTAGGATTGCTATAAAAAGCTGAAAGAGATAAGTTCCTTTAAATCTGTTAATGTTCTAAGAGCATTTCGTGTACGAGAAAAGATGTATGAAATATTTTTCAGAACATTCTTCTACCGAAAACCGGACTTGAAAATCATGGTGAAAGGGCCCCTCTACTTAACAAGGCACCCCTTTACCCAAAAACTTGACAAATACTGTATAATTATTCAATTGCAAAAAATTGGTCTACCTTTTGAGTAAAGCCAACGGAGTTTACAGGCTTGAAAGTTTAATCTTTGGGAAAAATATATTGATGAGTTGGCTCATATATGAAAATAAAATGGTAAAAAAGTCAAGGTCGTCTGAAACAGCTGCTAGTAGAGTCGGTGGAGTTTGTTGAGTTGGTCGTTTGCCAAGTTTACAGTGTTTGGTGAAATCCGTCTGTTGACTTTGTCGAGTCGTCGAGATGCTTTGCCGGTCGGTCGAGTTTGTCTAGTTGGTTCGCGTGGTGGGGTTCATACTGTCTTATAGTATGTAAGGATTATTGATCGATTTTTCAGTAAAGCTCGTTGTGTTTGTTGAGTTGAGTCGAGATCTGGAACATTTCGTCTGCTAGTGAGTGAGGTTTTTTGAGTTTGTCTGGTTGGTAAGGGCCGTTGCGTTTATTGAGTTGTGTCGAGGCATGGAGATTTTGTGTGGTTCTTACTGTCTTAGAGAAAGTGCGCATTATTGAGTTTGTCTATTTGGTAAGGAGTTGCGTCGAGTTGAGTCGAGGTGTGAAGTATTAGTCTGCCTCAGCGCGCGACAATTAGTCGACTTGGCTGAGTTGGCCGCGTTGTGGGTTCGTACTGTCTTAAAATAAGTGAGGATTGTTAAGTTTGCCTGTTTGATAAGGGTCGTTTTGTTTGTCGAGTTGTGTCGAGATGAGATTTTGCTGCCAGTGAGTGAGACTTGTGGAGTTTGTCGAGTTGGTTGCATACTGGGGTTCCTACCATCTTAAAGTAAGTGAACGATGTTGAGTTTATCTATTTGGTAAGGGTGGTTGAGTTTGTCGAGTTCTCTGGTGTAGAGATTGCCTGCCAGTGAGTGAGGTTGGTTGAGTATGTCTACTAATACACACCTTTAACATAGAGGGAATACTAGAAATGCTGAACTTGTCAACAACATAACACAGCACAAGGCAACGCAACACAACGGATCACAACGCAACGGATCACAACGCAACGGATCACAACGCAACGGATCACAACGCAACTCAACAGATACAACACAACAGCGACACAACGGATTGCAACACAATGCAACGCAACGCAACAAAACAGACACCACACAAGGGATCACAACACAACATAATGGATTACAACACAATGCAATGCAACACAACAGACACAACACAACAGAACTCACCTCAACACAACAAAACAGGAAATAAAAACCACGCACAGATGCTAAACAAACAAGTCGAGGTAACGTTGAGCTTGACCAAAAACTCCACAGAAAAAACAGTCAAAAAATGCTGCAGGTATACAAATTTGCCTGCTCAATATGTGCATTTCCAAGCCATAGGATTTGACAGTAACGATCATTTCTGGTACCGTGTTGTTACCGTGTTCTTAAAATAAAGGAACCGAAAAATAGTTTCCCATTGACATATTCAGCCCTACCATTCAAAATTCATTTCATACGATTTTTTTGGCTCTGATTCTTAACTGGCAGAGCAATTCTTTGGTTCTGACTCTGCTTACATGCGAACTGAAACATTGTTTAGCGAGCTCTCGTCCACCATCTTGTATCGTTCCCGAAGTGCTTTGCATGGTACTGCTGACACGTGTTCCTTCCGCCATCTATGCATGAAAGATTTTTGACAGTCAACAGCGGATCATTCCAGTGCAGCCAAGAAGAAAAATACCACTCCGTAAGCTTGAAAACATTTAGGAGGTGGTCCTTTAGTGATGATTTCGCTGTGGAAACTGATGGCGAAAGTTTGTTGAAATGCAAGATTTGTTCCAAATGAATGCTTCTTAGTTTGATTCAGTTATGACTTTTTCAAGTATTTTGTCCATTTCCTTTTCTGTTTGCAATGGAAATTTTCATTTTTATTTCCGACGTTGCCTTTCTAATCCATCTTACCTTATTAGACAGCTTGTAAAATAAGAGCTAAATAAAAGCTAATAAAAGTGTACACTGAACTTCTATTTTTCAAGTACTTATATTCAGTTTAACAAGATGTTTGTTAAAATCAACAATATTAAAAATGGGCTCCCATGAACATTCACAGAACCAAAAAATAGTTACAGATGGGTTCCCAAGATCTCTGGGCACAGAACCGAAGATTTGTTTTCCACAGGTTTTGAAATCCTAGGGCTTGCATTTCTCTTGGTCTTAAAGAAACAAAAACTAACCGAAATCCCCATTTTCTACATCTAAATCACTGCACACATTACCTGTTTCGTCTGCACTTACGAATGGACTCTACCATCTCACTTAATCTGGATCTATAAAGAAATGGGAACAAGGATCATTAATTTTGTCATTTCAACTCAACTCCAGCAGGTCACAGTGAGGGTTGATTTAGACAGTACAACTTTGCTGGCTGTGACATGCTGATAAAAAGCCTATGATGCTGATGTTGTAGGATTTTGAAACACATTTCAAAACCCTACAACAATTAGCCCAAGACACACGTTGATGACGTGAGTTGTTTACGATTTTTACAGTGATGTGAGCAGTGCACTCTGCCAGAGTTGCATGCAACAGCCATAGGCAAAAGTCACACCATCTAAATCAGCCCTTAAAATCTACTTGCCCTACTACATAGATCATAAAGTGTTAGTTCAGCCCATCAAAATGTTTTGGCAGGGTCTATTCTAGGAATTGGCCAATCGGGACCCAGTAAGCCTCCTTCTGTAATAATAGGGGGCCTTTTTTCAAGGAAGGGGGTCCAAGAAAGGAGCGACTGAGAAGGCCTGGACTCGAGTAACTGCAGAATCCCGGATGTCTGACTCGTAAGAGTGGCTCTCGTCGCTTGCAAATGGTGACTTTCCCTGTTTTTTTATTATTATCATCATTATATAATGATGATATATTATATTATCATGTATATTATACATGGATCGGAAGAAAAAAGAATAACTGAGAAGCAACTCAAGAAAGTGCAGAATACGCACACAGAAACAAACGAAGACCAGGAAGGCAATTGAGACAGTAAGGGGCTATAAATTTCGAAATACAGAGCGGTGGTCACATCAACCTTGTCATCAGTGATGCTGTGCTCTAGAATAAACCCTGTTTTGGCAGCAGGCAGCAAAACAGGAGTAGAACACACCAAGGGCCAAGG
This sequence comes from Siderastrea radians, assembly GCA_964017195.1. Taxonomy (NCBI): domain Eukaryota; kingdom Metazoa; phylum Cnidaria; class Anthozoa; order Scleractinia; family Rhizangiidae; genus Siderastrea; species Siderastrea radians. Next base: position 26,999,256 of record OZ024897.1, read on the forward strand.
TTCTGTTGCTCTCTTTGGCAATCCAATGCAAAGAATGCAGCAAATAGTGGTTTGCAATGGGCAAAATCACCAGCTATGTGTACAAGCACATTTTAAGAGGGCTGTTAGTTTCAACAAGAGTTTCTAGATACTTACCCATGTACATAAAAAAGTGCATACACAAGTTTTGGGTCTTGGAGGAAGGGATTGTCAATTGTCAAAACTGAAGAAAATGAATGACAAAATAGCATTGTTAAACAGTCATTACATGACACTGAGTTATATAATCAAGTCCTCACAGCCAATGAGATGCTGCATGCCTCCCTGGCTGTGAGCTCATGTCTAAACTATTACAATGTTCCACTGTTGTCTGTAAAGAATTAGTAGAAATCACAATGTGTAGTTCCAGAAAATATCCATATTCCCCACAGAAGGGACTAGAAATTCCAGGGAGCGTAGGGGAACTCAAAGGCTCAAACATTTAAAGCAATGTATGAAGCTAAATTGGAATTTCCAGAGGGGTGGGAATGGGAAGGAGGGTCATAGGACAAATCCCTTCCATGGGGAGATATTTTGTGGAACTATACACAATATTCCACTATTCACAACACTCAAAATCAAAGCGCGAAGTGTTAACCTCAAAATAGCATGTGTTATACACATGGATATGCATGTGCACGAATTGCTAAATCCCAGAGGGTTATAATAAATGCTGTGAAACACTCCCTCTTCGCTCATTCTCTGATCAGCGCCAACGAGGAAGGTGGAATGGCCCTCCCTCCCGCCCTGCTTTGCTGGAAATTCGTGTTGGAACAGTTTATGTGTTCCTCCTACTCAAGGGCGCTCAATCAATTTTCCCCATATCTTAATAACAATGAGCGCGAATGGTGAGTGTTGTGAGATAGGATACTATTTTCAGTAATGAATTAGTAGAAATTACAGGCATTTTGATTTGCTGAGTTTTAAAGCATCATGGAAACAACAACAACAACCTCTGGTGATTACGATGTTTTCAAATGAGTGTCATAAAACCGAAACCAAAGCAATAATTTCTCTGACCAATCACAAGTGAATGAACCAATCAGAACTGAAAGGTACTACATGTCACAGGCGTTGGGTATGAGAAAACACATGCGAGCAAGTCACGATTGTATTTTATTTTAATTCATGGTTAGTCAAGAAAGTGGTACAAGATTTTTCTAGCCAATCACAAAGTGTAGTAAGGCAAAACCAAAACAAACATAACTAACTTTTGACACCCAGCTAAAAACTGCTCTATCTCACAATAAAAATTAACTTACCTCCACTGTTCGTAATCACCAGAGGTTCCAGAGCTGGCTGACCTGATTCAACCAACTGGTTGTACAGTCGCTCAACACTGTGCGGAGACAATCAATAACTATGATCAATGAATAATCTGTCTGAGACAGGTAAATCAGATTAATGTATTAACTTTGTTGTTATAGAAACTTGTAGAAGGCAGTCACGATGCTGCTAGATGCTGAATCAGATTACCTGTCCCTAAAATCAATATACATTATAACATACCTGATTCCCTCCAACTAAACGTGTTAGTTAAATAAAGTTTTATTAAACCTTATTTAATTGAACATGTTTAAATTATCATGCCATTCACAATGTACAAAGTAACCGGAGAATGAAGTTATGAAGATGCTATGAAAGTTAATGCAAACTTGCTTTAATATGCAAAAAGTCCATGTATTTTTCCATTCCTGTAGTTCCCCTCCAGGAAAATGAAATCAGAATGTGTTGTGGGATTACACTCTGCATTTGAATTTGCAGAACAAAGATACTAACTGTAAAGAAGACCATCGCAGCTATAGACGAATCCTATACAAGCCTGAATTTTTTCAGGCTTTCTTTTCCCAACTTCCAAAGTTGTGTCTATAACTGTGATGGTCTTTCTTTTCTCAGATATTAAGCATTTCAGGACAAAGATAGATGGATGTGATCTTGCAGGCAAGGGGATGAAGGATGACAAAGATATTTTTAATTACTGCAAAACAGAAATCAGAATACTCGTATGTGTTTCAGGCATTGTTTGTGTGCTACTAAGGAATATTGGATAATAAAGGAATGAAGACTCTTTTTTTTACACGTTCTATCATCAAAACAATTAAGCTCTGTGCCAGGAAAGATACTAGCAGTTTTAAATGAAATCATTTAAAACCATACAAATTTGGAGATCAACAATACAAGTTACTGAGATTTGTCTTGGAATGGTAAATAATTAACCCAGGGCGATGAGGAAATAATATGAAAATAGAAAAACGCGTTAACAAGTTTGTTACCTTATACGACATCCCACGCACGGAACAGAGTGAGAAAGGAAGGAAAGGACATCCTTCTGTCGGACCATTGTAGCAACGGTCAGATCGTCAGAGCTGAGACATTGAAATCGCTGTAAAGAACACGAAATTAGATCAAAATGCTATTCTCCACAGGCAAATATTAACCAATATGTACGTTTACTGTGATGTTTATATGATAGACGCTGTCAACTTGAAAAGCAATGACAGAGTCTCGCGGTGGAAAAAACAAAATTAGTTTTAAATTTTCCATTTAAGCATCCTGGACTTACATTTATATCTAAATTTTTCAAATTGATACTAGGATAAAATCAAATTAACGCTGAGACTGCAGCTACGGACACAGAAAAAATATCGATCTCGAACCGGCTATTTTAGATATTTTATTAAACTTGATTTATATCAGAATCGATTATTATTTCGCTTAAAGCGACAGTTTTACAAAAATTTAACTACTTCAACTCAAGGGTTATTCCCAGAAGATATACATTTTCTCGAAAAATTGGGAAAAACCCAACAAATTTCATAATGTTCCTCCCTGACCTTGTTGAACGACTGAAGTTCGTCTTCGTTGACTTCGCGTGTGGAAATCACAGTTTCAGGAATTTCCATTACCATCTAGACAAAAGAGAACAAGAAAAGACACTAGAGAAAACGTTCACGGAAACAAATAATCTTTCCAAGGAAATAAAAAGACAATTGACACAATGTACCATACCGTTAAGGTGTCTTCAATATTTAGCGGCATTTGTCTCCGCTCGAATGCGAAGTCAGCTTCGTCTCGACACACTGCTACAAGTTTCGCCATATTTGTCCCCTTCATAAAACTTCAATACACAGCAAAAGACTTCTTGGGATTCCCAAAAGGTAGAGAAAACTCGTGGAGCGTGGTATTTTCCAGAAAATCGCGCAGAATTCTGTTTCTGAGTGAAAAATTACCCTGCGAGCCCTTCGATCTTCGAGATAAGTCGGGAAGAGGCTGTCCGCCGCCTCCACTGGCGAAAAATGTAGTACGCATGCGCTGCGCAAAAGATCACGTGTCAGGTTTCCAGCGATGTAATTGGTTCAGAAGCGAAAATGCCGGGAAAAAAGAATTAGAAAAAGGAGTGATGGCTGCCGTGTTATGGCGATAGCCAGATGGCTTTTTTTCACGTCTGCGAGAAATCGAAACTAGATTTGTCCTCGTTATTAAGTGGATCATATTCTTTAGGCAATTTAGCATCCTGGGACAGTTCAACAAATGCTGCCAGTCGGTATATTTTTCTGCAGTCGCGGTCGGAAGATGCTGCCTAGCGAGGAAAAAGGGAGGCGATGTCGCAGCTCTTACAAGGTCTTCTCTGATTTGCTGAGAAAACAATACACCAAACAACAAAACAATGGACCCTAGCCCCGAAAACAATAGAGCTGCGTGATACCAAGGTCTAATGAAATTAGAGGTTGTTAAGAGCTGCGGGGCTACTAGGGCGGAAAAATGGCACAGAAAAGGTCAGTGATTTGAACGTTTTTGCTTGGTGTAAGTTTCATGCCACCCGGTCCAAAAAGAAATTATAAAAAGGTGAAAAGTCGATTTCTGGGCTTTCTGTAGATATATGACTTGGCTTGGACCGGGTGGCAGGGAAGTGATAATTTCCTGATACGTGTAGACTGTTTTGGGTGAATAATTCGTACCATGTCGAATACCATGGATGTGCTTAATTCAGATGGTATCTTATTCCTGTATTTTAATACAAGTTATGACTACGAGATGTAAGCTTACTTTCATTACTCGTTTATGTAGATTAAGCCTATGCATGACTTTCTGTAAGAATGGTTTGCAGAGTTACAATATTTTATTTGCCTTTTGTAATTTCCACAATCCCTTTTTGTATCATTTCATGCTGATAAAAAATGTGTAGGTTGACAATAAATTTTCAACGTGTGGATTATTTTAATGTGTCTTAAGGTTTTTCACTCTCTGTTATAAAGATGTTTGTTGTTTATATGACGAGCAAGAACCAGATGGAAACATTTAAACATTTAAGTGTAAATTTTTTAAAATTACACATTTTTAGCAAGTAGATTTTTCACTCTTTGTTATAAACATTGCTTGATGAGCAAGAACCTTTTGGGGTATTTCTAGTTTTATATTATTTTAATTTTTTTTTCGGTTTTGTTTTTAGTTGTCAGTCAATTCTTTATCTGTTGCTGTAGTGTACCCCGAGGGAATATATTTATTTTCATTCTAAAACATTTTTGTACCCCAGCCCTTTTTTGCCTGTAAGCTCATTTGGATATGCAATTGCTAACTCTGATCTGTTTTTAGTACATAAAAATATACTGTTCTTACAGTTATTATAGTCATGGACAAAAACTGCAATATTATTGGCCCAAAATTGGCAGTCACGAGAGTCACTAATGCTAGGAAAATGATGCTTGTCATAGACACAGGCACATTGGGAATCAAACTTGATTTAAATTTTCATAAAAATAATTTTCATAACCCCTGCTTTACCTTTAGGTGTTGTCTTTGCCCCAGAAAGGGTGGGTGCAGGGTAGTTTCTGTTAAATGTGCACTTTTTAGCCCAGGATCATCAACTGTTTTTTTAGTGTTAACATAGTCCTTGTCCAAAATGATAGTGGTACTAAATGCTTTCAAAATGTAACATGTTTCAGATCTTACCACCTTACACCCTCCTTTGATAATCAGAATAAAAAAAATGCTTACTTGCCTTTGTTTTCAAGTGTTGTCATTTGTACAAAGGTTGGATCCAAGAGGTGGTTGTTGATTAATTTCAAAACTGATTTAATGTCAACATTTGTATCATATGCTTGCTTTTTTTTTTCAGACCAAGATGAAAAAGTTTTCATGGAAGACTGAGCAAAAAAAAAATGGAAACACGCATTGGCAACAGGACATTATTCATGTTGCATGGTGATGAATGTACATTTGTAAAAGGGCATTATATTGTGGAGAGAATGCAAATAAACATGCTCTTTGCAGCAGCACTTCATATCTTGCATCTTCTCACCTTTTTGTTGTTGTTGTTGTTGTTGTTGTTGTTGTTGGGGGAGGGGGTTACTTCTTTAGTGCAAGATTGTCAAGACCACTGTAATCCAGATATAAGTTAATTACAGTGGGGTCTTGATGCTGGCAAGCTGTTGTTGGGGTGTTCGCCTACATATGAACAACTGTATTTCATAAAAAGTCTGCAAACTTTAGTTCTATAGTGAAGACACTTATAATGGCATCAAATCATGATTGGAACTCATTTACTTCTTTTAGGATTTTGCTCAATTAAATGTTTTTCAATGCACCCAAGATTGTTTATTGAAATATATGTAATGTCAGCTGTTTCGGTGTGATTGTTCAGTTTTAAACTCACAAGGTGAAATAATAGACCAGCTTACTCTACAGCTGAATTATTTGGACCTGTTATTATATGGCTAGTAATACAGTTCAGAATTTATACCACACTCTGCAAGCGAGACCTTTCTGTTAAACAGTCTTAACCATTCCATGAGCCTTTAGGTCAGTGTAATTACTGTAGGTCAGCAACAAAACAGTTGGACATTTATCACATCCCTGGAAACCAGTTTATATGCAATAATTTTGAAAGAACTTTCCAAGTAGCACAAAAAGTGTACTGGACTGGCAAGTCAACTACAACTGTAGGAGCAACAAAACAGTTGGACATTTCTCACATCCCTTCAAAAACTAAATAATTGAATAATTCAAATCATTTTTATTATGCTCAAAGCTCTTTGGGACTCTGTGCTATCTACTACTGAAGACAACTCCAAATTGATGTTCACAATTCTTGGTAAGGCCTTGGTGGCCTGTAGTTTTTAGTGATCTATAATTTTCACTGAATCAAGTAGTTGCAGTTACTAGTTAGTGCAAAATACTGAATATTTAATTTGCCTTTTAACAACCAATAAGAATCGAAGAAGAATGGTGTAGTTTCTTTAGGCACATAAGTTTTTTGACCATCCCGAAAACGGTTGCCCTTGAGTAGAACAAGATCACAATGAGAACAAACAACTGTTGTTGGAGTGTGAGAATCTAAAACATTTAATTACTTCTTTGTGTAATTGTGTTTATGCATTTATAAGCTTAATGTTTTTTCTCGCGGTACACAATGCAGGTACTAACTCCACACCAAAGTAATGCACTTATTTTATTAAGGAGGATACTCTATAATTTGAAAACTGGTAGAACGCTTAAAAAATTTTGTAACGGTCGACGTCAGGCACGATATTATTCTGAAATACAAAACACTTCGATCCTAACAACATGCTATTTTTTTAACTTACGTTCACACCGATTAAAAATGGCATTACATTTTCCTAGACCTGTTTCCCCGACTGCTGCATACTTTCTAAGAAATCTCTTATTATGGACAGTAAAATGTTCCAGTTTCTTGCAATTACAACCATGCCACATGTGCTAAAATCTATCAAACGAACGATGATCAAATGATGTTGCCAAGTGCCGAAACAATTCTCAAAACGTAAGTTACAGGTGGTGAACACGAAAACAAATCGTCCTATCCATCCACAACCGACCTCGTCTAAGACTTATAACGCTTACGCTGTTCCCGTTCCTTTTACTTCTGTGTTTCTTCTCGAGCTAACAGTCAAGACAGTCAACACTTGCCGAAAGAAAGAAACACCTCCAACAACTTTAGTGGCCATCTTGAATTTAAGACCTCGATCACGTGGTCACGCGTCAACCAATCAGACATTTTTCATACAAAGTTTATAAACTGGAAAGACCACAGGGACAAGGCGTTGAGAGTTGCCGGATCTTAAGTAGACCTGGATCAGTAAAACATTTGAAGTAAAAAAATATATACGGAACGACTGGTGGGGTGGGGTGTCCATTGCTGGAAATGATGGGACGACCTGGGTTGCACGTGAGGCACACTTAATTGACAAGGCCAAGACACTTGAGCCGCAAGGATTAAACAGACGTGATGAGCTACATTAATGACACTTCTTGTTCAACTACCAACCTATTACATTCATTTATTTTAAATTTTTAAACTTTTATGTTAACGGCCGATTAACGGTCCTGTAACGTATTTACTCGTTCTACTTTTGTAGCCCCTGAAGAAGGTTTGTTTTGCAAACCGAAATATCGGGCAATTTTTTGTTTCATACATTTTTTTGCTTTACGTATTTCGTCTTCTGTGTCTTCGTTTCTTTAACTGCCGTAAGGATCAGTCGTTCCGTATATATTTTTTTCAGACATTTTTCGCCAGTAAACCCGCCGCCGCGACTTTCCCTGTTGAGCATGCGCTAAATTCAAATGTAACCGAGCCTTGCTGGGCCTCGCTTCAATTTACATGTTTACCGAATGACAGCCGCGTCCACAACAAAATATTCAGACTTCGGTCGTAATGCGCCGATCAATTCGAAAGTTCAACATCCCCCCCCCCCCCAGGCAATCCCCGGGCATTTGAACTTTTGAAGATTGTCTTGTTCAAATTCCCTCCCCTCGGGGCAAGAAAGCCGTTCAAATGCCCCACCAATTAGTACTGAACTACCTCTCCTCAAAGGCAAATTTAGTCTTCAATCACACTGTTCACACTTTTCAAAGAGAGAGATGCCGTAATGACACCTTCAAACTTCTTTTAAAGACCCTTTTGAAAGAGTTCTTTCATTAACAAAGGCGAAATTCTATCTTGTAAATCCGTCAAACCCTGCAAAAACCAAAAAAACTCAAGGGCGTATTACGTCAGGACAAGAGATAAATCTGGTTCAAACTCCCCACCCTTCCAACGCAACGTTCAAATTCCCCCCTCCCTGGGCACGATGCACAGTCAAATGTCCTGGGTATGCCCGGGGAGGGATGTTGAAGTTTCGAATTGATCGGCGCATAACACAAGAGAGTTGAGAAAAACTATAATTAAACCGTAAGGCTGAGAATAATTCTGTTCGAATTTATGTCACAGGTTAATTGAAAACTTATTAGCCCCGAAATATTTATGCTGATCAAGAAACTGCGTTTTGAAATTATGAATATATGAAATTCATATATTTGAACTGTGGAATGAAGAAATAAATGGAAAGAAGATCCTCGCAGTTATTAACGCAACTTATGCAGTTGCGAAAAGAAAGCCTGAAAAAATCAGGCTTGCCGGGATTCGAACCCTGACCTCTGCGATACCGGTGCAGCGCTCTAACCAATTGAGCTAACAAGCCAACTGGGAGCTGGTCATTAAATTGGTTCGTAATATACCCGGGAAAGATGAAGATGAAATTATGAATATATGAAATTCATATATTTGAACTGCGGAATGAAGAAATAAATGTAAAGAAGATCCTCGCAGTTATTAACGCAACTTATGCAGTTGCGAAAAGAATGAATTTCATGAATTTCCTTGGGTTTCCTTCATAATCCTGATAATCTATAATTAAGTTCCCGGAAAACGCCGACTTTTGGTTATCTTTTCTTTGTCTTATCCGCCTTGATCGATGCTAAAAAACTGCCTAAAAACTGTCTAAAAACGAGCAGAGTAAAGTAAAAAGATGGAAAATGGCGTTTGGATGACGCGTGGCATGACGCGTAGTTATAATGCGTGCAGCTCGTGCAAAGTTAATCAGGACACCCTGGTAAATTAATTAAATCAAATCAACATCAACACCGCTCTTCTTCATCTTTTTCCCCAAAATCTCTCCTATGCTTGTCTGTTTCTGTAGGAACTACAAATAGAATTGTTCCTCAGTTTAGACGGTTTTCTTTGCCATGTTTTTGTGAGAAAAAGGGAGGAGAAATCTTCAAAATTAATTTCACTTTTAATTTGTTTGCATCCAGTTGACAGCGTTGCGACGAATCATCGCCATGACGCGTTGCAAGGAGGCAAAGTTTCAAGTTGCAAAACGCCACTATCTCCAAATATCTCCTTCTAATTTTTTATTATGTTATGTAAAATGTATCGACCTTTAAAATATGTAAGATTTAGGGTGGAGTAATTTGGAGCTTTTGTAAAAGGGAGGATGAAAGACAACCATGTCGTGTTTTGCGGCAAGAGCAAGCATTCGACACCCTCAAATTGAGCTCATTTTTAGCCAACTTACGGTGAAGAAGATTGACTAACATACACGCAGACATAAACATTTTAAGATGTGAGCCAGGACTGTGAAAAAACGTTTTAATCATAGTGCACGGCTGGCTGAAAAATAAAGAAAGAAAATGAGATTTCCGGTTTGTTGAAAGGTAAATTTTGCCGGCTACCAAACGCACCAAACGCACCGTGCCAGTCCTTCTCCGCATCACACATCGCTCGAAGAACGGACTGCTTGTTTCATCGCCCAACCTTTTCCCGCCCTGGTCCGAAATATCGAGAAAACCAGATTCTCTCGTCCTTTTTTCTTTGCTGCGTTTTTCCCCTTACAATTTATTTTAATCACTTTCAAAACAGCAGGATCTTGATCGTGGTCGTATCTATAGAAGTCTCTCTTCTTCCCTGCCCTTGAGGGACGGGGTAAGCCCACGGGGGTCTAGTGCTTCGAGGTAGTGGGATGGGGGAGGGCCCGGAGGGGTGCTCGTCATAAAGGGTGCTAATAGCACGTTCAAGGAGTTTCAGAAAATGCGATTTGAGTACGTTCCAGGTGAATAAAGGGGTCTGCTTTCAAAGCTAAAAAACGGCTGGTGCTTGCGCCCGTCGGTGGAGAAGTGAAACACGGAAATTTAGATTTATCAGGAGTCCATGGGCTCCTGGATTTATCAGCTACCGTTGATAAGGTATAAAATTGGGCCTCAGAAATTCAAAAACTGATATTTTAAGCGTTAACAGCCCCTCGTCGTTCCCTCTCAGTGATCTGACTCCGACGAAAGGCTAACGCTTGAAAGGTCAGTTTTTATCTTTTTTTTTTTAATGGTGTCCCGACTAGTACTTTCCAGGCTGTCAGACTGCGAGGAAAAAATTGGGCCAATTTAAACTCGATTACCAACATCAGTCCAACGATAAGCCTGTATGGAAAGCCATAACTTTCTTATGTGATCAGTGATCTGTAGGGATCGTGTCTAAAAGTACACACGAGTGACCACGAGTGACCACGAGTGACCACGAATGACCACGAGTGACCACGAGTGACCATGAGTAGATCACGAGTGACCACGAGTGACCACGAGTGACCACGAGTGACTGCGAGTGACCACGAGTGAGATTGCATCAAAATATTTTGCTGATGTCTTGATGACGTCATCATTACATCATTTTATCAAATAATCACTATTTCATCGCAAACTGACCGTTTCTTGAGACCTTAATACCTGAATTCGACATTTCTGCCATTTCTGCCTGAATGGGGGAGGGGCTAGAGGACGGACAGGGAGGGGGGATGGGGGGTACAAACTTCCTGCCACCCACACCCTTTAATCTCGGTTCCCGCCACTTTTCTTAACTTTTTCTTCCCGCCCTTTTTTCCGCCTCCCGTACACCTCCCTCCCTCTTTTCTACCCAGAGTCCCAAATTCTGTCCACCTCCATCCCTACCCCCTACCCCCCCCCCTCGAAGGCCACCATTGACCAAGGGCGAAAAAATAAAGAAAGTGAAAATAGCAAATATAAAAATTAACCAAAAGGTTTTCCGTGAAAATACGTGATTTAAGGAAATATCTAAAAAATTAGCCTGGAGAAAAAAGCGCAGAATTGACAGGTAGTGAATGACAATTTCAACAATCTTTAATAATTTATGATTCTTATATGTGAGATCCCAATTTCCCCTGTAATATGACATAATTCTTGATCGTGTCTAAAAGTACACACGAGTGACCACGAGTAGACCACGAGTGACCACGAGTGACCACGAGTGACTTCAAGTGACCACGAGTGAGAATGCATCAAAATATTTTGCTGATGTCATGATGAAGTCATCATCACATCATTTTATCAAATAATCACTATTTCACGGTAAACTGACCGTTTCTTGAGACCTTAATACCTGGATTCGACATTTCCACCATTTCTGAATGAATGGGGGAGGGGCTAGGGGACGGGGGCATATATTATCAGTCGGCAAAATATAAGAGTTTATATGAAAAATGCAACTAAGACGCTGTAAATGCCATAAATGCGAAATAATTCATAATATAAATGGTTCACCTTGTTTCTGTGTTGTATTAATTGCTATTTAATGACCTTATAGGGTGATTTGAAGCGTTTTGACCGAGAATAAGCGTCCTTGATTATTTGCACCTATCACTTAATAGGCGAAGCGAAAGGTAACACACTGTTGGCCGTCACGTGACAGATTCAAAGTTATTTATTTACTCTAAATCTCGAATTTTGGCACCTCTCTCTAAAATTCTTCAAGGCATCAATAGCTTTATATCGTAACAAAAAAGGCATACCAAAAAAGTCCAACATTCGCGTCCTTTCCCTTATCAAAATCGCAATTTACATTCTCTCCACCATATCGAACCATCCGTGTGACGATCTGTTCGAGAAGGCAAATTTCTGATCTCTTTTCATTGGAAGACTTGTACAATAGGCGCTCAGGACAAAAATATCCCGTGTATGGGTGGTGCATTTGACAAAATACATGCACAGTTTGAATTTGCACGTGAAGCGTGGTCGAAACGGCCGATTACTTTTACTGTTGAAAGTTAAAAAAACCCTTGCTGATAATTCCGAAAAAAAATCCAAAATTATTACATGCTGCACATAGTGACATTTCGAATATCAACCTTCAATACTATCAGAGGGTGTGAAAAAGACCTCTTTTTAGCTTTTTCGTGTTCAAGATAAAATTATAAAAGTAAACGTGTTTTTGTTGCTGAATATATTTAACCACGTGCGGTTTTTCCCGGTAACGTATTTACGCTAAAACTGGCGTAAATCACAAGTTCTGCCTTTTGCATGCTTCACGTTCGATTTTCAAACTTCGCACGTAATTTATCGAATACACCTCCCGTACGAGGGAAGTTTTTGTCCTGAGCGCACAGAATTTGGGACTCCGGGTAGAAAAGAGGGAGGGAGGTGTACGGGAGGCGGAAAAAAGCGCGGGAAGAAAAAGTTAAGAAAAGTGGCGGGAACCGAGATTAAAGGGTGCGGGTGGCGGGAAGTTTGTAGCCCCCATCCCCCCTCCCTGTCCGTCCCCTAACTCCTCCCCCATTCAGTCAGAAATGGTGGAAAGGTCAGTTTGCCGTGAAATAGTGATTATTTGATAAAATGATGTAATGATGACGTCATCATGACATCAGCAAAATATTTTGATGTATTCTCACTCGTGGTCACTCGTAGTCACTCGTGGTCACTCGTGGTCACTCGTGGTCACTCGTGGTCTACTCGTGGTCACTCGTGGTCACTCGGGGTCATTCGTGGTCACTCGTGGTCACTCGTGGTCACTCGTGTGTACTTTTAGACACGATCATAAAATTGTGGCGGTTGTTGTTCATATTTTCTGCGGGTTTCCGATTACGGGGCCGATTACATCAGGCGGGCTGGCCCGGTTAGCCAGGCTGGCTCGGTTTGCCGGGATCTCGGCACGTCTGTGAAACATTTAAAATCAACTTTGCGATTACATGGAAAAATACGGAAGGGAACGCCTGGGCGGCACCAGGCTAGTTTGAGATAAGCACTTACAGTCTTCTGAGTCTCGGTATAACTACCCCCGTGGAATTTCTCACGCTATGAAATTGACCACATTTTTTCTTTCGCACGAGCGGGCACATTCTTACTACTTGTCACATGTTTTTTTATCACCGCTGCTGCTGCTGCTGTTGTATGTCCTCGATCAGCCTTTTTAAGAGAAACATTCTCTCAGAATTACCGTATGCCACCAAACAATGTTATCGTCAAACATGTGGACAGGAGGCTAAGAGGACGCGATGAGAAAGGCCAAGTTGTCTACAGTCCCGATTTTACCAATACCTACTACCACCCTATAAGCAGTCACATTGCCAGGAAAAATCCTGTGTTTGGTGGTTCCGTGCAGGTGGATCGCACATTTTATGAAAGACTAACGTATGGCCAGCAGCTTGAAATCAGCTCCTTTGACTTTAACCTTAACATTGTTTAACTCCTATGATCACTATGGTTGACCGGTGTACACGTAGTTTATTAAGTAGTTTGTAACTAAAGACCTCTTCTGATGGTGTTGAAATTGGCCTGGAAGCAATAATGCTTTGAGGGCTCTTCGTATTACGTAAAGCAATGCAATCCAAACAATTTCGGGAGTGACATAAATCGGACAAAATTGTTAATATAGAAAAATTCTAACTGCTTTTCTCTAAATCTTTTCACTTTTGCTTCTGCTAAAATCTTGCATGGAATTAAACGATTCATATCAATTACAATCCTAACAGCCACGACAACTTTCTCAGGTTTTTGTCCAAAGGTGTGTTTAACAGTGTCTAAGACTTGTCACTCGAGCGTCAGTTTGGTTTCTATAGTACTCTTAAAACAGTAGTTCAGTTTGACAAATTTGCCAGTTCCAGTTAATTATAGGCGGGAAAATCCCATCGTCGGCCTAGTTGCTATTACATTTTTTTTCTACCAGTACCAGTGTTTAGCGTCGCGCGGGATTTGCCCGACTTGAAAGCGATTTGGACGTACTCACTTCCTTGTTTTCCTCTTTGTAGACTGTTGTAGTTGTAGGTATTATTATGCTGATATAAGAAATTTATATGGTTTTGTAAACCACTACATATATTCGTTAAACAATTAAAAGCCAAAAACTTGATGTCATATTACAGGAACAACTGGGCTCCGGCATATAATAATCATTAACGATGGTTGAAATTGTCTCTCCCTGTCAATTCTATGTTTTTCTCCATGCTTGTTTTTTTTTTTTTTTTTGGTGGAAAAGTTCTCGCTAAAATATTTCCTGCGTACTTTCACAAAAAACGTTTTTATTTTTATTTTTGAATTCGTGATTTCCATCTTCTTTCTTTCTTTCTTTCTTTCTTTCTTTCTTTCTTTCTTTCTTTCTTTCTTTCTTTCTTTCTTTCTTTCTTTCTTTCTTTCTTTCCTTCTTTCTTTCTTTCTTTCTTTCCTTCTTTCTTTCTTTCTTTCTTTCTTTCTCTCTTTCTTTCTTTCTTTCTTTCTTTCAATCATGCATTCACTTGTGGTCTTGGAAAATGTAAGGTATTCTTTCTATTTAATTAATTCTCCACAAACGATCAATTCGAGGCTAAACATTAATAGCTTGATAAAATGATGTAATGATGACGTCACAATGACCTTTGCTAACTATTTTGATGCATATCCACTCGTATATTATTATTTCTCATTTTACCTTTCTTTCTTTCTTTTTTCGCCCTTCGGAAGTGGGGGTGGGAAGGAAGGTGGACAGAGCTTGCAGCCCGGGTAGAAAAGAGGGCGGGAAGTGTACGGGAGGCGGAAGCGCAGGAAGCGTTGCTTTAAGTGTGCGGAAAGTGAGAGAAAAGTGACAGGAACCGAGATTAGAGGGCGCAGGTGGCGGGAGGTTTCTCCCCCCTCCCACCTCCCTGTCTGTCCCCTAGGCCCCCTACCCATTCAGACATGGCGTAAAGGTCGATTTCCGCTGCTAAGGTCTGAAGAAACGGTCCGTTTGCCGTTAAATAGTGATTATTTGGTAAAAATGATGTAATGCTGACGTCATCATGACGTCAACAAAATTTTTTGAGGCATTCTCACTCGTGGTCACTCGTGGTCACTCGTGGTCACTCGTGGTCAACTCGTGGTCACTCGTGGTCACTCGTGGTCACTCGTGGTCATTCGTGGTCACTCGTGGTCACTCGTGGTCACTCGTGTGTACTTTTAGACACGACCGGAAAATTGAGCTAACAAAAACTAACTTTTCAGTTCTGTTCGGAAAGTTTGAATTATTATTACGTTACAAAAAAAATTTCGAATAACTGAAATAGTGTTTCGAATATAGAATCCAAGTTTTAAAAGAGTCGCTAAATTTTTCGAAGAATGAAATCGAAGAATGAACTAATCGATGAATATTTGAAGTTGAGCGTTCATGCGTGAAGCGCGTTGACTGTAAGATATGATAACTGTATATATCTTAGTTTAAGACGTATTCAAAACCTTAAACCAGCCTTAAACTAAGACGGTAAGAATCTGACAAAGAAATAGGAGTGTGGTCATCTAAATTTAAGAGGTTTTTGACTCACTTAAGGGTATATCATCTTAAAATAAGATGATTTCTTTCTTAATTTGAGTTATTATCTATCTTATGTAAGATGCCTAACATCTTAATTTAAGGTTTTAGTTTTTACGGAGTAATTAGGGGTCATTACCATGGCGAATTTCAACCTGGGCTGAAATTTTGGGTTTACCTCGGTGTAAGAACCTGGCAAGATTTTCTTTGTTTGTTAGCTTTTGTTTTGCTGTACGGTATTGTTTAAAATGTCTTGTTTCCTTTGTTTTACGTCATCCGTGAGTTTCACAGGTTCTTACACCGAGGTAAAGCCAAATTTTGGTGCGTTTACGTCACATGGAGAATTTCAGGCCGGTGTGTCTATGAAATTTCAGCCCGGGCTAGAATTCAGCCGGGGCTTGAAACTCTCTTCATGTATATGTAATTGCATACGTCTTTTTAAAAAGATTTGTTCAGGAAGCCGAGCTGAAACTGATCCGCGTTATTTCGCGTACGCAAGGTCCTGTTCTATTTTGGTCTCGTTTACGTCATGAACAGGACAACGGTTACAAAGACTGTCATGACGTAACATTTCTGGAAAGAATAAAACAACGGTCCAACACAACATGGCTGCCTACAGCAGAAGACGCGATTACGATTTTAATCGCAAAACCAATCCGTTTGAAGACGACTCCGATGACGAATTCGAGAAAGTCAACGGAGATGAAATCCGTACTCAAATGCAGCTGGCAAGAGAGCGGACGCTGGACAGCACAAAGCGATCTTTGGCTCTCATTGAGGATTCGCATGATATGGCCGTTCGCACAGGAGAGGAGCTTCAATGTCAAGGCGAGCAACTGAATCGGATAGAAAAGAATCTGGACATAATACAGAATGATATGAAAATCGCCAACAGGCATATCACGTCGGTGAATAGCGTATTTGGAGCTATCGGTAATTACTTCAAGAAAGCTCCGAAACCACAAGAGAGTGTGCCAGAGACAAGTCGAAGCAGTGGTATTGCTGCCTTGCAAGCCGATTCGTCGTTGTATTATCACAGCAGAGATGACAGAAACGGTTATGATGTAGGAGCTAGACGGAGTGAGCAGATTCAGGGGAACAAGTATTCTTCGCGTGATCCACACGAGAGAGAAATCGAGGCTAACTTAGACCTTATGTCTCGAGGGTTAGGACGTCTAAAGGAAGACGCGTTGATTCTTGGCGGTGAAATTGATCGACAGAATGAACAGTTAGACAGACTTGGGTATAAGGCAGATAAGGCTTATCAAACGGTGGACGAGTCAGATAAGAAAGTGAGGCGAATCTTGAGAAAATAATTCCAAGATAGATTGACTTGAGAGTTCATTTTATTGCTATGTCACCAATATAAGTCACTTTATGTAACCCCCTAGCTTTGGAAACAAATGGTTATAGTTTTTTGGGGGGCTGGCTAGATTATAGAATCCTCCACCTATGTTTTTTTTACCATGTATGGCTTAACGTTGGTGTAAGAACCTGTGAAACTCATGAATCAAGGGAAACACACTTTAAACAATAGCGTGTAGCAAAACAATAGCTAACAAAACAAAGGAAATCTTGTCAGTTTTAATATTACACCAAGGCTACAGCAGTATGTGGTCTGCGGTTCGAAGACGGTGAAAAGAAGTACTTGGTACCATGGCCAGCAAATGCAATACAGTTTTTTGTCCTAAAAATTTCTTCACTACACAATTAACCAGCACAGCTTCAGCCCTCACCTGTGGACACTGAGTCATAGACTGCCATCCCTGCATCATCCCCTTCAGCCACAATAGATGTTGTCAGCAAAGGACAATCATGGTGTAAATCCATAGCCTTCTGAAGAATGATGAAAGCCTAGCTACCATGGTTGACTGGTTATGTCTCAATTACAGGTGTTATGTGTCGTTTCAGACTGTCAAGATGGTTTAAGAGTATTAAGACCCTCAATATGTAATGCACCCTGTGGTAACAGTTCTTTTCAGTGCATGACTCTAGACCACAAGCACTTTAGCATGGTTTTCATATGGGAGACTATAGTCAGTACTTTTGATTGTCACAGACCAAGGTTGCAGTAGTTTAATTAATGTGCATGACTTTAGACAGTGGACTGTAGTAGTAAATACAATAGTTTCATGTGCCTGACTTCAGACTCTGGTCACATTAGTGTTGTACACATGACTTAAAACCATGTTAGCCTTGGTTTCATTGTGCATGAGTTGATTTAAAACTACAGTGCACAGTAGCAGTATTTTATATGTTAAAACACATTTGACTTTGAACTGCAGACTGTGGTAGCCAGTGCTCCCAGTTTGCCTTTCAATGACAAAAACTTTTCAGTTAAATGAAATACGTGCAAGTCCATGCAGATGCATCCATGCAGGTACAAGTACCTACATGTAAACACAAAGCCACATAATTTATCTTTAAGGTTGCTTCTTCTAGGTAATTTGAGTTTCCTATTTTGTGTTTTGCAAGGCTAGATCACACAACTTGTGCAACATCTCAAAAAACAACAGCTTCACATGTAATTATAGACACATTACACAGCAGCCCCTGCTAAAATTCTTCTTAGAGGAGTAGAAAGCTGTTGGTGTCTCTTGGGGTTCACACAAATGTTCAAATTCTCCACATGATCATTTTATGTTGATACCAGTGTAGTACTAGACTAAGTATACATGTGTTTCATTCTGTAAAACAACTAGCTGTTTTATTAAGAATACTAGGTCAGTTGAAAAGCTTTTCCGGATATTCAGCAAAAAAACCCTACAAAGATGAGCTCTATTTTACAAAATGCGGAAAAAGTGTAATGTATTAACATCAACCCCAAACATGTATAGAGGGTTTTATTGAAGATTAGTTATTTTGGAAGTTGGTTCAGAAGGATAATTTATTGTCAAATCCATCTGATTTGAGCAGTTTCAGCCTTTCAGAGGACATTATTTTCTTGAACAAATTTTAACTTGTCAACTTTCCTTTACAGTTTATGCTTTGTGAAATCAATTTTATCAGATATAAGAAATAAAGAGATGAAAGCTATGCATCCAGCATCCAGTACTATATTGGTAGAACAAGAAAAGCCCTAGTGGGTATGAAACTCAGCTGTTACCCAACCCATTCCCCCAGGGAAAAATAGAGACATCAGTCACTCTCAAGGCACAAGCCCACATGGTGTAATGCGGAAGTTAATGGCGGGAGTTTGTTTGGCCGAGCAAAAACTGGAAAAAACCGGAATTCGGGCACAGTACGTTGTCAACGAAAAAACGAAAAAAATGGGACCGTATTACTAGACCCAGTCATTACCCTATTGGCAATGGCTGGCTAATTAATATGTGATGCAACCAGCAACACACTACATAATTTGCAGCAATGAATTGCTAGTTGAAGTGGAACCCTGCCTAATGGCCATACTGCTATGGCCACTCCATTTTGTCCTTTCGTGCAGTCATTTTCGTACAGGAAGACCCGGAATCGGGGGACTAATAGGTTTCCACCATAAATTAAACCAGGTTTCAGTGAGGTACTTTTCCATCCAAAAATACCCAGGCCGGTTAGTCTTTATTTTCCTGAAACCCGAATGACCTAGCCACCTGAATCTCATCACTCCACCCTTCCACCACCTTCCCCCCACCCCCCCCCCCCAAAAAGACCAAAAACAGCAAAAATTTCAACCCACAAGGTTCTATTTTCGTTTTGCTTGGTGAAACATTCAGGTGGAAAAGGCAAAATGAAAAAAATTCAGCAAGTGATAGACCAACATAAGAGAAATAGAGAGAGCATCAAAAATTTGACCCGATTACAAGTTAAGAATTTCAAACCCAGAATTATCCATTGCAAATCTCCATCACATAGAAACAGCACCCACCCTGATAGGCGTTTATCTTGAACCAATTAATGAGACGGAAGGGTGGGCTTGATTTCCAGTCATTTTTCTAACCACAGAACGGCCGGAAATCAAACCTTTGCACCGTGTTCAGTCCTGAAATGGTTGTATACAAAAGTGCAGAAGGGAAACTGGGTGAAATTGTGGGAATTCGTTACATGCAGTGTGAAAAGGTACGTTCAGGTCTTTCTAACAAAGACCATTTGACCGCAGTAATGAGAATGCAAAATATATAGCTTGAATGTGAATTACTGTTTTTGCCCATGGTAGCTGTCCTCTCCACAAGGTCACAATTAACAGCAATTTCAGTTTCTTCTCATCAGTTGCCATCCTAACAGCTGCCTGATTTCGAATAGAATTGTATTACTAAGAATATTCTCTCTCCTGGTTAGACTGCAAGAAGTCACTCATTTTGCTCACAGATAGTCAAGCAAGAAGAACATTATGAACACATTCGCAAGTCATGTCTGCTGCATGGAAGCTGACTTCTTCATGCATTCACATGTTTTTCTTAGTTGACCTCCTGGGGGGTACTCCCATCAATTTAGGATAGGTGGGTGCCACCAAGGTTCTCAAACCTTGACCCTATTTAAGGGTAGAAAATCGAGAATTGATACACTTTTAAAGGCCCAAAACCAAGAAATGGCACCCTACTTTACAGCAACACAAGCTATAAACGTCCTTTTAAAATCGCTTTGTTAAACTTTATAACATGTATTCGGGCATGTAGTACAGTTTTAACCAGGGCGCGAGGTTTTAACAGACCATATGTTTTTCATTTTGCACGTTGAGGTGGATACTGCAATTTAGTGACCCTATCTAAGGAACATCTAAGGATCACAATACCAAAAAATACCAAAAAGGATACCCTATTTAAGGACTGAGCACCTCAAAAACCCTACCCTATCAGGCGGCACATACCTATATAGTGTATATAAGGGAATATCCCCCCCCTGGGGTTGACCTCCGCAAGTGGAAGAGTGAATGTTCATGGTCTGCCTCCTGAATGACTGACCAAAGTGTAAGGAACAACACTATGTATGGCTTCAGTACCCTTGTAAGCTAATTACCACTGGACCAGCACGACCTGAAAAACTTGCATCATCACTAACACTAATGCAGACACCTATCCTGTACTCTGGCAGTGTGTGCTGTACAGCATAATTATAATATATTAGGCACAATATAATATAATGTATTAAGTACATTATTGTCCCCTGAAAATGCTTTTGGTTAAAGTGCCCCTAACCTCTGAAAATGTTTTAAGTCGTCTGGAATTTGCTTTCGTGTCTGAACAGTTAATCGAAAAAATTATGGTCATGCGATTATGAACAGGCTCCCTGGTGGGAGAAAGAGTATTAAGAAATGATTGCATGAGCATGGCAAGAAAAGGGGAAGGAGAGGCTCTCCACCCCAACACCCCCCCCCCCTTCCCTCTCCCATCTCTTTCATCATCGACCCTTCTTTTGCCTCATTACACACTAGAGATCCTCTTCACAAGCTATAGTTAGCACCAGGGAGATTAAATCTATGGTGCTAATCAAAAGATTGCAGCACTCTGGGAATGAGAAGTAATGTATTAATTGTAGTGGGTGCAAAATCTAATAGTCCAAAGTAATTGGACATTGTTATATCCAAGCTTATTTAACCAAGCCGTATTTCAAACAATGCAACATTCTCTTTAAAAAAGGATTGATTTTAATTTGGTGCTGCATTATGTACATGAGTATCAAAAATACAAAAGCTGACCACTGCAAACTGTTTTTTTTAAGACAGTTCAAAGTAAAGAACCTGGCAAGGATTTGAAGACTTTTTACAGTTCCTCAAATAATGTGAACTAACAGCAACTTTTACTTCATACAGAAAGAAAGACACTCCTAAAAATAACCCTTTCACTCTCAAAATCCAATCTCGGTTCACTCGTGGTTGTTCCATCTTTTTAATCTCCTGGTGAAATCCTAAATTGTGAATAGAGTGGTTTTCAGCTGCTTGTCGAAATATGTAATTCATGATTGCTTTGGTTCTGCTTCTCTATGCTCTGTGATTGTTGCAGCATTTTCTCAACCAATCACAAGTTAAACTAAAAACAATTGTGTCTTGCACGCATGCCTTTTGCTATTTGGTGCCTACACTTATACATAACTGCTTTACATTCTGATTGGTTGATTGTGTCATTTCCTCTGCCGTGATTTGGTTTTGGTTTTACAACACTGAATTGAAAACTGCTCTATTCAAATAAATTTAAGCTCCTTATCAGTATTTTCCTCTGCACTTGTTGACATGTATCCAACTTCAGTAGTACTTTCCTTTGTTGCTTTTAGGGAAATGGTCAAAACTATTGTACTCAGACAGGACCCACCAATGTGCAAAAAGACAGGTGGTCTCTTCATGTACCCCCTTCCCCCACCTTAAAAGATGGTGTCTTGTTTGTATAGCCCCCACTCTATCAGGAGTAGAAACTAAGAAAAAGATTCAAATCTCCCTGTGCCATGTCTCCAGCAATGCAAGCTTCATGCACACCTAATATGAATGTCTCAACTCAAATTTTGAGGCCAATAAGTTTGCCCATTTGGCTAATCAGACAGATGGTATCTTGCATAGCCCCCCTACCCCTACACAAGGTGGGTCCTCATCGAGTACACTTGTTATGACCACTTCCCTTATTGTGTTGCTGTTTAAGGTAGTTCCCACTTTTGGGTTTGTGGACAAATTGCTAACGTATTCCATTCAAATGAAAGCTCAGCAGTATTTTCTAAAGACTGTGGTGATGTAAATTGTTTCACAGTAAACCACGTAGCTTCAATTCAAAACTCAATACATCTGCTAATGATCTCGAGAGTGAAAAGGTTATGAGTTAGTGTAGGTACACACAAGTTTTTACTTGAAAATGACATTCTGTTGACAAGTCTGTTTGCTTTGAACTTTCTTGACAAAAAAGCAAACGAACATATTAACATTAAATTAACTTTACAGGGTTGTCCACAGCTTTCCAAGTAGCTGGCAAAAATTTCTAAGTAGCCGGATAATGGTTATTGAGCACTGAAGGCGATCTCTTGTAGGGGTGTCTGGGGGCATGCTCCCCCAAGGAATTTTTACATTTTAATTCCCCAGAAACGGAATTTCCTTGATTCTGAGCACAAATTTCCAATAATGTCAGTTCCTCAAGTAATCGTAGCTTTCATGCCTTCAGTGGCTTTCTACATGTAATTCCCAAAACTCAACGTAATGAACTAATAATCGTGTATCTCTGTGCCAACCAGATTATTTTTAAGTTGTCCACAGCTTTCCAAGTAGCTGGCAAAAATTTCTAAGTAGCCGGATAATGGTTATTGAGCACTGAAGGCGATCTCTTGTAGGGGTGTCTGGGGGCATGCTCCCCCAAGGAATTTTTACATTTTAATTCCCCAGAAACGGAATTTCCTTGATTCTGAGCACAAATTTCCAATAATGTCAGTTCCTCAAGTAATCGTAGCTTTCATGCCTTCAGTGGCTTTCTACATGTAATTCCCAAAACTCAACGTAATGAACTAATAATCGTGTATCTCTGTGCCAACCAGATTATTTTTAAGTTGTCCACAGCTTTCCAAGTAGCTGGCAAAAATTTCTAAGTAGCCGGATAATGGTTATTGAGCACTGAAGGCGATCTCTTGTAGGGGTGTCTGGGGGCATGCTCCCCCAAGGAATTTTTACATTTTAATTCCCCAGAAACGGAATTTCCTTGATTCTGAGCACAAATTTCCAATAATGTCAGTTCCTCAAGTAATCGTAGCTTTCATACCTTCAGTGGCTTTCTACATGTAATTCCCAAAACTCAACGTAATGAACTAATAATCGTGTATCTCTGTGCCAACCAGATTATTTTTAAGTCAATAAACTGCAACGGGAAAGGAACAAATAATTTGTCTTTAAAAAATATAAATATAATTATCACAAACGTAGCCGGCACAAACAACCCAAGTAGCCGGCTGTTAGGGACAACCCTCCTTTAAAACTTCCATAATATCAAAATTCTTTCATAAAATATCTAATAACATAAAACTAACTGAAAATGAAAACAGGAAAGAAGTATTTAAAATTATATTACTAGGGATATAAAATAAAAAATCTCCATATTAGGTAAATTTGACTGTCATAAACTTAAGTCATAGAAATATTATTATTTATTAGAATTCATCTATTCACAACAAATTAAAGTAAATAACTATAGTAAAACAAGAATTTAATCAACAGCTTTGAAGAAGGAATTGCTCAAAAGAGTTGGAGAAAATTGTTCCATAAATAATACAGAGATCAGTACAAACAAAATACCCACATTTAAACTTACTGTTAATTTCTACAGCTGTATCAGTGCCAACTGAAATTAGGCCCTGATAATAGGAGCTGAGTCGGTGGGGTTTGGCTCTCAACTTTTTTCAAAACCGCAGTACATTCCAACATGCAAAATTGGGTTATACTTTAAGCTGATTTGCATTCTTTTAACCAATCAGAATTCCTTCAAAGGATAACTTTGAGAAAGCAAAGTTAGATTTTAGTTATACCCCTCCTAACCCTCCATTTGTACCCCTACCCCACTGGACATTTGAATGCAAGTTAGAATGCAGATAATTAAAAGTGGTCACAACTTTTTGTGAGTTGTGCAGTTAAAATGTTTTTCTATTCTTGCTATTGCGATGTAGAATTGTAACTACATAGAGCTGTCTACTGGCTATTTTCAGATGCAATTTATCACCCACTTCTTTAAAGTGTTTCATTAACTAATTTCGTAGTTGTTTCAAGATTTTCAGCCAGAGAATTTGTCAGAAACTGTTAGATTTCCCAGTGCCATAAAAAGCACAGACATCTCAGCCTACAAAAACAGTGGTCTACTTAATTCGACAGTTGTTTGGTGCTGTAATGCTCCTCAAAGTGACAGACATTAATAATTATTATTTTTGAGATAATCAGTATACCCTAGTTAATAGACAACAGCACAAAACCTTGTCTCCTACCAAAGAAAAACTGTGCTCTTGAAGACTGAATACTTATAATAAATTACAAAATTTTACTATTAAATTTTTAGTTTTAATGCCAAGCAACTTTTTTCAGCAAAGACTTCCTGACAACAAGGCTTTAAACCAAGGTACAGAAAAGCATTCCTTTCCAGTGTCGCCCATTATTATTTACACTATGTACAATAGCAGGCTTTTAAGGTCACATAATTTGGATGTCACAGACATCACGGACAGTCTATTGTGTGGATGAAATTCTATTGTTTGACTTGCACTGATTGACTCAGAAACAAAAGCTACATACTGATCAGTGCTTCCCTGTAGAACTGTTTGTGATGTTGTAGAAGGTTCTTTTAACTTTTGGGTCAGTCTGTGAATGAAATCCTAAAGTGTCACTACTCAAAAAGCCAATTTGAGCAGGATTTTGTTGTGTTGCTGTTTGCAATGCTGTACAATGTTTGTTTACGAGTTTCTCCAAGCGCTCTAGAGTGTGGCCACTCCACAAATGAAATCTGCTGAGAAGTGCTGCTACCTACATGATGCTGTTCATTTGACCACAACAAGTTGGTTCTAACCAACCATTGACAGCTATCATTACAGCACATTCCTGGCAGCCCGGTATGTTTTTTCTGTTTGAAAGCAAAGCATTACTTGGTTCCTGCACAATGGCAAGAACTGACATCACTGACCATTCCCAATATTGCATCAATATTAAATAATAATAAGGGAATTATATTTACTTAATATTTAATTAAACATTTTAAAAGTAACTAAATTTTTTGTGAAGTGAACAAAATCTAATATATTTAAAACTTCAATCCATTCTATTCTAGTTTGTAAATTTATACAAAGGCATACTGATTTTCCACTGCTCTTGAATGTCCATTAGCATTTGCAGCACTGGTTGTAATTCTAACTGAACCACCTTGTATAGTGGCTGGCCTTGTTATCCTGTTAGCCGTGAGACTGTGAGAGCGACGCAACCCTTCGCCTACACTGTGTGACTGAGTCCGCTGCAGCGAACCACCTGGTTGGTGTGGTCCATTTCCAGTGTTCACATGGACCACAAAATTTGTCAACATGACATCAGATGGTCCACCACTTTCAAGTGGGATTGGATTAGCTCTGAAATGTTCCAGCATCTCAAAAATGCTTTGAAACCAAAGGTGCTGAACCCGGCATTGGCCTTCTACATTCAGTGCAAGTCTGAGGTGCTGCAAATACAAAGAATTTAATATAATGTTAATAATAAATAAAAAACAAACTTGTCTCTCAGATATTGATATTAATTAAATGAAACTGCTATCAGTGTGGGCCCTGTGAAATAACAAATGAATTAATAAGAACATAATAAGATATAAAAATAGAAAACTGATATAGATGTAGCAGATTCTAAAAACAGTAGGAAGTTAAAAAAGGCTAAAAATGCTAAAAACTATGAGTTAAAAATAACTGCACCTTTATAATAAAAAGCACGCTTAGAAATTTCTAACCTTTGGAACCTAATTTTACAAAGTGCCAAGGGACTGGCCAGGGGAAATTGGTTCGTTATATCAAGGGTTTGTTATATCAAGGTTCTTTTACATACATTACACTATTACTGGGCCGAAAAATATCGTTTTTTATACCAAGGACTTTGTTACAATATAGAGGTTCATTAAATTGAGGTTCCACTGTAAAGTACTTGTAACACGCACAAGTTTTTTAACAGAAAAGACAAATGGACCGAAATTTAAAACGAATTACCCAAATATTACTTGAAATACACACCTTGGCTCTTCCTTGGTAATTAAATGTTAAAACATATTCTCCTCGTCTTGTTTCACTTTGCCTTATAAGGAAGATTCCATGCCATTGCTGGCCTCCCTGTGAGACAAGATGTGATGCCTCTATCCTGGGCAGGGTTCCATGGAACCATGGGTAATTTGCAAGCGGATGATTTTCATTTGATGCCGTGACCCAAACTGGATTCTCTGTGAGAGATAATACCATGCAACATTAATTATTTTGCACTAATTAATCATCAATCAAAAACAACATTCAAGCAATTTTGAAGCAATTTTTTCCCTGTTAGTGCCCAGGCAAAAATTGTTCCAAACTAAATTTAGAAAGAAAATAAATCCAGCCACCTTTAAACCTTAACTATCACACTTTTTATCCACCATATACAAAGTCCCTGCCAAAGTCCCATCACTAATAGTAATCAATCAATCCCCATGGTCATGTACGCCTTGATATGAAAAGTACTTTTTTCCACAAAACACAACAAATGCACTGCTAAGTATTGAGTCATGTACAACTAATTTGTCACTCTGAAAGGTATACAGTCGATCAGGAGTATCTAGGACACACACAAAAAGTGACAGACATTGAATAAAACTTAAATCTTGTTATACCTTCGCTGCTGGCCTGTGCTTCCCCTTGAGCAGTAATCTGTCGCAACAGGTCAGGTTGATTAGAAGGAAGTATGGGCCCTGGTGCATCTGCACTGGTAGGCGATCTTGGAGGAAGTTCAGGAGGAGGTCGATTATGTGCAGGATCATCTGTAAAACAGTCACGACCAGGACCAGATAAATACATGCAATAAAATTATGCTTGGGTGTTGGGTGAGGGAGGCCCCTTACATAAGGGACACAGTGATTCCAGAACTCATTTTGTGGGTATTTATTAAACAGCATGTACCAATTCTTTCCGACGGGAAGTTAACCGAGTGTCTTCCTCATCTTTTCTGCTCGTAAATACTGACACTGTAAAAGGTAGAAGAATAACTCTAAAAGTGGCTTCTGTACAGTACAACAGAAAACAAATACTGGTAACTATGGTTACTATAGTACTGTTGTGTTCTGTTGAAATAAGCCATAACTTCAACCTTGACAGTTTTTGGTTGAGTTGGCTACAAAGTCCTGTTTTGGCTTCAAATGGTTGCTACCTATTGCACAATAGGCTTCTTTCGATATATTAAAATTCAGCTTGGGAGCGAGGCCTAGAGGACACAAACAAAAGAAATGAATAAACATGCTTGTAAAATTTCTTTTATTTGTGTCCTCTAGGCCTCGCTACCAAGCTGAATTTTAATATATCGAAAGAAGCCTATTGGCAAGAAGGGCAACCTTTGTCAAGCAACAAATGAATGTACTAGATGTAACCAAGTCCAGTTGCAGCAAAAAAAGTTTTGATTGATGGGTTGCAACATCAAAATTCACCTTTAAACCTGATTTTGCTTGAAACAGTTGCTACTTATTGCACAATAATGTTCAAACATTTCAACTGAGTTCAGTTGCCATAGAAAAGGAGCACAACAATTTAACAGCAAAAGCATTTATAATTAAATATAAATAGAACATTTAATGTCTCTAGTTAGCCAACTACATGTAAAAAAAGTTGATCCAAATAGCACTCAACCTAAATGTTATGATTATTGTTTCACAAACCTTGGAATGTTGGTGTCTGGGGACCATGTTGTGAACTTGAAGCAAAGGATCCTGATGCTCGGTTTTGTATTCGAAGTGATGATGGGGTGTAAGCATTCCTTCTTTTTGCTAAATTTGAAACTGCCTCTGTAGGTTTATTATCTACATACCAAATATATATTAAAGTTTGGCATACATATATAAATTAAAGGGCTAAGAGCATACTGTCTTACATCAAATTTAAGGCAGTTTTATTATTATTATTATTATTATTATTACTATTATTATTATTATTATTATTATTATTATTATCATTATCATCATTATTATTATTATTATTATTATTATTATTATTAATTTTTTTTTTCACCAAACTGCTTCAATTTTTGCATGGGTCCTTCATTCATTCCAAGAACATTGGCCAAAGGTTTTTTTCCTGATTTGCACCAAGTAGAGTGAGCTGGAAAGGAATAACAGATGGCCACATATCTGTCACACATTGTAAGAGTTCCCCATGGAAACAATGTGCAAATAAGAGGAAAGAAGCTTTGGGCAGTGTTCTTTGAGTTAACTGAAGGTCTCATGCAAAAAGTGAAGCAGTTTGGAGCATAAAATGAAATGAACTAAAATTCAACATAAAACAGTTATGCCCTCAACCTTCAATTTATTTCTTTATTATATAACTTAGTCAATGTTTAATAAAAAGTAAATACAGATTTTGTCTTGATTTACACATTTTCTCAATAAGCAGATTGTGTATGATCATCCAGGTGAGTGTCGTCATGAGAAGGACTGTTGTTGTTGACATTGACTGACATTTCAACAACCCATGAGGAAGTCATTATCAGAGTCAAGTGCCCTCTGAATTTTAATTTGAGTTTGTTTCCGTGTTGCAACTGGTTTACAAAGCAACTCTTTCCTTTGGCTTGAGTTTGTAAATTGAATATACATGAATTTAAAACCTGGCCACTCTCGCTGTACAACCTTTCATTAGTACAGAAATTAAATAAACTAACAATACTTACCCACTGGGAAACTATCCAGTCTCACTCTGAGTGATTGACTTTGTCCAAGTTTGGCTCTAGTTACAGCTGTATTTGCAACATCTGAAGAGGCACTAGGAAGAGTAACTGCTGCTGCTGCTGCTGCTGCTCTCTCTTCAGAACCAGAGCCAGAACCACTACAAAGATGACATAACACATAGCAAGATATTACCAGGTACCTACTAAGTCACCATCGTAAGTTTTCTTTTTTTCCCTTTAGTGGAATGCAACTTAATTGCTAGTCAATAGGCTTGACCAGAAGGTTGACCAATCAGTATAACAGACACTAATTAAGATAGCACAAGGAAATCCTCTAACAGGCTAAGACTGTCAGCGTATACCCGTACCTCCAGTTGCCACAAGTGTTTTGCTCTGGGGTTTGGCTATATCACACAAACTCGCCACCAGCTAGTTCATTGAGAAATTGCCTCATATTTTACGACTAACATGAGAAACATTTGCCACAAAACAGGAGCATTGGATTGGCCAAGATTCATTTATGAAAAACACAAGAAACTTGCCTGAATTCTGAGTAATTTCACAACAATTTGTGTTTCCTGTTCTGTTCAAGTACCCTAATTCTTGCTCCAGAATACAGGAAATTCATTCTAAGAGGCCCAAATTTTCAAAATTTTCCGGGAGAGCATACCTCCAGACCCCCTAGAATCTCACACCTTTGGCGTGAGTAGCTCATTTTCTGCCTACTCCCAAAATTAAGCCAGCTACTCAGATTCCTATTGAAAACCCTGTCTGGGCAGGGCACTCTTAGAACATGCAATTGAATTTGCCATGACCACCACTCATAAATTTTCACGAATAAACATACTTATCAGAACCGCAGAGAAAAGTCAGGACAATCAAGGTGTCAGGATTTAATAAATGTTTGACTGTACTTTCAAAAATAATTATTTAACACTTTTTCATCATCCAGTACTAACATA
Source organism: Siderastrea radians (assembly GCA_964017195.1). NCBI lineage: Eukaryota > Metazoa > Cnidaria > Anthozoa > Scleractinia > Rhizangiidae > Siderastrea > Siderastrea radians. Next base: position 27,028,906 of record OZ024897.1, read on the forward strand.
CCAATTTTTTTTAAATATAATCTAAAATGATCATCTAAATTTAAAGCTACAAAAATTCATTTTTGCAAACCATTTACTTGTACACAATTATACTACTAGCTGTCATGATTCACATTGAGTGGAGCAATGGGTGTCTGATTCTATGCACATTTATGCAATGGATTTTACACATACAGTAAGTTGGTAAAGTATGATCAACCGGGTGAGTGTAGTCCTGAGAAGGACTGTTTTTGGCGACATTGATTGATGTTTCGACAACCTGAGTGGAAGTCATCTTTAGAGTCAAGTGAATTGTGAATCGTCAGTAAGTGTTACAAGTCTCTGGTCGTTGTCCTGAGACTCATAATATCTACTGATGATTCACAATTCACTTGACCGCAGGGTTGTCCCTAACAGCCGGCAGCCGGCAGAATTAACCGGCTACTTGAGTCGTTTGTGCCGGCTACTTTTGTGATATGATAATTATATATTTATAAGACAAATTATTTGTTCCTTTACAGGTGCTTATATCACATTGCAGTTTATTGACTTAAAAATAATCTGGTTGGCACAGAGATACACGATTATTAGTTCACTACGTTGAATTCTGGGAATTATGTGTAGAAAACCACTGAAGGCATGAGTTTATACAAATAAAATTGAAAAGTTACGATTACTTTTGGAACTGACATTTTTGGAAATTTGTGCTCAGAATCAAGGAAATTCCATTTCTGGGGACTAAAAATGTAAAAATTTCCTGGGGGGCATACCTGCCAGACCCCCCTAGAAGGGATTGCCTTTGGCGCTTGATAATCACTATCCGGCTACTTGGAAATTTTTGCCAGCTGCTTGAAAAGTTGTGGACAACCCTGTTGACCCTGAAGATGGCTTCCACTCAGGTTGTCGAAACATCAGTCAATGTCACCACAAACACTTTTTCTCTGGACTACACTCACCTGGTTGATCACACTTTACCGACTTATGATATGACTCCTGGGTTTAAACTATTTACGGTGGATTTTACATACATGCATATATAACACTTGCTCAATTTCTAAACCTCTCACTGAGAACTGTAAGCAACCTTGTATGTACCTTTGACCTGTTGACCCCTGATCTTCCTCCATACATTTCCTGATCTCATAAAGCCATTCATCCATCTCTTCTTTGTGATTAGCAGCTAGCATATATTCTCTCTTGTTTACTGCCTGAAACATTTCAAACCTCACTTAAGCATGAGTTTTATATTCCACAAATAGCCTTGCATGGCAACAATAACATACAATAAATAGGTTTTCAAGGTCTTCATAAACACAAGCTTGTCTTCAAAGACTAAAACCCCAGCCTTTGATTATTGGGACAAGAATGTCAATATGTAAACCTGTACATCCCCTCCCCTCCCCTCCCATCCCACCCTCCCAACAAACAATATTAGCAAAAGGCAAGTGGCTTCAAAAAATAAAGGGTTTTGAAAATGGTAAAGGGGGAGACGCCTGGGAAGACATGCAAAATGTGCCTAGGTTGTAGGCAGTCATTTACTAGAAGCAGGAGAATGCAGGACATGACAATACCAAGCAGGAAATTCAACTGACCTTCAGTCTCCTTTTGATTACATTGCATTGCATAAGATATAATGGGTTTGAATCTCAGCTGGAACTCAGAATTTTTCTTGTGCTCCTTCACTTAGAACTAATAAGCAATTAACAATAGACACCTGCTCATCCTAAATTTTTCTTAGTACTAAACAAACCTTGATGACAAAGACGTTCTCTCCTCCAGGTAGCTCTAACTCTGTGGCAGGTCTTGCCTCATGAATAAGGAAGCAAAATATTCCTGTTTTTGGTTTAGGTGACTGAAGAAAAAAATACAGTATTGAGAATGGGTAAAGATGCAATCAGGCCACAGGAAGCCCAGGGCACAGGACTGTTCCATGATGCCAGATTTTGTAGCATGAAACAACTGGGAGTATCACTACACCATACCAGCCCAATCTCTTCCAAAATGATATGATGCAGAGACCAAGGCTTGAACTGCCACCCTCCAACTGAATATCCCATCATAAAACCAACACGCTAACTATTACATCACCACACCTTCACCAGACAGACTACAACATATAAATTATGCCAACTCTCCCAGATACAGAGCAAATCTCCCAGTCTCCTAAGTTTCACTAAGTTTTCTGGATAAAAGTGACTTTGGAGCTTGCCTCTCCAACATAAGACTAAAATATTCTTGACACATAAATTTTTCTAACACCCAAAACATTTTCAGTTTTTCAAATTCATGTTATGGTTTCTGGTTGCATTCTGATGCAACTTTCACCTACATATTTTTTCATGGTTATGGCCATATATTAAGCAACTATTTGATTGGACCAAGGTTCAACCAATAAATTATTACAGTCCATGACAAAATAGCTGATTTGGCAGGGATGGGTCGAGTTTTTGGAGGGTTGGGTTGATGATGGGAGATTTGTACAGTAGAAAAAATCTCCAGATTTTGGATCACAAGAGGTACTAAGCATCTCCACTACAAGGAAGGAAATGATTGCAGCAGACAACTGCCAAAAGCAATAGGATAATGGAATTGATGGCTGAGTAAGATAACTGGCTGCCAAAAATTCTTCAGGTTTACTTTTGGGTAAAATTAAATAAATATAAGGTACATTCACAATACAAATTTAATAAAAATACAAAATACCAAATATAAAAGGATGTACTTAATTATGACATGTAATCCTCACACAAAACAAACTATGCTATGCCTATCATATATATTACTGCAGTTGGGTGCTTATTACAGATATGTGAAAAGTAGCAATTTCGTATTAACCCATGAAAGTAAATCTGCTTTCATGGGAGAGATGGATTTCTTGGAAATAAATTGTCTTGATCAAGGAACTGATCTCGCTAATGGCTTATTCTGCCGGTAAAATAAAATTGAATTGAAAATCCATTTACCTAATGGGACACGCGATAAGAGATGCGGTGTACATTTCATTGTTCTAGCGTGAAAAATTTGATTTTCTGATCTCCATCAGTTCAGGATTGTTTTTGCCACCAATACTGCTGGTTCGATTGAGGAATTATCACCCGCAAAAGCCTCAAAAGACAAAATAAACACAACGGCTACATTGTGATTTAATTGGCTGATAACAGTACAAATGACACCAGCTGGAAGTCGGCATAATAATGTAGTTTCAAAAGCTTTTTGGGCAATCTCTATGAGAATCTGTGCGCATTTTCACATGAGAAAACGAGTCTTTTAAAAATCTCACTTTCCTTACCTTTGGAGGCGTGTAAAACTCCAACATATATCCTCCTGGCGCTTTAAACAAAACAACCCGACATTTCTGCCAGAAAAAATCCTCTGTGTTGACACCGCTTTCCAAGTTCATCAGATAATTCATGACTCCCTCGCGTTTGATCGTTGTTGGCAGTTTCGCTTCGTGTAACATGGCCCTATCTTCAGTCTCCCTTCTTGCTTCCGCATGTTTCGCTACACCCGACGGTTCATCGACGCTGCGTTTAAAAACGTCTTTGAGCTTGCCAAGGAACCTAAAGCTAGACTCGTTAGATTTCTTTTCAATAGGTTTGAAGGTTCCCGTAAGTTGAATGCTCGAACCCCAGTCGTCGGGGCCGAAGACATCCGTCGGAGAGTCAGGGGCATCAAAATCCATAAATCCATTTTTATGCACTTCGTTGTCGAATGATTGCAAGAAATACTCCACAAATCGCTTAGAAAACGTCGTTGAAGCTCCTGAAACATCGTAAACGGGATTGTCCCCTAAAAATTGAAGGAATTCATTGGCGAATTGCCTCGCTGCGACTTCGGCCCTATCCTTACAAAATTCTTCCCAGCGACCGCTCGGAAATTTTATGCCGATCTCACCATTGTAGCAAGCCATCAAGGCAAAAGTTATGTTACCTGACCATTTTACGAGAATGTGCCGTAATGAACGAAAGGTTTTCGCGAAACAGTCCCCACGAAGTGACCATTTCCCTTCCCCATTCGTCACTGCTTCGCAAAGATATTGCGGAGAACACCAAAACAAGATGCGTAAATGTTGATCACAGGATGCGCGGCCCTCCCGCTGGCCTCACTTTCGGGATCGGGACATTGAGTAACTTCCGGTTGTGCAGGGAACTGAGCCAACAGATTATTTTCCGCTGAGGTACAGAAAGTTAGCCTGAGAAAGCAGACGTCTTTTCAAGGAGAGTCTACCGTTTCCACACTCGTCCTATCATAAGGCATCCCGAGACAAATGGCATGAGCCCGCGCTCTAACCCTCGAGAGCGGGCAAGGAATCTGATGCACCTTTGTGAGGAAAAACTAAAGTTTTATTCATCTTTTGTCCCTAAGAACAATGTAATAGTAACAAAAAAGATAAAAAGTCCTGCCCGTGGAAGCAGGATGTCCCAGCATCCGTTCACAATGCACTTGAATGAGCTTCCGGACGTCAGAAGACACGTTGCGATTCGGATGATTCGGTGAACGTGATTTCCTTCTAAAAAGTATATTTTGCTCTTCCGAGTACAATTGTTTCGAATCGATCCCACAAATTTCGTTTTTGTTGCTGAATTTCCTAACTCTTTTCATTTTTTAGAGCACTTCTTTTATATTGTAAATCCAAGGTTGAATTTCTTTTCCGCTCAGTCACTAGATGATACTGCAGTACTGGTTGTCGGTTTATCATGTTGATAGATCGAAGATAAAAATCGTCTCGACATACCCGGAAATGTCCCCAGGAAATCGGAAAGCCTGAGAAAAGTGACAATTGGCCGCAATTCAGCAGGAAAAGGGAAATTAGTGTTTAAACTCAGCCTGTACATTGGTACCGGGTCAGCAAATCGTACGATTGAGATTAGTAACTGATTACTATAAAGATTAAAATTTGAAAATTCTATCAATTTGAAGGAACATTCACTTTTCAAAAGTAATTTCGCGACCAATCACATGTTACAAATTTGTCATACTGACTGAAAAAGTTAGCCTGCGCCTTTCGACACAGCGGAAACAGCTGAAACAGAAGTCCTCTGAGCGCAGACCAGTGCTCCAGGGTAATGATCTTTACTAGCACTTATTAGCCAAAAGTCAATGACAACCTAAAGTTCCAGTTTAGCTTGAGGGTCCCCAGTAGGGTTCTTCAATCCCGCCATCCCGACCTAAATTTTTCCTCAATCCCGAAATCCCGACGGTTTTTATCGGCCAATCCCGATCCCGGTCATAAACGATTTTTTAGGCTCCTTTCCACAAAGATAAAAGGCCTTGTCAGGGTATCGAGATTCCCTCACAGCAAATCCAAGCACTGAAAAGTTTGAAGTTAGCTCTTTCCACCAAAGCGTGGGCATTGCTCATCTGGCGGTTTTCAGTTTCAAATGAATCAGGTCGCTCAGTCATTAATTACCTGTTTTTGTAAGTGGTTTTAGTTTTACCTCTATTGCGTGGTAATGCATGCCTTTCCGACCAGTTTAGTTACCTGTAATTCGTTACTCGGGGATGGTAGCGATCGAAGAAAAGCATTACAAGTGGGGTCATAGCTACAGTCACAAAGTTCATTGCAACGATAGTTATAATAACTTTCTCATTTACATTCCTTTCTTACCGATCGCAGCCACTGACAACTATCGTCTAGAAACTGAAGGATGCAGACTCTACGTGCTTTTTTTGGCTCAAAACGATTACTAAAATTAATACGGAAATTTAAAACGATCGCTACCATGTATGAAGACCTGAACATTTCAAAAAAAACGCAGCAATCAATAGACAATTCTGTTATTGAAGCGAATAGTTCTACCGAACCGGGAAACCGTTCCAAGGAGAAAATTGGCCTCGCGATCCAATGATCCAATATCATCGTCGGCCTCGTCGGTGTTACTGGGTAATGACCCTTCTTCCGAATCTTCCTCACTGCTCGACGAATCGTGCTCCAGAATTCCATCTTCGTCTTCTGTTTCGTTCACTTGACTTCCCTGTTGTTCCCTGGAGATAGAGTGTTCAAGGGAAACCGATTCACCTGGTTGCACCTCTCTCTGGTAGAGGTAGGAAGGCAGGGTTCCAGCTCGTGCCATCTTGGACTCTTGTCTAACAGATCGTTGACGTACTGCAGCACCAAACGTTTGCGCCTAGTCCCTCATGCTTTGCACGCATTGTGGTGCCATCGGAACAGGTGGCAAAGGTTGCATGACTGGCATGTCCGAAAGAACCATGGCACGTTCCGGCACAGGATACCATGACTTTGGATTGGTGAAGTAGTACGCTGCCCAATGGGTCGTTCTCTTAACACCTTCTTTGGCTGCATTTCCAAAGTTTCCCGCGTAATCTAAAACTGTGCAAAGGGGATCCTTGTGATGTACAACCAGTGAATGTTTTCCACATCTAGCGTCATGCAGCTCAGTAAATTAAGAGCGCTGTATCCGGATATCATGGGAATCTGATAGGAAAATCACGCGTCACGCACTTGCAAAATAGGAAATAGAGAATCACATTGTGATGTTTAGTCCCGCAGCACGCGGTTTATTTTGGCTCAATCGCGATTTGGGGCCATCACGCGTCACGCAAAACTCTTTGCCACCCGGTGTCTGGCTAGCGGCATTTTAAAAACGTGAAAACAAATGTAACAGATGATGTCGATAGTAGCGACGAAATGAGTCCAGAATACTGAGAATAGCACTTTCTCAACCAATCAGACGTAAAACCAAAATCAATAGTCACTTGTTTTCCCGCGCTTAACGCTCATTCCATGTATTTGCTTCGACTTATGATTGGTCCGTTTTGTGTTTTGTTCCTGTTGTGATTGGTTGGTGTAATAAACTTGGTTTTGGTTTGACGACACTCATTTGAAAACCGCTCTAGTAGTAAACTATGCTATTATTATTCTACCCTTGCATAATCCGGATGCGTTTGTCACTTTTATTTTGTCCAAGAACTTTTAAGTTTTGAATGATCTACAACAGTATGTCTTGGCATGACTACTGAATCACCTAAGATAGTGTTACCTAATTAGCTTTACCTTCTAACACAGTTTACGATGCAATAAAAAGTACTGTTCATTCTTCCTGTACACTGTTCAAAGTGAGTGTTTCACTATCATCCATATGGGAGCTTCTACTTGTTTAAAACGTTCGACGTGTATTCTAAATAAACAGTCCCTCGAAAAATGTTGTTGTCTTCAGCTCTGTTTCCATATCTAGTAAAAGAAACGTTTTAGCTTTTAACTTTGTTAGTGTGTTAGTTGTGATTTGGTTGGTTCAGTCCATTTGCTAGCTTTGTCTTAATACAAGTCAATTTAAGATCCATTTATACAGTGCACTGTTGATGTTGTGTTTCCCATTGTTGTTTTCGTAATTTGCAATTGCCAGGTAAGTGTCACCTTTGTACTCAAATGATGTCATATCCCTCGCTCCCTGAGTTGATATCTCTTGGTACTGAATGAACTACTTTCCAGATAACCGGTAAATGACAGACTTTGTGTTTAATCCCTGACTGTCATCCTTCCCGTTGGCCACACCCAGGAACGTTTGACCGTACATCACAAATGGATGCCAGGCGTAAGCTCCACGAGTGGGGATAGACTGAAAGAGAACGAACTTGCTGCCATCCCACTTGTAGATGAACGAGTCAATGTTGTATTTGCTTCCATTGCGCTGGTTGGCAAAGGCGAGGAATGTGTCACCGTTGATGTTGAAGGACTTCACATCTAGTGCTCCATACGTCTGAAGAGACTGTAGTTTGACAAAGCTGTTTCCTGACCACTTGAATACAGTGGAGTGGGCAGCATACCTTGAATCCAGGTAATTGTAATGACTTGCAAAAACAATGAAGGTTTCATTTTTTATTTTAAATGCCGTGCTTGCATGACCCGTTTCTCCCGTGTTTATCTCCTGAAACATTTCAAACTGGTTGTCCTTCCATTTGTAGATGTCTGAGTCTCTCGTGTAATGCGTAACGGCGAGAAACAGTTCCTGGCATATTTTAAAAAAATTAAAGCTTGTTGCCCAAGTTGTTGAAATGTTTAGAGATCAGAGATGGTAAAATATTCGATGTCCTGTGCTCCGCTAGTGTCCATGGTCTGGTAGAGAGAGAATATTCTAGTTGAATCGTTCAGTTTGTAGATGAACGAATCTACGTTTTTGCCCTCAGTATCACCAACACGGTTGGCAAAAGCGAGAAACAGACTTCCATTGATGCTGAACTGTTCAACAGCGCGAGCTCCTCTGGTTGGTAAATCTTGATATTTTTGGAAGCGGTGCAAACTCCTGGAACAATCTTTGATAGAAAAAAGCATGTTACATTTAACATTAAATTTACATTAAAACATATCATTGTCACGCTGAAAGAAACCCATCACTTTAACTGAAAAAGAGAAGCATATGACATTGAAAAGCAAAGCATCATTGTGACCTCAGTCTCATCATATAATATTTTCTTTTAGTCCAACACATTCGAAAGCTTTCTCTTCATAAAAGCATGTATACAGTCTAAGGACCTAGGCAACATGACGGAAATTCTTGGGGGTAAAAACAAATTCGAGGCACACCCACGAACTAGATTCTGGTACCTTTATGGTTTTTTATTTCTATTTTTACTGTTTTACTATTTGGGCCAATAAGTCGTGTTCATACATGAAAGATCAACTCGTCGAGACGATCTGGAACGTTCACACATTCACAATCGATCTTTGCGTAACAAAAAGAACTTAACTTTTCCACAGTTTAGATTTTCATTGCGTAAGGCTTGCAAAGACGTTAGTCTCTTTCAATCAAAACTTAAGCAATTTCTGTCTTACTCCATCGGATTTCCAACTTTTGTTCACTTTCAATTAGTTGTATTTACCGGCTACCATGTAGGTCATGCGTCAAGCATCTACATTAAATCTAACGCAGTTTTCCTCGGCCCGTGGTTCTACAATGGTTCTCGACCGGTCTTGTTTCGCCAATACCATCTGATCGACGCAAGAAGATCTTAGCCATGCCTAGATTTTGACAAAAGATAACGTAAAGATATGGAGCAAACTTCATGACAGCTTCAAGGTACCGAGCAACATGACACTTAAATGACTTGTTGTCTGCTTGAAGGCAATTTGTGCTTCACTCCATGGGATTCCGAACTTTTATTTACTTTTTATTAAATTCCTCGGCCATCTCACCTTTCCTTTGCTTTTCTTTTGGGTGGCATTTTCAGTCCATGTTAAGTATTTTACATGACTTTCATCGTAATTGAGTATCGAAAAGCCTTACTTTTAATCCCTCGTACTGATTATAATGCAAACCGAGCTCCATTAAGAGTTGACTACCTACCTTCTGGGCATTGTTTTTCAATTTCTTCAACTACTCTATCAAGTAGGTCCATAACCTCTTCTTGTTGTCTGTTAACTTCGCTCTTTTGCTTGTTGATTGCATCAACGATCGTCTTTTCCTCAGTGGAAGCTGTAAGGAAATGGATCAACAAGGCATTGTAAGAAAGACTAAGAGTATTCTTTTTTCTCCTTCTTCTTGTCATGATGATGATGATGATGATGATGATGATGATGATGATGATTGCGATGTTCACTACCACTCCACGTACATATGTTGAACTATGATCGTCAGAATTAATTAACAAATATTTTACTTGAACAGTGCGGCCATTTTCAGCGCGCTATATGTCTATCAATGCACTGTTGCTGGAGATGTTTATGGTTACTCTAGTTTAGAAACCCAGCCAGTAAGCTAAATATCCAAACTTTCATAATAAAAAGGGAAAAACCTGGAACCTTTATCAGCGAAACGATAGCGCAATCGGTGAAGACTTGGCAAGACTTACAAACATATATTTCCGATTTCAGGTTAAACTCGGTAAAACTCTGATTGCAGTATAAACTGCACAACATGTACACCTCTATTCATTTTTTGCCTCTTGCATTTAATTAAGTTGCTTTGACACAAAAATATTTAAATAAACCCGTTTCATGCCTTCCCTAGGTGCCTTGCGTCGTGCACGACTTTGTCTTTTATTAGGGTCTTCCTTTAAAGGAACGCCGAGCGCTCTTTTCTGTTTTGAAGTCCTTCTTAGATTGCATTTTGTTGCTTCTATTGTAAGAACTTGTTTCAGTAGAATTTGTGAAACTACGTGATCGTAATGTTTTTTTCTAGTTTGGACAACTTGTTTCCAACTGCTAACATGCATGATGACCAGATAGATGGCAGACGCAGCAGTTGCCGGAAAGAATGTCTCCTTTATTCGTACAATAGTCAGTGTCTACAGAACTCCAAACAAACAAACCAAAAGGGAAGAGTTTACTTAGTTCGAACATTAGATCACTGATAAATCAACAATTTTACTGATTGGTACCGTACGTGATCCTTTAAGCATTCAGTTGACATTACTAACATAACAACTATATTCATTACTCAGTCTTTCTGTTTAATTTAAACACCAGCAGGTGCGAAGTATGTCTGCAGCTTTTAATGAGTCAAAGGACAAGTGAATTATCGTGAACGACTCAGTGATTCTTTCAGACTAAAAGCAGTTTCAGATAAAGATCAGCTGTTAGACCAAACCGTTTTCTCGGATGCTTATGTAAAATAAAAATCGGAATAAAGTTACTAGAACCATACAATGTTTCGTTTTCCATCACCTTCCGTCCGGTGAAAGTGGAACGGTCGGTCGGGCCAAAAAAAAAAAAGAGAAAAGAACCTCGCTTTTCTGCTCAGGCACACTTGTTTTCCTTGACAAGGTCTATGATGGTCTCTATATTGGCTTCTAGGAAATTCATTTTATATGAATTCAGCGAAGGAATTGAGACAGTCACACCACCGCTGTCCTTTGCGCGATTCACGACGCGTCACTTGTCTGCGTACCCGCACGCACTCAATAAAACAGTGGGGCGTTTGTTCTTTCGAGAAATGTACCAAATTTCGATTTGAAGTGGTTGTCAGAGAGCTGCTGCGTTTCTAGCCTAAGTTTATTCAAATATTTTCTGCGCGCCACCTATTTTACTTTACTGGACACTACCTATGATATTGACATGCCCTGCACCTGGTTCCTCTTCCGTAACTGCCCTTGCCACCGCTCTTAATTTTTGAGAATAATATTTTGCATCTTGTTTTTTAACTATAGTTATAAGTAATAATTAGATTTTTAACTATAATTTTTAACTATAGGAATTAATTAGATTTATTGTATTTTTTTTTTTAATTTAAGATTTTTATCACCATACTAGTTTTTTAGGGTTGCGCCTCGCATGGGTAACATTATTCTCCCGTTCGCGCAATTCCTTTTTGGTCCTTTTTAATTAATTATTATTGTAAACTTTGAGACCAATAAAGTTGATAGACAAAGCTCGATTCAAAAGAGATGTCAAATTTCGATGTTTACTTGTGGGCAGAGAGGCTCAAAAAGATGCACCAAATTTCGATTTCAATTGGTTGGCAGAACGATTGGAAAAAGGTAATAAATTTCGATTTGAATTTGTTGACGGATAGGTCAGAATAAGGGTGCCAAACATCGACTTTCACTTGTCGACCGAGAGGTTAGAAAAAGGTACAAAATTCTGATTTGAATTCTTTGGTGGAGAGACTGAAAAACGGTGCCAAATTTCGATTTTCATGGGTTGGCCGAGAATATTTAATAACGTAGCATGTTGATTTCTTTGTTAGACATGAAAAGGTATGTTTTTCTACCCTAAGAGTACTTGTTGTAAAATTAATTTTAAAAAATGATTATTCGATTAACTTGCAGTGAAACAAAAGGAAGAATTAGAAAATGGGTCAAAAATTAGGGACCAAAAAGCGATTTCCAGTTGAAAACCAGAATTGCCGGAAATTTTCACTGACTAAAAAACGTACCTTTTTGGACCGAAAGGGTGTTTCTTACAAATATTGATAAAAGGCACAATTATTTGGTTGGTTATCAGTAAAATTGTGGATAAAAATGTGAAAATCGGCCATATTTTAGATCAAACACCGATATTAGAAAAAAAGAAAAAAACTAAACTTGCCGGAAATTTTTTCCACTGATTAAAGAGTACATGTTTGCCAGGATGAAAACAAACTGGCAAGTTTTTCAATATTTAGCATGTTCTTTTAGACAGCCGACTGGAAAGGAACACGGAAATTTCCGTTTTCCTTTTGTCAACACAATGAAAAGAAGCACGGAAATTAAGAGGAACGTGGAAATTTTCGTGTTCTTTTTGTCAACACAATGGAAAGGAACACGGAAAATTCCATGTTCCTTGGACGTCATACTGAACATTTTTTATGTGACCTTATGAAAAGTACAAAAAGTACAAATAACTTACATTAAATCTACATTAACATTGGAAAAATTGAACAAATTAGATCATTTTTCTAGGTGAAGTAAAAATTTGGTAAACTAAATAAATTCAAATTTCACTATATTTTATTAGAGTGAAATCCCTTTACAAGGAAAATGGCAAAATTTGATGGAAGAGCCACATTTTACCCGGGAAATCGTTGTTTTAGAACACATGCAATGGTTTTGGAACGAGTTCTAAGCGAAGAGGCTTGTTTGTGCACTGACTGCAAACAACGTGACACGGAGTCAGAACTGAAACGTTTTAACCTCAGAGGAGGTTTTGTATTCGGTAAGCCAACGAAATTTATACGGTAACTTTTTTCTTTCGAGTTTCCTTATCTTTCTCGTCAATTCGCCGGCGAACGCATTTTTAATCAGTCCTACAAGAGGGTGTTAGTTTTATAAGTAATTTAATCTATTTAACTTCCTTTTCTTGTTCTTCTCTTTGTTTTCTTATATGACGAAGCAAATAAAATAAATAAATAAATAAATAAAAATAAAATAAAGAAAGTTCAAATCGTGCAGAGATTCTTTTTGCTTGTTTGGCCAAGATAAATTTTGCCAGTAATAGGAAAAAAAAGTTTTAAATGAATTCCTTTAACTTGTCGGTTAAGGCTGGTACAATAAATTTTGAGTTGCGAAACACCTCCTGCCCATTGTGTTAAACGGCTCTTAACCCCTTTTGAATGCAAAACGTGGTCAGAAAACTGCTAAATTCAGCGTAACATAAAATTCAAAAGTTAGTAGTTAATGAAATGGGGCTACCGGCGCAGCTGTCAAAATCTTCAGTCAAAATTAAAGAGAAATTATTTCCAGTCATTACCAGCGCAGCTGTCAAATTTTCAGTCAAATTTTCAGTCATAAATCTTCACTTAAATTTAGCAGGAAGAACCCCAGTTATGAATCTTTGGTGAATTTTTGAAGACTTTTAGTCAAATATTGCCGAAGAATACGAGCGCACTAGTCAAATCTTTTGTTAAATTTAACAGAAAAGTTTTCTGTTAAATTTCAAAGTCTATTATGACCGTAAGCATAACTTGTCACGCCATTTTCATGAATATATCTTTTGTCGTCGAAGCAGCTGAGTGATATTTTATCGACCACGTAGCTCCCAATTCGATGTTTTTCACTTTTGATTAGTCTCATCATGTGACGCATCTGTTTTTGGTTGAAAAGCGTATCTTTGTAATTGTCGTGTTGTATTTTTTGTTTTATCACATTCTTTTTTATTCCCTTTGCTGTGCGACTTTCCTGTTTATCGTCTTTCATGTAAGAATACATTTTTGACCTCAAACCAACAAACTCCACGATTGGGATTCCTGCTGCTTCGTCCTTGAATTTTCCAATGACTTTCTTATTTGAGCAATCAAAAAACGGGCTATTCTTTGGATAATCACTGTTATCGAATAGATGTTTGTCTTTCCAAAAATCTTGATAAACATCATCTGCTTCAATTTCATAGGTCAGACTGTCAGTATCTGTGAACAGCAACCGAGCTTTATCACCATACTGACTTTTGATGTAATTGTAATGAAAATCATACATCAATGTTTTTGATAAGTCTAGGATGCACATTCCAACATATGCCGGTCTGTTCAATGTCAAAGTTGGTTTGATTTTATGAACGGCAACTAAATCCTCATTGAATATTTTGCAGCTTATAAAACTCGGTCTGCTAGCCCACTTTGCCAATTTTTCTTCATCAGTTACAAGTTTGATGTCCTGTCGCTTTCTCAGATTCTCCATCGTCTTTCCAAACACCGAATTGTTCATCAACTTGAAAAAATCCTTTTCAAAAGAATTTTTTGCCCCTGCTCTCTTTTTTGTGTTAAAATCGATGTAAGGTTTCAACCATGGACTCTGATCGAATTGGAGAGCTCTATGAATCTTTGTTAGTTTCAACCCCAAAGACATATAGAGTTGCAAGTTGCGATAATGCAAAACATATCTCTCTTTCTTTCCCAGCGTCGGCACCAACTTTTCAACCAGTCCAACCTTTACTTTGAATTTTTCAGCAATTTCTCGGCAATAAGGCGACAACATATCTTCAGTTACTTTAATTTTTTCTGGTGCCAGCGGATAGTCATTGTGGAGATCATGCAACTCCTCTGGATATTCCAAATCGACCTCCAATACCAATCCTTTTTCAGACTCATCATTATATTTGGATAAATCCACCTCTTCTTCAGTCAACCATTTAAACCCACCTGTTGGAAGATATTGACTCATTGCCCAACCATAAAGATTATTTGCATCCATATACATGATATATTTTGATGCCTCCTCCGGATTGTAGTTTTTCATATACTTGTTGTTTGCTTTTCCATATCGATTGGCGATGTAACTAATTCCACCACGCATACCTTTTTCAATGAATAGAAACATATCAACATCACTTATCAACTCCAATTTAGTTTCTGTCATTTTCAACATTGCATCCCAACTCAGACCGGGCGATGTGAAATAATTAGCAGGATCCAATTCATAGTATTGTTGACATGCTTTGCGGAAATTTTCAAAAACATCAGCCAACAACAAAATATCCGATTTGAGATAGAGATCGTGATACTCTCCCATTGTTTTCAAGTTGAAGGTTTTCCAAACATTCTGTGCATGTTTATACTCTTCATCTCTGATATGTTCATTATTCATAATACTGAAAAAATCTTCTTTCTTTGGCAACCTGCTGTCCTCAAACTTTTCAAAACTATTCATATAATCATAAGGATAAACACCTTTCTTTTTCATTAAACTCAATTGTTCACCTTGAAATACTTGACCCGTGTGTTTGAACGCTTCAGCAGGAAGATTATTCACCAAATTACTCAATGACGAGCTCATAAATTGAAAGCTGTCGATGAACACAAGGTGTTGACCCAACATGAAGGCTAAGTATTTCTCCATGTTACAGGGAATGACATTTATGCTCATCTCATGTTTCTTTCCTTCTTTATCAACATACGCTTTCTTTTTCACAATATTACCAATCTCTTGCATTATAAAATGACTGTCATACCCCTTGAGATTGTGAAACACCACAGGTATTTTATCAGTCAATTGGAAATTTAGATTACAACCCTCATGTGCTGAGCCTCGGTATTTGCCAGTGACATGACAATGATCTCTTACTCTAACATCACCTGTGATATAAGGTTTCTTGCAGATGTGGCATTCTTCAGCTCTTTGGAAACTTTCCTTATCCTCATTTGTCATTTTGAGAGGTTTTGTGAAGTGTTCGTCTTCAATTTTTTGACAGTATTTAACTTCAGCCAACATGTCATTCATGAACTTGTTGATGGCCATTTCTCCTCTGTAAATTTTGGTTGGTTTTGAAAATTTATCGTCATAGCAGCAAACAACTTTATAACCATATCCGCAAGCTGTATGTTTTTGATATTGTTCGGTGTAGGATTTTTGTGGAGCTTTTTCATCAACTTTTTCGGTGATGGCTTCAAAATCAGCATAAATCACGAAAGGTGCCGGTAATTGTCTACGATAATTTTTGAACGCAATTTTTAATCCAGGTTCTGGCATTTTAATGGATTGTTTCCCATTAATTTCAATACAATCAACTTTGTGTTTTTCAAGACGCTCTTTTGAGCTTAAACATTGAAGACAGTACATACAGAAATGCTTTCTTCCCTTGTGCTTCGTTTGATTGTACATGAATTTATTGAAATTCTTTAATAAACAATAATGTTTCACTTCTCCTTTGGTTATTAAGAGTAGATTTAAACAAGAGTTAAACTTTTCTTTTGAAACGTAAATTACATATGGTTGCCCTTCCTCATAACCGAAGACATTAAGACGAATATTATTTTGTTTCTCTATTTTGTTGTATTGTTTTACAGAAACGGGAAACTCAATTCCTGAGTAATCCAATTTTTCTACATATTTTTTATCACACTCTTTTATTCTCTGTGGATCTTTTTTCTGTGGTAATAGGTGACGAATGTGACACCAACGAAAACATTCATCGTCATTATTTTTCATGTTTATAATCCCTTTAGCTGAGTTCCGCAGCTCTTTGGGTAATGGAATATATGAAGAACCTCTGAGTGGCATGTACCTTACAACATTGATGAAATGACCATTAACTGATTTAATGACCCATGCTGAGCCTTTTGAAATCCATTTCTGAATCATATTTAAAATCTGATGTTGTGTTATTTGCAACAATTCTGCAATCTCTATCTCATTTGTTACTGTTTGTGGCTCTGCATTAATATAAGCTTTCTCTTCAATCAACTCATCTCCTTTCTGTTTTTCAAACGTAATCTTCAACGTTTCATTGAATTTGAGACCTTTCATCTCATTCAAAACCTTTAATAGATTGTTTTTAATCACTGAACGGGTGTTCTGAAGTTGAATTAATGGGTCTTGTCTGTTTGTGAGACCAATTTCATATGATCTTGTGTACCCTCGCATGGATTTTTCTTTCTGTGTGAAAGTTGGTCCAGTCACTTTATTAATATTTTTTTCATTTTGCTCTTCAATCACTTTATCAGCATTTTTCAACCACTCTTCCCAATTAATAACGTTTTCAGTCGTTTTTTGAATCACATTTGGTAGCTTATTGAGTGTTGTTTTGACAACTGTTGGTTTGAGGATGGGGACGTTAATCTCAGGTACTTCACCAAATAAGCTAGGGCGTTGTCTTGGTTTATAAGTTCTTGGTGTTGGAACTGGTGGTCTTGGTTTATAAGTTCTTGGTGTTGGAACTGGCTTCCTTTTCTTTTGATTCAGAAGCAATTTGATAAGTTTTGATTTGCTAAGTTTTTTCAAACTAGCTTCGGTCATTTCTATTTGTGAATCCATTCTTCTTATTTTATTGTATAACAATATTTTTTTAAATTTTTTTTTCATCTCACGTTTCACGAAATGAAAAAGTTCAAGCAAAAGATAATATTACCTTATTTCCATTCTTATCCACAAACTCATTTCCACAGTTTACGTAATAATGAATCGAACCGTATTTTTTACCCAATACTTTTGAACACTGATAGATGCTTTTGCATTTTGTAACAACCTGTGTGTCAACATTGGTAATCAACACCTCCTTCCCTGTTGGTTTGTATAACACTCCTTCATCAAGATTTAACACTTTTACCAGCTCTATTTTTGAGAGCTTCTGTGCATTTTTGATTTTTTTTCCAACAGCCATTTTTCGAATTTCTTGATAAGTCATAAATGTTGTCATTTTATTTTTATTATATAATAAGAAAATATTTTTAAATTCATTTTCACATCAGATCGTTTATATCTACCCAAGAATTAAATTTTTCTGGGTAACCGCTCCACTTCACCAAAGCTTTACCTTTTCGAGCGTCTCGTCGAATCACTTTCTCAATACGGTAAACGTCTTGAACAGCCTTTTGCATCTCCTTTTCATAAAAAGAACCTGATATCTCCTCACCACTGAGATCTTTGAGTCTATAAGTAATCGGATTGGTGTATTGTATCTTGTCGACTGTAAAAACTTCTTCTGTCCAATTGGCTGTGTATCCTTTGTCAAAGACAGGACGTTTGTACTTAGATATTCTAACCTTATTACCGACTCTGTATTTTGACTTTGTTGAGATTGGCTTCATATTACCAAAAAGGTTAAAGTAAACAACTCCTTCATTTTTCTTTTTGCTTGCTTCTGTGGGTGTCATCTTTGTGCTTAAATGTCTGGTGTTGTTATACTCTTTCACTAATTTTGGTAACATTTCAAGATACTGTGTATTCCCCTGAACAGTAAACTGTTTCCACATTTTGGTTTTGATTGTACGGTTCCATCTTTCGCAAACTGACGACTTTTCCTCATTCTCAGTTGAGTACAAGGTTATTTTATTCTCATCAAGTAGTTCCTTAACATGTTTGTTGTAATACTCTTTCCCTTTATCAGTCCAAAGATATTGTGGTTTACGCCCCTCTTTGAATATTGTTTTGAATGCATTCATAACGGTTTCACCCTTTTTATCTTTTAATGGGACGATCCAACCGTATTTAGAGAATACATCGAGTATCATGAGAAGATACCTATAACCCTTATTCCACCGACTGAATTTTTGCATCTCAACGATATCTGAACACCATATCCCGTCAATATGGTTTACAATTACCCGCCGCCGGGTGAAGTTACGCTTTATCGGTTTATGAAGCTCATTAGCTAATTTTTCTTGCCAGTTTTCTTCACTCGACGGCCTTTTCAGTTTAAACCAAGACCAAGTTTTTCCTTTGTGTTAATAATATTTCGCGCCATCCAATGACCCCATTGTCTCTCATTATAAGGAACAGAATCCAACGCTTTAACCATTTTCCTGTCGGCTTTATTCTTACATTTTTTATCATCTTTGCAAACTGAATAATCAACATCATGCTGCATCGCTATGGCATCGGTATTACCAGTTGGTTTGTCATATATTTCGAGTATCTCTCCTGTTTTTGGATCCCATTTAACCTGATTTTCAAGATTGTTGTAGGGGCCTGTGTATTTATGCCCTGGAAGAGTCCAACCACCTTTTGGTTTAGGGAGTTTTCCAATGGCTTTATGTATATCTAAACTTCCACCGTCCAAATCCTTTCTGTTTGTTTTATACTTTCTATTTGGTCTGATTTTAGTGGACAATTGATCAAGCATTTCCGATCCTGTTTTTTGAATAAAAGGGGCTGCTCTTTCCAAAGCATAATCAAGAGCCTTTTTCTGCAGTTTTGGGTTCCTTAGTGCTTCTGATCCATAATATCTTCCCATTTCAACTGTTTTTTTTCCAAGCCAAGGAATACCGTGGTGAATTAACATATCAGTCCCTGTGGATGCCATCGTATCCAAAATGCCCGCCCCTTCAGACGGGCTAATTAGTTTCCCGTTTGTTTCACGAATCTAGTTTTAGTTATTCCACATTCAGCACATGTGCAAAAGAACATTAGCCGGCCATTTTTCGCATATCTATATCCTGAGGGTTCAACACACTCAGTTTCTTTTCTTTGTTTTACACAATACGTTTTCATTTATAATATGGAAGGATTTTCAAAATATTTTTCAATAAATTTTTCATTTTTCATGGTATCATGAATATCAAAAACTTGCAAAAGGTCGAAATAAGATTGACCCTTATTCATTTCATTCAAAAAGTACAAACAAAAATATCCGCAAGTGGTTGTCCCCAAATTCTGTATCTGGTTATTTTGATGCATCAAAGTGAGATTTTTTTTCTTTGCGTGATTCACAATTTCTTGAAATGGTGGCAACCCAAAACTGTCGAAATAATTGATTCTCCCATTCTTCACAAATGTTGCGACCCAATGACTTCCACTCAAGTACCACGGCTCAAGATTGTAAATGAAAAACGCCATTTTGTGGTTGTGTGGAGCAGTTTGATCCCTTGATAAAACTCCACCTTTATCAATTGGAATTCCGAGATGTCGGCACCATTTTATCAAATCGTGATTGCTCAATGGCACATTTTTGAGGAATTTCAAAGTATTGTTCCCAACAGTGGAATCCCTTTGAACGGACTGTTTTTTCCAAGGAGTAATCCTTCCCCTGATTTTTTTTTTTTTTCTTTTCCCCAACCCATTTGTTCCCATGTTCCATAAAATGGAGGTATTGGTTGATATACTCCCAATCTGGGGGCTGCTCCACCATTTTTAGGAGGTTTTCCAATTCTGGGAACTCCTGAACCCGTCATCTTTTTGAAAGCCTCAAGGGCAAGTGGAACACCGATTGATGCTAAAAGAGTGCCTAAAAACCCACCAGTTTGTACTTTTGTGGGTTTTATATGAACACCAGAACCAGTTTGCAGGGCATTGAGAATATCCTTTTTCTGTTTATTACTCAATAGATGTTTATGAGTAATAAGTTGATCTATTTTAGAATTTGGAATGAGAAAACCACCTGTCTGTGAACCTTTTCCTGATATTTTTTTAACAATTTGTGATGCTCCTTCCGAAGCCGCTCCGGCGAGAGCTGATAACCCCACTGTTTTTGCTAGTGTTGGCCCAAAAGTTTGTGCGAGTGATAAAATTGATGACAAAAGTGAACCACCAATTTGTTTTCTGATATTCGATCCAGCTAGTTTTATTTCCATTCCTTTTACCAGGTTTCGATTTTTTTCCAACCTTTTAACAACTATTGAAGGAACGAGAAGAGTATCATTTCCAGTGAGAGCATCATTTTTTAACCTAAGTTTGATTCCTTCACGGTTGTGATAAGCTGAACTAAGTTTCTTTTTCTGAAAATCAGAAAGTGTAACATTTATTTCATGTAGTTCTGTAGACATTTTATTTTATTTAATGAAATAAAATAAATTTACAAATTTTTACTGATATCTACTATATTCATTAAAACTGTAATTTTGTGTGAGAGAGGTAAGGTATCATATAATGAATATTTCAAATAAAATTCCATTCCATTGGAGGCATTATCCAGTTTTATGAATAACTTTGGAGGAACAATAAGAGTATCACATCCTCTGAGATTGTCTTTTCTTGATAATCTCAGTCTTATATCTCTATGATTCACAAAAGCATTGTGAATTTTTTGTTTTTGATCATTTGAAAGTGTAACATTTATTTTAATCAGTTCTTTATCCATTTATTTTATATCAGTAATTTTTTATATTTTGAATTAAAGAATCTTTTATCAAGTCAGTTGTTAATGAGTAATCCAATAGTATTTGCATTCCTTTATACGTTTGACGAGTTTTTTCCAACCTTTCAACAACAGTGGGTTTTAAAAGAATACCATATTTTTTCATCATTTCATCAGTTGTCGAATCATCATAAAGAGTACCATTTTTCATCTTTTCAATAACCATTGATTTTTCATATTCGGTATAGTTTAATGACTTTGAAGGAACAAGAAGAGTATCACTCCCTACGAGGTTCTCATTTTTTAACCTCAGAAATATTTTTTCACGATTTTGAAAAGCTTTGCGAATTTTTTCTTTCTGTTCTCTTGAAAGTGTAACATTTATTTCATATAGTACGGTGTCCATTTATTTTATTAAACGAAATAAAATAAATTCACGATTTTTTGAATCAAGCAATCATGAGCTCATTTCCAACCTTGTCGACAATGAGCTCATCTTCGTAAAATACAATAGCATGAGCTCTCACATCAGCTGCTGGTGCTACATTCAATCTGTATTTTATAAACAGTTTTTTAGGATCTCGAGTAGGAGCCTCTTTTTGGTAGGTTAAATTGAAATAAACAAGACCGTAAATAGATGAAAAATTATGTGGATTCAGCTGCGTTCCTGTCGTCATATCATAGTCTCGAAAAGCATAAGACATTAGATCGTCAAAAATAACCATTTTTGAATCAGCATCATACTCTATTTCAGGATAAAAAGTATTTGATCCATACTCCAAACGGCATGACGCAAGAGAGCTATTTTTATCAGCTGCATTCAGCTTGAAAGTATCAAAAATATAAGGAGTTCTTTCAGATTCATCATTGTTGGGACCATTATTTCTCTGAAGATAAAAAAATACGTGCTTGACATTATCAATAGCTGGACTAATTCGAAACTCGTTTTGAACTATCCTTGTTTCAGCACTTTGAACATACATATCTTGTATGTACTTCCATTTGACTGGTTTTAGAAAATCTTTCACATATTCACCATATTCACTATCTTTTGGAACCATTTTTGGAACCCAAAGATAAAATTTCTTTACAACCACCCGCCCAGGGTCTGTGCCATTTGCCATGTGAATCAATTCATTATCTTCATTTAAATCAATTTCGAACTCGAGTTGCATGGGAGGGAGCATTTTATCTTCCAATTCCTCAAAGAAACTATATCTATTTAATGGAATGATCTCATTTATGCTTTTAGCGCCACCCCCTCCATTATTTTGGTTTGCTTGAGTTAAAATTCGCCTTGCTTCAAAACCTGAATTCGTGTTTGCTGTTGAATTTTCCGTGTCAAGATACCAAAAAGTTTTTTTTCCCACTGTCTTAGTAAAACTATCACTATACTCCAACAAATTTTTAACATTTGTAATTCTATGAAGGTTGTCACTAACATATACTACTTTACCAGCTGATTTGATGGTCATGCGCTTAATGAGGGAATGTGACCCATTAATTATCGTAATTCGATCGGCGGCCGCATAACCGGATCCATCAGCTTTTTTTTGAAGCTCCAAAGTCACTTCGAAATATCCTTTGAAAAAATCATAAAAATTAGATCTATCGGGTATTGTGAATTTATATGATGTTTTTTTCTGAGAGCCGTTGTTTCCAGGTTGTTCAATTAAATTATCAGGGGTGAATCTAACCTTTTCATATCTTTGCAGTTTATCACTTGTTCTGAAACTCATCTTTTATTATATGTTTAAAACTTTTTTTATTTTTTGTTTTTTTTTTATAACCCTCTCCAGAAATCATTCTATTCAACAAAACGTTGTAATCTTCTTGTTTTCGGGGATTAGATTCTTTCTGAAGGTCTTTAATTAAAAGATGACCTGATTTTTTAACAACTTTTTTACCCAGTTTATCACCAGCACTTTCTATCCCCGATTTCAAAGCTTTTTTAGCAACCGGTTTCAAAACTGATTCCACAATTTTTTTACCCATTTTATCACCAGCACTTTCTATCCCCGATTTCAAAGCTTTTTTAGCAACCGGTTTCAAAACTGATTCCACAATTTTTTTCATTGGTTTGAAAATATTATCAACAATTAAACCTGATCCTCTATGTTTAAAAACAAATTTTCCAAAACTTGGATGATAAATTTTTCTGTATTCATTCAACTTCATTTATAATTATCTTTTTTATTTTTTTCTCTCAAAATCAGAGCAAATGATGTATCAGCGTTGTTTAAATCAATAATTCGTCTTTTTCCATCAGTAATGTATATCCGTATTGTGTCAATTAAATACTTATTCACTGGATAAAATCGGACTCTTAAAGGATCTTTAGTAAAAGTATAAGAAGGGACTAAATTATTTGTTCCGAATGTGTAAATAATATCCGTTTCATGTTCATCAACAAGACTCCCTGAAATAAGATCACAATGTATGTTCAAAATCTCTCTATCTTGACTGAGATTTGGCATGTAGTCACCATCACTTGAACTGGTTAAAATTTTTTTGTTAAAACCAATCAGATCTCCAAAATTCGATGGTCTTAAGTCCAGTTGATAGTTTGTTGCTAAAGTTATTCTTGTTCTTAAAGTTATTTCATTAAATTTCAATGTAATCGGATATGTGGTTGAGTTGGAAGTTTTTATTTTTGTTTGTTCCTTGAAATAATCATTCAAACCAGTATAATTCCATATACCCGGTGGGAAGATTAAATGTTTCCAAGTTTTTCCACCATCTGAAGAGTATTTTATTTTTTGGTTATTCAAATCCGATGTGATATTAGACCATGTGAAAGACATGGATATAATCTCACTTAAACCGAGTTCATACTGTTTGTTTTTATCAAGTTTTATTGCTTGATTGTATCTAATTGTGAAATCACTCGGTTTGTTTTTTTTGTTTTTCTTACTTACGTTGTGAGAAGATAAAATTATGTCCATTTATTTAAACGGAAAAAAAAGTTTTGTAAATTTTGTTGTATTTATCTTTGCTAATTATGTAATTTCTCAACAAAATATCGAGAATGGCAACACCAGTGTTTCTGAGTTCAATGCTATTGTTTCCAGCATCAATTGAAGCAACAATTAATCCTAATTTTTTAACAGCTTCTTGGGGATTGATGAAAACGGCGGCCGCATTTCCACCTCGTTTTGTTTTCTTTCCTTTGAGACCGGAACCTTTGAAAATCTTTAACTTATTTTTGTTGAAATTGATATAATCATTGAGAACTTTTCGAGCGTCGTCGAAAATTTTTCTTCTGTATTGTGCCTCAGATTGACTTATCATACCTTTATTCAACTGCTTGGTAATTTGTGTTTTGAACCCTGGAATTTGTTGTCTTTTCTTGACTGCATTTTCTATTTTCTTTGATAAGAAAGAAAGTCTTGTTTTTTCTGTCATATCATCTCTTTTGAGTTGCACTTCAATATCATCATAGTTGGTCAATCCAAGTTTATCCAAAGTCTCGTTTATTCTATCTTCTTCCAAAATCTCATAATCTGGAACTTCATCTTCTTCATATTCTGGTGGGTCTTCAAGTTCTGGTATATACTCAGGATTGACATATATTTTCTTTTCCCCCTTTTCCAAATCTTTTAGAACATCATCATAAGAGGGGGGTTTTGGAACAAGCTGTTTATTATTTTCTGGTAAAACTTGATCACCAAATAGATCTTCCAATCCATAATCAGGCACTTCATCATCAATAGCTATTCCATAATCGGGAACCCCTACTTTTTTCCTTTGCAACCGTCTTTTAATAGGTTGAGGTTTTGCTAACTCTTTTAAACCGGATGTTATAGGTTTGAAAAGCTTCTCTGCTTCAACATCACTAATCATATCGGTTATTTTCTTTCGTTCTATAGTTTCCCTGATATTATTAACAACTTGACCTGTTTTCGATCTTTTTTCAGCCATTTCTTTCCACTTTAGGAGACTCATTTTATTTCATTGAAACAAAGAATATTTTTTTTTTTTATTTCAGTTGAATACAATAAAGCTCGCATAGCGTGCCGCATAGCGTGCCGCATAGCGTGCCGCATAAAATTATTCAGAAAAAAAATTCTGTTGAGAATTAATAAAATGAAACTGCTAAACTATGACGTTGAATGTGATGAAGACAGTAATTTCACTCAGTTGTATCCATTCATGCCTGATAGATGCTTCAGAATGTTGATCTGCGCTCCGAGTGGGGGTGGTAAAACCAATCTTTTGCTTAACATGATAAACAAACCCCTATTATTTTTTGATCAGATTTATCTATATTCCAAATACTTACAGCAAAACAAGTATCAATATTTGTTGAAAAAATTTGAACCTCATTCGAAAAAATTTGGTTATAATATCATTGAAGCTAGCAATGGTGATATAATTCCTCTTGATGACATGGATGATGGAAACCAAAAGTTAATCATTTTCGATGATTACCTCTGCACCACAACTAAAAATGATCAAGAAATACGAAACTATTTCATAGGCTCTCGAAATAAAAATTGTAGCTGTATCTATTTGTCTCAGTCTTTTTACAAAACAGACAAAACCATCAGAATGAACTGCTCCCATTACTGCATTTTCGAGTTAGAAGGCAAGAATGAAGAGAGAAGGGTATGTGAAGAATTGAAAATTAACAAAGACGACTACCTCGCAGCAACAAAAGAACCATATACTTTTCTATATCTTGATAAGCCACGAAAATTCAAAGCAAAAAATTTTAATGAAAAAATCTGAATAGTAATAAATGAGTTATAACAATGGAGTACCCCGAACTAATTCAAGGAATTCAATAGGTCTACGAGGTTTACCGGGTATTGGATTCAAATTAGATGTCAATAATGATTATGATATACAGAATAAAAAATTAGTGAACGTAAAAGAAGGAACTAATAATGATGATGCGGTTACAAAAAGTCAGTTGGATAGTGAAATAGCTAAGATTCCAGGTGTGGATACAACTCAGTTTGTGAAAAAGACAGGAGCAACTATGAACGGAGACCTAATTTTACAACCACAGCCGTACCCAATTCATGGAAACACGAATAAAGCCATTTCTTATAACACAGCCCGAAATATATTCTTGAGTAAAAAAGAAGGTGGTTCTATGCTACAATCTTTAGACATGAACAACCATTTCATAACAAATATCAAAGACCCAGTTAATTCAGACCATGTAGTAAATAAAAAATATGTTGATAATCAGCTTGCGAAAAAATTAGATAAAGGAGCTAAAATTGATATGAAAAATAAATCAATTATCAACCTTAATCTTCCAACAAACAAAAGAGACGCAGCATGTGTCGAGTTTGTCAACTACAAACTTAGTGAAACACAAAAAAATTATCTCAAACTTGATGGTACAACAAGTATGTCGGGGGACTTGAATTTAAATAACAATAAAATTGTTAACTTGCAAACCGATTCAAAAAATTCGAAATCCGCAGTTAATGTTGAGTTAATGGAAAATGAAATAACAGATTTGAGAAATCTTGTCACTCAAAAAATTCATGAATCTCAGATTATTAATTCAGGACAAAAAAAAGACGCCTTCAGATACTTGATGGAAAACGACGACGAATCTTCAAGTGAATCAAATATTCAGGTTTTGGGTATTGTTAATTTTTCCAATTCTCCACATCAAATTAATAAAAAAGCTTACCAACTTAAACTCCTGTTTCAAAAAAGCTCACCAAACCAGTACCAATCACGTCTCGGTTTTAACCTTTATAAACTTCCTGTTGGATACTATACTTTTGTAGTTGAATGGTTTCCGCCGGAAATGAGTGAGTTGAGTGTGGCAGTGCAAGGCACCACGATTTCAATTTCTAATTATACAACAAAAACATTCGGAAACTATACCAAAACAGTTGTCAATTTTCATCGATGGGGTAGCTCGCCTCCGCAATTCATTTATCTCGATCTACAGGGCACAGTTACTTTTCCATCACTTTTAACAATTGGACATCTTATTGTTTATGGTGTAAAAGAAACGATTTCAAACGTTGACCCAAGTGTCTATGACACCGCTTTTGCTATTGAGAATGGTAAGATGGTGATGGAAACAGATTTGTCTTTAAACGGTCATCATTTGAGTGGTTCAATTCATTACATAAACGGGTATTTAAATACGAAAAATGGATACGCATTTTTATTAAATGGTTTGGATAAAATACTCTTTTTAAATGATGTTCAAATAATAAATATAACAGTTTTCTATCTCAAACGCAAAAATAAATATCCACTTGTTAATTTGAAAATTAAAAAACACACTCTAAATTTAAATGATTCAATACAATTGTTCTCTTCAAATAATTCAACTCAATTACAAAAAATAAATATCAATTTAGATGTGTCGCTTAGTTATATAATTGTGGAAATGAATACTTTACTTCCATCAGGAGAAGAATTCTTATTATTAATGGAATACTCAAAAGTTTAATATAATATATATGTAAATATGGATAGACGCAGAAGCATATTCAATTGGAATCATGTTTCAGAAAATTTGACGGAAGATCAAATATCTGAGTTGAAAGCATTATACAAATTCTATCATAAGAAATACTGGCTTGCTAAAATGACCTTTAAATACTTCAAAAAGGTAGAACTTGCATGTAATATTGCATCTGTTTTATTGGTAGTTACGGGAACAGTAGTTGGCGGCGTTACATTGAATCCTATTCCTCTCGGAACAATATCTGGCGCTGGTCTCTTGCTAAAAACATACTCAGAGGCTAAAAATTACAAAAGGAAGATTGAGATGTCTAAATTCGCCTATACATCTTATTCAAAGGTTTTAACAGATTTACGATCCTTTATGAGAGGACTGAAGTATGATGAAAAAGAATTTCTTGATTATGTCAAAGTTATAGATGAAATAATCATTGATATGTGTCCATTAACTGACAAATTTGAAAAGAAATACAACAAGGTATTCATCCAAGAATAGATCTCATTTTTCCGTTCACTACAAACTTAACTTCAAATACATGACCCATCGGGGAAGCCTCTATGGTTTTCAAAACAAAAAACTGTCTAACGCGTTAGACGGACAATTGAAAAACTTTAAATACAAGTTCATCTAATATTGCATGACAATTTGATGACTCATTTCCTCGGGAAAGTCCCTGCGGTTTTCAAGACAAAAGAACTGTCTAACGCGTTAGACAGACAATTGAAAAACTTAATGACTCATTTCCTCTTGAAAGTCCCTGTGGACTAATTTCGCTCAGCTGCTTCGACGACAAAAGATATATTCATGAAAATGGCGTGACAAGTTATGCTTACGGTCATAATAGACTTTGAAATTTAACAGAAAACTTTTCTGTTAAATTTAACAAAAGATTTGACTAGTGCGCTCGTATTCTTCGGCAATATTTGACTAAAAGTCTTCAAAAATTCACCAAAGATTCATAACTGGGGTTCTTCCTGCTAAATTTAAGTGAAGATTTATGACTGAAAATTTGACTGAAAATTTGACAGCTGCGCTGGTAATGACTGGAAATAATTTCTCTTTAATTTTGACTGAAGATTTTGACAGCTGCGCCGGTAGCCCCATTTCATTAACTACTAAAGTTCATAAATGTACAACAATAATGGTTTTAACAGGCAAATTTAGGTGAAAAGATGGGGAAAACTAACTTCAATTCTTCACCTGCATAAAGATAACTTCTGTTTGATAAGTGAGACAAAAAAATGAATCTCTCCGTTATTTTGTTTTGTATTGTTTTTTCAAAGAGAGAAAACATCGCATTTTTAGTTAAGACTTTCTTCTAAGAAGCACATATTCATTTTGCTTTTGTAATAAGCTGGTATCAGAGAAAGAAACGAAACGCGTCAACTTTCAACGCGTCGAAAACAAGACTTTGCAGATCTAATGATCTCTTTAAGCCGACGATAAACTTGTGTAAAAACTAATGTGATCACCTTGATAGGCGTCTGTGTTGTATTGAAGCCAAGCTCCCCACCAAATGCACAGAAAGACCAAATCAAACACGGAGAAGAAACTGCCTGCCATCTTCAAGCGAGCCGAGGTAGATCCTGATATGGCGCTAACGCGGAAGTCTTGGCTCAATATGAGATCAAGAAGATATTGGCGAGTTAGTCCTTAACAGCTGCACATCTCTAATTAAAACTGATCAATTATTTATCAACAAAAGGAAGGTGCCATCAATTAATTAAGAGCTGTGACATGGACTTCGCCTCTCGCCGGCTCGAAAGACTTACAAAGTAACTTAAATATGTAGTAGTAGTAGTAGTAGTAAAACTTTATTTAAACACGGAAAATCATCAGTTAATTAAGTAAATAACTAAAACTAATTACAACTGCTTTACATGATTGCCGTGTGGGAATCCGATATATCAGCTATCTTCTTAATAATTTGCTTAAAATTATTAACAGATACAGCATTTTTTAGGCATTTGGGTAAGTTATTCCATAACATAGCCTCGCTGTAAGAGAAGCTCCGTTTCAAATAGTTGGTGTTTGGTTTGGGTAGCGTCAGCTTTCCCTCAGAGTCTCTCAAGTTATAAACAGAGTGACGCTGAGAGAAAAGACTTTGAAGATAATCTGGGGCAAGTCCATTCATAGTTTTAAACATCATGCAGGTACCTAGCTCAGTTTAATTCGTCCTCCCTTGACAATTTCGATCAAGCGAAAAAGTTCCGGCACTGTGTTTTCAGATTTGCTCAGATCGCAATGCGTGCATAACCGGTGAAGTGTTTGTTCGTCTCGAAAAGAAGGCGAGTGAGGCCTGCGTGACTGCACGTTCGCTAACATTCAAGCGTCTGTAACAGCAAGTTGCAGTAAAAGCCGGTGCGTAAAATGGACACGGTTTTTGGTGAAAGCAAGTTGGCTTAACATACGAAGAAAGTGCTGTAAAGCTTGTGGTACGGGTACTCAAGAGCGGTACTGTCTTATACAAGACGCATGCGCATGTTAGTCTTCTGAATGTTACCTTCCTATGTTTTTGTCTTTTAATTTACAGTATTTAAGATATGAACGGCGAAGGGTTGTTTAAGTTTGGGGTTTTTTGTACAGTACAGCCCAAAAATAATGCACGCGCAAGAACTTCTTTTTGCGTCCGCAAGCCGAGAACTTCTTGCGGCTACTTGCAGGATGCCTGCACTTGAATACTGCAAGCCGCAAGAACGTCTTTGCGTTAAGAAGTTAAAACCGCAAGAACTTCTTTGTGGTAAGATATCTGGACCGCAAGTAAGCGCAAGAACGTCTTTGCCCTAACATCTTAAAAACCCGGAACCCGGAGAAGGTAAAAAAGAGACCACTTTATAGCGCAAGGTACGTTCGAAATTGGCTGCCTTTGTAACTTGCAATCAGTTGTTTATTTGGTCCCTTGTAAGTTTTTTCTTCGGTTTTGAATTTTTTATCCGATAAAGAGTTCACTAGGTTCTGAATTTGACACTGGTCGCCTTCTATGTTATTTTTTAACGGCTAGGGAGAAACGAGACTCAAACGAAGCACGCGTGTTATTGTTTATGTGTCCCGGAGTCCCAGACATGCGGTACGCTTAGCGGCGCGAAAGGTTTCGCTCGATTTATTTCACTTAAATGAGGAACAATGGCAAAGCACAGTCCATCAGTCACATTATTAAAGAACCGACATTCACCTGTTCAGTGTTGCTGTACTTCCACCAACATATTAAACTCGGACAAATACTTTTAATTAGTTGCGCTCACACGTGTGAGAAATGAACATGGTCACTCAGATGAGAAGAAATAATACCCGAAGTCTTAATTGGAAAAACGCATTATGTTTGTAAAAATAGTTCCACTCATTACGCTGAAGTCGATATCACATTTTAAATCTTCGAAGTAAACCAAAAAAGTCTGAAGGAAACTAAAACTCCGCGATCTGAAAGAAATTCGGCACGTCAATTCTAACCTGAGTAAACACAAATCTGCCGTATGCAAATTTGGTATGATTTGCTTGAATGACATTTTGTAACGCAATGCATGAGCAGTTCTCTAAGTCGTCAAGACAGCAAGCCCCGGGCAGCAAGCTGTGTCGAAAGGCGAATGTGTAGTTGAAATCATATGTCTATGCTATTTCTTCGAGTATCCCTTTTTTGCTGGGAAATTAAACTGGTAAAGATGGAGGGATTCTTGATGACTTCACCCACGCGATGGCATGACCTCCTGCATGTGTAAGTCTGGTCTTGTCTTGCCTGTCAAAGAAGAGTTCGCGCAGTTTGCCGCAATTATAGCTTTTGGACCTTTTGGTTTCTATTTCTTGGATGGAATGAAAAACTGAATTGAGTCAGTTCTGAGTTGAACCCGTATCACTGTATCTGAGACACGCTTAAAAAAATTGTTCATGTTTTGTCATGTGCCGGAGATCATGTTTACCGGGTGTTTATCTTGCAGTCGGAAAGCTGGCGGATATTCCATTTCGTGATGTGAATTTTCTTCGATACTTCGGTTGTTCGAACATTTGCTTCCTTGATTTTTTGATTAGCCTTGTGAACTTTCGCTTGACTTGGCGAATTGTCGCGCCAACACGACGAAAAATCGCTCGAAAGCTCGGTGATATTTCAAAGAGAATAGAGCGCGAGATTCGCTCTCATTACTTTTGCAATACCTCACACTAACACGAGCACTACAAGTTTCTTCGGCTGGACCCTCACTACTTCTTGCGCCTTCTTGCGGCTTGCGGTAACATTAGTAACTTCTTGCGGCTAGATTTTCAACTTCTTGCGTTTCGAATGTTCTTGCGGGTAAACTGCAAAAACCTAGCACTTTCACTTCTTGCGCGGGCTTGCGTGTTCTTGCGGCGCAAGAACTTCTTGCGCCACTTCTTGCGCGTGCATTATTTTTGATAGGATTGAATGCGAAAATAGGATTGAATGCGAAAATAGGATTGAATGCGAAATTGACTGTGTTGTCTGATCTAGTTAGTGGCTATGGTGAAATTTTTTTTAGCGCAGGAGTTTTTTTTATTGGGATTGACATTTTGAGGGGTGTAAAAATGTGGGAGTCAGAAGGATTTGTGAATGTCAGGACCATATCACGCTTCTGTGAATGTGACTTGCTTTGAAAGTTGCGTTTTGCGTGAGAGGCAGTTTCCCTTGGCGTTTTATCGGGGGGGGGGGGGTGGTTTGCGAAGTGGATTGTAAGGTTTCTGATTGGCTAACTTGTATTTCGCAGCGGACAAAAAGGACAGTTGCGTTTTGCCGGCGTGGGCTAGGAAGAGAAGGAATTGGTACTACTATGATGATGCAATATTAGTTGATTGCACATCAGTACATGATAGTTCTTGTGAACGGAGAGAAATGAGTGTTTATTTGAGGCGAGAAGTTGATACGAAGGAATCGTCATTAATAAGGAGTTTTTTTATTAACAAGGCAGGTGTTACGAGTCTTTTTGCATTGAAAGAACGAAAATATCTGAATATTATCGACGGATTTGTGTGGTTTGCGTGTGGTGTTCGCTAAAGGCTACGAGCAGTCTCACTTTCCGTTCAGAGGTAGATAGTGAAGGAAAAGAAAAACAGGCGAGTGAGCGCGAAATCGATTGCGGCTCGACAGGCGCGTTAGCTTTCAAAGACGTGGGCGACTTTCGTCCCCGCTCGCTTGTTTACCTGGTTAGCGGGTTAGCAAACTGGATTTAAACATCACGTCATGAGATATCTTGACGTGCCCCATACTCTGACGATCTGCTCGAGCTCGTGTTTTTTGATTCTACTGCTATGTTCACTGTTTGTATTTAAGGTCTAGGCACAACAGTAAATACTTCGTCGTCCCTGTGTGAGCATTCTCAGTTGTGGACGAATTCATATCGACATTCAACGTTTGAGTGATTTTGCGTTTTTCAGCACAAATAAAGCGATAAGAAAGATAAGCTGGGTCATCAGAGTTTAAACATTACGTCATCCAGTACCGCTATAGTCAAAATATTGTGTCACACAATCACACTTTTCCTCACGCCGGTTCGTAAAAAAGGAAGATCGCGCTAACATTTGTGAAACCTAGGGGTGGGGAGGGTCAGAATGGCCGGTTAAAATGCCCAGTGGGCTTTCTTGTTACTGTTAATGTGTACTCCAGCTCAGTCATGTTTTAGATTAGTGGGTTCCGTGACAGAACATAAGTCAGCAATCTCTATAAAAACAAACTATACACTTTATTTTCATTTATCTCATAGAAATATCTTACATTTGTACACAACTTAATAGGAAAGCTTATCTAAATTTTAAAATAAATCTTCAAATCTGATGAACAAAGATTACAGGTCCGCTGCTTTTCAAAAGATTACAGGCCACATTTGCTTGAAGACTGCTATAAATTTCTTGAATTAGAGAACAATATACATAAATTCACAAGCCTAAAAGGAAAACGAAAAAGTCATTAGCACAAAAATAAGAAAGCCCAAACCATTGAATTTAAATTAACCCACTGACAGCCGTACTTTTGCAGAAAAACTACCATTTGAAGCTAAGAACGCTGTCCGGTTTGGCCGCAAACTGTTTAAATTCCAGTCCAAACTTCTAAAACATCTTTCTCTTTTATTCCTTTCCGTTCTTCCTTTTATTAAAATTGATTTTGAGAACGCAAACAAGTCAAAATTTGGAACAAGCAAAACAAAACTAAGCCAATTTTTCATGATCTTTTCCCTCAGTTCCGTTGGTGGGTTTATTAGGCCCGGTTCAAGCGTCGAACTTAACATGTGTCCACTCTAATGCAAATTTGCAAAAACAATAGTTTTCTCTCATTTGCATTATCTTTGGCATGGAAAGTTCGACGTTTGAACTAGGCGTAAGCCACTTGATTGTCTTTCATTACGTTAGAAAATTTTTCACCTAAAATTTGGAACTGGGGAATTCTTAACAAAGGTACAAACAATGCCAAGGCCAAATTTTACTTCCATTCCGTGCATGAGCTATGGGAAACAGGGAGTTCAAGTACTCGACGAAAGTTGTTTCAAGCAAGCAGTTCTGTGCTGCCCACTGGAACACCCCAAGAAACAACTTTGTCGAGTACTCGAACTCCATGTTTCCTATAGCTCATGTCGAGCGAAGAAAATTTTCGCGCTTTCCAGTGTGTAACTCTGGTCAAGCTGACCTGCTTAGATTAAGCACCTTTTGTTAGAGATTTTCCTTCTGTATCGTTTTTTTTTCAATCTCAAAGGTATCAGCTATCGCTAAGAAATGGTTTTGTTCTGAAGTCCGTGTCTATTCCGACGCATTGAACAAGCCAGATGGTTCATAAGCGCATGCTCTAAGTTCCAGTTTGTGGAGAATGAAACGACTAGGAACATATTCTTTCCCTCCTGGGATGGGGTGCTGACACTTCACAAGGTTGCCCCCCAGTCCCCTCGCCTCAGCACCTTGTTTATTGGTTGCCACAACAGTTTGCATGTACCGTATTTTCTCAATTAAACGCCCATGGCGTTTATTTCGAACTTGGTCTAGTGGACCCGGCGTTTGTTTGAATCAGCAGTTTATTTGCGCCCGCCATTTTTTAAGAAAGAGTTTTCATTCGTTCTACTTGACATCCTGTATGTTGCCCTTACACCTTAAGTTCATTATACCACAAATAAACGTCTGAGGGGTTTATTCCTGTCTTCCTCTTTTTTTCCCGGCGTTTAATCGAGAAAATACAGTACTTATTTAAGGTGATGCCATCGAAAAAGAAGTTGAAATGAGAATTTGTTGAAACTTTGCACAGTTGTTAATTACACCTAGTACATCGAAAAAATAAAATAAAAAGAGGGGGTCACCATGTCTGATTTTACGCTACAGGGCTGTGGTATAAAGGTACCTTGCTAGCTATCGACAGCAAAATTAAAAAGTCTTTCCTTGTACCAGAGACACCCACTACTTTAAGAAAGTTATCACTAGCAATAAAATATAAGCATTATTCTTGTGATAGCAAAACAATGTTACAGTAAAAGGCCTTGAAGTTGCCTTAAAAATAAAAGTAATGAAATAATAAGCAAATCGTGCACATGCACGCTTCCAGTGAAATGCCGAAAATCAGATTGTAATAGTGAATTAATCAGAATATTTGAAAATTGAATAATGAAAAATTCTTAAAATTTGGATATATCATGCAGAGTCGTGTTTTCTTCAAATAAATGGAATAAAAAAGAGGGGTCACCGAGTTCGTTTTGGAGAAAACGACAACTCATTTCTCTCAACAACTCAGTTTTCATAGAAAACCTACCAAGTTTCGAACGCGCGCGCGCTCGTGCGCGCGCTAATCACGCAAAAATGATGCGCAGAAAGGATGCGCAATGCAATTGAATGGAATCACCTTAATATACTGCTGTGCCTCCGCAGTGTGCCGCACAGGAGTGCTGCCGTTTTTTCCTTGTAACTTGTTCACCTGTTGCGGGAATTTTGTTTCCAAGATTTTGCTGCATGATGTTGGATAACTTTGCTAAACTATATGGGATACCAAGTTTGGTATAGACACAACCTGTATCGTACAGATTAAGATTATTATGTGTTTACCTTGCATATCAAAACAAGGTTGCTCACTCCCAGTTCTTTAACAAACGATGTACAAAATTCTGGCTCCACTTTACAGCTCTCTTCTCTGCAAAACAACAAAAATAGAGAAAATAACATGAAGAGACATAAGGCGGCGTGACACGAGATAATTAAAGTGGTACTACGATCAAAAAATCACTTTTATTTTTTCTTCGAATTTCGAAACTTTGTTTACTAAACACTCCCCAAGCGAAATTTTAAGCCTTAATTTCGACAAGAAGACTGTTTATTTAAACTGCAATTTTCCGATTTAATAGTCCGCCATTATTACACCAGAAAGGACAGAATGACATCATTCACTCACGAGCTTTAGAATGCAGTGTGTGTGAAAGTGCCTTATTTAGTATGCAGCACGGGAGTTTTGAGCTTTCACACTCTCAAACTCGTGTTTTGCATAATTTGTAAGCCGCGTTCACACACTACATTCTACAGCTCTTGCGTGTATGACGTCATTGTATCCTTTCTGGTGTAATTATGGCGGACCATTAAAACGGAAAAGTGCAGTTTAAATTAACGGTCTTCTTCTCAAAATTAAGGCTTATAATTTCGCTTGGGGAGTGTTTAACAAACATAGTTTCGAAATCCGAAGAAAAAATTAAAGTGATTTTTTGATCATAGTACCACTTTAAGCAATGTAAGGTAAAGGAATATACGACATTACACAAGGTTTAAAGGTTAAAATGTGTGAAGCAAAGACATGTAACGGAAGGGCATGTTTTTGTGTAAAGTTAGCAGAAACAAGAGAAAAGGAACGATAAAAAAGAATGCTTTCACTATCTGTGCTGGGTTTATTTTTTGTAGGGGGGAAAGTAGGTGGGAAATGGAAGACAAGAGGTTGGGAAGACTACAGAAGGCTAGAAAACAGGGGTTGGGAAGCAATATTCTCAGGGTGGCGGGAAGTTAGAAAAACACAAAAATTAGTCAACATTCTTTAACATTTTGCCATAAAAAGTAAAGCAAAGAGGCAGAAAAGAAAAGGATGGGAACAAGTCAAGGAAAAGGAGTCAATGGAATGTGGAAAGCGGGAGCTTGTAACACAACAACAAACAAGAAAGCCCATTGGGCATTTTAACCGGCCATTCTGACCCTCCCCACCCCTAGGTTTCACAAATGTTAGCGCGATCCTCTATTTATACGAATCGGCGTGACGAAAAGTGTGATTGTGTGACACAATATTTTGACTATAACGTTACTGGATGATGTAATGTTTAAACTCTGATGACTCAGCTTATCTTTCTTATCGCTTTTATTTGTGCTGAAAAACGCAAATTCACTCAAACATTGAATGTCGATATAAATTCGTCCACAACTGAGAATGCTCACACCGGGACGACGAAGTATTTACTGTTGTGCCTAGACCTTAAATACAAACAGTGAACATAGCAGTAGAATCAAAATATAACGCTTGATAAACACGAGCTCGAGCAGATCGTCAGAGTATGGGGCACGTCAAGGCATATCTCATGACGTGATGTTTAAATCCGGTTTGCTAACCCGGGAATCCCCTTGCAAAAGTAAACAAGCGGGCGGGGATGAAAGTCGCCCACGTCTTTGAAAGCTAACGCGCCTGTCGAGCCGCAATCGATTTCGCGCTCACTCGCTTGTTTTTCTTTTCCTTCACTATCTCTGAACGGAAAGAGAGACTGCTCGTGGCCTTTAGCGTACACCACACGCAAACCACACAAATCCGCCGATGATATTCAGATATTTTCGTTCTTTCAATGCAAAAAGACTCGTAACACCTACCCTATTAATTGATCTCCTTATTACTGACGATTCTTTCGTATCAACTTCTCGCCTCAAATAAACACTCATCTCTCTCCGTTCACAAGTCAGAACTATCATGTACTGATGGTGCAATCCACTAATATTGCATCATCATTCTAGTACCAATTCCTTCTCTTCCTAGCCCACGCCGGCAAAACGCAACTGTCCTTTTTGTCCGCTGCGAATTACAAGTTAGCCAATCAGAAACCCTACAATTCACTTCGCAACCCCCCCCCCCCCCATAAAACGCAGCACAATGTTACACCGCCCCTATACAAAACGCAACTTTCAAAGCAAATCACATTCACAGAAGCGTGATATGCTCCTGACATTCACAAATCCTTCTGACTCCCACATTTTTACACCCTCAAAATGTCAATCCCGATAAAAAAAACACCCTGCGCTAAAAAAATTTTCACCATAACCACTAACTAGATCAGACAACACAGCCAATTCCGCATTCCATCCTATTAGCTGCTTTACTCAATTGCGCATGCGTTTTACAAGACAACTACAAAAAACCCCAAACTTAACCCTTCGTCGTTGATATCTTAAATACTGTAAATTAAAAGAAAAGAACACACGAAGGTAACATTCAGCAGACTAATACAGTACAACCCAAAAATAATGCACGCGCAAGAAGTGGCGCAAGAAGTTCTTGCGCCGCAAGAACACGCAAGCCGGCGGAAGTGAAAGTGCTATGTTTTAGCGGTTTACCCGCAAGAACATTCGAAGCGCAAGAAGTTGAAACAGGGTCTGAAAGGGTATTCTCGGGATCCGGGATTTGACCAAAATAGGATGCGGGATTCGGGAAAACGCAAAACATCTTGACGGGATTCGGGATTTGACTGCTACGAGGGAAGCGGGATTCACCAAATTTGGGTACGGGATGCCGGCGGGATTTTATTGCCTGTCTGTCGGGAATTCGGGAAATCGTCACGACCCAAAAAACCCTTACAGCGGCAAAAGCGGTAATTTGCAAAAGTAATGAGAGAGAATGTCGCACTCTATTCTCTTTGAAATATCGCCGAGCTTTCGAGCGATTTTTCGCCGCGTTGGCGCGACAATTCGCCAAGTCAAGCGAAAGTTCGCAAGGCTGATCAAAAACTCAAGGAAGCAAATGTTCGAACAACCGAAGTATCGAAGAAAATTCACGTCACGAAATGGAATATCCGCCAGCTTTCCGACTGCAAGATAAAACAACCGGTAAACATGATCTCCGGCACATGACAAAACATGAACAATTTTTTTTAAGCGTGTCTGATACGGTAACACGGGTTCAACTCAGAACTGACTCAATTCAGTTTTTTATTCCATCAAAGAAATAGAAACAAAAAAGTCCAAAAGCTATAATTGTGCCAAACTGCGCGAACTCTTCTTTGACAGGCAAGACAAGACAAGACTTACACGTGCAGGAAGTCATGCCATCTCGTGGGTGAACTCGTCAAGAATCCCTGCATCTTTACCACTTTAATTTCCCAGCAAAAAAGGAATACTCGAAGAAATAGCATAAACATATGATTTCAACTACACATTCGCCTTTCGACACAGCTTGCTGCCTGGGGCTTGCTGTTTTGACGGCTTAGAGAACTGCTCATGCATTGCGTTACAAAATGTCATTCATGCAAATCGTACGACATTTGCATACGGCAGATTTGTGTTTACTCAGGTTAGAATTGACGTGTCGAATTTCTTTCAGATCGCGGAATTTTAGTTTCCTTCAGACTTCTTTGGTTTACTTCGAAGTTTTAAAATGTGATAGCGACTTCAGCGTAGTGAATGGAACTATTTTTACAAACATAATGTGTTTTTCCAATTAAGATTTTTGAACAGGTGAATGTCGGTTCATTAATAATGTGACGGATGGACTGTGCTTTGCCGTTGTTCCTTATTTAAGTTAAATAAATCGAGCGAAATCTTTCGCGCCGCTAAGCGTACCGCATGTCTGGGACTCCGGAACACATAATAAACAATAACATACGCGTGCTTCGTTTGAGTCTCGTTTCTCCCTAGCCGTTAAAAAATAACATTGAAGGCGACCAGCGTCAAATTCAGAACCTAGTGAACTCTTTATCAGATAAAAAATTCTAAACCGAAGAAAAAACTTACAAGCGACCAAATAAACAACTGATTGCAAGCAACAAAGGCAGCCGATTTCGAACGTGCGTTGCACTACAAAGTGGTCTCCTTTTTACCTTCTCCGGGTTCCGGGTTTTTAAGATGTTAGCGCAAAGAAGTTCTTGTGCTTACTTGCGGTGCGGACATCTTTACCATAAAGAAGTTTATTGCAGTTTTAACTTCTAAACGCAAAGAAGTTCTTGCGGCTTGCAGTATTCAAGCGCAAGCGTCCCGCAAGTAGCCGCAAGAAGTTCCCGGCTTGCGTACGCAAAAAGAAGTTCTTGCGCGTGCATTGTTTTTGGGCTGTACTGTATGCGCATGCGTCTTATATAAGACAGTACCGCTCTTGAGTACCCGTACCACAAGCTTTACAGCACTTTGTTCGTATGTTAAGCCAACTTGCTTTCACCAAAAACCGTGTCCATTTTATAAACCGGCGGTCGCCATAGCGACGGCCGGTTAACAAACAAACAAGCACTTTGCACTTGTATTACATGTGGAAATTATTAGAGCAAAAAACAGCTGCTAGCAATTGCATATATCGATATATCGGGAAGCCAATCGGTTTATGTACAGTGCACGCACTGCACATGCATTTTTTATAGTCAAAACTTTTTTATAAAACGTTTCGGAAAACAAAATGGTAGGTGATAACTAGTTACTTTGTTTTTAGCTAAAATACCGCAGATATAATTTGGTTTGCGCCAATTCTTTTGCAGGTTGCGTTTTCGTTCTTAAAATCGGGCCTGACAGGCGAAAATCTGTGAAGCAGTCACAGATTTTTCTGAATCGGCCGACTTGCCAGATTGGAGTCGCGCGTACATCGGATCGCCACTCACACGCGCCGTTTCGCTCCCCAATTTGTCGTGGCCGACAAATCGGCCGGACAAATCACAGCATGTAAATTAGCCTTTACACTACATATCTATCTTTAAAATAAAGGAGAGTTTCAATTTTAAGCACTTCTTGGTAGAGAGCAGTACTAAAAATATTTAAATATACTACTAATGAGTTATTATACAAGTAGCTCTATCTAAACAAATATGAAGTGAAAATAAACCACGTACAATACATTTATTTCTTATTATTTGTCAAGCCTCAATTAAGTGTCATTTTTCGTAGCATGTGCTATCATGAAATTTCTACAAGACAAAATTGTTTATACATGTTACGTATTATTGGCATCATCGTTAGCACCTTCTACAACATTGCCACTATGGTCACCGTGTTCATCTTTGTAGTTGTTGCTGTTGTTGTCTTCGTTTCTGAGAAGATGCAACAGCTGTAATAGCAAACTGAGTTTGTCTCTGTACTAAAATTATCTAGGAACGAAAGCATACTTACCTATGCATTGCAAGTGCATCATTGATTTGGTTTCGTACATAATTCAGGTTGACAGCATCATACTAAATCAAGATAGATTACGAGACATGTTAAACATATCTTTTTATGGAGAACTCTTACTAGGTAAAGTTGTACACGAGCCAAAGAGGCCCACGTGGCTGGAGCTTGACCCAGTTTTTGTACCATGAAACAACTGAGAGTATTGCTACTCCCTCTTGGACGGGATGCTAGTCCATCACAGGGTTACCCCCAGCAGTACGTTGCCAGTACCCATTTTACACACTTGAGTGGAGAGAGACAATATGGGGCAAGGAAATGGCACAATGGCAGGAACTGGGCCTTGAACCAGGGACCCTCGGATCTGTAGTCCAGTGCCCTAACCACTACATGACCACACCTCTACTAGAACTCAAGAGTCTATGAGAAATGCTAGGAAAGCTTAACCCTTTCGCGCATACTTTTTTCCAGAAAAACCCGTAATTTTTACCATTAAATGTTTTTCTTGGGTGCTGTGTTGCTAAATTGCACTATGTTTTGCTAGAAAAGCAATATTTTACATATCAGCTAAATTTTCTACTAGTTTCTATGTTGAAATGACCAATATTTCACTTTAGCGAATGCGCATAAGCCAAAATTTGGGCTGTTTTTTTTTTTTGGGCGGATACATTTTCATTTTTCTCCTGCCTCCTTTTCCTTTCCTTTTTTTCTCTCTTTCTCTTCTCGCTATCCTCTACTTGTTATTCCCTTTCTACCAGCTGGAAAAGGTTTGGTATTAGCCATTCAAAAAACCTGGATATGAGACATTGATCAATTATGGGGGTAATGGCCTATTTTACCACGGATTTTGCACCAATAGTTCAACATGTGTTTTTCCAGTAGCTCTGTCAGCATTTAGTCGATATTCAAAATGGACACACGTATGGAAAGCTCTGATCCTCCCGTGTTAGTTGGTTATAGAAACCATCTGCTGTCATAGAAATTGATGACGTCACAAGTGGTTCTTTGTCTACTTCTTCAAAATAATGTTGTCTGGTGACAACTCTGGGTGCAAAAGGGTTAAACATTTTAAATTTTGTATTGGATTAAGTAAATGTAGAGGTTGGATTCTTAAGGGGGCACTCCCAGTACATGCTTCTATAAGCCAGGAAATATTTTTTGTTCACTTATCCGAAAAAGGGAATTATTAAGATTTATCTTATGGTTCAAGGCTAAGGTTCGAAATGGAACAACTCCCTGAGTAACGACCTTTGGCAAGCTACATGTACCACCTTTCTGATGTGAGCAATAGTCCATGACATATCAATCTCTTTTTTCATTCCAAACAGTATTTTTGACATCTGTTCTAAGCAAAGACCTTCTGCATTTTGAGATCTACAGGGCAACTAAGAAAACCATGAGCACTAAGTTGTTTTTGGAATGTTCACTGTGCTTTGACAATCAGACACAAGATCAAACCACAATGAAAAAAACAAACTTCAAAAACAAGATTATCCTTATAGCTTGTGGTCTTGTGTCCAACAGTCAAAATTTTATCCTTACAAGTTGAACTTTCTTTCTTTTTATCTGCTTTTGTTTTTTCAAATCTTGTCTGCTTTGTGTTTTCTTTTGTGACAGCTTGATCCACATTTTTATAGCATGCGACTTAAAATTGCTCACAACAAATGTCAGCAGTCTTTCTTGTTGGGTAAATAAAGGCTTCTCTCTAAACTCAAGAACTTAAACATAGAAATAAACTCTGATTTTCTATGCCTGCAGCTGTTACAATACAAAGGCATTTAAATGGATTTTCTTATAGTAAAAAATAACTTCCAGAACCACAACCATGCTGCAGGCATTCAGATATTGGGACAGGCTGATGTTGACATCATTTTATTGACACCCTTACCTCTGTATCAATTCTCAATCCACAGGCACAGAAGATAATCTGCTTGTTCTGAAGTAAAGGATTTCTGTTAAAATAGGGAAAGAAATTTTAATCAAGTGGTTGTCTTATTCAGTGGAAACATTACACATAAGAGGCTATTCAAAGCAGTCTTTAATTGCCCCCGCAGGCATTTTGCCTAGAGGCAAAATCCCGAGGAGGCATCCTTATAGCTCACGCGTATATAAAGTAAAGGGAAGTAAAGTACTTACAGTTAAAATATACAGTAGGTATATATACCGGATCAAATCTCGATTTGCCAGAACAGGGCGTGCACGGAATAAGTGGGTAATGATGACGTTTCATCACTAAACGCCCGAATGGAATAAATGGGTAATGATGACGTTTCATCACTAAACGCCCGAATGGAATAAATGGGTAATGATGACGTAGCATCAGTAAATGCCCGAAGGGAAAACATGGGCTATGTGACGGTCACTAGTAAATAAAAAATCTCTATCTAGGGGGTGCACGGTATTCAAGAAAACGCGTCGGTTCTTTTTCCGTCAGTCATACTGCGAGTGTTTCCTTAACCGCACATGTGTTCAGTATATAAATCCCGCAGAGCAGCTGTTTTGAAGGGGGTGGGGGGGGGGAGAAACTGAAGTTTTTAGTTCCGTTTGCCTCATTTTATTCCCGCAGAAAGCCAACGTAAATTTTGAGTAAATTCTCTGGCCACAAAAAGGAAAAGTTCGAGTTTGGCCTAAGAAATTTTGCATCCAGAGAAGCTGCATGTCTATTTGTCAGACAAGCATCATACACAAATCATTGATCGGAAACGATTAGTCAGACACAAATCACTTTGGAGGACTGAAAGACTCGGTCCACAAACAAGCAAGCATTGCTTAGCGACCGAGTGAATCTCAACACCAGTAAACCCTACAGACATCAGTTTTGTTTTCAGTTAAAACTTGCGAGGAATATTACTTTACAAGATTGCATTAGGTCGCGTGGAAACACAACAACTGTGCACTTCCCCTCAATAATAGCTCATGGAAACAGTGAATTTCTTGAGAAATTTCTAGGTCGAATTTTTCAGTTTTGTGCAAGTTGAGCCACGACCTCATTATTTATAACTTTTCAGATTAATACATTGCACAATGTTTTGGGCGACTATGAAATTTCAGTACATAAACAAATACTGGCAAATATAGTCGCTTTTTTGATTTTACTTGATTGATTTTGAATTTAATTCATGTAGTTGACTGTCTCTGTGAAAAATCTTGCTTGTAATGTAAGAAATGCGCCTGAGGAAACGCATTTTGTATGAAAAGTTACGTTACTGTTTACATTGCGTGTATGGAAATTACTTCCACAGGAAGTTGCTCTCCTGCATTTTAGTGCAATTTGCCCATGAACTTTCCACTACAATGTTTGTTCTAATAAAGGAAGATTATCGAAAGAAGATTGGACGAACAAATAGTTCACCATGCATTACTGTTTATATTTTAAGGCCTGCGACTCGCGCAATTAGCTTTAAGTTTATTCTCTTGCTGCTTATTGTTCTTCTAATTTGTTTCTCAATCAAGGTTTGACTAATTTGCACCCAAACAATACCCAAACACAAGGAAGTTCCATGGTGGACAGAAAAAGTAGAGCTCATTTGCATCAGTGATCAACCCGTTTCAATTGGCGCGATGCTGTAATGTCAGTGAAATCTCTTAGCACTGGACCGGGTGCTAATCTAAACTTGGCCTGCTTCTGCAGAAACAATCTAAAACCTAAATTATACTACAGAAAAAAACATGCCACGCTAAAGTGTTTCTAAGTAACTCAAGAAAAAGGAAACCTTCAAAATCAATGAATATGTTCACAAAAACTCTTAACAGCAGGGGCAGCTGTAGTGTCAACTTTTACTTGTCATTATTAAGTGTTACAACATGTCCATGCAGGTTTAAATTTACTAGACATTAATTTTTTAGACATTGCTTCACATACATGTAGTCTAAAGTCTATTTCAATTTGGCCAGCCCAAAATACCGAGATGTAGTTTACTGAAATTATAATTAATTGTCAAGAAGGCATTTTCATGTTGTACAGACTAGAAGATTTCTCTCCTTAAATAATTCTCTTGTAAACTAAGACACGCTGAGGTTCATTAATTGCTGTGTTTGTCACATGCTGTTTCTTTTGCTTGATGTTGTAGTTTAGCACTGATTTTCATGGGTTTGGTTTTTTTAATACTCAACTGAAAAGCATTATCAATAACAAGTTCCTTAT
The DNA here is from genome assembly GCA_964017195.1 of Siderastrea radians. Classification (NCBI taxonomy): domain Eukaryota; kingdom Metazoa; phylum Cnidaria; class Anthozoa; order Scleractinia; family Rhizangiidae; genus Siderastrea; species Siderastrea radians. The sequence continues at coordinate 27,073,633 of OZ024897.1, forward strand.
GTTATGGAAATAGTGATTGAAGGTAACCCACCTCTTGCAGACTGGGCAAAACACATCATCGGTTCTCAGACATTCAATAGCCGCACATAACGACGCTTCCTCAAACTTCACACTTTCTTCATACTGAGCAAGTATATTACGCTCTGATCCCAACAGAAAAAAATTATTGACAAAATTATACTGAACAAAGATGTAGATAATTCCTGACTAACGTCCACCCCATAAGAGTTACAGGAAGCTCCACGTACTTATGCAACACAAGGCCTAACAGTGCCAAAAAAAAAAAAAACAGAAAGTACCATGCAAGTTCTACAAAGTATTGTAAAATTCACTGACCTTCTGCCATCAGTTCCCTTTGTATTTCATCCATTATGGACAGAATCTCATCAATTGAGTTGCCTTCAGGTTCATCTAGTCCAACCTAAAATATGTAGCATCTCATAAGCACAAAACCAGACGCTTCTGCACAAGACTAATAATTATAAGCAACATTCGACATTTTCACAGTTCATCTGACTTTAAACTCTTCAATAGCTCTTGGCAATTCTCACATGTACCTCATACAAACATCCATACCATGACAAAACTTGGAAAGTTAACAATACAAAGCCAGGAAAAGGCATCTACTCTCACAGGCTACATTACTCAGCTTTTGCTTTCACACATTTTTCTCGAGACCAATCATATTTTGCCTCTAAAAACATTTCAGATAGGTACGTCTCTTATTTTATTGTATAGTTATATTCTCTTAACTTGAGTAGACTTCAAATGGTTGTGTGATTTGAAATTCCCTCACAATGCGTCAGTTGCAAAACCTTTCACACTACATGTATGCCAATGCATTGTGTTTCTTGTAAAAAGCCCAGACGAGGGATGACACACTTATTTTGTAACATGTTCAATCAAACTAAAGATAAGCATTGGCTGTTCTTATATGGCATATTTTGAAACCCATAAATAGTTTTTAACAAGTTCAAAGCAACACTAAATTGTGCTGTCTGTTCATGAACACATACAAGTTCTACCAGCCAACCCTCAGTGTCACTGAGTTGTTAGTACTAAGACCTGGGCTCGTTGGCTAGCATTGATTGGTCTTAAAAACTTCCTACCACTATTGGACGTTTGCAGCCAACCCCTAGAGATCCAAAAGACAAAGGTGTGGCGGCCATGTTGGTGGTACTAACAAAAGGAGCTAACGAGAATCCTTTTGTTTATGACCACCAACATGGTGACGATGACATAATGTGCAAACCAAGAACACATGTACACTTTAAAACATTTTGAGAGACTGTGGCAAGCAAGAACTATTATTTTCATCCGTGTGAATGCAGATTTCCTTGCAGGTAATTTACTCACTCCAGCAAAAGGTGTACACGACTCTCTGCTTGGGCACCATTGTGGAAGTTCTCTGTTCTCTTCACTCAGTCGCAACCATTCCTCATTCATTACTTCCTTGACTAAGGAAGAGTCACCAGTATTACAGCCTTGCCTAAATCTCTCCAAAAACTTCTGCCTTCCATTTCTTAGTCTGTCCAAACATCTCTGAGAAAAGGATATAAAAAGATGATATGAATCTTGTCAAATTTAAGAAAACATGCTTTAATTTTGTGCACATGCATGCAGCAAATTTTGTCTCTTGCTGAAAACCTAGTCCTGTATAGGCTTGAATTCAGCCGCTCTCTCGAGTGCGGTCTCCCGAACAGCGGCTGGTGATCGAGCTTAAGTCCTGCAAGGACCTGTTCAACCTCGTTCCCAGGGTCCTCTCTCTTCCTCCCTCGAGAAAGTACCCTGGTTTCGGCTGGTCACGTGGCACCCAAAATCTGGGTGCTAACAAGAATGTGCTACAGGGGAGGGGTAGCAAAGTGTAAGATTGTTGTCACTAGTGTCAGAATGGTGGAAAACACCGGAGGTGATGTAAGCTTTTTCGGGAATATTTGTGGTGATAAGAACTCCTTTTATAGACAAGTATTCCTTCGTTACATATGAACGTTCGACATCGAAGCGGTCCATGTTATTCTCGACTCAGAAAAACACGTTTACAAGTCTCTGAATTTCAAAACACTGTCGCTAACCATCGCCATAGTCAACGGAAGCCGGCACGAGTCACAACATAACAAATTTACAACAAGGAGAGCCGTCGGCTTTATGCTTTACGGAGCTCGAAATGAAATGGAGTGTCAAGGATTAGGAAGGACTAATTTATTTTTGGCATCTCGAAGGAGCAGCAGAATTTTCGGCAACCGTACACAAGACAGACAAACGGCGCGATGGTAAAATCAGGTTAAATATGCCGCGCCAACCGACTGAAATCACCGTTCTTGTAAGAATTTGAAGGTAATTTGTTTTATTCCTGTCGAGTAGGCGAAGTTGCTCTCACACCGCCGATTGACCCAAAAAAACCTAACTTTTTTCACCACAAAACAGTGACATGACAAAATGAAAAATGTGCTAAACTAAATAACATTTATAATTAAGAGCTTTGTTGACAAGAAGGTTGTACTCTGGTCTGCAGGATTATACCATTCCATTGAAGCTTGCAGATAAAAATACACAAGTGCAGCGTGGGCTTTTATTATCAGAATGTTACTTGCATTATTAGGCCAATAAATAAAATATATAGCAAACAAATGAGTGCGTGACATTTTGTTCAGGCAATATGAGCAGCTTCTTATCAAACGCCTTCGGCAAATTCAAAACAGATCGAGCCTACCGTAAATTATTTTGTTGATGGGAAATCTGCATTATTTGTGCTTCTGAAACACCGCAGATAGTAGACTGTAGATTTTTTCAGCGTCCCTGTCTTTGAAAAAAAGTGAGCTAACGACTTCCATTCCTCTACCTTCGTGCGAGTTTGAAAAGATTTGCATTCGCTTTTCCCTTCGCTTCTTGAAGAAAAGCGAGTCCACCCTGGTGGGGAGCTGTTTGCTTAAGGGAGACACGTGACCAGCCGAAACCAGGGTACTTTCTCGAGGGAGGAAGAGAGAGGACCCTGGGAACGAGGTTGGGACCTGTTTAGAGGTCACAACTTTTATAACAACAGACACCTACCTCTATTGTAGCTTGTCCTACTTGTGTCATGCAACCTATAACATTTGTCTGTGGCTATGATTGTTGCAGGTTTACAAGTTTCAAAAGACTACCAAATTTTTCACATTGCAACTGGGGATAAACTAGGATCAGGCCACCCCTCTCCCTTCCCCTCACCCCAGAGAGGAGGGCCTGAACAACTTTGCCAGGTTCTTGTTATTGTTGACCACGCCCAGCCTAGTTCCCAGGCATTCTCTCTAGCCCCATTGTCTGCACAAAGTCTGGGAAGGGGTGGGTGAGAGAACGTCTAGCAAGTACTGCCAAAATACCCCTGATTTTAGCACGAAAAAACCCCTGGTTAGATTTTGCTAGTTTCCACGGCTAATATTTTGCAACAACTGCTCACCGATAGGATAGAATCCAATCATGGAAGTGTCTACAAATGACGGTAAGTTCTAACTTTGTGGCATAACTTTTTTAGTTAGGTTATTTCGCTCGTCGTTGCTTTCTGTTTGAATTTCTTTCCCATACATACTTCGTTGAGCTTGTATTTTTTGTAGACTCAGAGTGTGAGTCAGAGTGTGATGTGGAGCTTTCTTTGCATCTTTTGTGTAGCAACGTGAAAGGTATAATGTCATGATCGATTGCAATACACAATCTCTTAAATCTTTCAGTGTTAAGTATTTCAGTGTTGGCAATATTTGCTAGGCGTTCTCGGCGAGTCTCTCTCGGTGACGTGGTCCAGGTTTGACCGAGCCGAGAACGCCTTAGGACTAGGCTGGACCACGACCACTGTTCTATGAAATCAAACCATTTATTACTGGCCTGTATGACATAACTGAATAAACTTGATACGTTAGTATGTAACAAGTCTCCAAAAATAAAGAAAAAAAGCTTCATAGCCCGGGGAAACGGTGGGAGGAGGGGTGTTCCCAAATATAAGCTAAATGGGTATGTGCGACTGTGAATATCGAAGGGTACAAAAATGTGGTTTTCAGGCATTTTACCTTGGCTAGGGTATAGAAATCAAAGAGTGAATCGCACTTTCAGTCAAACAACTTAGAAACTAGAAACCAAGGTGTGCATTTCAAGGAAATTAATCAAGTATGCACGGTAAATGACAAACTGTCCAACAGCTCAACAGCTCAAATGAAAGTTCATGCCTCCCAAAAACTATCCACGCAAATGAATACAAAAAGAGAACGCAATGTCTATATCACCTTTCTGTATTGTTCTTTCCAGGGTGGCGTGGTACATTTGTACTGCGAACGGTGGCGAGAAATAGGATCTGGACTTTTTGGAAAGCAAGATGCCATGGCCGCCATATTTTCTCCTTCCCGCGAACGTGCACAGTAACTGTGAAACCCTTTTTGATTGGCTTAGAGTATAAACCAATAAGAAATGTTTTTCTATTTGTAATGAATTTTACCACTGCGCATGACGCCAACTTGGCGATTTCAAAACAAAGATGGCGGCTTCATCGTTCGTTTCCATGAGAAATTTTTGGAAAGAATTTTCCCTTCCAGAACTCCAGGTGAGAGAAGAAAAGGAACGAAGATTATTTAGATTTAAGTAGATGCTATTAGTATACGAGCATCCGTAGAAAAGATGTTTATTTGACAAAACTAGATGTCAATTTGGGCGACGTGCTTCATTTCTTGTCTTTGTCATGCTTTCTAGAAATCGTTAGATACAACCGCAGCAGGACTTGCAGATCGCCAAGATGAATCAGATACTTCTAGGAAGAAACTTGTTGAACTTAGCCGTGATTTCAAAAAGAATACGCCCGAGGTAAGTAGGAAATCAGCAAAATAATCGTCAGTTTATTCGTTTATTTTATTTTCGAGAAATAAATATTTATGTATTTGTTGATGTAAGCTGATTGTACATGCATGCCATGTCAGACAGTACAATATTGTATATCATGTACTGTGATAAATAAAGTAGCAAGATCATTGGGGTGGGAATTTTCCCGTATTTTGTTATACATAGTGTTTGTAAGTGGCAATCAAAATTATATTTATTTAATATTTTCAATTTAAGCCTTGGATCCAGTCCCGGCATACTCAATCGAATGTTTGGAAATCGAACTCAATCGAACTCAGTCGAACTCAATCCATGGATTGAGTTCGATTGAGTTCAGCAATTGAACGAAATCAAACATCGAACTTTGTGTGAGATCCATTGGATTGTGTTCGGTAAATAAATTTACTTGAACAAAGGTCCTGTTATGTGGTCTGACTGCCCACTCGGTTACTGTAAGCAAGCTCTGGTAAACCTACACACAAAGCGAGGCCATGGAAAACAAGTTTTTATCGTCCTTTTTTCTGTCCACGGCAGTAAAAAGAACGAATTAGAGCAAAGCTATCATTAGTCCCATGTATTACCGTATTCCACAACCAGTTCGCGTTGACGGTGACCTAATTGTCCACACTCATTTACAACTCAAAAAAAAATAAATGGAAATCTTTGCCCTCCTTCACGTCAAAGCGGCACTGTTGGTACGCATTTAGAGCTAACAACCGACAGCGCATCTAAAGCCATTTTTTGGGATTTCTGAGGTTACAAAAAACACGTGTTATGCTGAAGTAACTCGAGCCTCCAATTGATTTTCAGCGCCAAAAATCAAGAGTTAGGAAATCAAAAGTTCGATTTCGTTTGACTGCCCAATTTTTTTGTGTGAGTTTGATTTCGTTCGATTGCCGAACTTAATCCATGGATTGAGTTTGATTGAGTTCAATTAAAATTCAGTTCGATTGGGTTCGATTGACTATGCCGGGATCCAGTACACCCGAGGCCCAAGACAACTGGATGCAAGATTTCCATTAAACAACATCCAACGTTGTCGAATTCAACGTGTTACACGTGTTTGGCCATCTTGTCCAACAACGCCATGCTAGCCCACATATAGGGCAAGAACGTCATGCTACCCCACATATAAGGCACTTATAACATTACAATCCTATATGAATATCTACACCAACTGATTAACGCACCTACCTCCACTAACACCCACTTTCCTTCACTTGTACTCACTTGCCTTCACATTAGTGCCTTATAATGTGGGCTAGCGTGACGTTCTTGCCAACATTGTTCTTGAAACAAAACTGTATGTTTCAACATGCGATGTTGGATAATATTGCATCCATTTTCCAGGGAGGTAAAACTTCTGAGCTGCGGCTCATGAACTTGACGTGACATGTTAATACCCTTCGTCACACCACTACTGTAAAACATAACCCATTTCAGAACAGAACTGCAATACATCTATACAATGTATGACACCAAACCAGCTAAACAATAATAACTTTCTAGGCTGCGCATGCCGTACCTATGGGTTGTATAGGTAGGTATGTTGTAAGCCTAATATGGGAATGCATCTTGAAGGGAAATCTTACAGCGTATCACCTGTGGTCACCTTAGACATTTATCATATTGTGTGGTTCCAGAAAATATCCATACCCCCCCACGGAAGGGATTGGAATTTCCAGGGTGGGTGGGGGGGTCAAAGGCCCAGGAAAATCCTGAGGGGGGGGGTGTTGTATCAATTTATATTATTTTTTCCAGACCGGTTCCATTATTCCTATATGTTGAATTTTCTGTTTGCATTTTGCTTACCGATCCGCGGACGCAAACATTGATCTTGTTAACTGCACAAAACTAATATTTTCAAGGTGGTCAGGCTCGATTTCTGGTGCTGCGAGAGTCCGGTCATTTTACCAAACAGCGGCGGATTAGCGAACAGCTCATGCTGTGGAAGACGAGTAAATCCCGTAAATTGCACCAAGAATCTCTGTCACACATATTTAAGCAGATACGTCTGTCATTTGATTTCGAACTGTATCCGTCTCTGCTAGTAGCAGCACAGACATTTACGTCGCATTTCTTCGTTGTTGTTCGCCGGTGTGAAAACTATCGTTTGAACTGAATTATGGCGTCAACATTGAGCACAGTAGTAATTCGGAATCGACACAAAACAGTTCTTGATCCCGCTAAGAGTAATTCTTGATCGAAAACTACGTAAAAACACTGTAATAATTATAGTTCGGCAGACAAATATTATCTGTAAGATATTTACGACTTAGGCGCGTTATATAAATCAAAAATAAAAACATGACCCGTTTCACGGGTTTTGACTCAAACATTTATAATATTTCGGCATGAAAGAAACGGGCAGAATTTCTTCGGTAGCAGTGAAAAATCACACAGGCGTCATTACAATTGCATAAAGCAAGTATAAAATAAAGCAAAAGGCATCCCAAGTATTAAAAGGGAAGTGTTTGATGGGAGCGCGTAACATGAACCATTGTTCAGATAAGTTTGTTTACGGAACATTCCCGCGTGTGCACTGAAATGTTTTCGAATACATTCATGCTGCTTGCAACGTCGTTTTCGGCTTAACTTTACATTAGATAAATCTAGTTGTGCAAAAGTTTTCTAGCTTTGCCAGGTCTCCAGAGAAGGCGGTTTACCACAGCCTTACATCAGCATAAATCAATCAATCAATCAATCAATAAACTTTATTTACCCTCGAATTTACAGTGTAGCACTCAAGTGCTAATATCTTCGAGCCAACTACATTAATAAATAATTATAATAAAAAGTTAATTCTATATAACAAATAAGATAACTAACTACCTAGACAACTAACTTGCAAATTATCATGATGTAGAAAGGTTTGCAGTTCCTGCCCTTTTAAGTAAATTATTGTTCCCCGTAGATATCAGTCGTTGAAAAGAAGTAAAATCAGAAATAGTGTGGTAATGGTCAGGAAGAGAATTCCAAGATGTTGCTGCCAAGTAACTAAAGGAATTGAGACCATAAGAAGTGGTCAATGGTTTGGGCAAACAGAGCATATTATGTCCTCTTAAAAAATAGGTGCTAGAGCGTAAACGAAACATATCTTTTAAATATCTTGGATAATCAGAAAAATGAAGACATTTAAAAATAGTAAGAATCATGTTTTGTAAACGTTTGTCCTTAAGGTTTGCGGTTCCTGCCTTTTTAAGTAAATTATTGTACTCAGAGTTAAAATCCTTGAAAATGAATCGAAGAATACGTTTGTTTAAGAGGTCCAGTTTAGGGACGGTTCATTATTTATGGGGATGACCGGGTCGGGTAAAAAGTGACCGGGCCGTAAAAAATTATGGTCCTGAAACGACGGGCTTCGAATTTTTTAAGCCAAAAGATCGAGTTTTGAAAAAAAAAAACTGTCCTTTATGAAAACAGTAGACCACTTCAAAGTATAAATGCCGACAAATGTACCGTCCTGCAGCAGTGCTGGAAACGACAGTCGATCATCAGACATTGTCCGACCAAATTTCGAAATTGTCCGACCAATTTTGCCATATGGTCGGACATGACGTCCGTACACGAATTTAAACGTCGTAGCTCTTTCCCTTGAAGATCTTGTTCAGCAATCAGATTTGCTTCGAACCATATTTAAATGATAACTTGATAACTGATATAGCTCGACATGTTTTGTTTTGCTGCAACACACTCTCTCTACATACAAACTTTTATAGCCGCAGAGAAACTGTTCAGAAAAAATTGAAAACGAATGCACACGTGTGCTTTATAATATGAATACTGCCCAATAATGCATTGTGAAGCTAAGCAGTGTTAGAACTTCATATATGCCCACAGACTGGGTCTCAACATAAAAAAATTTTAAAAACTCAACCAGGTCTCGACCTTGGCGGTGGTCAACTAGCCAAATACTAGTAAATTTTCAGTTTTAGCTTGTGGAATTCTCCAAGTTACTAGCCATCAGTGTTGAAGGGAAATTTCTTTGTTAACTGTTAAATATGATAAATTCGTTGCCTAACAGCTGCACTGTCTCAACGTTTCTGTAGATCTGTACATTAGTTCGTACACTACTATTGCTGTCTTTTCAACGCTTCTCCATCCGTTGGTTCGCTTGTAACGTACCAATCTTGTCTTCCTAAACTTTTTGCGTATGTTTATACCGTGTTAGTCTTGTCTTTTTGACTTTTCTCCCAACGTTAGTCCGTTCGTATGGTATTCGTCTCGTCTCGGTGTGTTAGGTCGTTTGTACAGTATTTGTCTTACCTTCTCAACGTTTCTCCGTACTTTAGTTTGTCTGTACAGAATTAGTCAGGTCTTTTTGACGTTTCTCCGTAAGTTAGTCCATTCGTACGATATTAGTCTTGTCTGGACGTTTCTCCAAATCGTAGTACGTTCCTATCTCTTGTATTACCGTTGTCTTATTAATCGTTCTCGCTTGGTACGTTATAGTTTGTACAGTATCAGTCTCATCTTCTCGACCTTCCGCAGTACGTTAGTTCGTTGTGTTAGTCTCATCTTCTCAACATTTCTCGGTACGTTTGTTCGTTTGTACACGTACTAGTCTAATCTTCTCAACGTTTCTCCATACGTTAGCGTTTGTACAGTATTAGTCTTATCTTCTCAACTTTTCTCCGTCATTAGTTCGTCTGTACGGTATTAGTCTTGTCTTCTCAATGTTTCTCCGTACCTTATAGTTCGTTTGTAAGTATCAGTATTATCTTCTCAATGTTTCTCCCTCCTTTAGTTCGTTTATACAGTATTTGTCTTATCGTTTCAACGTTTCTCCGTACCTTAGTTCGTTTTTACAGTGTTAGTCTAATCTTCTCCGCAGGCTCCGTCATTTGTTCGTCTGTACAGTATTAGTCTTGTCTTCTCAACGTTTCTCCGTTCCTCAGTTTGTTTTATAAGTATAAGTCTTGTCTTCTCAACGTTTCTTTTAACGTTAGTTCGTTTGTAAGTGTAAGTCTTGTCTTCTCCACGTTTCACCGTACGTGAGTTCGTTGGCACCGTATTTGGCTTATCTTCTCAACACTTTTCTGCGGGTTAAATTGATCGTCACGTATCGGCTGCTTTCCGTAACGTAGTACGTGTATAAAGTACCAGTCTTGTTGCTAAACGTTTACTTGGATGTCACTTCTCGCGTTTGGCATTAATCTCGCCTTCTTTCCGTACGTTAGTTTGTCCATATGATATACGTCTTGTCGTCTCCACGTTTCTCCACGTCAGTACGTTCAAACGTTTTTAGTTTTGTCTTCTCGGCATTTCTTCATACGTCAGTGCGTTAAATTACTGTGTTATTATATGTGTAAAACATATATTCTATGTAATGTTAGCCTGAGGCATTTGTACGTGTAATATACATCGAGTTACGTTTTGAGTTCGACTCAGCTTCATGGACCAACACGATTTGATCATGCAAGTGTCTTAAAAGTGACACTTGTTTTAGTACAATATACGTTTAGCTATTTCTGACTTATTCAGAAACTGATTTGGGCCAAAACAGTTTCACAAAACAATATTCTGTTGCATTGTAAACCAGTCGCCGAAAACAGTTGATTTGTAAGTCCGGCACAAGTTCTAATACAGTGTGTGCAAAAATGTCTTTCGTACTGTAACTGTCATAATTTAGTGTCAGGTTCATTATTTCCTTTGAACGGGCTTTGAAAAATTTATAGTAGAAATGTAGACGGGCTTTAAAATTCTGGCATGATTTTCACACGGGTGTCGGGAAAAAACAAATATTTCTTTCTGATTTCCCGACCCGGTCATCCCCATAAATAATGAACCGTCCCTTATCAGAATCTTGTTTACTAGAGAAATGCCACACCATAGAACAATAATAAAAGTGAGGAAGTATAAGTGCCTTATAAAGACAGAGCATGGCTTCAGTAGACATCAGTTTACCAAACCTTGTCATAACGCTAAACTGATTGTTCACCTTTTTACATAGAGGACACATGTTGCTTAAACGTAAGATCTTTATCAATTGTAACGCCGAAAAGTTCCATTGAGTCATTTACTGGGAAATTAAACTGATGGTCAGTTTTTCCTAGTATCATCCCTTGGTGTTTGCTGGGATTTGCTATCATTCCATTGATCTCGTACCAGGCATTTGCTGAGCTTACCTCACACGAGATACGCCTTTCCAAAGATACCGGATCCGTATCGGCGGTGTAGAGTTGACCATCATCTGCATACATATTTAATTGTACAGTTTTGATATGTAGGAATAAATCATTTATGAAAACATTAAAAAACATTGGACCAAGAACACTGCCTTGAGGTACTCCTCGCCTGACTTCTTGCCAATCGGGACGTGTATCACCTACTTTCACCCGCTGCATCCTACCGTGTAAGTAATCTTTAAGAAGCATACAACTTCTACTGTTGACACCATAGGCCTTCAGCTTGGCCAGCAAGAGTCCATGCGGTATCGTGTCGAAAGCCTTAGATAAATCCATTGATATCACTGCAACAATTTGTTTATTATCCAGACTACGCTTCCAATCTTCTGTTAACCTCATTAGCGAGGTTTCACAGCTATAGTGTCTCCTATAAGCTGAGATGTAGTCAGACAATATTTCAGAATAGAACTGGTCTAGTTGAGAAGCAAGAAATAAATAAGAAATAAATAACAAGAAAGAAATAAATAACAAGAAATAAAAGCAGAATTATGCAAATTGCAAAATCGGCGGCGTGTCAAACTTTCACCGCCAGTCGACGAGACAACGGGACGCTAATTGTCGTGGAGAAGATTGAATTACACTGCACGATGGAAACCGGAAGGCAATCGCAGTCATCTTCCAAAATTACTGAGAAAAAAATGGTTTACAGCAAAACTGCTAGCTGTCTTATTGATTTGCATGCGGGTTTTGTATATCTGGCAAGCCTTCAATAAAATTTAGGTTTGAATATGCCCGCAAAAAATATGTTGTTTTGATTACAGTACTCATTAATTTTTTTTACCTTGGCAGCGTAACTTAGCGATTCTACCTTACTCAACATTTATTTCTCAAGAGAACTTGTAATTTGTCAAATACTCGGATTATAAATTGAAGTGTTGCTGTTTCGTCAAGATAATGAAGCAGAATTGGTCGTAAATAAAATTTATGACGATATGCATGCACAATAGCATTTGACATGCGACGTAACTTCTGCTCATATACGCGAATTTACCAGAAAACGCCAGTAACCCTCGAAATTTGGATTCTTAAACTATAGTTTAGCTAATTTTTCACTTTAAACAAGAAATAGAAATATTTCCAGGGGGTGTAGGAAAAAATTGGAATTTCCGGAGGGGGGGAGGGGTTTAGTTTGTGGGCCGTTTTTGGAAAATCCAGAGGGGTGGGGGGTCATATGAAAAATCCCTTCCGTGGGGGGGGGGGGGTATGGATATTTTCTGGAACCACACATTGTGATGACCACTTTATGCTTAATATATAATGACGTGAGCTGTGAATTTCCTTTTTTATTACACGTGAAAGAAGAATTGAGTTAATTTGTCATGGAGTTTGTTTTTGTAGCCACCAAGGGAAATGTCATGGAAGATGGTGAACTTGAATTTATTAAAAATAACTGTCTTATTTTTGGTGAAACTTGATCGGGTACTTCCCCTCCTCCCTGATCCCTAAGCATTTTTGGTCTCAAGGGGGCTGTTTGTGTAGATTTTGATGACATTGGTCTGAACTAAGGTATAGATTTTGACCAGTTACATTTAGACTTTTGGTGCCATTGACAATGACAATTGAAAGTAATTCCTCGGGGCTATATGTCCCCATGTGATTATTATGCCATACAGTGAATTTTTTTTATTACACGTGAAAGAAGAATTGAGTTAATTTGTCATGGAGTTTGTTTTTGTAGCCACCAAGGGAAATGTCATGGAAGATGGTGAACTTGAATTTATTAAAAATAACTGTCTTATTTTTGGTGAAACTTGATCGGGTACTTCCCCTCCTCCCTGATCCCTAAGCATTTTTGGTCTCAAGGGGGCTGTTTGTGTAGATTTTGATGACATTGGTCTGAACTAAGGTATAGATTTTGACCAGTTACATTTAGACTTTTGGTGCCATTGACAATGACAATTGAAAGTAATTCCTCGGGGCTATATGTCCCCATGTGATTATTATGCCATACAGTGAATTCTATTTATTTAAAAGCAAATTTCTACGTCTCAGAATTTGCTTGCCCAAGCCAATTTCCCACTTGCCTGAGTTAAAAAAACAGTTGTGCTGCAGTTGAGCCAGCTTGGCATGGCAGTAGCACGACGTTTGAAATGGGCCTATACTTGTAGATTAAAATGTTTAAATGCTTCAATGCACTTTAAAACTAAACATATTACAAAATGTTTTAGAAAAAGTCATTTTTTAAAAGCAATTGCATGACTGACAAATCACCTGATCAAGACGTTAGACCAGATTGATATTTAACTTCCTTTTATTAACAATTTTCGCAGCTTTGCTAAACCGTTGTGTACACTGTTAGTGCTTATTGATTTGTTATTTATTTGACAGACTTAAAATCTTAAAATGTAATTTGATGATTTGGAGGGTTTGCCTGGGCGCTTGCCCGTCGGGCAAGTGACCCTAATACTGTAAGTTACTTGCCAACCTCAAAATCGTCTTGTCCCTTCAACCTGACGGGACTTTTGTTGAGCCCTACATATAATAATAATAAATAATTAACCACTTAACCCATTAATGACTAAAAAGTATGTGATTTTAACTTCCCAATGCAATAAACGTATTTTTCTTTGTTTTGTTTTCAATTTTTTTTAAATATGATCTCATAGTGCATAAATTATTACACTGTGGTTTAGCAAATCAAAAAAAAAAAAAATACTTGGGTGAAATAACCAGACAAATCTAGCCAACTGAAATGAACAGTAGGCCTGTGATGATGACTTTTGTAATTGATTAGGCTGCTGAGCAAATCGCACTTAAAAGTTTGCCTCTAGATAATTTGTGTTACAAAATTAATGAAATTTGCTTGGATTCTTTGATTGTTAACCTACTGGCTGTCTATAGGCTGGGGACTCTTACTTTTGAGAAACTGAAGGCGCGAACACACAATGCATCAATGTGCCCAACATTGCATCACAAAGTTGCACCCAATATTGCAGATGATGGACACACGGTGAAACAGTTGTGCGTGATGTTGTAGAAGTAGTAGCCTGTGAACAGCCACCCCCTCCCCTCAATTTTTTCTTGAGGGGAGGGGTGGCTGTTCACAGGGTCTTCACAGGCTACAGACGTAGAAGCCAATTCTTCTTCTGCATTGTTTTGCAACGTTGCACCCTGTGTCGGGTCCTTTAATACAGTTTTCTTTATACTGCGTAACAGTGCTTAATACACTGTATTATTTTACCATCTCAGTGAATAGTTCACACACATTTTGCTCTTTGGGATGGCAGTGAAAAATGATTATTGATAATAATATTAGATAATTTTATGTTTGACCACAAAAATGTTTTTACAAGTCATGACAGTCCTATGTGTAATTTGTTCCTTCTGACAGGACATCAGGAAAAAAGTAGCACCTCTTCTGAAGAGTTTCCAAGCTGAGGTTGGAATAAATAAGTAATAAGTATTTAAAATAATGAAATAATAATATTGCTTTTTTGCAATCCATTTCTGTCTTTCGTGAACATTCCAGTAGTTCCGTTCAGTACAATCCTGAAAAGTTGAACTCTTAACAGTCAGCTTCTGAAAAGTGCTTTCGTTTGGCTACAGCGATGTAGCTGCTGGGCTGAGAAACAGATACATGTACTAGGAGTTTAAATAGTTTTACGAGATTTGCCCCTGCTGTTTAGAAATTATCAAAAGACATATTGTCCTTGAAATGAAAGTGACCAAATTAATGGTCTTGGAAATTTGTTGACAGTTAAAGACAGTTAACAGGTATTCCCGTCTTCTTTAGATTGATGCTCTTTCAAAACGAAGCAAAGCATCAGAAACTGCTTTTCTTTCAATTTACAAGAAACTGGTGGATGTTCCAGGTAAAAGCAATCAATATTTTTTATTTTTGCATGCACAGCTGAATAGAAGTTTTTAAATACAGTTTTAAAAGACAAAGTAAAATATCTAATTAAAAAAGCAAAAAATCTGAATACAAAAGTATTAAAATAGATGTACGCATTGGATGTTGTTGAAAGGAAGCAAATGAATGTTAGCATTAATTAGGACGGTGGTAATTTAAAAATCAGCTGGGATGAACATTTACAAACAGTACAGTACTGTAATTGATTTGAAATCGTCTAATCATGACTAAAAGCTTTTTCTGTCTTTTTCAGACCCATTACCAATACTTGAGCAGTCAGTTGTTCAACAGCAAAAAGTTTCAAAACTTCAGGTAAAACAATCACCCTCAAGAATGCCAAAATTCAAAGGAAGAAGAAATAATTATGTTTGCAATAATAACAATTTATTATTAACAAATTCTTTCCTTACAACTACACTGTTTTAATACAACCTTTTCATTGTTATCAATGGGCACTTGTTTTTGTCCAAAAACAACCTTCTTATAAACAACCTTTTTAACATGACCAAAATGTTTTGGCCTTTTTAATGGGGTTGAAACCACTTACATTAACACCACATGAATTGCACAAACTGCATACACTATAAAGCCACAGCTACAAGATCTGTATTTTTTTGCTTGCAGTTCTTTTTGTTTGTGGCGCAATTGTAAGGCCGCGCGGGATCTGGGAACGAGAGCACGTAATCGCTTGGCGGTTGCATCATCATCATCATCTGAGCACGCTATTGCGAACCTTTTGTGAGGTTGTGAGTGTCTTGGAGTTTAATGTTTTTGCGCTTTTCGATGCAAATTTGCTCTTGTTTCGGGTTTTCTCATGCTTTCAAGCTGTTTACGGCCCGAGTGAAGGCTACAAATAGCCTCTTGTTTTTAATGTTTTGCTGTGATGTCCTGTTTGTATTTATTTCAATTAAAAATATTTTTTGTTTGTTTTTACAATTATTAATTATTAATTTTGTAGAAATGCCAGCAAGTTGTTGGAGGCACATTTTTTGATTATTTATAATAATTTGTTTTCAGGACTATGAAATTGAAAATAAGAAATTGCGAGAGACATTAGAGGAATACAACACAGAATTTGCTGAGGTGAAAAATCAAGGTACTGTGTAATAATGTCAGCGATACCTGTTAACAAAATACCATATCAAATTGTTGTTTAAAATAGCTTACTTCACTAACTGAAAGTTTGTTTTTCATGTTTGTTATGCAGTTGATTGAGAATGCTTTTAAAATTTTAATTTCTTCATTATCAGTCCTATACAAATGTGATATTACAGTTTTTAATGAAATTAATAAAATAAATATTTTTTATTATAATTTCTTTAGTAACAACAGTTTTCAATTTACAAAACATGCTTCGACATTCTCATGTCATCTTCAGTTGCAAATGAGCCTTAACGGTTGTACATTTGAATTTTCGTATTAAAGTACATTACAAAATTACGCTTTAAAACTTACGTTTACAATTTGAATATGAAATACGCGGGAAACAAATTAAAATAGCGCGCGCATACTTACTTTAAGTGACTTAGGAACACACACACACACACACACAAAAATACTTCCAATAACAAGAATGATGAAATAAAAGACACACACACACACACAAAAAAAAAGAACAAAGTAATTAATTAATTAATTAGAGCGCTTTTCAAATGAGTGTCGTAAAACCAAAACCAAAGTAAATTAATTAATTAATTACTTTGTTCTTTTTTTGTGTGTGTGTGTGTGTGTGTGTCTTTTAGGGACGGTTCATTATTTATGGGGATGACCGGGTCGGGAAATCAGAAAGAAATATTTGTTTTTTCCCGACACCCGTGTGAAAATCATGCCAGAATTTTAAAGCCCGTCTACATTTCTACTATAAATTTTTCAAAGCCCGTTCAAAGGAAATAATGAACCTGACACTAAATTATGACAGTTACAGTACGAAAGACATTTTTGCACACACTGTATTAGAACTTGTGCCGGACTTACAAATCAACTGTTTTCGGCGACTGGTTTACAATGCAACAGAATATTGTTTTGTGAAACTGTTTTGGCCCAAATCAGTTTCTGAATAAGTCAGAAATAGCTAAACGTATATTGTACTAAAACAAGTGTCACTTTTAAGACACTTGCATGATCAAATCGTGTTGGTCCATGAAGCTGAGTCGAACTCAAAACGTAACTCGATGTATATTACACGTACAAATGCCTCAGGCTAACATTACATAGAATATATGTTTTACACATATAATAACACAGTAATTTAACGCACTGACGTATGAAGAAATGCCGAGAAGACAAAACTAAAAACGTTTGAACGTACTGACGTGGAGAAACGTGGAGACGACAAGACGTATATCATATGGACAAACTAACGTACGGAAAGAAGGCGAGATTAATGCCAAACGCGAGAAGTGACATCCAAGTAAACGTTTAGCAACAAGACTGGTACTTTATACACGTACTACGTTACGGAAAGCAGCCGATACGTGACGATCAATTTAACCCGCAGAAAAGTGTTGAGAAGATAAGCCAAATACGGTGCCAACGAACTCACGTACGGTGAAACGTGGAGAAGACAAGACTTACACTTACAAACGAACTAACGTTAAAAGAAACGTTGAGAAGACAAGACTTATACTTATAAAACAAACTGAGGAACGGAGAAACGTTGAGAAGACAAGACTAATACTGTACAGACGAACAAATGACGGAGCCTGCGGAGAAGATTAGACTAACACTGTAAAAACGAACTAAGGTACGGAGAAACGTTGAAACGATAAGACAAATACTGTATAAACGAACTAAAGGAGGGAGAAACATTGAGAAGATAATACTGATACTTACAAACGAACTATAAGGTACGGAGAAACATTGAGAAGACAAGACTAATACCGTACAGACGAACTAATGACGGAGAAAAGTTGAGAAGATAAGACTAATACTGTACAAACGCTAACGTATGGAGAAACGTTGAGAAGATTAGACTAGTACGTGTACAAACGAACAAACGTACCGAGAAATGTTGAGAAGATGAGACTAACACAACGAACTAACGTACTGCGGAAGGTCGAGAAGATGAGACTGATACTGTACAAACTATAACGTACCAAGCGAGAACGATTAATAAGACAACGGTAATACAAGAGATAGGAACGTACTACGATTTGGAGAAACGTCCAGACAAGACTAATATCGTACGAATGGACTAACTTACGGAGAAACGTCAAAAAGACCTGACTAATTCTGTACAGACAAACTAAAGTACGGAGAAACGTTGAGAAGGTAAGACAAATACTGTACAAACGACCTAACACACCGAGACGAGACGAATACCATACGAACGGACTAACGTTGGGAGAAAAGTCAAAAAGACAAGACTAACACGGTATAAACATACGCAAAAAGTTTAGGAAGACAAGATTGGTACGTTACAAGCGAACCAACGGATGGAGAAGCGTTGAAAAGACAGCAATAGTAGTGTACGAACTAATGTACAGATCTACAGAAACGTTGAGACAGTGCAGCTGTTAGGCAACGAATTTATCATATTTAACAGTTAACAAAGAAATTTCCCTTCAACACTGATGGCTAGTAACTTGGAGAATTCCACAAGCTAAAACTGAAAATTTACTAGTATTTGGCTAGTTGACCACCGCCAAGGTCGAGACCTGGTTGAGTTTTTAAAATTTTTTTATGTTGAGACCCAGTCTGTGGGCATATATGAAGTTCTAACACTGCTTAGCTTCACAATGCATTATTGGGCAGTATTCATATTATAAAGCACACGTGTGCATTCGTTTTCAATTTTTTCTGAACAGTTTCTCTGCGGCTATAAAAGTTTGTATGTAGAGAGAGTGTGTTGCAGCAAAACAAAACATGTCGAGCTATATCAGTTATCAAGTTATCATTTAAATATGGTTCGAAGCAAATCTGATTGCTGAACAAGATCTTCAAGGGAAAGAGCTACGACGTTTAAATTCGTGTACGGACGTCATGTCCGACCATATGGCAAAATTGGTCGGACAATTTCGAAATTTGGTCGGACAATGTCTGATGATCGACTGTCGTTTCCAGCACTGCTGCAGGACGGTACATTTGTCGGCATTTATACTTTGAAGTGGTCTACTGTTTTCATAAAGGACAGTTTTTTTTTTTCAAAACTCGATCTTTTGGCTTAAAAAATTCGAAGCCCGTCGTTTCAGGACCATAATTTTTTACGGCCCGGTCACTTTTTACCCGACCCGGTCATCCCCATAAATAATGAACCGTCCCTTATTTCATCATTCTTGCTATTGGAAGTATTTTTTTTTGTGTGTGTGTGTGTGTTCCTAAGTCACTTTAAAAAGTAACTATGCACACGCTATTTTTGTTTCCCGCGTATTTCATATTCAAATCGTAAACGTAAGTTTTAAAGCGTAATTTTGTAACGTACTTTAATACGAAAATTCAAATGTACAACCGTTAAGGCTCATTTGCAACTGAAGATGACATGAGAATGTTGAAACATGTTTTGTAAATTGAAAACTGTTGTTTCTTTATTGAGAATTTCTTTAGTCTATTAATTATAAAACAGATTGGAGTTATTTGAATGTGCATTACATAATCTTATGTACATGACGTAGGGTAAAAAGGGTAAAGTCGCACAGGAGCCAAGGAGGCCCACATGGCCGGAGCTTAACCCAGTTTCTGTAGCATTAAGCAACTGAGAGTATTGCTACTCCCCCTTGGATGGGATGCTAGTCTCTTGCAGTATTATTGTTGCTTTCCTTATTATGTTCTCACGGGTTTCACATCTTTATAATGTGTGTTTCAGAGGTGACCATCAACAGACTAAAGGAGAAACTGAGAGAATATGAGGACAAGATGGAAGACAGAGTTCAAGTATGGTTATATATCTGATTAATAATTATTTCTTTGATAATTTACCTGAATCAACCACCCTTGTTATAAATCAGGAAACATATTTATTTAGTCTGACTGAGCAACTGACTTACTGAATGACTGTCTGACTTGTTCCAAAACCTTACTAGGAGGTTTTTTGGGCACCAGCTCTCTGGGATGTAGATAAAAGCCGGCAGCCGGAAAAATCGCCGGCCTTCCAAAAAAATTTCCAGCTGATGAATCTTGGGAGGATGATACACAACTGCGGAAATAGAAAACCTGGTGCAGAAGCCGCAAGCACTAAGTCTTGTAATGCCTGCCACCTATTACAAGACTAGTATTCTTCCATCTATTGAAAATTCTAACTACAACCCTGGCTCTGGTGTTTTATTGACTAGCCCAGTATTTTTTCTGTCCTCAGCCAATCTCTGAGTTTGGAGGACTGCAACCCAGTCTAGTCTTTGATTTATCTTCCTATCTTTTCTTCTGTCTGCCTCTCCTCTTTCCTCTATTTTTATCAATAGCTTGCCTTGCAAAATGGTTTTTGACGATGAAAAAATGGAATTCATGGAGAGTTTCTTAACCCTTTAAGCCCCAGCATCGTTATACAAATTCTCCTTACTGGTCTGTGTAGCTTTTACATGTCTTGATTGTATTTTTTTGATTACTAATTGGGAGAATGTGTTTAAACATCAAGAGAATTCATCTTTGGTGATTAATTGCTAAATTCTCATGACCTGTATTTGCTGTATATTGATATGCTAAGGAGAAATTTGATGCTGATCACTGTTGGGGCGAATAAGGCTTAAGGGAGATGCTTCCCCTTGTGCATTCCTGGGGCAGCATTTAAAAGGAAAGCCACCACGATCTCGAGCACGAGGCCACAATGAGAGTGGGGAGAGAACCTCAGGATCTGGCCTGCCCCTGTAATGCCTAGCCACATTTGCATTTCTAACCATGCAATACATGTGTTTTCTTTTTCAAATTTTCTCTCTTTTTTGCAGGAAAGGGTAAAGGAAAAAGAAAAAGACATGCAGAAGCTGTTTTCTGGTAAAGAGAAGACACTGCAGGAAAAACAAGTGTCTGTGGCTAAAAAGCTGGGTGAAGCGGAGCACAAAGCTGCAACTCTGCAGGCTGGTAAGGATGTCTTTACAATGATGATTAATGCACCCATTTAGAGTGGAATGTCTCTGACTCATTATTTACTACTAGATAAGTTGAATGGAGATCAGAATGACATTTTGTCAGAATTGCTTCGGATTTGAATATTAAATGGTTGGAATAAGAATTGGAAATTGATTATTAAATAAAAATTGAAACTGGGCTTTGAAGAACTTTGGATTTAGTTTAAATTAGAATTGGATTAGGAATTGGATTTTCGTTTAGAATTAGTATTTGGATTAAGAATCATATGAATAAATAAGAATTAGACTTAGCATTGGATTTGGATTAGGAATCGGAACTGGAATTAATGTGGGAGTACCAGTAGATCTGGAAATGAAACTGGGTTAACGATTGGGAAATCAATGCTACTGGAATTGGACTTGGATTGGATTAAGTTGAAATTGAATTTAGCACTGGAATTAGTCTAGCAGGATTGCAAATTTTATTACTTAAAAAACTGTACATTATTTATTTTTACAGTCCAATTACATTTACATGAATCCATGTTCTTCGCTCTTATCTATGTGTTCAGAACTAAAATTGGAACAACGATGGAATGAGTTGTTCCAGAAAATACCCATACTCCCCCACGGAGGGTTTTTTTGGTTTCAATCCCCCACCCCTCTGGAAATTCCAGTTTAGGCTCATACTTTCCTGACAAAAATTTGGCACCTTAGACCCCCCCCCCCCAGAATTTGCAATGACTCTCTGTGGTGCACGTATGGATAATTTCTGGAACCACACAATGAGTTGTTTCACCACAAAGTCTTTAGCCATTCTAGCCCATGTGGGTAGCAAAGGAAGGATACTGAGTCCATAACCACATGTATAATGTGTTGTTACAGAAAATGTCCACAACTCCCCCATGGATAGTTTTTTTGAAGTCCCCCCCCCCCACCCCTCCAGAAATTCCCTTCATACAGTGTTCTTTCCCTAAAAAAGTTCTGGTCTGGCTTTTGAGACACCCCATTCCCTTAGAATTTTCAGTGACCATCCATAGGGTAGATTTGGTGTTTTCTGGAACCACATGATAAGCAGGCACTTCAATGGTGGTGGCCATCATTGGATTTTGTGTCTGTAAAAACCAAAATACCACCTGCACACGCTAACTAGGTCACTTAATTTTTGTGTTGCAAAATAATTCATTTTCCAGCACTTGACAGTACACAGTCAGAGCTGTTTGATGTGAAAGCCAAATTTGATGAAGTGGCTGCGGCAAGGTATCCAGTACTCTGAACTTAATATACCCACATATAAAATTAATGTTGTTAAGTAATCAAAATCATTACAAATAACCAACATGATCATGACTTATACTCCGCTATTTTCAAGGTCTTCAGAAATTGAAATATTGGAAGCAGATGTAGAAAGAGCAAATCAGGTGATTTAATAATAATAATAATAATAATAATAATAATAATAATAATAATAATAATCAAAGAAGTATTTTTATTTACATGAATTGTACAGTGTTTTGGTATGAACTGTTAATAAAAATCTCATTTTGTTTCATGATTATTTTCTACTTAGAGAGCAGCAAGTGCTGAACGGCAAGTTGAATCTCTGCGAGAAGAGCTCGCTGCTGCACAGAATGCATTACAGGTGAGTCCCGAAATGCATTTCTCAATGTTACTAATGCTGTGACTCTCGGAGAAGTTTTATAAAACTCGTGAAATTTGTTTTGTTGCAGAATGCAAGTGATGTACAGAGACCAAACATGGTATAAAATTGCATTTTTACAATTATGAGTATTCTTAAATATTGCCTTCTCTCTCCCATTTTCCAGGGCTTCCCTCTTTCTCTGCCTTCCCTCCTCCCTCCCTTCCTTCCTTTCTTCCTTCTTTACTTCGTTTCTTCCTCCCACTTTGTCTCTCTTCTTTCCTCCTTCCTTCCACTCTCTCCTCCTTCTTCCTTTTCTCTTTCCATTTAAATCGTGAACGCGTGTGCCAAAAGCCAAAATAATGTTAACTGCTTGTGCCTTTTTTCAAATGATTGTTTTCCATTCTAGTCTGAGACTATTGATGCCATCTCCCGCTCAAGCTTAGAACACGAGTTAGCAGCCAAAGAGAGGCAGGTTAGTTTTACAAGGATTTTATGAGATTAAGTTGTTGTATGTACAATGTTGTATGTACACGTATAAAAACATGAAAAATGCATACCTCACTTCCATGTCATTTCTTTGGCAAACACAAGAATTTTACAATTTACATGCAATGTTGCACTGCTTTGTGTGGTAGTATATAAAATAGAAACTGCATCAATCAGAGAGTAAAGTTAAAGTGACTCAGATCAATGAGCCCTAAAACTTTGTTACTTGTACATGTATGCTGTCTGGAAACTCCATTCCGTTGTCAGTTTGGTCAGTCCTGACAAAGGACAGTCGACCTTGGTCCACCAGGTTGTAGATTGGGCGTGGAGCTAATTGCCCTGTCCTAACGATAATTCAATTGAATGTACATGACTGTATTACCCTCCCTTCCCCAAACAAGGTGCGGGAGGTGATTCACAAAAAGTAAATTTTAGGGTCCTCAGGCTATTTTAATTTATTGTAATAACTTTATTATTTATTACTTTATCTTTTGTTTCCTTGCATTCCACTTCTTGTAAATTTGTTTGGCAATCATATGCAAACAGTACATGTGAGATTGTTGGCCATGTAACTATAGATGGTAGCCAATTTGCTAATTGATTTTCATTTTTCTCTTATGTGCTCCAAATTATGGGATTCCTTTTCAGATTTCTCAGTTAGTAAGTGATGTCCAGCATTTGCAAGTAACACAGAGTAAATTAAAAGAATCTGGAGCAAACGAGGTAAATATTAAGTTTTGTATGTCACATTTCATTATGTCAAGAAATATATGATGATTTTCAGTTCATTCGTTTTCTTGACAGATCAGTAGATTAGAAGATCTACTTGCTAGCAAAACGTCTGCACTGCAGCAACTGGTAAATTTCATTTTATTTGATTGTACATTTTCTTTAGTTAATTGTCCTTTACAACTCCCAAACCACCAAGAGCATGTTTCTTTTAGTTTTACAATTCTCAGTGATATTGGAACTGAATTTTACACAATACAGGAGGTCCTTTGTATTGTAAAATATTCAGAAATTAATCAGTCAAGGCCTAATGTTACAGACTGTGAAGTGCAGTGCTACTGTGAAACTACAACATGAGACAGTAGATCCACGTTGTGTTGAAGGTCAGTTTATGGGGAAGGGGGGGGGGGCGGAGGGGGAGGGGGTGCAGGAGTGTCCAAACTTTCTACTTCCTGTACCCTTCAATCCTGGTTCCCACCTCACTTTCTATGGCTCCTGCTTCTTTGTGCTTTTTCGATAGTAAAGTCTCATGCAATATGGTTTAATTTTTTTCCTTTTTCTCCCATTACCCACCTGCTTGGAATCCTGCATCCCACCTCCTCTTTTCTCACTTACCATGCACCCCCCCCCCTCCATGTCCCCCATCACTTACACGACGAAACTCGAAATTTGCCATCTTCCTAGAGCTTTACCTGACAACAGTTTGTGTTATTCAGGAGTCAAAATTACAGGAACAAGGTGACTATGAAGAAATCAAGAGAGAGTTAAGGTACGACATATACGATAACGGACCGTGACATAGTCTTTTTTACTGTGAGAATTTAAAAAACCGTGCATGAACACTTTGACATGATTTTGAGATGAGAGATCAGACTAGTAGAAAAGTTTGCAATCGTTAGCTCTAAACTTGCTTTGTGTTGTGGTGTAATCTCACTTCTCGTTGTCAGTATTTTCTAAATTGAAGTCAAACGTTTTGTTTTTCAAATCCAGTGCGGCCAGCTAACATGAGTATTTCTGTTGCAGTATCCTGAAGTCAGTCGAGTTCTCCACAAATGGGGGAGAAGGAGAGGGAGAAAAACCGGTTAGCTTAAATCTTTGTTGTTGTTGTTGTTGTTGTTGTTGTGTTTGTTTGTTTGTTTGTTTTTAATGCAGGTAACTTGTTGTGATCACCAAACCTGCTCGATTCAGAGCCATCAACCAATTAAATAGCTAAATTTTTAAATCCAAATTTGGGCACGGCTGAGCAAGCTGGAAGGTTATCATGGCAAATATAAATCGAATGCAACTCGCGCAATTAAGCAAGAGATTCCCTCTCGCCTACCCCAACCTCCTCTCATCTGTTCGTGTCAGTACGTGTAAACCCAACGCAAAAACCTGTTTCGTAGGCCATTAGTTCAGATCCCATCAAAGACAAAGATCATTTTCTTTACCTTTGGCCTGTGTAAATTGTGTCGTTGCATTTCCTTGCAGGGTTAACTGCTAAATTAAATTTGAATTTGGGTGCCTTTGATTTAACCATTTGTTGCTGCTGGACCTCAACATGTTTGTGTTAATAGTTTTATTTTGCTATGTGTGACAGGAATCGGCTCCCAAATCTTTAGAGATGCTTCTTCTCGACAAGAACAAAAGTGAGTACTTTACTGACCAATTAACAGTCTCGTCTAATTTATCGATTATCCTTTCTCGTCTGGAGACGCAAGAAACGAGGATTGAGAATCGAGAAGTGTCTCACGAGAGGACTTCACTGAGTTCTCGATTATGCAAACTCGAGGTAGTAGTTCTGAGAGTTTTCACTCTTGTGATAAATCTTAATGAATGATATACTCTGTAATTTCTTGTAGGACTTCAGTCTGAAAATACAAGCTTAAAAGTGGAAAATGTCGACTTGACAGGTACGTTATACAGTATTGTACAAAGTAGATCACTATTAAGTTTGTAGTCGTTCATTGGCATTTATGAAGTAATAAATTCGGGGATCAACTTTCTTAGGAGACACCTTTGTCAGATTCCACGTGGGCCGCTTTTTCACTCTACAACTGTCACAATCTGAGTTCGGATCGTCCGAATTCCCACTCACTCAGTTTTCGGCACCACTGTGTTGCCACAAAAAATTTTGTTACTTTATTTCTTACTGTTTGGAGGGGAATAATCAGGTTCAGCAATTTGTGTGGCTTAGTCATCCCAATGAAGCAGCAGAGACAGCCGGCTCTTCGGATGATATACATCATGATGACGTCACCCTAAGATCTTTATATCCTAATTGGCCAGTAATGGCAACGATGAAGATTAAGGGGGCGGCAACGTCTATCTACAAACAACGTTTGACGGGCAAACTGGAGAAAAATAACGGGAACCCAGAAATTCTCACTGCAGTAGACCATGGACTGCTGAACAGGTCATAGTAAGGCTGTAACTGTTTTACCATTATAGTTTTCGTTTTGTTCCTTAGGCCGTTACACTGAGCTACAGGGTCAGTACAATGAGGCAGTGAACACTGTGAAGGAACAAAAGGAGCTTATAACTCAACTGGAAACGGATCTTCTGAGTGTGAACGCTCTTCCCTCTGCATTCCGGGGTCAGGGAGAGGTAAGAAGTGTCGTTTTGTAGTAAAAAGAACTTAAAGAAAGCGACATTCACACGTCAAAGTAATGTTGGCCAACTCATGTTGGCAAACTCAAATTGGTGTGTGTGAACACACAACAACATGTTGGCAAACTGTTGACGACAAATAGAACTTGTCTCTATTCTCGCCAACTTGTTGCCAGCATGTTGTTGTGTCGTTCACACACACCACTTTGAGTTTGGCAACACGAGTTGGCCAACATTACTTTGACGTGTGAAGGCCGCTTAAGAGATCACGACGATGACTTGAACGACGACTACCGGACGTGCATTGTAGCCACTAGCCAAGCGCAGCCCGCAAATTCCGTCCTCACTAACCTTTTGAATGCGGATCTGCACACAGCGGGAAATAAGGTGTAATGGGATTCTAAGTTTGAGCCTGTGAATGAAATCTTAAAGTCTGACTTCAAACGAGCTACTGAGTGGTACTTTCTGTGGGTGCTGCTTGTCGTGCTGTACAAGATGGTTTAAATGAAAGCTATTGAACAGTACTCTTCCTGTGTTGCTGTTTATTATGCTGTACAAGGTGGTTCTAACTTTTTGAGTCTGTGGATGAAATCCTAAAGTGTGACCATTCAAATGAAAGCTCCTGAGTAGTACTCTTTCTGCATGTGGTGTCGTGTACATGCAGTACACGGTCGTTGCAGCTTTTGTTCCTGTGGATGAAGTCCTATTTGTGCCCATTTTATAACATATTCTTGTTTTCCCTGTTTGGCACAAGCTTGAACACTGTCTTGGGGACGCAAAGGTTGACCCTTTAAGCCCCAGCTTCATTATACAAATTCTCGTTACTGACAGTCCTCCTTACTTTGGTGATCATCTCCTTGATTCTCAAGACCTGTACGTATATGTTCGGATGCACTGACTTGATGAAGAGAAATTTGATGCTGATCACTATTGAGGCTTAATTGTGGATGTTTAACTTAGGGTGAAGCTGGACCTCCTTCAGAGAAAGAACTTGTTTCCAACGCTGTACAGCAAGCCGTCGCACCGGCAGGTATGTTGGTTACCGGTAGGTTAATAATGTTGTGTCTTGCTATGTTATGTCACGTTGCATTGTATTGTATTGGGTTGGATTGGATTGGATTGTACTACTGTATGTTGTAGTACCGATTACATATAAATGGTCAAATCTACGCGCTGTACAATTTAAAGTGAAAATGAGATCGACGTCAGCATAATGAGGCTCAGGTGACTGCTTGAGCTTTTGCAGGCGATTCGTAATTCACTTGCAGGCTAATGTCTGGAAAATGTGGTTCGAAACAATAGAAAATCCTAAATAGAAATACTCAAGTTTGGGGCTCTTTCAGTGAAAACTAGATCTACAGTGGAAGAATATTGATAAAGTCTCACTCACGATTTTTGTTTTTTTACTGTGACAGTCACTTTCAAATAATGAATTTTTTATCGAATCTGTTGTGTTGGAGAAACATGAACCTTCGCTTTTAATGCAACCAAAATACGTCAATTTAGTACGACCACTGTTGCGGTTATAATCAGTGAACACAATCTCGCCAGCTTATTTGCAAGTCAAGAAAGACGAGCATCGTAAATTGTTTTTCTATAGTTGAAGTATAAACAGCAATTCTTTTTCTTCTTTCAGTTGGTTTTACAGGGGAAAATGTAGCGACGGAATCTCTTCTTCCTATTGTGGCGAGCCAAAGAGAAAGATTTAAAGTCAGAAACATGGAGTTAGAAGCGGTAAGTTATCCGCCAAGGCAGTTTTCTTGTGTTTTTATTTATTTATGTTTTGAATACCTGATTGTGAACATGTCGTTTTTCATGCACTCTCGGGATTGGTTGAAGAGGCAAAATCTTCGACCTGATTGGTTTGTTTTGCGGAAAACTCGATTGAGGTCGATGTCAAGCGCGGGAAAAATAAGACGGCTGTCAAGCGCAGGAAAAATAAGACGACGGCTGTCAAGCGCGAGGGAAGTGGGGTAACCGGTGGCAGGCGCTGGAAAAATTATGTAAAAGTGAGATAAGGATTTTTTTTCGGTTTTGCTTGTTTGCCCAAAATCTTGTATGCATTTGGACTGATTAGAGCTTTCTTAGACCATTTTCAGCTCTGACCATGATTGCTAACGAATCCACAAGCAAATAAAGGTGTGATTGCTTTGGAAACATACAGGCATCTCAAAACCATTCAATCATGTGTTTGTTCTTTTAGCAACTGCGCCATAACCAACAACAGATAAGTGTGCTTCAAAACGAAGTGGACACCTTACGCTCAGATAATGTGAAGCTGTACGAGAAGATTAAGTTTCTTCAGAGCTATCCTACAAAGGTAAAATTTTATGTAACTTGAAGAAATAAAGGTCTAAAATAGCTAGTGAAAAAAACAGAAAGAAAAAGAAAAAGAAATGTCGCATTATTATGCTACACAAAAACTAGTTATAAAATTCAGTGAAACTTTACCTAGTAGCCCAACCTGGGGCAATGGCAGGTTTTCTTGTTGTTGTTGAGGGGTGGGGGGGGGGGGGCATTATGAATCTGGTAGGCGCCAGAGTTTCACTTTAGTACAAGTGGCCATGAAAGCGTATTATTATGTACGGATAGCTGGTTTGGTTTACTATTATTTTTTTCATTCTCAAGGGGGGGTCAAGGGCACTCTAGGGCCCCCCTGGCTACTCCCCTGTCGACGTGTTAAGTATGACCACTGCTAATTTAATTGCATACTTTGAACAGGTCGACTGTCCAGTAAAAATTCGAGGATAACTTGCAAGAAAAAACCAAGTCAAGTTAAATTGTTTAAGTATAAAACACAAACAGCGGCGACAGACATGGTAAAAAACAAACGCATTTTGATAATAAACTTGACGTTTCGTATGCTAAGAAACATACATTTTCCAAAAAAAACCATTACAGTGTTTGACTTAAACGTTTAAAGATGGCTCAGGCTGTAGCACTTGAATGAGCTTAGTCTCCTCTATATTTTACAATGAAAGTCCCTTTTGCCGGACGCTTAATGCCAAAATGATCCCAATTAATGTTGTACCCAGTGGTATTATGGATGTTGCTTAGCGTACGAAACGACAAGTTTATTATCCAAATGCGTTTGTTTACCATTTTTATCACCGCTGTTAGTGTTTTATTCTTAATCAAGCTACGATGACCTAAGAACAAGAGTTGAAACTCCCGTCCCCCTTTGCAATGTTGTACCGGGATAAACGCTGACTCCTACCTCGCAACTTTAACTTTGTTTAGGGGGGAGGGGGGCTATATCCTAGTGAGGAAAATGGATTTTAAAGCTAGGTATGCTAAAAATATAGGAATGTCTCAACCCTTTTGACGCTCATTGTAGCTTTGTCTGAGAAAAACAAAAAGTGAAGAGCATTTCTGTTCCGGCTTACTTTTCTCAGGGTGCAGGGGGTCAAGATAACGAAGCTGCCGTTAGCAGATACTCGTCACAATACGAGCAAAGGTTGGATCCTTTTTCTGCCTTTAATCAGCGGGTAAGTGCAAGTGTCATCTGCGACTGTACAGCTGTTATTGAACGATCTTGTTTGGTCCACGTTTAACATATTGACTACGTTCTTCAACTTCGATTCAGTCTACTGTGAACAAAGAAAACAACAAAGACAATAACAAAAATTTCTGCTTTTGGGCCAAACTTGAGTGATAAGTATTATTTTTGTAGCATAGCACCTTTATGAGTCCTCCGTATAGGACCAGACGCAAGGGATCCAGATTGGAAAAAAAAGACGTCGGCCGCTCGCGCACTACAACTAATCGAAGTAGAAAGGGGCTTTGTCTCAACACCTGCATGTAGATTGCATTACAGTGAGTGAAGTCATAGTTATGTAAGGTCTTTCTGAGAAAGCACATAACATACCGAACTGGTGCCTCGAACGTCGAAACCGTCTCTCTTCTTTAGCTTACTAATTGATGCCTTGTTGGAAATTCTCTTTCTTTGCATGACATTATAGGGTTTTCGTTTAACACCCCCAATTTTTGTCTTATTTGTTGTTGTTTGTGTTGTTGTTTTTATGATACATTTACATGTAAGCTGTGTCAAATTTCTGTGTTCTATTGTTTGTAGGAAAAACAACAAAGATATTTGGGGCTTAGTCCACATGAAAAAGTTACACTTAACCTGGTAGGTGGTACGAAATTACACGACTGTCCCATTATGTTGTTTGTTACACTGCCTTAACAACGGAAGTTGTCATGTAATGTAGGTAAAGGTTAAGTCGCACACGAGCCAAGGAGGCGATTTCTGTAGCATGAAGCAACTGAGAGTATTGGTACTATCAGTTGGAATGCTAGTCCATCGCAGGGTTACCCCCAGATGGTACCTATTTTATACGCTGGGTGGAGAGAGAAAATGGGGGGTAAAGTTTCTTGTCCCATTGAGGGGCCTGGCAATGGCGGCGTGAAGACACGAGTTGCGGCCGTCCGCCCAATTTCGTTATCCCATCTTAGTACATGGCCGATTTGGTCGAGCTATCTTTTAAAAAGAGGAAAACTAGGTCACCGAAGCCTTTGGACGAGCCTTCTATCTCACCAGACCTGAAGAAAACAAAGCAATATACTCCTCCTGGCAAAGAATCAGACCAAGACGAAGGCGAGACTTCGACAGTCTCAACGGTAATCGACGCAACAATGTCTCAAGAGTTCGGCGCTACACTACAGGAGATACTTAAAAAGTTGGAAAAACTGGACGTTATACAATCTTCTTTAGGAAAGATAGAATCCAAAATAGCAACCCTGGAGACACGAACCCGAGAGCTCGAAACATTCCAAGATACGACGAAGAAAGACATTGAAGAACTGAAGAGCAGCCAAACATTCATTGGCGAGCAAGCCAAACAAAATGCCGACGCACTCAAAAAAGATAAAGGCCTAATAGCCGGGCTTTTAGAGCAAGCCCAAAAAAACGAGGATATGATAAATGAGTTGCAGACTAAAAACCTTTATTTGGAAGCATATTCACGTCGAGAAAACTTGAAGTTTATGAACATAAAGGAAGAAACAACAATAGACGAGAAGGAAGACACCGAAGAAGTGCTTCGATCTTTCTTAGAGCGCGACCTTGGTTTCGCTGATGCGAGAAATGTAGAAATTCAACGTGTCCACCGAAATGGAAAAAGAAAAGACGGCAAACCGCGGCCTATTCTAGCCCGTTTTCTCAGGTTTAAGGACGTTCAGAAAATTATCTCGCTGGGCCATAGACTTAAAGATACAGACTACCAAATTTTCCGAGATTATCCTGCCGAAATCATCAACCGACGAAGATCACAGATGGAGTCTTTTAAAGCTGCCAGAAAGAAAGGAATCCCTGCAAGTTTTAGCTCGTCACAGCCAGATAAGTTGTATATAAGAGGGAAACTTTGGCCTGAAGGCAAAATTTTCTTTACGTCTTAATAACAGTCAGTTATTTCTTTTTGCATAATAATATTTAGCTTTGTCAGATCATGATTAAGTCCATAGGGATTACTTATTTTACCACTATGCGGGTAACTATTCATTATTACCCCGCCGTCAGGACGGGGTCTAGTAATACCCGTTTTTTTTATTTTCCATTTTTTTGGTGGTCACTTGCCCCAGACCTCCGGTTTTTGCTCGGCCAAACATACTCGTCGCGTCTTTTGCTACACAGGCTAGAGCGTGTATCTTGAGTGACCATAATATCTCTTACACCCCGAGGGGAGGGGGGAACGGCGGGGTAATGCCCCTGGGGCTTTTCTTCTTATTTTTTGGTGGTCACTTGCCCCAGACCTCCGGTTTTCGCTCGGCCAAACAAATACTCATTGCGTCCTTCGCTACACAGGTTAAGGCTCGTATCTTAAGTGACCGTAATATATTTTCCCCCTAGGGGAGGGACAACAACGGCGGGGTCTAATGCCCCTGGGGCTTTTCTTGTTTTTTTTTTTTTTTGGTGGTCACTTGCCCCAGACCTCCGGTTTTCGCTCGGCCAAAGAAATACTCGTCGTGTCTTTCGTTACACAGCCAAGGGCTTTTATCTTGAGTGACCGTAACATATTTTACACCCCCCGGGGGGGGGGGGAGAACAACGGCGGGGTCTAATGCCCCTGGGGCTTTTCTTGTTTACAATAGTTTGCTTTATTTTCGCTTCAGTTGCGGTCGGCAGCTACAACAGAGAGAAAATGTTTCCCTTTACTCGTGTAGCACTAGGTTTAAACGTAACGTCTCATGCCTTTTTTCTGAAGACTCTTTCTTCTATCGCTTTGCTTGGTTTTATGCATAATTCCAAGAGAGCAGAGTCTTCTTTTGCCCTCAGTCAGGGACCGCTTTTATTGTGTAAGTGTTTGTATGTGTTTCCTTTGTTTTTTGGTTTTTTTGTTCTCTCCCGGGGGCAATACCTTTATGTAAAAATTTATTTGTATCACAGCCATCTTTTAATATATACTACTTGTCTTGACCGCTTCAACTCAAAAGGTGCTAAGTTAAAATATAAAATCTCAACTCTGCTGAATCGTCCTTTTTCAACATACAATAACAGCCGTCAAATCTGTCTGATCTAAAAATTGCTTCCATCAATGTACATTTCCAACTCATCCATAATTTTAAAGCAACGATTCAGCAGGAGATCTTTTATCTCTTCTCCATACTCTGTTGAGTAGATTAGGTCATATCTTATCTTTTCATAGCAATTTCCCCCCCCCCCTTTTCTTTTTTTTTTTTTTCGCATGTAAGCTTTACGTGTCGCTCAAATATTTAACTAATTAATTGCTTTATTTTACAAGTGTTATGCAATTTAAGGAAAACAGTGTATAATAAGTGGCATATTACAAGTGTAAAATGTATATAATAAGCCAAACACCACATGTAACTGAGTAGTATGTAGTAAGTGACTGTCATTAGTGTATTAGTAATGTATTATGTAAGTAGTGTACTAGCATTGTAAGTAGTGTACTTGTTATTGTAAGCAGTTTGCTTTGCTTTCATTCAATTCATAAGCCACGCAAAAAAAAAAAAAAAAAAAAAAAAAGTTTCTTGTCCTGGCAAACAAGACAATGGCAGGGACTAGGACTCCAACCACCGACCTAACGGCTTCAGATCTGAAGTCCAACGTGGTAACCACTTGACCACCGCGCTCCCAGTCGCCAAATATAGTAAACCATTTTCATAGTACAGTCCAACTACCCACTACCCGAGCAAAGCTACATGGAAGGTACAGGGTGCTAGATTTGGGAAGGCAGAGGATCGTGAGATAGAGGTAGAGAGATGGGTGTACACTTCGCCGAATTAACGGGAGGAAGGGTAAAAATGTGGATAGAGCTAGAGACCGTATTACTTGCTTAAGTTAACAAACGCCATTATGTTCGTATGGCGGGCCGACTAGTTTTGGAGATGTAAGGCCTTTTCTCAAAACGGTGCATTGTTGGCAATCAGTGGAGCACGGCACATTTTAAAGTTTTCGTGAAACGAATTTCTCTTTTCCCTACGGTCATCCGTAATATTTTGCCGCAAATTAACAGGCGAGCGATTAAATGACAATGATCGTTTGTTTTTGTTTTCAGGGCCGCTTTATCATGTCAAACAAAGTTGCCAGAACGATCGCGTTTTTCTATACGCTACTTGTTCATTTGATGGTGTTCCTGGTAGGTATTACTCTTAGGGCTGCAACGATACACTGATGCATCGGTGAATCACGATGTTTTTCCACCGATACGAATATCGATATTTAAATAAGATTTCGCGATATTACGATACAATAAAATATGCTACATTAACAAACTTGGGAAATCACTGTCTCTAACATTCCTTACCCAGGCTCTACATTTTAGCCCGTGGAAGGCGATTTGATGTTGTGTTATTACTGTGTTAAATTTATTATTAGAGAAATAAATTATTTAAAAGTAGTGTAAGTTGTTGGTAACTAGTTTTGTGGCGTACGATAATGTATCGTATCGTGTATCGTATCGTGGCCCTAGTATCGAGATATATATCGTATCGTGGGAAAATGTATCGTTGCAGCCCTAACACATGCACAGGATGGGTAACTTTCTCTAAACCTGTTCCATCCCAGGTATGCCTAAAACCAGATTCCCAGTCCTAGCTTGCCAGGAGTTTTCGGGAAACTCAGTGGTTGGAGCGTCGGGCCGGGCGAATTTTCTTTTTACGCCCACTGCAAGATGGTGGCCGATTTACGTTTTTAGCAGAAAAAAAGAAAACGACTGTTTAAAAAATTCAAAAATTGGTTGGATTCAAACCAATACTTGCTGCTTCTCTAAATTTTCTCTGCCGAAATGTCAGTTTCTCGAACTAGCCTTTTTAACGTGTATATCGTGACACTTTGCATTTTGCAAACACTGGTCGTTTACTAAAAGTAATCAACCAAATATTTGTCTAAGCATAAATTACGATCTATTGTCGAAGCCTAACAGTAAAAGAGTGCTTAATTTTAAATGTTTGACGCTCTATGACGCTGTAAACGTAATAGGTTGTTGAAGATAATGAAAAACGCAAATGTCCGCCGTTTAGCAAGAGTGAGAGGGAATAAATTAAACTGCTTTGACAATTAATGTAGACTTCGAAGGAAACTGCCAGGACTTATTACTATTCATATCTTTTCAGCATTGTCACGATCTAATTAACTGATCTTACCTCATACGGACCAGGTACGATTTAGCTGTGTTTATTTTTATGTCTAAACAGGTTCTTTACAAGCTCGCTTACACAGAATCTTGCAAACGGGATGTCGCCTCAGAGTGTGCGAAACGGTAAGCTAGTTCTGTTCATTTAGATAGATTTCAAGTCAACACCCCCCCCCCCCCGTAACTCTGGGACCGACACTAGTGGTTGATTCAGGCTTATTTATGGCAAATTAGTTGATCCGTCTTTGCTAAATCTAAGTAGATGCGCATCACTGCAGATGTGGGAGTGCCTGTACAATAAGTAAATAAATAAATTAATTAATGAGTTAATTAATAAAATTATAACCGGTGCGCGCAGGTGAAATGAAATAATATAAAATGTCAGGTCATATGCGAGATGCATATAGGTGGTGACGACATTTGAAAGCACCAACAGTTCCTACAGTTTTCGCATGCTGAAACGTTCAATATGCTGAATGGCGTGCCCTCGAACCAGGCGCTTTTGAGAATTTTGATACTAGAGCGAAGGCCCACGGGAAGGCTTCACAAAGATTGCAGGTCACTAAATTCAACCGCAACAATTGTTCTCCAATAATCATTATACTGTGTGTCACTGATCTCTTTTAATCAAACAAAACAAAATCAAAACTCAACCAGGTACTTTTTAAACTTTTTATGACACATTATCTCGCTGTTTTCCAGGTTTGCTGAACACATGCACGAAGTTCACGGACAATAAGTGATGAGTGGCTTTGCAGAATGGCGACCGGAGGGAATCTTTGCGTCGTGTTCTGCTGGAAGACAAGACGACATAGAAAATGCCTTTGTAGGCAACCAGGCAGGGTATTGAGATGTACATGGGGCGGAGTCTATAGCAAGGAATAGACTGCTTCTGAGGACAAACAAAACATGACTGTGGTTCCGGTTACACTGGAAAAACTATAGCGTCGCCGTTGGTTGCTTGGTCCTATGGAAACAAATTCTTGGTCTTTTCTCGATAAATTTGTGAAAAGGCTTTCTCTTACATGTGAATTCTCTCCTGGAAAAAAAATCACGAAATTCCTTTATTGACAAGATGATTATATTCCTGGAAACAAATTTCTTTAAATATTTAATGGGATATTAAAGTAAAACTTACATGCAAGAGTTGAACTTAGAGAGAAAAAGAGACTTACGTGAATAAACTATAGAAGGACACCAAAGCAGAAGAACCGATGCATGTTTTATTTCAAGCAAATAAGTGAAAATATTTTGGACCAAATATTTTGTCACGGTAATATCTTAAGCATGGCTTTGTGGATATGTCCAATGCAGGGGTTAAGTACACGTTTCCCGAGTGGAATGAACATTATCGTATAACTTGTACAGTGTATGGCATTGTTGAAATTTCGAATTGGTGGGCAATAATTGATGCATTATTGGAGAATACATTGTAAATAAAAGTCATAAGATTTTGAGGTTAGTATACGCGCTGGTTTGTTCAGTAGCATTTTTAATTTCCCCTGGAACCAACAGAAGCACCATGTCTGCATGCTTCCACTCTCTTTAAACTGTCCTTTATCGTTCCCTTTTCAGTCAGCGCTCTGCGCAGGTTTAGAAAGCTTGTTAAAAAGTTTTGTAACAACTACGAAATCAAGCTAGTTTTCAACAGGCATATTTTCTTTTTTGATCTCGTGTATGTAGTTTATAAATTTTCATGTGCAGAGTGTAATGGTTGTTATATTGGCATTTCTCTACGCGTGTCTGTGAGCACTTGTCTACAGAAAATTACTCTACCCCCATACCCCAGTTACCTCCAGAACAAGGTGACGCCATGTGACAGCTGATGCGACTACAAATTTCTGATGCGCCCACTGAGAGTTGAAGATGATTGATTATAACGGCCAACTATCGATTCAATTTAGAGCGCCATTCAGCAAAGGAGCCCATACAAACCGTGAATTTCAAAATATAAGGAAATGTATAGGAATACTGTCACCGCTTGCTCTCCCACGGGACCAGTTGCTCCAATTTACCTTTTCAGCGTTAGATTTCACGTGTAGCAAACCTCAAAAGTTCGGACATCCGGTTCTCAAACAACCACTACACGTCTACAAACTACGAGTCGCTATTTCAAGTTCCCGTTACTATATACTTTTTCCATCACTTAAAGTCTTGAAACTCGAATAGTTCCAGGTTCAAAATGTCAAAGCAGACGAATAAGAGCGACTTCAACGCCATGAATGTGGCAGAACTTAAAAAAGTATGTGCAGGTACATTGAGTTTCAGTAAGCGGATATTTTGAAAACTTCGCGAGTGGAAGTCGCCTTTGCAGTCGAAACAATGGTTTTGCCAGTGGATCCAAACTTCGAAAAAGATCAAACTAATGATGCAGATTTTAATAATTCGTGATGTGCTAATTCCCAATCCATTTTCTCTGAAGACTGTGAGCAACTTCAACTCGTCGCCGCCGTTTGGGTTGTACGACATAACTGATTACGACAAACAGGAACTCGCCGCTTACAAGTCATTTGACGATTGTATCGCTTATTGAAGGATGGTTATGTGGAATCTTTACTAACTGCTCAGTTGAGTCAAGAGGGTGTCCATGTCCACATAGCCAAAAGTGCGGCCTTTCGTGAAAATCAAAACGGATGAAGGAAAGGGGTACTACGATCTCTGGTTTATTATTCTTGAGGATAGAGGTGCAAACCGAGGTAGTGTTCTTCAGGCGAGATAGAGTGTATAGATGGTCGAGATGTAAGCACATTGCGGCGGCAATGTATGCAGTATCGTAGATTGGTAAATTAAATAGTTAAAAATGTCGTACAACCCAAACGGCGGTGAAGAGTTTATAGTTGTTCACGGTCTTCGGGCAAAATGGATTGGGAGTTAGCCTATCATGAATTATGAAATCTCTGCTTCATTGGTTTTTTCGAAGTTTGGATCCACTGGCAAAACATTCTTTCGACTGCAGCGGTAACGGGAACTTGAAATAGCGACTCGTAGTTTGTAGACGTGTGTGGTTGTTTGAGAACTGGATGTCCGAACTTTCGAGGTTTGTTTACGTCAAACGTCGCGTGACACTACTCGTGAAATCTAACGCCGAAAAGGTGAATTGATATTTCCGTCACGCAAACTGGGCGCATGGCAACTGACGGATATTTCCAAGTTACTTTGATTGCATAGGCATTTTAGGGTCGGGCGGTGTGCTATTGTTGGTAGGGTCAGGAGACGGAATATATTAACTGTTTCATCGGTCCAAGTAACCGAAAATGTCTGTCGAGGTTAACTGGCAAACAACAAGACCCACCATCAGAGAAAGAACCAAGTTTATGCTCAACAACAATCTCTTCAGCGATGTGAAGTTTGTGGTTCGTACAGGTAAGAGCGATGGTGAAAGTGAAAGTAAGGAAGTGATTTCAGCTCACAAGTTTGTGCTGTCGATTGGCAGTCCTGTGTTTGAAGCCATGTTTTACGGTGAGCTGGCGGAAACAAGAGACTCTATTGAACTGCCTGACTGTGAGTACGAGAGTCTGTTTGAGTTGTTTCGTTACATGTACAGCGATGAAGTGAACTTGAGCGGAAGTAATGTGATGGGAGTGTTATACTTGGCTAAGAAGTACATAGTGCCTACACTCGTTGAAAAATGCACGAATTATCTACAAGAAAATTTAGATCCATCAAATGTTTTCAACATTCTGCCAACTGCTGAGAAATATGAAGAGAAAAACCTGGTGGATCGATGCTGGAAAGTGATCGATGAAAAGACCGAAGCGGCTGTGAAATCGGATAGTTTTGCGACAATTGAGAGTTCCTTACTTGAAGCATTAGTTGTGAGAGACACTTTGACTATTAAAGAGGTCGGTTTATTTGAAGCTGTCGATCTGTGGGCAGCAAAACAGTGTGAGAAGCAAGGTGTAGCGATGAATGGTGAACTGAAGAGAAAAATACTTGGCGAGAAGATTATTAAAGCAATCCGCTTTCCAGTGATGAAAGAAGAAGAATTTGCAGCTATCGTCCTTGATAAAGACATCCTTACTAAGGGTGAACTTATAACGTTTTTTCAATTTTTCAATTCAGTGTTAACAGCTCCAGTGGGATTCTCAACGATCAAACGGTCCGGTGTCTCTGCTGGCATATTCCGATGTGGTAGATTTACATCGGTGTCTCTTTCTAACTGGGGTTACGGTAAGGCAGTAGACTATCTTGTTTTCTCTGTGGACAAAGACATCATGTTACACGGGCTGAGTTTGTTTGGCAGTGATAACAATGCCTACACGGTGGACTTGCAGGTAAAAGGTACCAGTAATAATTCAACGGTAGTGTCGAAGAAAGGAACATTTCTTTCAAAACGTCTGCAATACAAAGATTCCTACTATCATGGATTTGAGGTTTTGTTTGACTCACCAGTTCACTTAATGAAGAACACTAAGTACCAAATAGAAGCACTGATATCTGGTGCGTCATCTGGGAGGGGAAATGACGGCATTAACACTGCAGTGCAGTCTGATGTGACGTTTACATTTGCAAGTAGTAATTCCAGAAATAGTAACGGAACGAGCTGGACAGGAGGACAGTTTCCGCAATTTCTGTTTTCTGTTTTGTAGATGATTAATTTTTTTTCTTTGGGCTATGACACATTAATGACTATTATCACTATTTGTAAAGAACAAAACATAAGCCACACTTACTGCATTATCCTAATACTCATCAAGTAAAAGAAAAAGTCAAAAAGGTACCGAATTTCGATTTCAGGGGCCCGTTTCTTGAAAGCACCGAAAACTTTTCGAACCCAAAAAGTCTTTGTTTTAAGATACTTAGTGAATTTTAATTACCGGTTAATGAATATCTAAACTGCAACCGCTTTACCTATCTGTATTAAAGACAGGATTAAAGGAATTGTACTTGACATATGCGTTTTGTAGTTACTGCAATAACTGCAATAGCTCAATGACAGCCGCTGTTTGGGAAATCAGCCCACGGGGAGGAACAAAGAATCAAGCCTACAACAACAATTGGAGCACTAGAACAAACAACATAAAATGCTGAACTGGATAACTCTGTATAAATATTTGTTTAAATAAATAAATAAAAATAAATAAATCTAGAAGCTTTATATATTAGGATAGGATTTGCAACATAGAGTAGAAGGCCAGGGGATGGGGCGTCGGAGAGACTCTTTTTTGGAACTTTCGTAAGGAACTTGTAAAAAGGTACAGCATCTTTCTTTCAGTCCCTAGAACTGGAGCATTTGAGGTCCTGTTGAGCAACAACTACGTCAAATTCCAATCCATAGTCCTATACTTGCCAACTTTTTGTGATTCATAGGCGTGACATTTTTATCCTGAGAGTGTCAAGATTTTTCGTAGGGGACCGATAATATCCGAAGATGTCCGAAGACGTCCGAAGATTTCCAAAGCCGTTCCGAAGCCGTTCCGAAGACGTTCCGATTTATGGCCAGTAAACCGATGCTTTGATTATTTAATCGAGTATGACCATGTCTCCAGTGGCTTTCCCTACTAAAATCCGAGATTTCGCGAAAGTAAGATCATTATTTTCTCGCATTAGTTCGAGTTTATTTAAATACTTAATTTTTTTTTTCAAATGAGTCGGTTAAGGCTGTAAAGGCTCAAACTTTTCCACCAGGCGTGAGAAATGGGAACGCAGGCGTGAGTAGGCGTGAGATCGCAGTTTTCGATCCGCAGGCGTGACAATCACGCCTTAGGCGTGACACTTGGCAGGTATATAGTCCCTGCATAGTGGTTCATCACTATGATAACGCAAGTCTAGTTCGGCTACAAGTGATCCCACCATAGTATGGTGGCCCATTGTTATCATAGGAAAACCAGCTAAAGACATACAGGCGTGATTAAGAAAAGGAGAAAAATAGAACTAAAATAAAAATAAAAATTAAAGAAAAAATTAACAATTATTTTCCTTTTTCTTTTTTTTTCCTTTTTTATTTATTTTCTTTAGTAGCTCCTGTTTTCTTTTATGTTTTATTTTTCATACTAATTTCTTTTGTTTATTTTTGTTATCTTTAATTTTTGTTTATTTTAATTTTTTTTTTACTTATTTCTTATTTTTATTCTTTTTTGTTAATTTTTTCTTTAATTTTTATTTTTTATTTTTATTTTAGTTCCATGTTTCTCCTTTTTTTAATCACGCCTGTATGTCTTTAGCTGGTTTTCCTATGATAACAATGGGCCACCATACTACATTAGATTATATAAGTTGAAGACGATCGATTGTAATGACCAGTTATCGGTACAATCCAGGATGCTCTACAGTTATGAATGAAGAATGAATAGTTTTCTGGTCAATTTTGTTTTTTGTTTTGAAGACCTGGTTAGAAACATGTTGTTTGTGCGACATTGTGGTTCAAACACCTTTTCATGCTCTCTCAGGATTGGTTGCTTCAAAACGAAGTGGACACCTTACGCTCCTTGAATAAAAAAAAATGTTTAAAATAGCTGGTGAAAGAAAGGAGAGATATTGGCCGTACACTGTACATTTATATCAGCAGAACTTGGGTTAATCCAGAGCGATCTTGTTCCATGATACACAAGTGTTTGCCATCATCTCTGGACAGAGATGATGACACACATTACGTTAAGAGTGCTTTTGGTTTCCGTTGAGTTTGCTTGCATTAATTTC
Source organism: Siderastrea radians (assembly GCA_964017195.1). NCBI lineage: Eukaryota > Metazoa > Cnidaria > Anthozoa > Scleractinia > Rhizangiidae > Siderastrea > Siderastrea radians. Next base: position 27,115,182 of record OZ024897.1, read on the forward strand.
ATAGATGTCCTAGAAACTCTGAGAATGAAGAAAGAGGTCCAAAACAGTCCTCTCTTGATTAAAAGCTTACTTCTTGAAAGGAAACTCTCAGAACACCCCCAAATCCGTAAAATCCGCCGCATTTTAGAAAAGAATAAAAATCACCCTGTCAACTTCCACTTCAAACTGGAAGTTCAAAGGCCAGCAAGAAATCTGTGGTTAGGGCGGGATTCACGGATTTTACGGAAACTTTAAACTGCAAACATCTTTGAAGAGAATATATGAATATATTACATAAGCTTACATAAGATACTTGCAGTTAAAAAAGGAAGTATTAAATCATGTTTGTTCTAAATGTCCGTGAAATCCGTAAAATCCAGCGCATTTTAGAAAAAAAAAAACAAAATCACCCTGTCAACTTCCACTTCAAACTGGAGGTTCAAAGGCCAGCAAGAAATCTGTGGTTAGGGCGCATTTCACGGATTTTACGGAAACTTTAAACTGCAAACATCTTTGAAGAGAATATATGAATATATTACGAGCACCGTAAAATGTTTTTCTATAGTTAAAGTATAAACAGCAATTCTTTTTCTTCTTTCAGTTGGTTTTACAGGTGAAAATGTAGCCACGGAATCTCTTCTTCCTATTGTAGCGAGCCAGAGAGAAAGATTTAAAGTCAGAAACATGGAGTTAGAAGCGGAAAGTTATCCGCCAAGGTAGTTTTCTTGTCGTTTTATTTAATTATTTTTTTGAATACCTGATTGTGAACATGTCGTTTTTCATGCACTCTCGGGATTGGTTGAAGAGGCAGAATCTTCGACCTGATTGGTTTGTTTTGCGGGAAAACTCGATTGAGGTCGATGTCAAGCGCGGGCAAAATAAGGCGACGGCTGTCAAGCGCGGGAAAATTAAGACGACGGCTGTCAAGCGCGGGAGAAGTGGGGTAACCGGTGGCAGGCACTGGAAAAATTATGTAAAAGTGAGATAAGATTTTTTTTTCAGTTTTGTTTGTTTGCCCAAAATCTTGTGTGCATTTGGACTGATTAGAGCTTTGTTAGACCATTTTCAGCTCTGACCATTGCTAACGAATCCACAAACAAATAAAGGTGTGCATGTGATTGCTTTGGAAACATACATGCATCTCAAAACCACTCAATCGTGTTTTTTCTTTTAGCATGCAACTGCGCCATAACCAACAACAGATTAGTGTGCTTCAAAACGAAGTGGACACTTTACGCTCAGATAATGTGAAGCTGTACGAGAAGATTAAGTTTCTTCAGAGCTATCCTACAAAGGTAAAATTTTATGTAACTTGAAGAAAAAAAGGTCTAAAATAGCTGGTGAAAAAAAACAGAAAGAAAGAAAGAAAAAGAAAAAGAAATGTCGCATTCTTTTGGCTAATCCTGCTACACAAAAACTAGTCATAAAATTCAGTGAAACTTTACCTAGTAGCCCAACTAGGGGCAATGGCAGGTTTTCTTGTTGTTGTTAAGGGGTGGGGGGGGGGGGGGCATTATGAATCTGGTAGGCGCCAGAGTTTCACTTTAGTACAAGTGGCCATGAAAGCGTATTATTATGTACGGATAGCTGGTTTGGTTTACTATTATTTTTTTTAATTCTCAAGGGGGGGGGGGGTCAAGGGCACTCTAGGGCCCCCTTGCTACTCCCCTGTCGACGTGTTAAGTATGACCACTGCTAATTTAATTGCATGCTTTGAACAGGTCGACTGTCCAGTAAGAATTCGAGGATAACTTGCAAGAAAAAACCAAGTCAAGTTAACTTGTTTAAGTATAAAACACAAACAGCGGCGACAGACATGGTAAAAAACAAACGCATTTTGATAATAAACTTGACGTTTCGTGTGCTAAGAAACATACATTTTCCAAAAAAAAACCATTACAGTGTTTGACTTAAACATTTAAAGATGGCTCAGGCTGTAGCTCTTGAATGGGCTTAGTCTCCTCTATTTTACAATGAAAGTTCCTTTTGCCGGACGCTAAATGCCAAAATGATCCCAATTAATGTTGTACCTAGTGGTATTATGGATGTTGCTTAGCATACGAAACGACAAGTTTATTATCCAAATGCGTTTGTTTACCATGTTTATCACCGCTGTTAGTGTTTTATTCTTAATCAAGCTACGATGACCTAGGAACAAGAGTTGAAACTCCCGTCCCCCTTTCCAATGTTGTACCGGGATAAACGCTGACTCCTACCTCGCAACTTCAACATTGTTTAGGGGGGAGGGGGCTATATCCTAGTGAGGAAAATGGATTTTAAAGCTAGGTATGCTAAAAATTTGGAATGTCTCAACACTTTTAACGCTCATTGTAGCTTGGTATGAGATAAACAAAAAGTGAACAGTATTTCTTTTCAGGGTGCTGGGGGGGCAAGATAACGAAGCTGCCGTTAGCAGATACTCATCACAATACGAACAAAGATTGGATCCTTTTTCTGCCTTTAATCAGTGGGTAAGTACAAGTTGCATATGGGACTGTACAGCTGTTATTGAGCGAGCTTGTTTGGTCCACGTTTAGAAACATTGACTACGTTCTTCAACTTCGATTCAGTCTACGTGTGAACAAAAAGAAAACAAGAACAAAGACAATAATAAAAATTTCTGCTTTTGGGCCAAACTTGAGTGATAAGTATTATTTTTGTAGCATAGCACCTTTATGAGTCCTCGGTATAGAACCAAACGTAAGGGATCCAGATTGGAAAAGAAAGAAGTCGACTGCTCGCGCACTACAACCAATCGAAGTGAAAAGGGTTTTTGTCTCAACACCTACATGTAGATTGCATTATGAATATACATCAAGCTCTCAGACTCTCACACCGCGACGGATTTTAAATTTTCGTCCTTCGTTTCTTCTCTACAGTGAGTGAAGTCATAGTCATGTAAGGTCTTTCTGAGAAAGCATACAACATGCTGAACTGGCGCCTCGAACGTCGAAACCGTCTCTCTTCGTTAGCTAACTAATTGATGCCTTTTTGGAAATTTTCTTCCTTTGCAGTATATTATAGGCTTCTCGTTTACCACCCCCAATTTGTTGTTGTTGATGTTTTTTTTTATGATACATGTACATGTAAGCTGTGTCAAATTTCTATGTTCTATTGTTTGTAGGAAAAGCAACAAAGATATTTGGGGCTTAGTCCACATGAAAAAGTTACACTTAACCTGGTAAGTAGTACCAAATTGCACAACTGTCCCATTTTGTTTGTTACACTACCTTAACAACGGAATACGTAATTAGTAAGGCCACGTTTCGGCTCTTGAAAAACACAGTTGTCACGTAAGGTAGGTAAAGGTTAAGTCGCACACGAGCCAAGGAGGCCCACACGGCCGGAGCTTAACGCGATTTCTGTAGCATGAAGCAACTGAGAGTATTGCTACTCTCAGACGGGATGCTAGTCCATCTTAGGGTTACCCCCAGACGGTACCCATTTTATACACCTGGGTGGAGAGAGAAAATGGGGGTAAAGTTTCTTTAAGGAAACAACACAATGGCAGGGACTGGGCCTCAAACCACTGACCTTTAAATCTGAAGTCCAACGCGCTAACCACAACACCACCGCGCCCCCACTCGCCATGTAATATAGTAAACCATTTTCATAGTGCAGTACACCTCCCCTCGCCACCCGAGCAATGCTACATGCAAGATACAGGGTGTAAGATTTAGCAAGGCAGAGGATCTTGAGATGGAGGTAGAGAGATGGGTGTACACTTCGCCGAATTAACGGGAGGAGAGATAAAAATGTGGATAGAGCTAAAGACCGTATAACTTGACAAAAGGAGGCTAGAGACCTATATTATTTTGCTTAAGTTAACAAACGCCATCATGTTCGCATGGTGGGCCGACTTGTTTTGGAGATGTAAGGCCTTTTGGCAAAACGGTGCATCCTTGGTAACAGTGGAGCACGGCACATTTTATAATTTTAGTAAAACGAATTTTTCTTTTCCCTACAGTCATCTGTAATATTTTGCCGCAAATTAACAGGCGATGGTTTTAAATGATAGTGATCGTTTGTTTTTGTTTTCAGGGCCGCTTTATCATGTCCAACAAAGTTGCCAGAACAATCGCGTTTTTCTACACGCTACTTGTTCATTTGATGGTGTTCCTGGTAGGTATTAGGGACTTTAAGATACGGTGACTACGGACTACGGACTACGGTTAACCGCGCGTTTTTCTTTGGCTGAAGGTCTTTGGCGAACGTCAACTCTACACTAAACAGACACAAAATCTCTTTTAAAAAGATTCAAGATGCTCTGGTTTTGTCTTGTAATCGTCGCACTGCAATTCAAAATGTAATTGCACGTGAGGCTTGCGTGGAAGCTTAATCAAATTTTCAGCGTTCGCTTTTCAAATTACCTCGCTTGCAAAACTACTTCAGAAGCAAATTTGACATATTTTACTAAATTAATTACTTCTCAACTTGAAGGGAAGCCATTTGTGTCTAGAAAGAGCAAAGAGAAGAGTTGATATATTACAAGCTATATTCAAAGCATCAAATTTAATTTCATTCTGGAAAACAACGCGGCGGTCAAAATCAGTAAACAAAGTAAGCCGTACATTTTTCACTGTTCTGAGTTCATAAGCACTTGAAATTGTTCCAAATGCGTATTGGTTTGTAGTTCAAGCGTTACAGTACAAGAACACCTCAATTTTCTAACTTTAGACTACTTTTTCATACTATCTTCAGTTCCTCGTACTACACCACGCTGTACTGCGTGAAGTCCTTCCACTACGCACCGTCGTGAGCTTGCGACGGTGGGGACGACAGAGCACATATGTCTCGTCCCAGTCCTAAAGTGCCTCCCGTCCGTAGTCCGCAGTCCGTAGTCCGTAGTCCGTAGTCACCGTATCTTAAAGTTCCCATTACTCTTTGGGCTGCAACGAGAAACCGATGCACCTGGGAACCACGATATTTTTTCCAACGATACGATTATCGATATTTAAATAAGACGTCGCGATATTACGATACAATAAAATATGCTACTTGAACAAACCTGGGGTAATCACTGTCTTTAACATTCCTTACCCAGGCTCTACATTTTAGCCCTTGCAAGACGATTTGATGTTGTGTTATTACTGTGTTAAATTTATTAGAGAAATAAATTATTTAAAAGTAGTGTAAGTTGTTGGTAACTAGTTTTGTCGCGCACGGTAATGTATCGTATCGTGTATCGTATCGTGGCCCTAGTATCGAGATATATATCGTATCGTGGGAAAACTATCGTTTCAGCCCTAATACATGCACAGGATGGGTAACTTTCTCTAAACCTGTTCCATCGCAAGTATGCCTAAAACCAGATTCCCAGTCCTAGCTTGCCAGGAGTTTTCCTGAAACTCAGTGGTTGGAGCGTCGGGCCGGGCGAATTTTCTTTTTACGCCCACTTCAAGATGGTGGCCGATTTACGTTTTTAGCAGAAAAAAAGAAAACGACTGTTTAAAAAATTCAAAAATTGGTTGGATTCAAACCAATACTTGCTGCTTCTCTAAATTTTCTCTGCCGAAATGTCAGTTTCTCGAACTAGCCTTTTTAACGTGTATATCGTGACACTTTGCATTTTGCAAACACTGGTCGTTTACTAAAAGTAATCAACCAAATATTTGTCTAAGCATAAATTACGATCTATTGCCGAAGCCTAACAGTAAAAGAGTGCTTAATTTTAAATGTTTGACGTTCTATGACGCTGTAGACGTAATAGGTTGTTGAAGATAATGAAAAACGCAAATGTCCGCCGTTTAGCAAGAGTGAGAGGGAATAAATTAAACTGCTTTGACAATTAATGTAGACTTCGAAGGAAACTGCCAGGACTTATTGGTTATATTTCATTCAAAACTGTTCATTTCTTTTTAGAATTGTCACGATCTAAGGGCAGGAACTGTAAACCTTTCTACATCATGATAATTTACAAGTTAGTTGTCTAGGTAGTTAGTTATCTTATTTGTTATATAGAATTAACTTTTTATTATAATTATTTATTAATGTGGTTGGCTCGAAGATATTAGCACTTGAGTGCTACACTGTAAATTCGAGGGTAAATAAAGTTTATTGATTGATTGATTGATTGATTGATTGATTGATTGATTGATTGATTGATTGAACTGAACTTACCTCATACGGACCAGGCACGTTTTAGCTATGTTTATTTTTATGTCTAAACAGGTTCTTTACAAGCTCGCTTACACAGAATCTTGCAAACGGGATGTCGCCTCAGAGTGTGCGAAACGGTAAGCCAGTTCTGTTCATTTAGATAGATTTCAAGTCAACATCCCCCCTGTAACTCTGCGACGGACACTACTAGTTGATTCAGACTTATTTATGGCAAATTAGTTGATTTGCGAGACGATCTTTGCTAAATCTAAGTAGACCAAGTAGATGCTCATCACTGTAGACGTGGGAGTGCCTATACAATAAATAAATTAATTAATTAATGAGTTAATTAATTAAATTATAACCGGTGCGTGCAGGTGAAATGAAATAATATAAATAGTCAGGTTGTATGCGAGATGCATATGGGTGGTGACGACATTTGAAAGCGCCCACAGTTCCTTGAGTAATAATATTGGCGGGAAGATAATTTCAGCATGCTGAAACGTTCAATATGCTGAATGGCCTGCCTCTGAACCAGGCGCTTTTGAGATTTTTGTTACTAGAGCGAAGGCCCACGGGAAGGCTTCACAAAGATTGCAGGTCACCAAGGGAAGGTGGCGTATTTCAACACTGCATGATACTCCATTCAACCGCAATATTTGTTAACCAATAATCGTTATACCGTGTGTCA